>CM050167.1:142607373-143207373 GCA_027410445.1 Discoglossus pictus | reverse complement strand
GACATGAAATTCTGCCTTCCCGTGCAGAAGTGACAGCTACCCTTGGAAGTGCCTCCAATTCCTTCAAACCAATGCATTCAACCGCTCCAGGGCCATGGTGCTTCTTAAATACCTTTTTATCCTCTTCAATATGGAGAAGCATCTTTCTGATTCTGCAGTAGTCTTCGGTGTTGTAAGCAGGATTCCTTATAGCTTCACTGTCTCTGTGAAATCATTATGCAGATTAAATTGATGGTAAAGTTGGTGCAGAGCAAAAGCACTCGTACAGACATGAAATTCTGGCTTCCCGTACAGAAGTGACAGCTACCCTTGGAAGTGCCTCCAATTCCTTCAAACCACGCTAAGGCTACAACAATTGTTACTGACCATGCACACACCTTACCACTAGTTATGTTTGGTAGTGAGGTGGTGCTGCTTAACGCATTTTATCTTTGCACACCCTGGGGGTATGCATTCTTCTTTGCTTCAATCACTTGTATTTCAATTTTGCACGGCGATCTTTCAAAGAACAAAACTCAATGGTTTTTTCATTGAAGTCTGGGATCTCGGAAATCAGTTGCTTTTCCATTGAGAGCATCGCCAATGCATTCAACCGCTCCAGGGACATGGTGCTTCTTAAAAAGGTTTTTATCCTCTTCAATGTGGAGAAGCATCTTTCTGATTCTGCAGTGGTCATCGGTGTTGTAATCAGGATTCTTAATAATTTCACTGTCTCTGTGAAATCATTCTGCAGATTCAATTGATGTAAAAGTTTGTGCAGAGCAACAGCACTTGTACAAGCATGAAAATCTGTCTTCCCATACAGAAGTGACAGCTCAGTGCGTAATTGTTCCTTTTTCAGTATTGGATATGCTTGCACGGTGTCTTCCAGAGCTTGGGTTGGAAAGCAAGTGTCATGGGTTGTATACAAGTCACTTTGAACAAGTTTGGCACTGACTAGGTGATTTGAAAATGAAAACCGTTCTTTTGCGTGAACCACCACTATGTCACATACCTCTCTTGAAAGTTGTCTCAAGGTTGAGATCTCCGTACTCAGTCTGCGGAATGTTACATCGCTAGGCAAACTTGCTTCTATCTCGTCAACAGAATTACGGATTTTCTGGATGCTGCTGACAAAGTCTTCTGTGACTGTGGATATAAATAGTATCCGTGTCTCGCTTCTGAAGCTGACTATAGAGGATGTCAACATGTGGCATTATTAAATGAAATAATTTAAGGAAGTAAAGGAACTCCCTGTCTTCCAGCAATCCAACGAAACCTGCGGCTTCACGTATAGATGTTTGATCAAAGTTTAGACATGCTTCAATTGTCTGGAAACACTCAAGTAGCGCATCTCTGTTCTCGTAGATGACGTTCACGGTCCTAGCGTTGAAGGTCCATCGTGTCGGTGCACCTCTTGGAAGTCTTCTACCAACTACCTCATCCAGAACTGCAGTCCTTTTTGGAGAGCGTGAAAAAAAAGATGGTATGCCGCCTATGTTGGAAAAAAAACTCGAACTCTTCCAATCCTTGAAACTGCTTGCTCCATTATTAGGTTCAGTTGGTGAGCATAGCAATGGACGTAGTGTGCGTTCGGGTACACGTCTTTTATTTTTCTTTGAACTCCTCCTTGATCTCCACGCATCACACTGGCACCATCGTAGCTTTGAGCTATGAGTTTCATCTTGTCTTCTGGCTCTGGGAGAACAGTATTCAGACTTTCCAGCACAACAGCGGCAATCGAGTCTGCATCCATTGCTTTCAGTTCCGTGAAGCCATCAAATCTTTCCACCACTGGATGCTTCCTGTCAATGTAGCGATAGACTACAACGCACTGTGTCCTAGCGGAAATATCGGTTGTTACATCCACTTGGATTGCCACAAACTGGGCTTTCTTAAGCTGCTGGTGAATCACTTCCTTAATAACTTCCAGCATGCAGTCCAGTAGCTTATTCTGCACGGTTTTGGAAGTGCCCTTAAACACAGTTGCAGTCTTCAAATGCTGTTCCATTGCACTATCGACACTGCCAACCAAATCCACCAGGCCTCGAAACACTCCTGGATTTAGCGATGTTTCACTTTCGTCGTGTCCTTTTATACCAGTTGAAAAGCGCCACAAAAGCGAACACAATCAATTATCTTCGAAAGGATGTACCGGTTCTTAGCCACTTCTTCATTGTGTTTTTGAATACTGACTTGGTATCCTTGGTCCAGTTGAACTGCAATGTTCACCTGTCCAAGCATCTCAAACTTGATCCTGTTATCCAAGTGAGATTTAGAAGTTTTGTGTTTCGCCATTTTATCTGCTAGATGTTTGACGTCAGTCACTCCAGTTTTGATCCAAGCAGCGTCACCACCAAATAGGATGCATGGAAAACAATATAAGGACTTCCTAGAAATGCTTCCACAAAGCCAGTTGTTCTTCTTGTACTATTCTATATTGAAAGTACGGATATATTGCTTCCCTCTATCTCTTGCGATTTGCTGCAGATTTATCTCTGGTTGGTCAGGTCCTAACCGTTTTACTTCCGCCTTCTCCTCATAGGTTAGGGTGCCGAAAGGCTTCACAAGTAGAGAGTCAATAGTATTCATTTCTGATACCAATAGAAGAAATAGATCACGGTATATTAATTTATATTATGTCACAAAATTACTTTAAAATAACAGTGTGCTGAATTCATTGGTATACATTACAGATTGCAAACCCTCATGTGACAAGACTACATCAACATCAAATTTGCACCTATACGCATGGACAGAAAATTCAAAGCAATGATACTCACCAACAGTTGACTCTCCTTCTCGGGGTATTCACGTTCAGTAAGTCAACCAACGAGCCCAAACAAATCTGCTTCCACAGAGAGTTTGCACCTGGGGGTGATAGAAAACAACAACAAAAAAATTAGAACGTTCAAGACCCAAACCGTAACTTTTAAAACCTTAAAAGACCAAGTGTGACCATATAGGCCCCAACCGCACCTTAAAAACATTAAAAGACCAAGTGTGACCATATAGGCCCCAACCGCACCTTAAAAACCTTAAAAGACCAAGTGTGACCATATAGGCCCCAACCGCACCTTAAAAACCTTAAATAACCAAGTGTGACCATATAGGCCCCCACCGCACCTTAAAAACCTTAAAAAACCAAGTGTGACCATATAGGCCCCAACCGCACCTTAAAAACCTTAAATAACCAAGTGTGACCATATAGGCCCCAACCGCACCTTAAAAACCTTAAAAGACCAAGTGTGACCATATAGGCCCCAACCGCACCTTAAAAACCTTAAATAACTAATCAAAACCATATAGGCCAAAACTGTACATAAAAAAAATGAAATAAAAATACAAAAAAATATATATATATATATTGAGATATATATATATATATATATTGATTATATATATATACATATACATATATATATATATATATATATATATATATATATATTGAGATATATAATTATATAGACATAATTATATAGATATAATTATATATATATATATATATATATTGATATTGATATATATATATATAATATATATATATATATCAATATATAAATATATCAATATATATATATATATACATCAATATATCTATCAATCAATATATAAATCAATATATATATATATATATATATCTCAATATATATATATATATATATCAATCAATATATCTATCAATCAATATATAAATCAATCAATCAATATATATATATCAATATATATATATATATATCTCAATATATATATATATATATATATATCAATCAATATATAAATCAATCAATATATCAATCAATCAATCAATATATATATATATATATATATATATATACACACACATAAAGCAATATACATAAAACAAAAAAATATATGAATTGATATTTATTAATTGATTAATTGATGTACTTTATTAATTATTTGATTATTGCTCATGTATTTGTATTAGACATTATTTATTATACATATTACAGTGCTATTTATTTACTATACATGTTACAGGATATTATCCTGTAACATGTATATCACATAAATAGCCCTGTAATATGTATAATACATACAAGTTCACACTAACCTTTTTTGCCCTTACAGGCTTCCATACCTGCTTTGCTAATTTTTTAAAGACTCTGATTGGTTGAAATCAATGTCAATCAAAAAAATTCAGCCAATCAGAGTCCTTCAAAAAAGTATAAAAGGCGGAACGTGGGGAAAAAATCAACTAGTCTCCGGGGGAGCTCCTTGTAGGAGGAGCTCCATTAGATTGTTGTTGTTTTTTTTTAGAGCGTTGGGTTTTTTAGGTGGAGGCCTCTTGCAATGGGCCAGGATGGATGGACAATGGCTTCAATCAAGATGAGGACAAGGGCTTCTATCAAGATGTAAGGACATGGGCTTCAATCAAAATTGATTGGAATGCCCGACTATCAAGGGCAGAAGGCCGTCGCTGGAGGGGTCAATTTGGAAGGTATGTGCTGTTATGTTTACTTATTGTTTTTTTCCCCTTCCCATATTTTTATTCCATCTTTGAAAGTGTCAGGCAAAGTATCCTTTTTATTTTAACTGCAATGTTAAAGATCCATTGCCTGTCACTTTGAAAAATGGAATAAAAATATGGGGAGGGGGGGGTTGTGTTGTGTGTTTAACTGGTAGCATAGGCAGGTGGGTTGGTAGTTAGGTCAGGGTGGGGTCACTGGGTTAGGGTGGTAGGTAGGTGGGTTGGTAGTTGGATCAGGGTGGGCCTTTGGTCACTGGGTTGGTAGTTGGGTCAGGGTGGTAGTTAGGTAGGTGGGTTGGTAGTTGGGTCAGGGTGGGGTGTGGTCACTGGGTTGGTAGTTGGGTCAGGGTGGTAGGTAGGTGGGTTGGTAGTTGGGTCAGGGTGGGGTGTGGTCACTGGGTCAGGGGGGTAGGAAGGTGGGTTGGTAGTTGGGTGAGGGTGGGGTGTGGTCACTGGGTTGGTAGTTGGGTCAGGGTGGTAGTTAGGTAGGTGGGTTGATAGTTAGGTTGGTTGGGGTGGGGATTGGCCAGGCCCCGATGGGCCTACAGGGTGGGTGATCGGGGGTTGGCACAGGCCCCATGGGGGTGATCGAAGATTGGCACAGGCCTTATGGGCCTACTGCGGGGTTGAAACAGGCCCCATGGGCCTACTGCGGGGGTTGGCACAGGCCTTATGGGCCTACTATGGGGGTTGACACAGGCCCCATGGGCCTACTGCGGGGGTTGGCACAGGCCTTATGGGCCTACTACGGGGGTTGACACAGGCCCCATAGGCCTACTGCGGGGGTTGGCACAGGCCCTAGGGGCCTACTGCGGGGGTTGGCATAGGCCCCATGGGGGTGGCACAGGCCCCATGTGGGTGATTGGGGGGTTGCACAGGCCTTATGGGCCTACTGCAGGGGTTGGCACAGGCTTTATGGGCCTACTGCGGGGGTTGAAACAGGCCCCATGGGCCTTCTGCGGGGGTTGGCACCGGCCATATGGGCCTACTACGGGGGTTGACACAGGCCCCATGGGCCTACTGCGGGGGTTGGCACAGGCCCTATGGGCCTACTGCGGGGGTTGGCACTGGCCCCATGGTGGTGATCGGGGGTGGCACAGGCCCCATGGGGGTGATCAGGGTAATCGGGTGGTGGCACAAGCCCCATGGGGGTGATCGGGGGGTGGCACAGGCCTTATGGGCCTACTGCAGGGGTTAAAACCAGGACCCATGGGCCTACTGCGGGGGTTGGCACAGGCCTTATGGGCCTACTACGGGGGTTGACACAGGCCCCATGGGCCTACTGCGGGGGTTGGCACAGGCTCTATGGGCCTACTGCGGGGGTTGGCACAGGCCCCATGGGCCTACTGCAGGGGTTGGCATAGGCCCCATGGGGGTGATCGGGGTGATCATGGGGTGGCACAGGCCCCATGGGGGTGATCGGGGGTGGCACAGGTCTTTTGGGCCTACTGCGGGGGTGATTGGGGGTTGCCCAGGCATTGCGGGCCTAGGTAGGTAAGTTGGTGGGTGGGTGTGTGTGGGTGGGTGGCAGGCAGGCATAGTGGGGTAACTGGGAGACCCTTCGTTTTATTAGGGGGACTAGGGGTTTGGCCAGGGCAGTTAGGACTTACTGTTGTAGGTTGGGTCAGTCTGAGTGAGTAGTTTCAGCCAGGGAGGTCTCAGTCTCAGCGGGAGCAGGAAACGAAAAGAGGGCTGGGCCTGGCTTATGGTGGTTTTATTAACAGGGAGCTGTCAATCCATGCATAGCTTTTCCCTGGTTGGTGGGCGGAATCCATTAACGGTCATGACTCATTCATAGAGTCTAAAGGTTAGTGTAAGTGCAGTAGTGTAATTTGATCACACAGCGTGGCGCGTGCAGGGGAAAGCTACAACAATAGAATAGAGATAGTGTAGCATTGCACACAGCAGTGACCTGCAATAAAAATATTTGGGGGGGAGCTTGCCCCGACGCCCCTATGGACGAACCGCCACTGCCTATCACCCTTAGGGAGACTAAACCCTAAGGGTAATTTGCATAAACAAAAAAACTAAGTCAGAGGTGCTCATCAGAGAACGAACTAACCTTAATAGGTTAGTTCTATGGCCATGATAAGCCACTCTGAGAGAAACCTCTTTTAGCTCACTTGTGACCTTCACAGGGAGAAATATCCTGTAGTATATCAGTCTGGTGACACTCAAAAGAGTAACCCAGCCCCGAAATACCAGGCAATTCTACCCTGAACAGGAGAAACAGTATGTGTACAGTGACATACTGAAGCAGAGCATGATCCCCTCCCTTCAGAGACTGGGCCGCAGGGCAGTATTCCAACATGAGAACGACCTCAAACACACCTCCAAGACGACCACTGCCTTACTAAGGAAGCTGAAGGTAAAGGTGATGGCCTGGCCAAGCATGTCTCCAGACCTCAACCCTTTTGAGCATCTTTGGGGCATCCTCAGACATAAGGTGGGGGAGTGCAAGGTCTCTAACATCCACCAGCTCTGTGATGTCATTATGGAGAAGTGGAAGAGGACTCCAGTGGTAACCTGTGAAGCTCTGGTGAACTTCATGCCCATGAGGGTTAAGGCAGTGCTGGAAACTAATGGTGGACACCTAAAATATTGACACTTTGGGGCCCAATTTGGACATTTCCACTTGGGGCTGTACTCACTTTTGTTGCCAACGGTTTATACATTAATGGCTGTGTGTTGAGTTATTTTGAGGGGACAATAAATTTACACTGTTATACAGGCTGTACACATACCACTTTAAATTGTAGCAGAATATAATTTCTTCAGTGTTGTCACATGAAAAGATATAATAAAATATAAAAAAAAATGTGAGGGGTGTACTCACTTTTTGAGATACTGTATATATATATATATATATATATAGTGTATATATATATATATATATATATATATATATATATATATATATATATATATATATATATATAGATGACTAATCAGAATATAGCAGTATATAGTGATAATAAGATTGGCCAACAGCACAATAGAGAGAATGGCACCAAACCCTGCAATAAAAATTGCTGCAAATTATGTCAGCATATCTGCAAAGAGGACACAGCCACACATAACAACAAGAGCTATAACATCAGAGGAGCATATTCATGAACATCATTCAATGTAGTCTACATCAGGGGTCCCCAACCCCCGGGCCGCGGACCACCACAAAACACGCAATGACTAAATATGGACTAACACAAAAAAATAAAAAAATACGGACTTACACTAAAAAAATACGAGCCGCAGGACCCATTACAAACTCGCAAAAATACGACCTTAACGGCCAAACCGAGCACACCTGAAAACATTAAAAAAACAATAAATACACACAAAAATTACATAAAAAGCTTTCCCACAGCAAGGTGGGCACACAGGACCTCTGCAAGTGAACTTACACCTCAATTTAAGTCCAAATTACCGAGTTTAGACACACAAAAATCCCCTAAGCGAAAGAAAAAATGGCCGCCGACAAAAACGAAAACGAGGCTACACGACCCTAAAGACGTAAAACACCACCAAGCACATACGGCTTTTCCAAAAAGCCATACGAGTTACTTTTAGCAAGGACGCTAAATCATACACACCCGCATACCACATACACATTCGCCGCCGTTTCACAACACTAACTTACAGAATGCGGAAGTACACAGCTACACTAACGGCTTCCCCTCGCGCACGCAGCCTATTTACACTACACACTGCACACATTGCTGACACTTACACCTCAGCTCAACAACAGTGCAAATCTACATTGTATGCTGCAGGAACATCAAAACTGATTGTCAGCTCTTCAGCACAATACTTCCTGTATATATTACTTACAAATAGGCAAAGTATATTCATTTATTAATTTATTACTTATTTAATTAGCATACAAAAATACATATAGAAAAAAAAAAAAAAAAAACACTATCGCAATAAACACAAAAGCCATTTACTGTAGCACACAAACTACACCAGTGGACAGCCTTGCAATACGCATAAAAAGCAGATCAGCGCCGACCTTACAATGACAGCAAAAAGCGCCGAAGGATCTCACCAAACACCCAAAAAATGTATGTCTCTAGCAAACAGCATTCCCTGCCTTACAATTTTATTGCCCCGTCATTTTTGAGACACATTACGACCCATTACGACCTTGCAAACATCGTCCGGAACACGCGCACATGAAAACATGAAAAATACAACAAATACACACAACAAATACATAAAAAGCTTACTTACAGGAAGAGGGAGCATCCAGGACCTCGAAAACTAAAGTTACATCTCAATTTAACTCAAATTAAAAGAGTTTAGACAGTAAAAAAATTTCTAAGCGAGAGAAAAAATGGCCGCCGAAAAAAACGAAGACGAGGCTACAGCAGTCTAAAACACCACCAAACACCGACGTATTTGCCGAAAAACACCTACGAGATTAGAAAACAAGGAGCAACACGTGCGACCCCGAAAACATTACAAACACAAGAAATACAAACAACAAACACATAAAAAGGTTACTCACAGCATTGGGGGGCACCCAGGACCTCTGCAAGTGAACTTACACCTCCATTTAAGCACAAATTTCGAAGTTTAGAGTCCCGAAAATCACCTAAGCGAGAGAAAAAATGGCCACCGAACAAAACGAAAACGAGGCTAAAGGTCCCTAAACACGCAAAACACCACCATAAACATGCAAAACACCACCAAACAGCTACGGATATTCCGAAAAAGTCGCACGACATAGAAAACGAATCAGCCACATTATATACACCAAACACCATTAGCTCAATTACAATTTAATTTCCGTAATTTTTTGACTGGCAATTCGCTAGTATATATATATATGTGTGTGTTTGATGAGTTTATATATATATATATATATATATATATATATATATACTAGCTACTTTGGCGCTCATTGCGAGTCTCTCCCCCTCTCTACCTCCTCCCTTGTGTCTCATTTCCCCTCTCTTCTCCCTTCCTTGTGTCTACTTTCCGTCCCTGTGTTTTTACCCCCTCCCCTGTGTCTCTTCCACCCTCCCCTGTTTCTCTTCCCCCCTTCCCTGTGTCTCTTTCTCCCCCCTGTGTCTCTTCCCCCCTCCCTCTCTTCCTCCCCTGTGTCTGTTCCCCCCTCCCCTGTGTCTCGTCCCCCTCCCCTGTGTCTGTTTCCCCTCATCTCCCAACCCCCAGTGTCTCCTCTTCCTCTCCCTCCCCTGTGTTTCTTTCCCCCCCCCTCTCCCTAAACCTGTGTCTCTTGCCCCCTTTTCCCCCCATCCCCCTTATCCTTCTCCCTTTCCCCCCTTATTCTCCCCTTTCCGCTTATTATTCTCCTTTCCAGCTTATCCTCCTCCCTTTCCCCCCCTATTCTCCTCCTCTCTTTCCCCCTTCCCCTTCCTCCTTCCCCTCCGTCCTTCTCCTCCCTCCTTCCCCCTTTTCCACCTCCCTCCTTCCCCCTTATCCTCCTCCCTTCTTCCCCTTCTCTTTCCCCCTTATCCTCCTCATTATCCTCCTCCCTCCTTCCCCTCCTCCTTCTACCTCCTTCTCCCCTTATCTTACTCTTCCTCCTCCCTTTCCTCTTATCCTCCTCCTCCTCCATTTCCCTAACTCCTTCCCCCTTATCCTCCTCCTCTCCCTTATCCTCCCCCCTTCTTCCGATCCTCCTCCCTCCTTCCCTCATCCTCCTCCTCCCCATCCCTCCTCCTCCTCCCTTTCCCCCTCTTTCCTTACTATCATGCGATCAGCTCCTACTCCTTTTCTTTCCACTGCAGCGGTGGCTTTTTGCTGTGTCCGGAACTGGCATATGCTAATGACGTAACGTCGAATCATTAGCATATGCCGGTTGGGACACAGCCAGAATCCAGCGCTGCAGGGGAGAGAAGAGCAGGGAAAGGGAGGTAATTCTAGTGGAGGAAAGGGAGGAGGAGGATAAGGGGGGAAGGAGGAGGATAAGGAGAGAGGAGACACAGTGGGCCCCATGATGAACACCTATGGCGCTCATTGCAGCCCAGGTAGTGGGGTGATGCGAGCCTTGGGTGTCTCGCTATGAGCGTATCAGGCGCTCATGAGCCCTGCAATAAGCGCCTTTGGCACTCATTGCAGCCCCCGTCGGGTGTTGGTAACACCAACTTCTCACCTCGCAGTGCGAGTTACGCATGTGCGTTACCAACATCGCAAACTTTAGGAACACTGATAATTTTTATATATATATATATATATATATATATATATATATATACTGTATATATATATATATATATATATATATATATATATATATAGCTTTCTCTCTTTCTCAAGTCAGGAGCCATACTCATATTAGATTCCCATTGAAACATAAAAATTACAGGTTTATTAAAATAAATAGAATGTTCTCTGAGTGTAGATCAGAGAAAATAAACAGGGTTGTAAATATTTGCAGGTCATAGGGAGTAAAGTACCATAAAATTGTAAGGAGACAGAAACAGACCAGAGAGAAACCAGAGAGAAAAAACTCCTATCAGGAATATGGAAGGTTATAAGAAGTTAAGATAATGCAACATGTTTTTTTTTTAAAAAGCTTGTCATTTCTATGCAGAGAGAACAGAGTGCATAAATCAGACCCTCTAACCAAAATAAGTATAATCCAATACTCCAATAAGATATAGAAAAACAAGTAAAAAGTATTATTAAATACAATATGCTTATATGATCTCTTTGATCTCTTTGGTGCCCTGTAGTCCTGTAGTCACCCCAATGTGTATATACCACTCCTAACCCTGCAGGCTGTAACCGCAAGATCTAATGTGTAGTAGAAAAATCTGTGACCCTATGACAGGGAACCTCATAGTTGGGTGATAATAAACATCTATGAAACAGGGGGACCCTAATAGCTACCCAAACAATAGTTTTGTTGGTCTATGACGGCTTTCTTAAAGGCGCAATTGGCTTAACGGCGCCTGCCTCCACTTTCACCATATTTAAACTCTCTTGAGGTGGAGGGTACTTCCTGACGCTTCATGTCCAATGCCCAACCTTTGGCACAGTGAGTAAATGGGCAGATCAACAATAGAGACAATATTATCTATACCCGTTTGACGTAATGTGCTGATCAACAAAGTATTCTTTGAAATCAAAACCTCAAAGACGTGGATGTCTAATCTAAGAACTGTGTGTTTATAATAAATCGGTACGGAAAACTGCTCTTGTAATTGGATTTAAGGAATCCCGATCTATCTGATCCTCAGACAAATACTGAAGGAAAAGCAATTGAATGGCTAGTATGTAAACAATTACGATAAAATATTATAGCGACTGCATGGCTAGTATATTGTTGAAACTACGTGATATCAGAAATTATGGAAGAGCAATATTACAGAATTACCAGCGTTAATATACGCAAGAGCCTTATATGTATCAGGTTGATATACCTGGGTGCAGTTTTGTGGAATGACCACATGATGGCGATTACCTTTGGTCAAACACAGTCTGACCTAAAGCCCGAAGGAAATGACCAGTAGTGTCGAATTACGCTCCCAGGAGGCACAGGAAGTCAAAATGGATTCCACCAGTGAAAACATGTGCTTTAAGGAATTCCTTTGTGAGAATATCGGACCAGTGAGTTGTCTTGTTTGAGACATGTGATTTATCTGACCAGTAGTAAGTAAGAGAAGTGTGTAAGGGTGGGGCAGTAGGACAAGCTTTAAAAAGGGAAACAGAACAGAGAAGTCTTCTCTTTATCTGGGAATCCTTCCTCTGGTGTACCAGCTAAGCTGGTTGGGTAATTATACATACACACACACATACACACACAGGTGGACATTACCATTAGCATTAAAAAGACACTACATACTGTAACGGATAGAATGACTTTCTGCTATGTTTATAAGATATGATGTTCCTAGTATTTAGCAATATTTATGATGTATTATATGAAGCCTCTTACATTGTAATAAATAAATATATATTGTTCTCATAGAAAACAAGAGTGTGAGTAATTGATTTACACTAGAATCTCAGAGTGAATGAGATTGGAATGATTATTATAATTATAATTATTAATTATTAATAATTCATATTTTATGATATGTTTTTATTACATAACTGGCGAACCTGCCTAATTTTTCTTACCGTACATTTACTTGCACTTGGGGGGGATATAACCAGTATCTTTTTCAAGTTACAAGTGAAGTAAGCGGACGAAAAAAGCGAATCTATTGTGAGCGTTTTCTATGAAGAGTCGTTGGCCACGACTATGGTTTTTGGGATCCAGAGGCAACAGAATAAGACGCAATTGGAGTAAGCCGGCCTTTATTTCTGGGGATCCAATGTTTTTCCAGCCGAAGACATCAAATTGTGTTTGCGCAGACCTTTTTGATTAGGTATCGTGTTGAAGACACAGAAACGTGTAAGTAATGGAGATAATTGCTAAATATGCGGAATGTAGTGATTTTGAACCTGTAATTGTTGACAACAAAAGTTTACTTAGCAGAATACAGAATATTTGGATACAGTGTGAGAAATATAATAAGCAAATTGATAACAAGCAATGGTGTTTAACCAAAGAGAGAAATAAGTTACAGAACTGTATGAAATTGTTAATGTGTATTAAGAACCAGATGAATATGGCTACAATGGGAAATATTCCAGTTGCAATTGTTACAGAAGATAGTCAAGAAACAGACTGTTGTCTAAAATGTGGCATAAGTGCAGAGTATGTGGATACCTTAGAGGACAATTATGAGGCGAGGGGGCAGTTAGTAGCCTCACTCAGAGAATGTTTATCTGCACAGAAGCAACCCATTGCTGTAATTGATGATAGTGAGTCAGCTGGTACACCAGAGGAAGAGGATAGATTACATCTTGTGGATGAAGAGCAACAAGGAACAGAAATAAATTATGTAAGAGACAGGTCTGACGTTAGTAGAAATATACCGGACTTAACCCCTCACATAGTTAGAAGTCACCCACAAAGTGTAAGACACATAACAGATACTTCACATTCAATACCATGTGAGAGGAGTAGAGCCTCAGCAGTAATTAGACACCAAAACAGAGATAAACTAGTAAAGCAATTGATAAAGTTTAAACAACAGTTTCCACAATATGATGCAAAGGTAGATGTGTTATCTAATATGTCTAATTTTGAGTCATATGTGGAACAGTACATGCTTTCTCCTAAAGAGGCATGTGTTATGTTGAAATTGTGGTTACCTAGTGGTTTAGCATCAAGATTAGAGGTCCCAGTTAGTGGTCCTAATGACATCAATATAGATTGGTTTAACGAGGATAAATGGGGTACAGAAACAGATAGGCTGAGAGCTGTATCTAGATTAGTCACAGGGACACACAGAATTGCAATTGTAACTACTAATGAAGGAAAACGTAATCCCTTGGGAACTTCCTTCAGAGGTAATTGTAACCATTGTAATAAGCCTGGACACAGATTCAGACATTGCAGGGGATGGATGAGAGAGCACAAGCAAAGTGAGGGATGGCAGGCACACCAACATACATCAGGCCCTCCAAAAGATAGGTTTGACCAAAAGGGTTATTACAGACAGAGGGAGCCTAAACCTCCAGATGCAACAGGACAGGAGTATGGTCCCAAGACTGGGCCTAGGAATAATTTGTATGGGCCAGCACATGAAGCTGTAAGGATGAAGAAAGTGGGGATGGTGAGGAATCATAAGAGGCAGTATGAAAATAATCCCTCTCTGATATCCTTATCTGACTAACTAACACCGGCCCTGGGAGACATGGTTCCTATTTGTAGTACATTTAGGAATCATTCTTGATGCCCCTGTGTTAATGGTGTGATTGCGGGCCATCACACAAGATTACTCATTGACACAGGTGATTCAGTGACTTAAACAAATTTGCCATTAAGTCCCCCATATGGGGCAAAACACACATTTCTTGTGTGGGACTTGGGTGATTCCGGTCCCATGCTTTTCCCATCCCAACAGTAACTGACATTAGGACATGAGTGGACAGAGGAGATTCCAATTTGGCAGAAGTAGGAATGCAGAATGTACTTTATTGTGTGATGTTATTATTATTAGAGCAGAAGGTATGATTTTATCTGTGTAACAATGTACTGTGGAGGGGTACTAGAGGGAAGTAACTGTTAGGTTAGATGAGTCTTCCCTGGGTCCATTGGCATCCATTGTATCAGTTCCTTCAGAAAGCTGTGGCCGGATACTGGTAGCCACTCTGTTTTGAGGTAATTGGTAATGGATTTCCCTGACATGTGGGCCCAACATACAATGACTGTGGAATACTGAGAGAGTAGACTAATCTTTCTGTTTTGTTACAGAACCAGCAAGCTCTCCCTAGTGGGTACTCTATTCAGGATGGGTTGATTTTTGTTTTTTATACTAGTACTACAGAGCCACCAAACTTGTTTTTTGAGTCCCAAGCATTTACAGAGGCAGATTACACAGTAAACTCACTCTTTCTCCAGAGGGTACCAGTAGCTGATGGCCCCTAGAAATTTATTTAGATTGATTTTATAGGCCCACTTCCACTATCAAAGGGGGGTCTCAGATATGCCCTAGCCATTGTGGATATCTTTTCAAAATGTGTTGAATCTTACCATTAAGTCTAGATTAGCCAGAATGCTCTCACAATATGGTAATTTTTTTTTTTTTTTGGTTACACACACCTACCAGCAGTTCTAATGGCTATTAGAGCTACACCTGCTACAGCTACTAAATGTTCTCCCTATGAGCTCATGACAGGGAGACAGATGGCATTAGGCCACCCGGGTGATCCTCAATTGTCCACTCCCCTGAGAGAAGCCGTGTCAAGAGACCAATATCTCTCCCAAATTCAGGAGCAGTTAAGATTACTGCTACATTTTGCTGCCTCTAATATGGCCCCAACTGATTGTAAAGTGTCATCTAAAATTCAAACTTCGTTTGAAAAGGGGGGAATGATCATGATTAAAAACTTTAGTAAAAATTATCCATGGGATGCAAATTGGGAGGGTCCCTATGAAATTCTAGATACATTAGGTACTACAGTGCTTAAGGTAATAAGATCAAACCCCAGAAAAACCAGAAGGCAGCCTGGTCACAAATGGGTCCATGTGGATCAATGTAAAATGTTTAAAGGGACAGAAGTCCCAGATGGAGATGTTACTGCTAAGAATTGATACTTGTTTGATCTTTTCCAGATTTGCCAACGAGAAGTCAACAAGGGAAATAGAGATGCATTTGTTTTTTTGGATTGTATGGACAATGTTATTCATG
Source organism: Discoglossus pictus (assembly GCA_027410445.1). NCBI lineage: Eukaryota > Metazoa > Chordata > Amphibia > Anura > Alytidae > Discoglossus > Discoglossus pictus. Next base: position 143,191,677 of record CM050167.1, on the reverse strand, counting down.
TGTAATAATCAGGACATTGATGGACCACAAACCACCTCTTCCACAAGGCAAAGAAGATCGAGTCCTACACAGATGATCAAGGCATGGATAAAGATATGGAGCAGTGACTATTTAGAAGAACCATGCTTGGATGAACTGACTCTAAGTGGGGGTGGGATTGTGGACATTTTTGCGACTAAAAGCCATAATAACATTAGTGGATTTTGGAGGGACAATTTGGGTAATAAAAGGAATTGGGAATGTGAATAGACAAACTGGGGAAATGGACAATAGGTCTGACAGGTGAAGGCATTAGGCTTTCCCTTAGTTTTCAAAACTATTATGTCCATGAATCAGCAAGGGTATAGCATTACAAAAGTAATCACGGAGAACATGACTAAAGAAGGTGTAAAATGGGGAGTAGTGGGATCCAACCGGGGTGGACAAGTTAAGGTATCATTAACAATAGATGAGGGGAGGGAACCTACAACAGTAGCTGCTCCTCTGACCTATTCTACTACCCAAGCTCCACCAAGGGTGGATAACTATATGGCCAATCCCATGTGGGAGGGTAAGAAAATACTTTCCAGTGGCCCATTTCACATTAGTGCTATGAACCCCACACCAATATTGAGGGATGCTACATTCCAGCTGATTTCATGGAAGATAGGGTTGACAGATTGGCTAGTTTCTAGACACTTTCAAAATTGTTCCACAATTACAGCAACTATGGAAAAGTCCTTATTTAGATGGGTAAGGGGTACCAAAAGAAGTAAGAGGGATATTGTGGATATAGTTTTGGGAGGTGTAGGAACTGGTCTAGGGGTTGTAAATACTATTGATATTTCCAGTCTGACTGCAACATTGCAGTCTGAGGGTTTATTAAATTCCAAAGGTTTACACGCACAACAAACCATTAACAAACTTGTAGAGGGATTGACAAAAGCAGGGATATATATACAGGGTCCTGCTATACAGCATATTCAGGAAATAGTGGTAGGGGTAATTGGGAGGTTAAGGGAAGTGTCTTGGGATTTTGTATGTCTTTCCATGCAAACCAAGCTATCAACTGATTTTAAGATCATGGCGCAAGCTATGGACAATAATCATACTCCTTTGGGAGGTTGGGAGAAAACTGACATTGACAGGTTTGCTCTCGACCACAAAGAATTATGGGTGAACAGTTGGCTGGGTTGTAAGGGAAATTTATGCAGAGCTACTTCACTAGTACCAACCAGGGGAACCTACCAGAATATCTACTATATGACATCACTGGGAACTCCGGTAACAGAATCACATGTGTTACATCATGAGGTAGAGTTTCCCAACTTCATATTAAATGGTACCACCATAGAACAAGTAGATGTGGAAGGTTGTATGAGATTCCCCAACAAAATCTTATGTCTACCAAATCAGGTTAGAACAGTATTTGATTCATGCTGGCATAACCATTCCTACTGCCAAGGATTTGTAGAAAAGGTTAAACCCCAAGATATGATATTCCCCTTGGGACAGGGAAAGGTGTGCTTTGTGTCATTGAAACCAAGGGATGAGGTACACATATGGTTCAAACATTATATATCTAGGGAACAGATTACTCAGGGAATTTACTGTGTCATAGACTATCCGGTGAGAATAAGTTCACAGCAGTTTAATCTCACAGTGCCACAGGTATTCACCTACAATAAAACCCTGGGGTCTCCTCTGATTGTACCAATTGTATCAGACAGCACACCTTGGCAGAAATGGGTAATGCAACTTAAAGATGATCAGATACTGCTCAAACACCTACAACAAATTTGGAGAAAGGGTACACATAAAATTTCACCATGAACAGCAAGAACTTGAAAGAATTGAACATACATTTTCTGATCTGTCAAGTACATCCTGGTGGCAGAAATTAATCAATTCATTTTCAAAACACTCATCATGGGGTTCTGCTTTGGGGAACACATTTCTACACCCATTCATAATTGTCTTGATAATGTCTATATTATGTATTGTTGTTCAAATATGCATGTGTTGCTATCTAAAATCCATGATAGCACGTATATATCATTTGTATTATGGTATACGTATGGAAACATCTCTAGTAAAATAGCAGAAACGCACACACATAGCGGGATATAGGAACTTTTTTAAATAATCATATACTCACTCTTCTTTCAACTAATTACTGGAATGAAAAGTCACAGGTGTATTTCATTGCCAAAGGGGGAATGTTGAAACTACGTGATATCAGAAATTATGGAAGAGCAATATTACAGAATTACCAGCGTTAATATACGCAAGAGCCTTATATGTATCAGGTTGATATACCTGGGTGCAGTTTTGTGGAATGACCACATGATGGCGATTACCTTTGGTCAAACACAGTCTGACCTAAAGCCCGAAGGAAATGACCAGTAGTGTCGAATTACGCTCCCAGGAGGCACAGGAAGTCAAAATGGATTCCACCAGTGAAAACATGTGCTTTAAGGAATTCCTTTGTGAGAATATCGGACCAGTGAGTTGTCTTGTTTGAGACATGTGATTTATCTGACCAGTAGTAAGTAAGAGAAGTGTGTAAGGGTGGGGCAGTAGGACAAGCTTTAAAAAGGGAAACAGAACAGAGAAGTCTTCTCTTTATCTGGGAATCCTTCCTCTGGTGTACCAGCTAAGCTGGTTGGGTAATTATACATACACACACACATACACACACAGGTGGACATTACCATTAGCATTAAAAAGACACTACATACTGTAACGGATAGAATGACTTTCTGCTATGTTTATAAGATATGATGTTCCTAGTATTTAGCAATATTTATGATGTATTATATGAAGCCTCTTACATTGTAATAAATAAATATATATTGTTCTCATAGAAAACAAGAGTGTGAGTAATTGATTTACACTAGAATCTCAGAGTGAATGAGATTGGAATGATTATTATAATTATAATTATTAATTATTAATAATTCATATTTTATGATATGTTTTTATAACATATATAAATGATTACTGTGGAGTATTTTTATTGTAAAATAATCCCTTTGAACAGGGGTAGATTGAATACATATTTTGCAGAGTTACATTTTTCAGCATTATTTTGTTACTATTTATCACAGATTGGTGCTTTTTTAAGTCAATCGAGTAGGATCAAGTTCTACATTTCTGTAATCACCAATCTTGTTCCTTCACATTCTTCTGTGTAATATAAACAATACAATTTACTACTATAGAATGCAGTCTTACATCTAGTAAATATGTGATTCCAATGTATTTACCGTCTCAATTTCAGTTTCAAACTTATTATGTAAGATCCAAATCCGTTAACAAGATATATGATTTCTGTTCACAGATGTAAATCTACATTTTGCCAACTAAAGAGACATATTAAGAGGAGGAGGTAGAGTCTACAAAACATGGTCTTTATTCACACACCAATACTATACCAAAAAAATAATTATTCTGCTTGTTTATAAGCTATAATGCATATTATATAGTCAATTATCTAGTGAATAACTGAAATCTTAAAATCAAATTAAATGATATAATAGAAGATTCAAGTGAACATGAATATTACAACTAACATTATTTACTCAATTAACACTACATAATTATACAAATAAAACTTTTAAGTATCTATAGGACACTATTATAAATCGTATAATGTGTATTCTTGAATATATTTGCTGTGATGATTTATTAAATGGTGTAGTATGAAGTTGTGTGAAGTAGGATGTACCGTATAAGCTAGTTCAAAATTATGTTTTTAAAGAAACGCACTATAGTAAAAGTTTCCATTTAGGCCATTTGGGAATAAATATTTTAACTGAAAAATCCATCAACTCTCCCTCTGTAAAAAAAAGTATTTCCAAATCACTGTTTCGTGATCCAATATGTACTTTTTTTAAAATGCAAAAGGTTAACAGTTTGCTATCATTATTATGATAACTTCTTACGTGTCTAGCAATTGGGATATCATAACCTTTTTTTTGATGGCATATACATGTTCCAACACTCTACGCCTGAATACGTATAATTTGTGACATAAACATTTGATTACTTTTTACTGGTTTTTGATGATACTATGGAGGAAATTTGGAACAGATATATGGATGATGTATGGATTTTTTGGCTAAATACAGAAGTAAAATTCAAAGAATTTATGAATATAGTTAATACTAACAACATAGGTTTAAAATTGATTTTTGAAATAGAAACTGTTAAATTGACTTTCCTTGATTTATTGATCAAAAAGGACTCTAAAGGTAACATAACCACCAAAAGCTTCAGAAAAGCAACAGCCACTAATTATTTGTTAAATTGGAAAAGTTTACATCCAAAGCCCCTCAAAAAGGGGCAATATCTACGTTTAAGACCAATGTGTAGTAATGAAAATGAAGTTAAAATCCAAGCTGATCAACTGAAGGGCTTCTTCAAAGAGAAAAGCTATCCCAATTATTGTTTGAAGTATGCCGATCTGAAAGCGTGTGGAAAAAATTGATTTGCTAAATAAAGTGAGGTCTCAACCTCAAACAAAAGAGTCTAATTTGATTAGATGTATTATGACCTAGGAACAAGACTGGCAAGAAATAAACCAAATATTATGCAAACATTGGTATCTGTTAACATCTGATGAAGCTTCAATTACATATAGACGTGGTAAAAGTATCAAAGATAGAATAACCCACAGTTTTTTCTGGAGCAAGGAATACTATAAGACACCCAATGAAATGTTCAGATGTGACCACTGTAAAGTATGTGGATATATTCTACCTACAAAGACTTTTGAGGATCCAAACACAAAGAGAAATTACACTTTAAAAAAATATTTTAATTGCACAACAATGGGTGTCATATATGTCACCAAATGTTTTGGACCCCTATTTAATTCCAAGCCCATAATTATGTGTAACCTGATATTTTGGATACAGGTTACTATTTTTTTTCCATATATAGATGTATTCAATTGACTCAAGCCGGCAATAACAGCTCACTGCCCCAACACGCAAACCATGAACCCGTTTGTATCATTTCAGGACATGATCATGATCAATTAAGCAAGCCTGTAAGTTACATTTTAGACATAAATGAGACGGTCATTATGACGTCAGTAAAACATGTAGTTTAAACTACAATCAATTAGTGTTTAGAAGTCTGATTTACAATCGGACTTGCAATCCAGAAATTTAGAAATCAATAAAAATAAATAAAGCAACTGTTCTAGTACATGCGGGTTCCATGATATGTATTAACTACTTTATTCCTTGGATTGATATAAAAAAATACATTTGTTATTGCAGATTTGCAAGCTGGAGACTGTTGTGCAATTAATTCTAATGCCTTTCATTGCTTTCCCAGTATTTTTAAGTACAGTAGTGTGTTTTTATTTGCTTTTGCAGTGTTATGAACAGGTGCTAACCCGCTTGCGGGTCCTATTTAGTACTCGTATAATTTTTTGATACATTTGCCATTTATGGGTTTGGAGGCAAGTGTGGGCATGTTGAATTGTTGTAATTAAATATGGATTTTGCGTCTTTGGCACTGGTAACATTTATGGGCTTGAAACATCAAAGGAAGACATAGGACAGAGTTATGTTTTTGACAACCGCAGTGCTTTTGAGCCTGTAAACTCCCAGTTGGAATGAAAGTAGCTAAAAGTAGCAAATTAAATATCAGTAACATTTACGGGCTCCATTACAGGCTCATGAAATTGCAATTTGGACAATTGAATAGGGGCATATGTCACAAATTATACGTAGGTAAAATGATCCGCCAATTCAGGCGTAGAGTGTTTGAACATGTATATGCGATCAAAAAAGGTTATGATACCCCAATTGCTAGACATGTAAGAAGTTATCATAATAATGATAGCAAAGTGTTAACCTTTTGCATTATTGAAAAAGTACATATTGGACCACGAAAGGGAGATTTGGAAAGACTTTCTTTTACAGAGAGAGAGTAGATGGATTTTTCAGTTAAAATATTTATCCCCAAATGGCCTAAATGAAGACTTTACCTATAGTGCGTTTCTTTAAAAATATAATTTTGAAAGAGCTTATACGTCCTACTTCACACAATTTCATACTACACCATATAATAAATCATCACAGTACACATATTCAAGAACAAATACAGTAAACCCCCGGTTATCTGGCACACAACCTACCAGCAACCTGCAACTGCATCAATTCCCTATTTTTAAAAAAACTTGCTAAACTGGCATAACCGGCACTATCCGGCAGTTCGAGACTGCAAAAGAAAAAGGCTAACTTTTTTTCTAATTATTTTTTTGGGGCCTAAATGGCCCTGTTTAAGTGCTAATGCCTTTTTTAGTGCATTTTGATGGTTTTGGAGGGGTTTAAGGGTCGTTTAGAACCCTAAAATTGGGGACTCCTGATAAACCGGCAACTATAGTTATCTGGCAATAGGTAGTCCCCGTAGGTGCCGGATAACAGGGAGTTTACTGTATTATCAAATTTATAATAGTGTCATATAAACACTTAAAATGTTTATTTTTTATAATTATGTAGTGTTATTTGAGTCACTAATGTTAGTTGTAATTTTCAAGTTCAATTGAATCTTCCATGATGTAATATAATATAATTTAATTTTAAGATTTCAGTTATTCACTATATAATTGATTATATAATATGCATTATAGCTTATAAACAAGCAGAATAATTATTTTTTTGGTATAGTATTGGTGTGTGAATAAGAACAATATATTGTAAACTCTACTCCCTCCTCTTAATATTTCACTTTAGTGTGCAACAGGTAAATTTACATCTGTGAACAGTAATCATATATCTTGTTAACAGATGTGGATCTTATATAATTAGGGCCGAATTTAATTGTCCAAATCCCAATTACTTGAGCCTGTAATGGAGCCCATAGATGTTACTGATATTCAGTCATGTTCATCAGTGATTATATATGGAGTCATACATGGCATTTCAGATATATCTGCTGGGGGGAATGTCAGTGATCTAATGCCTGCTAGACACTGGGTTGAGAGTTTACTTACATTATATGATTGCACTGCTTGAAGATGATGAGCATGGCTTAATGGTTGTGTGATTTGCCTAATAAAACCTAAAAAAAAAAAAACAAGAAATAAATCATAACATTAATCTCATCTCAATGGCATTCCACATTAAACATCAATTGATGAAATGTGAAACATAACCATACATGTACATAGAGAAGAGGATAATGATCCGTGTGATGGTTGCTAGCCACATGGTTGCAAGGTCAGCCGCTCGAAGTGCCGGGCCTTTCGATGGGCTGAGGTGATAACAGAGGTGTCGGTGGCGATGGTGTTGCTGATGGTGGCGATGGTGTTGCTTGTGGCAAGTGTGTTGCTGGTGCTGGTAACAGCCGTGTTGCTGGTGGTGACGGTGTTGGTGGTGCCCTTGTTGGTAGTGCCGGTGTTGGTGCCGACGCCCATGTTAGGGGAGCCCATGTTGGGGCTGGAGAAGTGGTGGGGTCCTGGCATGGCATCCATGGGTTTGGTGCAGGTGGAAGTGGTGGTGGGCCTGCTGGTGGTTGTCTCCAGTAGCAGAACAGCTGGTTCCAATACATGTGAGGTTGAGGTGGAGTTGGCTGAACATGAGGAGAACTGGGCCACAATGCGTGGGAGGGCCCGGGGATAGATTCACAGACTGGAGAAATTGGAGGACATCTTGCTACTGATGGGCCAGCTTCCTGTAACAGTCCCAGGCCCTCTGATCCGGTTTTGCTTTCCACAACCATTACTTTCAGGGGTATATCTGGTTCATCCTCCAGTGGAGCCAATGCTACTGCCTTTGGCTCTGTATGGGCGGGCTACTACTTCTGGGTACTGAAATGAGGTTGCAATAGTGTTTGCGTTGATATTATCTAAACAATTAGTTGCTGTGTGTTTCTATAGCCCTGACATCATGGTCACTTGTAATTGGCTGTGGTGATTGTCTTATACAGATTGCCCTGTATCATGAGCATTGTGGATCATGACTCATATCAATATTTGTAATCCTGTTGCAATCTGCTATCTGCAGTTCATTAGGACACGTGCTCAGTGGAATCTGCTGTGCAGTGTGTGAGACTGACAAATCTATGACTATTTCTCTGCAATAGTTGTTAACATACAGATGAGACATGGTCCAGGTTAGGCTAGTACATGACAATGCACATGCAGTCCTGCAGAGTCTGTATCCACATATGCTGCAGTGTGCACACCTATACATGTACTCTCTTTTGGATGTGAATTCAAACTAGATCTATTTGGTGACTGCTAATCAGAATCAGTTTTAACTGCAGGTATTGGACAAACATTTTATTGCAAACAATTTTGATATAGATATGTTTGCTTCCTGGATTATCATAGTTATCACTGCCACATATATCTTTAGTCATAACCAGATAGCTTACATGTCCCTTTCAGAATTGTGATTTATTGCTATTGTATTTCAGTTTCAGTTGTGGTGTTCATGTGTATGCATATGAGGGTGTGATGGTCAATATGATAATCACATTGCATGGTGCTCTCCACAGCTGTGTCCAACTGTCTGGGAAGGCCCACACTGCCACTGGCTCGATCCACTCCCTCAGGGTCCTCTCCCATGCTATATAAGCTATAACAGAAGATGGTCTACCACTGGTTACACGGGCAGCTCTGGCCTCCTCTATCATCTTCTTCTTCACCTTCACCCGGATGTCATCATATCTGTGCTTGACAGACCTCACATCCCTGGTGGCATACCTCACTCCAGGCACGTGTCTTCTGGCTAAACCTCACTTCCCTCCCACCATGTATAATGTTATAGCGGGCATGGATTTCTCAGAGGAGGACCCTCATCCCATTTGGGGTATAATTGGGGGCCCTGTGCTTTTCCACAACCGTTTGCCCTCTCATCTGTGTCTGGGTTTCATGAGCTCCCTGTTCTCTCCCTGGGGCCAATCCCTCCTCACCACTATCTATGCTACCGGGATCAGGTCCCTGACTCTCTGCCCCTACTCTTTGTGAGCCTACATCTGGTGGCACATCCCTCCCCCTCCTGCTATCCCATGCCCCTATCTCTCCTCCCTGACCTGCCTCCTCCTCTCCCTCTCTCCATACCTCTACTTTTCCTCCTCTCTACCACAGATATTCTCCTCTCTTCCGGTGTTCCCCTCACTCGCCTCCTTTCCTCTCCTACTCTCCTTCCCTCCTCTACCCTCCTACAAATTAGAAAATAAATCTAAAGATAAATCAATATAATATTTACCTATATGTATGCAAGGTGGGTATAGGTGGGGGTATGGGAGGGTGTAGATGTGCTGTGGCCTAAAGCTATGTATAGCTATGTGTAGGTACTAATCTACAGTATATGTGTGAATTATGTGATATCAGTAATTATGTATGGTGTAAATGAAGTGTTAATATATTTTAGTAGTTAAAATAGCAAAACAACTTACTACTCCCTCTCTCTCTCTCTCCAAAACTCTGAAACCCACCAACGCCTGGACCTGTGTGTTGACTTTCTCAGTTACAGCACAGTCAAGGACTTATGGCTTTCAGTAGCCTTTAAAGGCCTTTTCTTGCAGCGTTCATTGGCCCTCAACAGTTCCTATTGGTTAAGTGGGCTGTGACAGGGGCCTAAGTTTAAAACTGAAATTGAGATGGTAAATAAATTGGAATCATATATTTACTAGATTTTGGAATTGATGAAAGATTGCATTCTAGAGTAATACAATGTATCGTTTACATTAAACAGCAGGGTGTGAAGGAACAAGATTGGTATCAGCTTGTGCTAAATAATTGAATATCACTAATATGTATACCTACAACTAACAAGTAATATCATTGCAAAGGAATTATTTATGGACAACGGACTGTGGCCCCCATTCATATGCAAGCCCGTAATTACCTTTATACAGACCGCATGTATGCGGGTTAAAAATTTGATACAATTACGCCTGTATTTAATTAACTCAAGCGCGCAATGACCGGGCTAAAGCCTAAAACCGTAAACCCTGGTTTCGTATGCAACACTTCCAGGTGGCCGATCGTATGAAGGGTGCCAAGGTTAGGCAAGCCCACAATTGCGGATCTTGTCACAGCCCAATAAACCAATAGGTTAATATTATAAGTGCCTGATTATCATAACCTATACGTGCAAAATAAACATTTTAATTTCTAATTACAGATTACAATGGCTGAGAAGCCCAAAACAAGCATGGAATATAAACAACCTATGGACAGGATCCCAAAACAGAGATGGAGACAGTAACAGTCGGGGGAATCTAAGAAAAGAGTACAGGAAGAAGAGTGTGAACGGATTTACAACAAAACACATGCTCCAGGATCCAAAAGCCAGCGTAAGAGAGATAGGAAAGAAATAAATATGGTTCAAACCACATGTGAAGAATATGATAATGATAATAATGTTGATATCCATTGTAATGTTGACCTTACAAGTGTAAGAAATTAACTAATAACTAAATAATTAATGTATAATTTCTACAAGTAATAAGTTCTTTTGGACAAATCAATAAATGAAACATATGAATAAGTTTATAATTAAAAGATATATTTTACATAAATTAATATACGGTTACACAATGGGTTTTAGACAAAACAGATAACAGACAAGAAGTATTAAGGCAATATTTACAAATATACTGATATGAATTCTACATTATGTAATATAAAGATACAGGATAATACCACTTGTGGTCAGTTTTGGAAGTTCAGCCTCCATCAGGTTTCTCTTTGGTCAGGATCTGCTCAGCTGGGCTCATCTGCAACACTTCTATCTGGACTACATGAAGGCTCCTTCAACCTGGGCCAGCTGGTGCTTGTGCTGTCCCTCTGCTAGGTGCTGTGCTGGTTGCCCGTGCTGGTTTCCATCTCTTCCATAGATTATTGGCTTTTTATATCATAGTGTAGCTCATGACCCACCCTCTCTATACGTCATACATGGCTATAAGTTGAAATTAGACTGCTGGTTTCTATACAGGTGGTAACATTACACTCATATATACCCATCTAGAGTCTTGTATTCAGCTGTCTACAAATGTACACATAAGACTTGCTGTTTTTACTGTAAATAAGACCTTTGTGATTCTCTGAGTTATTTTGAGCGGGGCTACTCACACCTGTTGTCTTTTCCCACACACAGACTTGGATTTTAGCTAATTACATACACATATAGCTAGCTAATTTATACACATCTATTATATATATATATATATATATATATATATATATATATATATATATGTATATATTTGTGGGAATAATAAAAAGACCTGAGGTATAATGTCTTGATACAAATATACAATCGTTATAACAAATTATTAACACAAGATTTCTTACAGTTGTATATAATAAGTTATATTTATAAAATAAACATTGAAGTCATGTTAAAAGTTGTCTGTATATAAGCCATATTTTTACACAAGGATAGTTAATTATTTACAGATCTACAGTAAATGTAGAGCCTCACAATTGTGGTATGTTGAATTTACTTTGTCAATTTTGTGGGGATTATCATTTTGCAAAGGAAAGACCAAGAGAGTGATCCAACTTACTAAAATTTTAAAGAAAATATACGATCTTATAATAGTGCCATTTCATCAATGGGTGCTACATTAGCTGATAATGTTGAAAGACATGGCCCTTACTGCTTTAAAGTACAACGGCAAATTTATCATCGTACTTCACATTTACACCCTCAGGAAGGAGAACATGTGCTAAACTATATGTACTAGATACAAACAAAGCTGTGGAACAACGGATGCAGCTTGCTGAAAATAAAAAATGCTTAGCCACTGTTTTTCATGAGCTTGATAAAATTATGGAAACAAATCCATACACTCAAGCTCATAAAAAACTGTCAGAAGTTGAAGAACAACAACGTATTCATGCACAAAAAATCAGTTGCCAATAGCTAGAGTCAATATGGTTCTTAAAAGAGATCGGCATTCTGATAAACAACGTTATAACTTACCAACAGCTAATGAGGTTGCAATGGTCTTTCAAAATGATGAGGATGAACCACCCTTTGAAAGGGATATTAGAATATAACCAAGAAATAAACAGCAACCTTTCATTAACATCAATATATTAAGTACAAATTTAGATCCAACGACGTATCCAATTTTGTACCCCAATGGTGAAGCAGGATGGCAAACAAAATTATTACTTGACAGTTATTCAAACACTAAAAAACATGTCAGAAATAATATTTCCATGCTTGAATTTAAAGTGGCTCAAATTGCCATCAGGCATGAATTTAATCCCATCTTAAGTGCTGAAAAACTGACACAACAATGGATCATTGATTCATACCTGCAAGTAGAAGCCAAAAAATGTAATTTCATCAAATTTCAACAAAATAAACTGCCCCTACTCCTTGTGTGCCTACATCTGTACTGAAATGAGTGGGCAATAGTGTTTGCGTTGAGATTATCTAAACAATTAGTTGCTGTGTGTTTCTATAGCCCTGACATCAAGGTCACTTGTAATTGGCTGTGGTGATTGTCTTATACAGATTGCCCTGTATCATGAGCATTATGTTGCTGAAACCGCTACAAACCAAGAGCTTGCAGCTGGCCGAGCCATAATTTTACCATCTTCCTTCCAAGGATCTCCTTGCAATATGATAGAAAGATACAATGATGCTATAGCTATTGTAACCAAATTTGGCAAACTAGATTTACTGTATTTATAACATTTACATGTACTCTTCAATGGCCAGAAATTGTAGATAATTGTAAACCTGGACAAAATGCTTCAGATAGACCAGACTTAGTGGCTAGAGTCTTCAAAATAAATTTAACAGCCTTAATACATGACAAAACCATGACAAACTTGTTTGGAGAGTGTTTGGCATATGTCTATACAATTGAATTCCAGAAAAGAGGACTTCCACATGCACATATTCTTATAATACATATTTATGGTCCATGTGGAGAGCTAAACCCACAATCGCCATGTATGGAAAATAAAAAATGCACAAAAGAATTACCAAAATAATTTAGAAATCAAACTTTTGCAAATTGTGACTGATATACATTGTATGGAAGACAAAAAGGTCCAAAGGCAATAATACGTGGAAAAAGTGTAGATAACACATATGTGGTGCCATATAATCCACATCTCTTAATGAAGTATAATGCACACATAAATGTGGAATCTTGCACTTCTATTAAATATGTCTACAAATATATTTATAAATGATATGATGCAGCAACTGTGGTGGTGAAAAGTGGACCAAATGAACAAGACAAAGAGTTAGTGCATGATTAACTGGCACCTCATGTAGATGCTCGCTATGTCAGTGCACCAGAAGCAATGTGGCGGCTTCTGAAATTTTAAATGTATGATTGCTCACATGTAGTATATCGATTAGCTGTAGGTTTGTCACAAAGACAATTAGTTTACTTTCATACTGGGAATGAAGAAAATGCTCTTGCACAAAATGAACATCAACAAACCACACTTACTGCTTTGTTTATCCTAAATTTAAAGGATATTGAGGCAAGGGAATAGTTATACAATGAGATTCCATATCATTATGTTTTCGTAAATGGCTTATGGAAACAGAGAAAACAGGGTGGAAATAAAATTATTTGAAGAATGTATACAGTAAGTCCAAGAGACATTGAATGTTTCTGCTTACGTTTACTACTTTTAAATGTTCCTGGTGCACAAAGTTTTGAAGGCTTGAGAACAGTCAATGACACACTTTATGAGACATTTCAATTAGCTGCCAGACACAGATACTTTAATGCAAATTCAACAATTCTTTCTATGTCATGGATTAAGTTGTGGAACTTTTAATCTCCCAGAAAAACAAAAAACTGAAGAAAAAATTGCCACTTTAAATGATTTGCAAATGCACACTTTCAATGCAACACAAAAAGCACTAGATGATGACTTACTCAAAGAGCGTTATTTTTATCTAGATGGACCCGGTGGATCTGGAAAAACTTATCTCTATAATTTGTTGATGAGTTCAATTAGAGCTAAAGGTGAAATAGCACTTCCCTTTGCAACAACTCGGATTGCTGCACTATTGTTAGAAGGTGGCAGAAACATACATAGTGGATTTAAGCTTCCAGTTCCTATTTTGGACACATCAGTGTCTGATATTAGAATTAAATCATCTCAAGCAAATAAATTTAAGAAATCTAAATTAATTATCATAGATGAAGACATTATGATGTCATGCAATGCTTTGCAATGTATTGATTGTTTATTGCGTGAAGTCATGGGTAATGATTTGCCTTATTGTGGAAAAGTCATATTATTAGGTGGAGATTTAAGACAAACATTACCTGTGGCTGTATGAACAGACATTGTGGAAACATGTATAAAGTCAAGTCCACTATTAGTGATGTCCCGAACAGTTCGCCGGAGAACTATTCACAGGGATTTTCGCATGTTCGCGTTCGCAACGAACGGCGAACATATGCGCTTTTCGGTCCGCCCCCTATTCTTTATCATTGAGGAAACTTTAACCCTGCACCTTACAGTCAGCAGACACATTCCAGCAAATCAGTAGCATACACTCCCTTCCAGAGCCCTCCATCTGTATGACAGCCTCCATTTTAGAATCATTCTGTAGCTGCATTCGTTGAGAGAGGAGATATATTCTACCTGCTGTTGATTTAATAGGGAAATAGATAGCCAGGCTGTGTATTTAGCTTTAACTACACACCTGAAGGACTCCTTTGATATCTGCTGCAAGGACAGCAACCCAAAAAGCCCTTTTTAGGTCTGGAACATCATTTATTTTATTTTATTATTTTTTTCTGCTGATTTAATAGGGAAATAGATAGCCAGGCTATGTATTTAGCTTTAACTACACACCTGAAGGACTCCTTTGATATCTGCTGCAAGGACAGCAACCCAAAAAGCCCTTTTTAGGGCTAGAACATCATTTATTTTATTTTATTATTTTTTTCTGCTGATTTAATAGGGAAATAGATAGCCAGGCTGTGTATTTAGCTTTAACTACACACCTGAAGGACTCCTTTGATATCTGCTGCAAGGACAGCAACCCAAAAAGCCCTTTTTATTTTATTTTATTATTTTTTCTGTGTAATCTAATTGCATATGCCTGCCTGCTAGCGTGTGTGTGTGTGGCCTATTGCATCTAGTCTGCCAACTTTTGCCAGTGCACAGTGACACTCATATCTGGTGTCACAGTAGTGTGCAGTGAAATAAATAACCCTTTTTTTACTGTAATCGATTGAATATCAGTTGCCTGCCTAAAGGCGTGTGTGTGAGGCCTATTGCATCTAGTCTGCCAGCTTTTGCCAGTGCACAGTGACACTCATATCTGGTGTCACCGTAGAGTGCAGTGAAATAAAACAACCCTTTTTTTACTGTAATCGATTGAATATCAGTAGCCTGCCTAAAGGCGTGTGTGTGAGGCCTATTGCATCTAGTCTGCCAATTTTGCCAGTGCACAGTGACACTCATATCTGGTGTTGCAGTAGCTTGCACGCATAGTACCACTAATCGTAAAAAAAATGACAGGCAGAGGCAGGCCACCCCGCAGGGGCAGTCGTGGTCGTGGTGCTGTGATTCCCTTTGGCCCTAGAATAATGCCCAGTTTTCAGAGGCAACGTACCCTGAACTTGAACAGTTCTGAGGACATGGTTGATTGGCTAACACAGGACTTAGCTTCGGGCACCTCTCCAGTTACCAGTCGCCCGCCTGCCGGTACCACCAACACTAGCACCACAGCCGCTTCACTTGATTCGTCAGCAGAGTTATTTACAGATCCGTTGGAAGAAATGAGTGATGCACAAACATTAGTGCCAGAGGATGTAGATAACAGGGATATGTCCCAGTCAGGCAGCATTACACACATGGACGTACGGTTTGATGATGATGATGATGTTGTACCCGGTGCTGCTTCCTTTGTTGAGTTGTCAGATACAAGTGAAGCGGTTGATGATGACGATGCGTCCGTGGATTTCACGTGGGTGCCCGCTATAAGAGAAGAAGTACAGGAGGAAAGTTCAGATGGGGAGACAGAGAGGAGGAGGAGACGAGTTGGAAGCAGCGAAAGGTCGTCGAAAGTAGCTAGTGGCACAGTCAGACAGCATGCATCGGCACCCGGGGTCAGCCAGACAGCACGCCAGTCAACGCATGCTTTTGCCACCATCAGAATGCCGTCATTGCAGAGCTCAGCAGTGTGGCAATTTTTTCGTGTGTCTGCCTGTGACAACAGTGATGCCATTCGCAACCTGTGCGAAAAGAAACTGAGTCGTGGGAAGTCCAACACCCACCTAGGTACAACTTCTTTGCAAAGGCATATGATGTCACATCACAAATGCCTATGGGATCAACACATCAGTACAAGCAGCACACATAGTCAAAGCCGCCATCCTCCTCCTGGTCCAGCATCTTCAGCCACATCAACCACTACTGCCCTGCTTGCCCCCTCTCAACCATCCGCCACTCCGTGTCTCGCCCTGAGCAGTCCCTGCTCATCTACCCACAGTCAGGTGTCTGTCAAGGACATGTTTGAGCGTAAGAAGCCAATGTCACAAAGTCACCCCTTGCCCGGCAACTGACAGCTGGCTTGTCTGAACTCTTAGTCTGCCAGCTTTTACCATACAAGCTGGTGGAGTCTGAGGCGTTCAAAAAATTTGTAGCTATTGGGACACCGCAGTGGAATGTACCCAGCCGAAATTTCTTTGCACAAAAGGCAATCCCCAACCTGTACTCGATTGTGCAAAAGGAAGTAATGGCATCTCTGGCACACAGTGTTGAGGCAAGGGTCCATCTGACCACGGATACCTAGTCTGCAAAGAATGGTCAGGGCAGGTATATCACCTACACTGTGCATTGGGTAAACCTGGTGACGGCTGCCAAGCATGGAATACGTGGCTCTGCAGAGGAGTTGGTGACACCGCCTGCTGCCACCTCCTCTACTCCTCCTACTCCATCCTCTTCCATAACCTCCTCGGCTGAGTCCTCTTCTGCTGCTGCTATGTCTTGCTCCACTTCAACGGCACCCTCCCAGCTCCACAGGTACTATTCCACATCCCGAATACAGCAGTGTCACGCCGTCTTCGGGTTGACTTCCCTGAAAGCAGAGAGTCACACCGGACCAGAGCTCCTTGTCACCCTGAACGCACAGGTGGATCAGTGGCTGACTCCACACCAACTGGAGATCGGCAAAGTGGTTTGTGACAACGGAAGAAATTTGTTGGCGGCATTGAATTTGGGCAAGTTGACACATGTGCCGTGCATGGCACATGTGTGTAATCTGATTGTACAACGCTTTGTGCATAAGCACCCAGGCTTACAGGACGTCCTGAAGCAGGCCAGGAAGGTGTGTGCCCATTTCAGGCGTTCCTACACGGCCATGGCGCACTTTACAGATATCCAGCGGCGAAACAACATGCCAGCGAGGCGCTTGATTTTAGACAGCCCGACACATTGGAATTCAACACTCCTAATGTTCGACAGCCTGCTCCAACAAGAAAAGGCCGTTAACGAGTATTTGTATGACCGGGGTGCTAGGACAGCCTCTGCGAAACTGGGGATTTTTTTGCCATGTTACTGGATGCTCATGCGCAATGCCTGTAGGCTTATGCGGCCGTTGGAGGAGGTGACAAACCTGGTCAGTCGCACCCAGGGCACCATCAGCGACATCATACCATTTGTTTTCTTCCTGGAGCGTGCCCTGCGAAGAGTACTGGATCAGGCCGTAGATGAGCTTGAAGAGGAAGAGGAAGAGTTGTGGTCACCATCACCGCCAGAAACAGCCTTATCAGCATCGCTTGCTGGACCTGCGGCAACGCTGGAAGAGGATTGTGAGGAAGAGGAGTCAGATGAGGAATGTGGCTTTTGGAGGACGAGGAAGACCAACCACAACAGGCATCCCAGGGTGCTCGTTGTCACCTATCTGGTACCAGGGGAAAGAACATACCTTCAGTGAGATCGCTGAGGACGAGGAACGGGACATGACTAGCTCGGCATCCAACCTTGTGCAAATGGGGTCTTTCATGCTGTCGTGCCTGTTGAGGGACCCTTGTATAAAAAGGATGAAGGAGAACGACCTGTACCGGTTGTCCACGCTACTAGATCCCCGGTATAAGCAGAAAGTGCCTGAAATGTTACCGAATTACCACAAGTCGGAAAGGATGCAGCACTACCAAAATAAATTAAAAAGTATGCTTTACACAGCGTTTAAGGTTGATGTCACAGCACAAAGGCAATCTAACAGCGGAAGAGGTGAACATAATCCTCCTCCTCTCACGACCACGCCGGCAAGGAGAGCACGCTTTACAGACGTGTTGTTGATGAGGACATGCAGAACTTTTTAAGTCCTATGCATTGCCACAGCCCTTCGGGGTCCACCCTCAGAGAACGACACGGCCGTCAGGTAAGAGACTTCCTCGCCATAAGTACAGATATCGACACTATGAGGAGCGATGAACCCCTTGACTACTGGGTGTGCACGCTTGTCCTGTGGCCTGAGCTATCCCAATTTGCCATAGAACTTCTTTCCTGCCCCGCTTCAAGTGTCCTGTCAGAAAGGACCTTCAGTGCAGCAGGAGGTTTTGTCACTGATAAGAGAAGTCCCCTAGGTAAAAAAAGTCTAGATTACCTCGCCTTTATTAAGATGAACGAGTAATGGATCCCGAAGGGACTGACAGTGGGCGATACATTAGATTAAAAAAGGCCTGATAGATGAGCTGCCTTGAGCTAATAATGGTCCACACGCTGCTGTATTTTATCCCTGAATGCCGGATGACTTGCGTGACTTATCCGCCACCAACTAGGGTTCAAGACGCAATGTTTTAGGGCACTTTCTGGCTGGCAAACTAACATCAATTTTTCTGGTCGCTGCAACAATACCTAATTTTTGCATTTAAATTATTTTATTTTAGAAGGCGTACAGCATGTAATGAAAAATAAAGCATTTTTGAACAGTCTTGCATAACAGTTGTGCAAAAATACATATTTACAATAGAGACATTTTGTGAAAGTTAGCTATTCCTTCTTATTTTTACTTTTTAGGTTAATCATTTTTCTTATTTTTTACTGTGATTGCAATTTAAGAGATACCTAAAACATGGTAAAACAGACAATAGTAAAGAGTATATCTGCAGGAAACACCAAAGTCCTATTAGCTATCATCCCTCCAGCAGTATTAGCTTATTATTTACAAAATCTAACCTGGGCAATCACCCTCGGGTTACCCTAGGACAGGCTTCAGTAAGCGACCTCTCCTTACCTGGGATGATTTTGCCGCCGGTTCCTTCTGAAGGGTCTCCAGGGCTCCCCCACTCCGGTCCTTCCCCCAGTGTCGCTTCAACCAGTAACAAATGTTTTATATTTGTAAAGCGACCCAATGATCCCCCTTGATAGAGGTTTATCTTTACAAATTTTGGAGAACCAATTTAAGACTGGTGTCCCCTGTTTCTGGGTCAGGGAGTGTGTGAAATGCCTCAGCCTACAGTAATTGTAATGTTCTGACAGCTGTAGCTCATGCTTGTCCCTCAGTTCCTCATAGGTGAGCATCTGGCCCTTTACTAACCAGTCTCCCAGTCTATCTAGTTTCCTTGACCTCCACCAGTGTTGTGATGTTGTGCTCATGTGTTTCGGGGGCCTGAGGGTGGTCAAGAATTGGGGTCATTTGGGTGGATCCAGGGAACAAACCCGTGTGTTTCTTGGCCCATTTCCAGTATGATAGTGAGTGTCTGATTAGGGGGTTTAGCAAGTTTTTAAGGCTCTGAGGCAATTCTGATAGCCAAGATACCTTGTCCCAGGTTAAGGGCCTTAAAGTGTGGTTCTCTAAATACACCCAGGCCGGTTGATGACATATAGAATGTGCTATTGGGAGGAAAGATAACTGAGCTGCCTTGTGGTAATATTTTAAGTTTGGACACGATAGTCTCCCCTCTGACTTATGAAGGTACATAATTTTCTTTGTGATGCGTGAGGGAGAGTGGTTCCAGATAAACTGAAATATTTTCCTTTGAATATTTTCTAATTCTTTTTATTTAATCGGGATCGGGAGTGTTCGAAATATGTAGAGCAACCTAGGAAGGACATTCATTTTTATCGTATTTATTCTCCCTAGCCATGATAACCTATACTTTGTCCATTTACTCAGGTCATTAATTATTGTTTTATAAAGTTTGGAGTGGTTGGCTTTGTACAAGTCCTCTAGCTTAGGGGTTAGTCGGATTCCCAGGTAGTTTATGTGGTTCTTATCCCACTTAATATTAAACTTCTCTTTGAGACCCTGCTTCTCTACTGCTGTTAAGTCAATCGCTAGTGCTTCTGTCTTCTCTATGTTCAGTTTAAGACCAGAAAACTGACCAAACTCCTCCATAGTTCGAATCAACTCTGGGACCGATTGGGTAGGGTTTGAGAGCATACACAGCAGGTCGTCTGCAAATAGACAAGTTTTGAAATGGCGATGGCCTATTTTTATGCGTGTGATCCCAGCGTTGGCCCTAATTGTCTGAGCCAGGGGTTCTATTGCTATTGCGAATAGAAGGGGAGAAAGGGGGCACCCCTGTCTTGTTCCTCTTTCTACTTTAATTAAGGATCTTTCATCTCCCGGAATCTGTAACCTTGCCCTGGATGATTTGTATAATGAGTGTATGAGATTTATGAAATGGCCTTTAATACCAAATTTTTCAAGCGTGGCGTATAGGTAAGTCCACTCCAGGGAATCAAACGCCTTTTCAATGTCAAAGGCCATAAGACAGGCTTGAATTTTAGAGGCTTTGGTGTGGTACAGTAGGTTCATGACTTTTCTAATGTTGTCTCCCGCTTGCCTGTGGGAGACAAAGCCTACTTGGTCATTATGTATTAACTTAGGCAAGAAGGATGACATTCTATCCGCTATCATTTTTGACAGGATCTTTGTATCACAGTTTAGTAATGATATTGGCCTGTAGTTTTTTGGTTCTAGAGCATCTCGACCCTCCTTAGGTAATAGAGCGATATCTGCCCTGTTCAGCTCTGCTGGTGTTTGCTTGCCTGCTAGAACTCTGTTAGAGTGACCAAATACGGGCCTAATATGTCTATAAATGTATTATAATATAAATTGGTGTACCCGTCTGGGCCTGGTGACTTACCAGGTTTGAGGTTCTGGACTGCTTTTCTCACTTCCTCTAGGGTCACTTTGGTATTTAAAGTCTCTAAGTCATTTTCCTCTATTAAGGGGAGATCACAGGAATTAAGAAATCCCCTCATTTTGTTTAGATCTATGTGTTTTGTTGCTGTATAAGGGGTATTGTAAAATTTAGTAAAAATCTTCTTATTTGGTTTCGTTGTTTTTTCTCCCTTCGAGGTCTTAATTTGAAGTATCCTATTCTGTGTTGTTTTGGTTTGTAGTTTCCTGGCTAGTAACGGGCCAGGTTTATTGGCTTTATTGAATCCGATAGGAATAAATAGTACAACTGAACACACCACTCCTATCTGGTGGCACCTTATGTTGCACGCGCAGTGCCCCAAATTTGAAGTGGGAGGACCGACCAAGCATCTTTTTCCATCTCCCGCTTCCAAAAATCCATGCCATATACACGTCCCCTGACAGGTGAAGTAACAGGCATCAAACTGATAGGAGTGGTGTATTAAGTTGTACTATTTATTCTTATCTGGTGGCACCTTAGATTGCACGTGCAGTGCCCCAAATTCGAAGTAGGAGGTCCGACCAAGCATCTTTTTCCATCTCCCTGTTCCAAAAATCCATGCCATATACACGTCCCCTGATAGGTAACGTAACAGGTATTAAACTGATAGGAATGATTAGTACAACTTAATACACCTCTCCTATCTGGTGGCACCTTAGATTGCACGTGCAGGGCCCCAAATTCGAAGTAGGAGGTCCGACCAAGCATCTTTTTCCATCTCCCTGTTGCAAAAATCCATGCCATATACACGTCCCCTGATAGGTAACGTAACAGGTATTAAACTGATAGGAATGAGTAGTACAACTTAATACACCTCTCCTATCTGGTGGCAGCTTAGATTGCACGTGCAGTGTCCCAAATTCGAAGTAGGAGGTCCGACCAAGCATCTTTTTCAATCTCCCTGTTCCAAAAATCCATGCCATATACACATCCCCTGATAGGTAACGTAACAGGTATTAAACTGATAGGAATAGTACTACTTAACAGTACACACCTTATAATAACGCAGACAGAGGCAACGCGTATAATCTTCCATGCTGTGCAGTGGAAGCCCCCAGACTCTGACCTGTGTATAAAATTCCATGCTGTGCAGTGGAAGCCCCCAGACTCTGACATGTGTATAATATTCCATGCTGGGCAGTGGAAGCCCCCAGACTCTGACCTGTGTATAATATTCCATGCTGGGCAGTGGAAGCCTCCAGACTCTGACCTGTGTATAATATTCCATGCTTGGCAGTGGAAGCCCCCAGACTCTGACCTGTGTATAATATTCCATGCTGGGCAGTGGAAGCCCCCAGACTCTGACCTGTGTATAATATTCCATTCTGGGCAGTGGAAGCCCCAAGACTCTGACCTTTGTATAATCTTCCATGCTGGGCAGTGGAAGCCCCCAGACTCTGGGAGTCTGAAGAAGAGGAGTTAGAGGAGGAAGGTGGCTTTGAGGAGGTGGAAGACCAAACACAGCAGGCGTCCCAGGGGACTTGTTGTCTCCTTTCGGGGACCCTTGGTGGCTGGGTGGAGGAAGAGACCTTCAATGACATCACTGAGGACAAGGAACGGGACATGGCTAGCTTGTGCAAATGGGGAGTTTGCGGTTGTGCAAAGGGACTGTTTGCGGTTGTTTGCGGTGCATTAAACGGGGAGATTGGTCTGTTACTGTGAAGCGGGTGTAACCCTTACACTACCTGATCGATACAACATCATACCTGATGTTTTAAAGCATGTTATTCCAAACAATTTAGGAATGTTAGGTGATTTATGCCCTTTATGGCTTAAAACCAGACTCTGCATCAACTATGTAATTTTCCGTGGGAGTTTTGCCATGGATCCCCCTCCGGCATGCCACAGTCCAGGTATTAGTCCCCTTGAAACAACTTTCCCATCACTATTGTGGCCAGAAAGAGTCCCTGTGGGTTTTGAAATTCGCCTGCCCATTAAAGTCTATGGCGGTTCGCCGATGTTCGTCCGTTCGCGAACATTTGATAAAATTCGCGTCCGCGATTCGCGAACCGAAAATTTGATGTTCGCGACATCACTATCCACTATTGAAGGAATTTACACACCTTAGATTAGAAAAAATATTAGATCTGAAGGCCAAAATGATTTCAATGATTGGCTAATTAAAATTGGCGACGGTAAAAGCGATCCCAAATGGAATAACTACTGAACATTATTCTGAGCTTGCACAGAAAGTCATATTAACATCCAAAAATAAAGATGCTTTGGATCTCAATAACAACATATTAAAATTAATAGATGGCACTCAAAAAAATGATTACAGTCAGATTCAGTTCTGGCTGATGACAAACAAAGTGAATCAAATTTTACAACTGAATGTATACATTCTTTAACTCCATCTGGAATGCCACACCATGTTTTGAAACTTAAAAAGGAATCACTGTCATACTATTGAGAAATATGAACCCAAAAAAGGGGCTTTGTAATGGGACCAGATTAATTGTTTAGGATTTAAGAGAACATTTCATGCATGCAGTAATTCTGAATGTTACCCATGAAGGTAAATCAGTCTTCATCCCAAGAATTGATTTGTCTCCAAGTGAAACTAGCTTGCCTTTCCTACATCAAAGGAGACAATTTACCATTATCATGGCATTTGCTATGATAATCAATAAAGCACAAGGACAAACTTTCAACTCTGTTGGCCTCTTTTGACAAGAACCAGTATTTGCCCATGGACAACTCTATGTGGTATTTTTAAGATGCAAAAAAAAAGAAGAAATTAAAGTATTCATTAAAAAAACAAAAGTCAAGGTGAATTATTAGATGATGGTCGAGTATTTACAAAAAATATTGTCTACTATGAGGTGTTGTAAATTCCATAAAAAAAAAAAAAAAGGAAAACAAAGTATGTGAAAACATAATAATAAATAACTACAAAAATCGTGGCAACATCCCAAAGACACAAGTAAACATCTGTTGGGCTCTTTTAAGAGAAATTACTATTTCACATAAACAACTCTATGTGACATTTTCAAGAACAAAAAGTCTAACAAAAAAAACGTGTTTACACAAAAAAATACAAAAACAACAGAAACAGAACAGTGGTTAGATATGGAGGACTGATTTTAATGACTCTTGTGGACTTTTGTGAGGACCAGTATTTCAAGAACAAATAAAAATACAGTGGTTACATGCCAAAGACAGCATTATTCATCTGATGTGCTCTTTTTAGAGGAACCACTTCTAAATTCTATATCAAAATAGAATAACAAAAACAGCCCTTAACAAAACTTGACAAAGCACGCCACATAAAAACAAAAACATTGTTAAGAACCATATTAAAGAAGAGAACATGTTTTTCAAATTGAAAAATTCTTTATATGAGTTTCAATCTATGTACTTTGAGTTACTGGAATGCAAATATTAATTGGATTGTAATTACTTAATGGTTTCATTGAATATAGTTAGTACTTTCATGAATGTACTTATCAATCTTCATGTATGTATTTTTACTTTGTTGACGCTATTGTTCTGGGTTTCAGTGATTCAAA
The DNA here is from genome assembly GCA_027410445.1 of Discoglossus pictus. Lineage (NCBI taxonomy): Eukaryota > Metazoa > Chordata > Amphibia > Anura > Alytidae > Discoglossus > Discoglossus pictus. The sequence continues at coordinate 143,167,048 of CM050167.1, read as the reverse complement.
TGATCAATTGTAATTAGTTAATGGGGGTTGATTTTATGTATTTAGTGCTTTGTACTTTTTCATGTATAATTGCAGAGTGAGTATTGATCCAGGGAATAATCTGATCGCCAGTATCTGGGGTCAGGAAGGAATTAATTATTTTCCCATTTGAGACAATTGGCTTCATTTAACCTGTTTTTTTTCTGTTTACCGTCCTCTGGATTCAATATAAACATTCACACATGTGTTATACAACATGTAATGCTTTACAAAACACAGATAGTTTCAAACCAAAGTTACACACTCTTATAATATTCATGTATAGCTGACAATAAAAAATGTTACAAAGTTATGAAACCATGGTTTAGGAGTTGCTTACAAATATAACTATAAAAGTTCCATGATATAAAAATAAACACATTAACCACTAAATCTATTAATTGGTGGGGTTTTCAATACATTTGGAATATGACAGCAAATGTTTTTAAAGATCAAAAAATTAAATTAAATTAAAGTAACAGGGGGAGAGACAAGCTGCATGTTAAAAAAAATATACACATTAACTACTAAATCAAATAATTGTTGGAATTTTATATACATTGTGAATATGATATGAAAAGTATAAAAAATACACAATGTAACAGGGGTAGAGACTCGCATTGAGTGACAAACAGCATCTCCTGAAAAAAAATTAAATTTCCGTCAGTTTTGACAGGCAAGTTCCCAGTATCACATAATTCACAGATTAATACATACACATAGCTATACATAGCGTTAGGACACAGCACATCTACACCCCCATACCCCCCTCCCCCCCATACACATAATATAATACACATAATACACACATGTTTGTTTTACCTCATACATATACCTATATACAGTGGATATAAAAAGTCTACAGGTTTCTGTGCTGTAAAAAAATGAGACAAAGATAAATCATTTCCGAACTTTTTACACCTTTAATGTGACCTATAAACTGTACAACTCAATTGAAAAACAAACTGAAATATTTTAGGTGGAGATAAGAAAAAAAAAAAAGAAAAATAATGTGGTTGCATAAGTCTGCACACCCTCTTATAACTGGGGATGTAGCTGTGTTCAGAATTAAGCAATCACCTTCCAAATCGTGTTAAATAGGAGTCAGCATACACCTGCCATACTTTAAAGTGCCTCTGATTAACCCCAAATAAAGTTCAGCTGCTCTAGTTGGTCTTTCCTGAAACTTTCTTAGTCGCATCCCACAGCAAAAGCCATGATCCACAGAGAGCTTCCAAAGCATCAGAGGGATCTCATTGTTAAAAGGTATCAGTCAGGAGAAGGGTACAAAAGAATTTCAAAGGAATTAGATATACCATGGAACACAGTGAAGACAGTCATCATCAAGTGGAGACAATATGGCATAACAGTGACATTACAAAGAACTGGAGCTCCCTCCAAAATTGATAAAAAGACGAGAAGAAAACTGGTCTGGGAGGCCTACAGCAACTATAAAGGAGCTGCAGGAATATCTGGCAAGTACTGTCTGTGTGGTACATGTGACAACAATCTCCCGTATTCTTCATATGTCTGGGCTATGGGGTAGAGTGGCAAGACGAAAGCCTTTTCTTACGAAGAAAAACATCCAAGCCAGGCTACATTTTGCAAAAACACCTCTGAAGTCTCCAAAAAGCATGTGGGAAAAGGTGTTATGGTCTGATGAAACCAAGGTTGAACTTTTTGGCCATAATTCCAAAAGATATGTTTGGCGCAAAAACAACACTGCACATCACCAAAAGAACACCATACCCACAGTGAAGCATGGTGGTGGCAGCATCATGCTTTGGGTCTGTTTTTCTTCAGCTGGAACTGGGGCCTTAGTTTAGATAGAGGGAATTATGAACAGTTCCAAATACCAGTCAATATTGGCACAAAACCTTTAGGCTTCTGCTAGAAAGCTGAACATGAAGAGGAACTTCATCTTTCAGCATGACAACGACCCAAAGCATACATCCAAATCAACAAAGGAATGGCTTTACCAGAAGAAGATTAAAGTTTTGGAATGGCCCAGCCAGAGCCCAGACCTGAATCCGATTGAAAATCTGTGGGGTGATCTGAAGAGGGCTGTTCACAGGAGATGCCCTCACAATCTGACAGATTTGGAGTGTTTTTGCAAAGAAGAGTAGGCAAATCTTGCCAAGCCAAAATGTGCCATGCTGATAGACTCATACCCAAAAAAACTGAGTGCTGTAATAAAATTAAAAGGTGCTTCAACAAAGTATTAGTTTAAGGGTGTGCATACTTATGCAACCATATTATTTTATTTTTATATTTTTTCTTCCCTCTACCTAAAAGATTTCAGTTTTTTTTCAATTGAGTTGTACAGTTTATAGGTCACATTAAAGGTGGAAAAAGTTCTGAAATGATTTATCTTTGTCTCATTTTTTTACAGCACAGAAACCTGACATTTTAACAGTGGTGTGTAGACTTTTTATATCCACTGTATTATATTGATTTATCCTTATATTTATGTTCTAATTTGTAGGACGGTAGAGGAGGGGAGGAGAGGAGGAGAGTGAGGGGAACACTGGAGGAGAGGAGAGTATGAGACTAGAAGAGGAGAGGAAGAGAGTGAGGGGAACACAGGTGGAGAGGAGAGTAGAAGAGGAGGAGAGTAAGGAGAAGAGAGCATCTGAGGTAAAGGTGTAGGATAGCAGGAGGGGAGGGATGTGCCCCCCCCCCCAGATGTAGGCACACAAAGAATAGGGGCAGAGTGTCAGGGGCCTGATCCTGTGTGTGTGTGTGGGGGGGGGGGTAGTGGTGAGGAGGGACAGGCCCCAGGGAGAGAAAAGGGAGACCCCAGGCACAGTTGGGTAGAAAAGAGGCTGTGGCAAAGGAGAGGGCCCTCAGTTATAACCCTGATGAGATGAGGCTCCTCCTCAGAGAAATCCGTGCCAGCAATAGCATCATACATGGTGGGAGGGAAGTGAGGCCTAGCCAGAAGATATGTGCCTGGAGTGAGGTTACTTCAGCTGTTGCTGCATTGGGGTCTGCCCACAGGGATGTGAGGTCTGCCAACACAGATATGATGCCAGCCTGATGAAGGTGAAGAGGAAGAGGGCAGAGGAGGCCACCCGTCATCACATACCCAGCAGTAGTGGGCCTTCCAGGACCGGTGGACATGGGTGTGCCGATCACCATGCGCTGTGAGTATCATGTACACCACCACACAGTTATATGAACACCACACACATACTGTAGATAATTGACACACAATAGCAATGCAGCACTGTAATCTCTCTGGTCACAGCTAATGATATATGGAGCTTAAAATAAGTAATTAAAGCAAACATATCAAAATAAAAATTCATATTAATAAAATGTCTGTCCAATGCCTGCAGCATATGCGGATACAGACTGTGTAGGACTGCATGTGCATGGCATGTACTAGCCTAACCTGGTCTCATCTGCATGTTAACAACCATTGATGAAAATTGGTCACAGATTGATCAGTCTCACACACTGCACAGCAAATTCAGCTGAGCATGTGTCCTAATTTACTGCAGATGGCAGACCACAGAAGAATTACATATATTGATATGAGCCATGATCCACAATGCTCATGATACAGGTCAATGTTTATCTGCAAAAGACAATCACCACAGCCAATAAGTGACCATGATGTCAGGGATATGCAAACAATTGTTTAGGGAATCCCAACTCAAACACTTTTGTCCTTTCATTTCAGTACCCAGGAGGACTGGGCTGGCCACAGAGACACAGGCTCTCTCCTTGACAGCAACAGATTGCTATATGGTGAGAAGAAGAGGCACCATCGAAGGATGGAGAGGTAGGAGCAAAAGGCAAATAGGGACAGACAAGCCTAGAGAGCACTAATTGAACTCATATTTCTCCAGCCTTTGGTTATACGGCCTCCAAGACCATCGAAACCTGGGCCGGTGGCCTCTTCTTCTCACATCATACCTCCAATGTCAGCTGCTACTCCACCACGCCAGGATGCACCCTGCACTCCCAACACCTCCTTCACGCGGTAGATGGAGGAGGTGCTCGGACACGACAGGTGAGGGACCAGTGCTTCGAAAGAAGAGGTAGTCAAGAACATTCCCTAAGTCCTCAATATGTTCACATGTATTCCTTGACAAATAAATTCCATTTGGATTTATATATTTTACTGCTCTTTTGTCCCTCTGTGAATGCTAAGTGATGATATCTCCCATTGTTAACTGCTTTTACACCCTTCCATCTAAGTGTGCTATCTCTTTAAATGCTGTGTCAACTGTTTTGGGCAATGTATATGACAGTGTTTCCCAAACAAACAGCCTTATTAAATTGCGATTCTGCATATTTAAAAGGGCTCTATTTAAGCACATAGCATATTTTTTTACAGAATTTTTTAGTTAGTGAAGACCTTGTTTTGGATAGAAGTTCACTAACTAAAAACCTCTGTAAAAAAAAATATGCTGTGTGCTTAAATAGAGCCATTTTAAATTTGCCGAATCACAATTTAATAAGGCTGTAAGCCTCAAGGCTCCCCAGACCGGTCAGGTTTTCAGTTTAACAGTGTGTGAACACAGGTGAGGCAATTAGTATTAAACAAGATTTTCTCAACTGTGTTTACACAGTTAAATAGAAAATCTGGCCATGAGGAGAGATTTGTGAACCACTGGTATATGATGTTTCCATTTATATGATGAATCTCACTTGAGGAGCGAGACAGATATATTTTTTTATGTGCACAAATGTGGCAATGGGGATGTTGAGCATGATAATCCGATGAACTTCCCTGCTTTTGTATTGTTTTTAAGTGGTTTACTGACTTTACTTTTTTTTTTTTTGTTTTATGTTAGAACGACAACTTTATTTAACATTGATAACTCACAACTAAAAAAGTTCACAAGGTGAATAGGGTATAAACACCACTCTCAAAACTTTATGCAACTAGGCACATTCTAGGGTAGAATTCTAAATCTCCAATACATATACAACAGGATGTGGATGTATGTATTTAAATACTGTATAGGACCTATTATCTTAAAAAGGGAATCTCCTTCCTAGGGGGTACCACTATTGGGCTATTCAAAAAATATTTTTTTGCACTACTATAGAGAGGACAAACTAATGCAAAAAATGGTAATACAAAATCTAATTGTGACCATGGTGGTGTATCCTAAGTAGTGCATAAGGGCTATGACCTATTTGGGACGACGCTATTTGGTAGTCCCATAGCTAGCTAGACAGAACAGCCTAAAGAAGGCTTTTTACATGTGAAACAATTGTGGCCACATAAGAAAAAATGATATACAGTGTAACATCAACATCTCCATATTATTGGTCAATTAGTTACCAAGATACATCAGCCGCGCCACAGGTAAGACCTAGATGATACTTGTTACCCACAAGAAAAAGGGGAGATCACCTAACAGCCGTTTTGCACCCAAAGAACAGGGTTTTGTCAAAGGCTCCTATCGGGTCACCCAAGAGGAGCAGGTACCATCTAGGTAACACTAACCATCTAGGTGACAGTCTTACCTTGTAGCAGGTAATATGCATGTTTATTGTTGACCTTGATGAAGGTATCACTCTGCGAGGTTCCCATACAGTGACTCATGTATTTTGTTTTCAATAATTTTTATTAACTCACATTGCAAAATATCAACATACAATTGTAAGTAAACAAAATAAAACTATGTGTTAAGTATTCAATTAAACAAGTCTGCCCATACCCCCCCAGGTGCCGTTCCCTTACTGGATGATCCTGATCGGGGAGGGGATTTTTGGGATAGGTCCTCCCACTGATGCGGAAAAAATGTGAGATAGAGTTTGCTGTAAAAAATAAAGTTGTTGTTGTTACTTGGAACGCATAGAGGATGGTGTGTTTAATTTAACGGGAGGGCGTTATTATTTTCCTGAGCTAATGTACATGTATATGTTGCTGATCCATTAGCCGGATACCGAGCAGCCCATTGCTTCAAAGAAGATCGCCTATTTAGTGGGGAGTTCCTGCGGCCAAAGGCAGGGATTGTCTGTAACTTTATTTGGGATCTTCACAAGCTGCTGGCAGTGGTGCGAGCTCAGTGAAAGAACCGGTAGAAAGGATGGCAAAACATCCGGCAACCCATGCTGCCACGATCCAGGAGCTGAGAAGGGTAGAGGAAGCTGGCCTGCAGTTAGGCCGACCAGAGGACCTACACTGTTCTTCAGGTGATACCACCCGATCTGGACGACTCACCGCTCGGCAACTGGTAGTGACTGATGAGGTTACCGGAAAGTGCCAAGAGCGAATAGCCTTCTTTGCCACTAGACCATCTGATGAACGAATTGAGCAAATGATAAAGGACATTTCCCAGGAGATCCAGAGTGAGCGGAATGGGAGATCATTCGAGGCTCCTGCTCACAATTAAGCCGGTGGGCCAATGGACACTCTATCACCCTCACTCAAAGCAGTCTACAAAAGCTTAAGGTACATTGATGAGAACAGAGAAGATATTGATGGCTACCTTCAGGATTTTGAGTGGTAGTGTGAGCTTCACCGTATTCCCCATGCTGAGTGGGTCAAGCTTCTTGTTGATCAGCTTAGAGGCAAAGTCTAGGCACTGCTGGCTGTACTATTCCCCTGGACCAGGCGGAGGACTACTACAAGGTCGGGCAAGTACTCCTTGACCGATATGCAATAGCGACTGAGACCTATCGTAGGAAATTTCGCACCATGACTAAGTCGGGGAGGGAAACTCATGTGGATCTAATGTGGAAGATGAAGCATGCCTGTGAAAGCTGATTCAGGGGCGAGGTTGCCTACAGCCTGGAAGATGCTACACACGTTATGTTGATGGAACAGTTGTATTATCGGAACCCAGACTCAATGGGAGAGTGGATCCTAGACCAGAAGCCCACTTCTGCTGAGGAGGGGGCCCACCTGGCGGATCAGTACCAGGAGATGCAGATGGCTACAAGGTCAGCATATCAAAGCAGCCCAACAAATAGAGATGGGCCGCTTCTTCCCATCCCCACCCCACCAGCAGTCGTACCCCAGTGGGACCAGGCCCCAGCCCCTCCAGGGGGCTCGGCAGCCAGGCAAGAATCTCGGGGGTCCGGTGCATCCCAGCGGAGGGGCAGCCACTGAAACTCGTGACCTGGGAGGGACGGGTTGAGGCCCGGTGTTTTGGCTGTAATCTGATGGGGCATCTGAAGATGGATTGCCCCCATATCCCCTGTCAGACTGGTCCCGTCTCCAGCCGGCCAGCTTATTATTTAGGGAACTGGGAGGACCCATTATTTGAGGATGAGGGCCCTGAACAGTACCATGACTGCTCAGATGGATTTACTGGTTTTGGGGCCATTAATAGCTTACAGCTCCCCCAGGGGGACAACCGCAGGCAGCATCTACAACTGGTTGTGGTGGATGGACAGGTTGTGGAAGGTTTTACAGACACTGGGGCTGCCATCACATTTATGCATCCAGACTTTGTTAGCTCATCGGCTTTGCTACCTAAGTAATTTGGATCTAGTGGTGGCTGGAGGGCAGCGACATTCCAACCCTGGGGTCCGGGTAGAGTTTGATTGGGGTACCGGACAGGGTCTCCGAGAAGCAGGAGTGATGTCGGGGTTGCCCGCGGATGTGTTACTGTGCAATTTCCTGGGGCTAATGGAGTGTCACTACATGAACATTGTGACCCGTGTCCATGCTGCCGTTCAGCGTGTAAAGGATTCAGAACCAGGGCCAGCGGATCTTTCACGCACTCATCCAACCGGGGTAAGTAACCAGGTTACTTGGGTTAGCGTAGAGGAGTTTAAGAGGGAGTTACAGGACGATAGCACCTTAGAGGGGATTTGGCAGAAGGCTAACAAGGGCAAATTAGGAAAGGAAGGGGAACAGTTTATTTTGGATCAAGAGTTGCTCTATCGAGTTACCACAGGGGAGGGTACCGCAGGCCCAGTGGAGGCGAGAAAGCAACTGATCATCCCCAGAAAGTTCAGAATGGCTCTGCTAGGATTGGCCTATGACATTCCCTTAGGTGGGCACATGGGTAGAAAGAGGACCCGACAACGTCTAACTCACATATTTTACTGGCCTATGGTGAACAGGGATGTAAAGGAATATTGCGATACATGTGACTTGTGTTAGAGGTTCAGACACCAAGGTCGAGGGACCAGGGCCCCCCTCCAGAGTATGCCCATTATAGAGACCCCTTTCCAGCGGGTTGCTATCGATATAGTTGGTCCCCTAGCCCATCCCAGCCCTCAGGGAAATGGTACATTCTAACTGTAGTAAATTATGCTACCCGGTACCCTGAAGCTGTAGCCTTGCTTAAAATAACTGCTACTACTGTAGCAGAAGCCCTAGTGAAAATCTTCTCATGGGCGGGGTTCCTGAGGGAGATATTATCTGACCAAGGGACTCAGTTTATGGCCAAGCTAACCCAGCAACTGTGGCAGGTCTGTGGCATAAAGCATCTGTGTTCATCCTCTTACCATCCCCAAACCAATGGCCTACGTGAATGGTTCAATGGGACTCTCAAACAAATTCTTAAAGCCTTCATAGAACGGGAGTGGGAGAAATTGCTGTCCCACCTCCTCATTGCTTATAGTAAGGTCCCTCAGGAGTCCACTGGGTTCTCACCCTTCGAACTCCTGTATGGACGAAAAGTGAAAGGTCCATTAGAGGTCATCCAGGAGGCATGGGAAGGGGAGCATGAGCACAGTGAGGTACCAGTAGTCCCCTATGTGTTAGCTTTGCGTCAGGGACTAGCCACCCTTGCTGGGATAGTTCAGGATCACTTACGAGTAGCCCAAGGGAAGCAGAAGCAGCGGTATGACCAAGGCACCCACTGTAGGGAGTTTGTGGATGGGCAGCCCATCCTTCTTCTCGACCCCAATCCCCAGAACAAGTTGCAAGCCTCCTGGGAAGGGCCCTATAAGGTAGTAAGGAAGATTGGGAAAGCCACCTATAGAATAGAAGTAGACCCTGATTGTCACATCCACAGAACCGTCTATATCAATAGGTTAAAAGCTTACTGTGCTGCTACCGGTAGCGATCCCGTGGAATAGCTACTGCCCGACCTCATGGAGGATATCACCCCGATTCCTGTTACTGACGTTGTTGGGGTGTCCCAAAACTTAACTGAACCAGCTACCAGAGATAATTTACTAAAGCCCCGGGATGCACCCATTTAGCCAAACATGACGTGCTTACCGCCGACTGTCCCCCTCTAAGACAGTCTCCCTATCGAGTCCCTGAGGCGGTCCGGGATACCATTCGTGGGGAGTTAGAGGAGATGCTCCAGATGAAAGTTATTGAACACTCTAGCAGCCCCTGGGCCTCCACTGTAGTACTGGTCCCTAAGAAAGACAGTACCACACGGTTCTGTGTGGACTACCATAAGTTAAATGAGAAAACTAAGACTGATGCCTCTGAGCTCTGAGCTCTTAGATAGGTTGGGGTCAGCCAAATATCTCACTACCATTGACCTATCAAAGGGCTATTGGCAGATCCCTCTTGCGGACTCGGCTAGGGAAAAGTCGTCCTTTATCACTCCATTCAGGCTTCATTGCCTTTCAGGATGAAAAAGGCCCCTTCTACCTTCCAGAGGTTGGTCGACCAGCTATTACATGGGTGTCATACCTATGCCCAGGCGTACCTAGATGACCTAGCCATCTTTAGTTCCTCCTGGGGTGAACATCTTGCCCACATCAAGCAGGTGTTAGACCGGATTAGGGATGCCGAGCTTACCATTCGGCCAGACAAGTGTCAGTAGGCTAGGGCTGAGATGCAGTACCTGGGACACAGGGTAGGGGGTGGCAAGATCCGACCGGAGCCAGCTAAGATTCAAGGGATAGCTACCTGGCCCACCCCCCAAACTACGGAGCAGATTATGGCTTTCCTGGGCACAGCAGGGTATTACCGTAAATTTGTCCCTTCTTACTGCATGATCGCAAAGCCCCTGACGGACCTAAACAAGAAAACGATGCCTTGCATGATGGACTTGACCCCGGCATGTGAAACTGCTTTTCACTGGCTGCAGGATGCCTTGGTGCGAGCACCAGTACTCGCTACAACGATTACACCTGACCCTTTTCGGTCCACACGGACGTGTCAACCTACAGACTGGGGGCTGTCCTCAGCCAGGTCAATCAGCAGTCGTAAATTGGTCGACCGGGAAGTAGCATACGCAGCCATCGAGAAAGAGTGCTTGGCGGTAGTGTGGGCCCTCAAAAAGTTCCAACCCTATTTATATGGACGTCCTTTTACGGTGGTCACAGACCACAACCCGCTGAGCTGACTTCACCGAGTAGCTGGAGACAATGGGAGGTTGCTATGATGGAGTCTTGTGCTCCAGGCACAGGACTTTGTATTTAAACACAGCCGGGGAAGTGCCAACCAGAATGCTGATGGTCTGTCCCGACAAGAGGACCGGTGATCAGCCAGCGAATCAGGGGCAATCCGGAAAGATTACCCCTTCTTCGCTGAGTCGCAAGAGGGGAGTGTTTGGGAAGATCAGTTTGCCCTTATCTAATATACTGTCATGTTTTAAAAGATAGTTGTAGAAAAAGAAAAGATAATTCCAATTCTTGCCCACAAGTTGTCACTGCAGGACGTTGGGTGCGGCCCAGTGGTCCACCCACCCAAGCCAAGCCCCCATATCCATCCGCTCCTGATTGGCTCCAATCACCCAAGTCTGCCCATAACCCCCCGCTGCCGTTCCTGTGCTGGATGATCCTGATCGGGAAGGGGATTTTTGGGATAGGTCCTCCCACTGACATGGAAAATGTGAGATAGAGTGTGCTGTAAAAAATAAAGTTGTTTTTGTTACTTGGAACGCATAGAGGATGGTGTGTTTAATTTAACGGGAGGGCTTTATTATTTTCCTGAGCTAAAGTACATGAACATTTTCCTGATCCTTTAGCCGGATACCGAGCAGCCTATTCCTTCAACCAAGATCGCCTATTTATTGTTGAGTTCCTGTGGCCAAAGGCAGGGATTGTCTGTAACTTTATTTGGGATCTTCACAGTGAGGAAATCACCCATGTATTCCAGGTTGAGAGGAAGGTGGGAAAGGTGTCGGAAATTATATGGTAAAGTCTTTCATTTTTCATGATATAATTAACTTTATAATATAGAAAAATAATGATCTATATTGGTAGTATCCTGGGTGCTTTACACCCCTTAATATATCAAAAAAGATTATTTGAAAAGGAAAAAAAAAAAAAAAAACTTTATTGGATACTATTGATCCGAAAACTACACCGATTAAAATGTATAAGCATAACGCATAGATACTCTAATCATATTGAGTATGAATTGTTGAATATGGTAGTATTCTATATTCAGACCATAAAACTGTGCTACAAAATCCTCATAAATCAGAATATACTGGTACTCCTGTTGATACAGGATATACTGATAATCATAGGATAGTGCAGCAATGTGTAAAAAATGTGAGTATCTATATATATATATATATAAAAAACTGATATACATAAAAATGAAATCTGATACCTTGGAGGATACTTAAATAGACTGGAAGTAAATACAATCATAAATCAATGGCTCTACAGGTTCACTATAGCATAGAGTATTTCAAGGGAAAAATGGCACTATTGGATATGAGCTAAACAAAGCACATATAGCAATATACTTGCTGTTCAGTAGTTAAAGCTCTCCAATGCAATTCTCCATAGACTCTCTAATGTCAATGAGTCATAGCAATGTTGAATATATAAATAAAGTGATAGTTGAGCCAATATAATTATAAAAAAGAAAAAGATACACTCCAAAGAGTGTTTGCACTTAGCTTCCAGTGTTCCCAGGTTCAGAAAGTTGCGAAAAATGATGCCAACGGGCCGTTTCGTCCCTCCACGGGGACTTTTTCAAAGGCTTTTAACTTCAAACACCGTTTTAGGCCTATTTAAGGCCTGTAGGACGCTTCCTTAATTGGATCTCATTAGAAACACAGTGATGCGCAGCGTCATGACGTTATGACGTTTTTCAAAGTGAATAAACTTTATTTACTAATAACAGTGTCAAAATGGACGCCGGAACGTCAACAAATCCTATGCAACTTTATTAGGATCGTTTTTGACAGGGGATACAAATGCCTGCAAATTTTGTCAACACAGGCTCAAAAACGGCCCAAATAGATGGCAGAAGTTCTAAAGGGACTGACTAAAGATACTAAGGACCAAATATTTATATATATATAAAGAATGTTGTTATGGGAATGAACATAGGGGCTAGGATATAAATAAAGATTATAGTTATGAATGAAAGATAAATAGTATTCTATTGTGCTTGGGCATATATTATGCCCTTAGTGAAAAGGGGCAAAAGCTGTGCATATACTCCAAATACATCTGCAAATTAATTACAGTAATTTGAGAGATCACAAAAGTGAAAATATAATATATGCTAAAATGAAAGATATGTATCATATCTATAAAACAATGAAATGAATAAGGCTTAGATACCTAAGCATAAACAAAAAAGATGGTGGAATAGATATATCACAATAGTATAATTGTATCAGAAAAAATGTGAAATGACATGTGAAACAAACAACTATCACGGTTGTATGATGAGAATGCATAGTGTAAAATGCGTATCTACTAATAAGTGACTGATTAAAGTGAGATATGTGTAAATGGAGGGCGAATTTGCTAGTGAATAATAAAAGGTGTGTGAAAAAAAATTATTGAGGGAAAGGGAGTTAAGAAAAAAAAGTGCTCTAAAGAAAAGCAGAATAGGAATATCCTTCATTCAGGCCCATTGGGTATTTGCTGTTCAGTGTGAATATCCATTTACTTTCTTTTTGAAGGAAGATTTGGTCAATGTTTCCACCTCTGGGTCCTTTCCAGAACTTGGAACTTCATTACCCCAGCCTAATTTTGATGGAAATTTTTAATATGTCTGGAGACAGGAGTGTCCAGGAACTTAGTTATTGAATACACATGTTCCAGGATCCGCCTTCGTAGTTGTCGAAAAGTTTTTCCCACATAACGTGTGTGGTTTCGCAGTTTAAGAAGGTTTTTACTGGATACTTCTTTCCTGTCTTATAGTCAATGAATTCTTTGCTAGGTTGAATGTAGTTGCAAGATCTGCAGTGGCCGCATTTGAATAATCCTATTGTTGGAGATAACCAATTCAATGGTTTACAAGGAGGTTTGTAATAACTCCTTACCAATGTGTCTTTTATGGGTTTTTTTTCCTCCTATATGTTATGGAGGGTTCAGGTGTTAATGATTCTTTTAATGACTCATCCTCTTGTAGAATGTACCAATGCTTTTTGAGGATTTGTTTAATAGCACGCCAATCTTGGCCATATTGCATTATGCAGCGTATTTTTATATCCTGCTCTTTGAGTTCGCCTTTATCCTTGTATATCAAGTCTTCACGTTTACTCAACAAGGCTCTACTGTAGGCTCTCTTGAGCATGTGGTTAGGGTAGCCTCTTTGTTTGAATCTCATTCGTAGTTCTTTTGCTTTTGCTTGAAATCCAATTCATTATCACAATTTTGTTTTAGTCGCAGGTATTGTCCAGTCGGTATCCCTGATTTTGATCTTAAAGGGTGTTGGCTGGACCAGTGAAGAAGTGAATTAAATGCAGTGGGTTTACGAAATACTGATGTATGTATCTTGCCTATATTATCTTTCAAAATAGTAAGATCCAGAAATTCGACTTCACTGTGGTTGACTATATATGTGAATCTTAGACCCATGTTATTCTGATTCAATATGTTGATAAATTCAAGAAATAATTCCTTGGGACCTGTCCAGAAAAGTAGTATGTCATCAATGAAGCGCTGCCACAGTAATATATTTTCCGTGAACTTCTGCATTTCTTCATTGAAGATTTCTGTTGCCTCCCAGTAGCCTAGATATAGATTGGCATAACTGGGCGCACAGGAGGTCCCCATCGCTGTTCCCTTGCTTTGATGGTACCACCGATTGTCAAATAGGAAATAATTCTTGGTAAGTGTGAACTCAAGAAGTGTAATAATGAGTTCATTAATTTCAATGTCTTCACTACTATGCATACTTAAAAAGTGTTTGACTGCTTTAATACCCATATCATGGGGAATAGATGAGTAAAGCTGTTCGACGTAAATTGTGATTAAAATTGTTTGTTCAGGTACTGTGATGTCATCTAACTGTTTTAAAACATCCAATGTATCTTGAAGGTATGATGGCAAAGTTTTAACTGTTTCTTTAAGATGTTCGTCAACAAATTTACTTATTCTTTCCGTGAGGCAATTATTTCCAGAAACAATTGGACGGCCTGGTACAGGAGAGATTTCCTTATGGATTTTCGGTAAAGTGTAAAAGGTTGCTATTGTAATATGCTTAGGTAATAAAAAATCATATGTAGACTGATCAATCAGTTTTTTACCTTTTGCATTAAATAGTATTGTTTGTAATTCCTTCCGAAATTTCCATGTTGGATTCTCTTTCAATATTGTGTACGTTGTCTTGTCTCTCAATATCTTGTTACACATTTCCAGATAATATGGGCCGTTCAGTAGTACAATGTTGCCTCCCTTGTCTGCTGGTTTAATTATTATATTGGCATCAGCAAGCTCTTTTAATGCTTTTCTTTCAAGCATACTTAGGTTTTGTTGGCCATCAACCTTATATTGGTGGCATGCTTTATAACGTCCTTTTCGACCATATCCAGAAAGAATTGTATGTTGGCGAACATTGTTAAGTCCGGAGTAAATTTGCTTTTGTTTTTTATCCTTTCTTTGTATTTTTTGTTTTTGGGTGCGGATATATCTTGCTCATCCAGCAATGCCATTAGAGCTTTGAAGGCTTCTGCCTGTTCCTGATCCACCCCTAGTTGGTTAAGTTCACGGACTTCCTTGTTAAGATACCATTTTTTCAATGCTAGTTTTCTGACAAACAGATTGACGTCTTTTATATTGTCAAATAGGTTGGAGTTGCTTGTTGGAACAAAGGACAAACCCTTTGTTAGTAGTGATTCATGGGCTTTCTTTAAAGTGAAGTCCGATAGATTGACAATATTGATTTGGGAATTGCCGTTTATATTGGTGTTTTGTACTTGTTTGGATTTACTATTTTCTTCTTTCAATGTATGGCAAGATGTATTCAAGTCCAACTTACGGGTTACCTGTTGTTTCTTTTGTTTTGTTGTTTCGTTCCTTGCCAGTTTTTTCGGATATGCTCCTTGGCTAAAAAATGATGTTCCATGGTCGTTTGATTGGTGCTATTTGCAGAGGGCCTGATGGATTTTGTGCCCTTAGTTGATATGTCTGTTGACTATTTGATCCATTTCTTTCTAGATCTTCTCCTTCCGATTGCTCATATTCTGATGAGCTTATGTCCTCTGGATTATTTCTTTTTGAGGGTCTTATAAATTTATAGATTCTCCCTGTTTTAAAATCCTGTGAATCTCTTGAGAATTTCTTCTGTTTTCTCAGAATTAAATCTCTCTTGAATCTCTCAATGTTGTTTATCAATTTGTTGTTTAAATCTTCAAATTCTAGTGTGTCCTTGAATTTATCAAATTGATTCCCTTGTTCTATTACTTTCGTGTTTATTATTTCTAGGTTTCTAAGTTCTTCTTTAAGGATAAGTGTCATGAGATCTTCTGAACATTTATTTATAACGTCAGTCCAGGATTTAATAAATGTCTCATTTAAGAGATGCATTGCTGGTACTAATTGAATTCTTAAGCCACGGGGAATCATCTTGTTTTTGATATAATTTTTTATACTAGACACCTCCCATATGGTCCTGATCTGCTTTTTTAGTATTTTTAACATCTCCTTGGATGTCACTACGGCATTATTTTTGGCATTAGAATGTTGATCAAATACACCTTGATTACTAAATGTTCCCTCTGCCTCCAACATAAGGTTGGCCAATTGCCATCTGTCTGTTTGTGGTTGTACTGTTGTCATCGTGACATACGATCACTGTGTTATATGATCACAAATATTGGACTAAACCAATGGGTATGATAATATAATATAGAAAAATAATGATCTATATTGGTAGTATCCTGGTTGCTTTACACCCCTTAATATATCAAAAAAGATTATTTGAAAAGGAAAAAAAAAAAAAAAACTTTATTGGATACTATTGATCCGAAAACTACACCGATTAAAATGTATAAGCATAGCGCATAGATACTCTAATCATATTGAGTATGAATTGTTGAATATGGTAGTATTCTATATTCATACCATAAAACTGTGCTACACCCACCCAAGCCAAGCCCCCATATCCATCCGCTCCTGATTGGCTCCAATTACCCAAGTCTGCCCATAACCCCCCGCTGCCATTCCTGTGCTGGATGATCCTGATCGGGAAGGGGATTTTTGGGATAGGTCCTCCCACTGACATGGAAAATGTGAGATAGAATGTGCTGTAAAAAATAAAGTTGTTTTTGTTACTTGGAACGCATAGAGGATGGTGTGTTTAATTTAACGGGAGGGCTTTATTATTTTCCTGAGCTAAAGTACATGAACATTTTCCTGATCCTTTAGCCGGATACCGAGCAGCCCATTCCTTCAACCAAGATCGCCTATTTAGTGTTGAGTTCCTGTGGCCAAAGGCAGGAATTGTCTGTAACTTTATTTGGGATCTTCACAGTGAGGAAATCATCCATGTATTCCAGGTTGAGAGGAGGGTGGGAAAGGTGTCGGAAATTATATGGTAAAGTCTTTCATTTTTCATGATATAATTAACTTTGTTGATTATTTCCTGAAAGATAAAATTTGTATCTTTCCATTTTTTCGCGATATGGCTTTTGGTTGCTAACATAATAAACTGAAGTAACTTGTATTATGGTCTTTTTTTCAAAGGTTTTTATTAGGTAACCAAATAAACCGGAGGATAACATAAAAGCCAAGTAGCAGTTTGACATTATTAACATACAGTCATACCCAATTAAGGGGAACAAGAAAGAAGAAAAGGTTAACATTACATTACACCATAAGAAAATACCATACAATAGTAGAAATCAAGTTAACCAAAAAGATCTATTCCCACTTGTGGGAAGGTCTAAGGGTAGCCAGGTTACCTACGTTTTTTCCAATTTTCTAAGGAAAAAGTTTACCTAAAATAAAACCGTTTGGTAGGCTCGGTCTAGCAGAGCAAACATCCAGAGCCTAAGTAAGAAATGAACAGAAAAGAAAAGCAAAAAACAAACTATGTTGTATAGACACAATATAACTCTAATTGAGCTAAAACAGTATATTAAAAGAGAAAAATAAAAAGCATTGTTGACTACACATGAAATTTAAATTTGAAAACACATTTTTGTCTTAAGGGTACTGAAGTATAAGTCCTGTTGGTTACCAGCTTGGATCCGCCGCCCGTCCCGCCTCCTCCAGTCCCCGGTCCGCAGCTCCAATGTAAGAATTAGCAAAATATAGCACAATGTTAATTAAGAAGACTTCACGTGATAGGGGGCCTATAGGGAGAATAAATCCAGGGATTCCATATCTGGAGAAAAATAGGCATACGGTCCTCCAGTAAATAGGTTAGCCTTTCATTTATAGCAATGTACTTCATCTTATTGATGACTGATTGTAAAGTAAGGTTGGCGAGATTTCCTTTGTCCCGCTATATGACTCTTTGTTGCTAGCTAAGTACTGAAGGAGTGAGCCATGCACTGGGGAGTAAAATGCGTACTCCCCTTCTCCCTGATGTTTCAGTCTCCTCGAGCAGTCTCTGGATGTGCTTACATTTTTGGAGAATTTATCTCCCTGGAACTTAGAGGACCTATCCATGCTAGGGTCTAGCGCTAAGTTAATATCCCCCCCTAGAATGATTTTGCCTGTATCTATTGATTTGAAATCCGTGCCAGCAATAGCATCTTACATGGTTGGAGGTAAGTGAGGCCTAGCCAGAAGATATGTGCCTGGAGTGAGGTTACTTCAGCTGTTGCTGCATTGGGGTCTGCCCACAGGGATGTGAGGTCTGCCGACACAGATATGATGCCAGCCTGATGAAGGGGAAGAGGAAGAGGGCAGAGGAGGCCACCCGTCATCACATACCCAGCAGTAGTGGGCCTTCCAGGACCGGTGGACATGGGTGTGCCGAGCACCATGCGATGTGAGTATCATGTACACCACCACACAGTCATATGAACACCACACACATACTGTAGATAATTGACACACAATAGCAATGCAGCACTGTAATCTCTCTGGTCACAGCTAATGATATATGGAGCTTAAAATAAGTAATTAAATCTATTAAGCAAACATATCAAAATAAAAATTCATATTAATAAAATGTCTGTCCAATGCCTGCAGCATATGCGGATACAGACTCTGTAGGACTGCATGTGCATGGCATGTACTAGCCTAACCTGGTCTCATCTGCATGTTAACAACCATTGATGAAAATTGGTCACAGATTGATCAGTCTCACACACTGCACAGCAAATTCAGCTGAGCATGTGTCCTAATTTACTGCAGATGGCAGACCACAGAAGAATTACATATATTGATATGAGCCATGATCCACAATGCTCATGATACAGGTCAATGTTTATCTGCAAAAGACAATCACCACAGCCAATAAGGGACCATGATGTCAGGGATATGCAAACAATTGTTTAGGGAATCCCAACTCAAACACTTTTGTCCTTTCATTTCAGTACCCAGGAGGACTGGGCTGGCCACAGAGACACAGGCTCTCTCCTTGACAGCAACAGATTGCTATATGGTGAGATGAAGAGGCACCATCGAAGGATGGAGAGGTAGGAGCAAAAGGCAAATAGGGACAGACAAGCCCAGAGAGCACTAATTGAACTCATATTTCTCCAGCCTTTGGTTATACGGCCTCCAAGACCATCGAAACCTGGGCCAGTGGCCTCTTCTTCTCACATCATACCTCCAATGTCAGCTGCTACGCCACCACGCCAGGATGCACCCTGCACTCCCAACACCTCCTTCACGCGGTAGATGGAGGAGGTGCTCGGACACGGCAGGTGAGGGACCAGTGCTTCGAAAGAAGAGGTAGTCGAGAACATTCCCTAAGTCCTCAATATGTTCACATGTATTCCTTGACAAATAAATTCCATTTGGATTTATATATTTTACTGCTCTTTTGTCCCTCTGTGAATGCTAAGTGATGATATCTCCCATTGTTAACTGCTTTTACATCCTTCCATCTAAGTGTGCTATCTCTTTAAATGCTGTGTCAACTGTTTTGGGCAATGTATATGACAGTGTTTCCCAAACAAACAGCCTTATTAAATTGCGATTCTGTATATTTAAAAGGGCTCTATTTAAGCACATAGCATATTTTTTTACAGAAGTTTTTAGTTAGTGAAGACCTTGTTTTGGATAGAAGTTCACTAACTAAAAACCTCTGTAAAATAAATATGCTGTGTGCTTAAATAGAGCCATTTTAAATTTGCCGAATCACAATTTAATAAGGCTGTAAGCCTCAAGGCTCCCCAGACAGGTCAGGTTTTCAGTTTAACAGTGTGTGAACACAGGTGAGGCAATTAGTATTAAACAAGATTTTCTCAACTGTGTTTACACAGTTAAATAGAAAATCTGGCCATGAGGAGAGATTTGTGAACCACTGGTATATGATGTTTCCATTTATATGATGAATCTCACTTGAGGAGCGAGACAGATATATTTTTTTATGTGCACAAATGTGGCAATGGGAATGTTGAGCATGATAATCCGATGAACTTCCCTGCTTTTGTATTGTTTTTAAGTTGTTTACTGAATTTACTTTTTTTTAATTTTTTTATGTTAGAACGACAACTTTATTTAACATTGATAACTCACAATAAAAAAGTTCACAAGGTGAATAGGGTATAAACACCACTCTCAAAACTTTATGCAACTAGGCACATTCTATGGTAGAATTCTAAATCTCCAATACATATACAACAGGATGTGGATGTATGTATTTAAATACTGTATAGGACCTATTATCTTAAAAAGGGAATCTCCTTCCTAGGGGGTACCACTATTAGCAATTCAAAAAATATTTATTGCACTACTATAGAGAGGACAAACTAATGCAAAAAATGGTGATACAAAATCTAATTGTGACCATGGTGGTGTATCCTAAGTAGTGCATAAAGGCTATGACCTATTTGGGACGACGCTATTTGGTAGTCCCATAGCTAGCTAGACAGAACAGCCTAAAGAAGGCTTTTTACATGTGAAACAATTGTGGCCACATAAGAAAAAATGATATACAGTGTAACATCAACATCTCCATATTATTGGTCAATTAGTTACCAAGATACATCAGCCGCGCCACAGGTAAGACCTAGATGATACTTGTTACCCACAAGAAAAAGGGGAGATCACCTAACAGCCGTTTTGCACCCAAAGAACAGGGTTTTGTCAAAGGCTCCTATCGGGTCACCCAAGAGGAGCAGGTACCATCTAGGTAACACTAACCATCTAGGTGACAGTCTTACCTTGTAGCAGGTAATATGCATGTTTATTGTTGACCTTGATGAAGGCATCACTCTGCGAGGTTCCCATACAGTGACTCATGTATTTTGTTTTCAATAATTTTTATTAACTCACATTGCAAAATATCAACATACAATTGTAAATACAATTTTACTCTCCAAGGAGAATTTTAATAGGTAAACAAAATAAAGAATGTGTTAAGTATTCAATTAAACATTTCAAGTGAGTGATACCATTTCACATTTTCCTTTTTCCATAGGGAAGACAAACAATTGGGAAGCAGGTAGGGAAGGGAATTGGGAATGTTAGTAGGGTATGTTAAGCATTGTTCCCACTAATAGAAGCTAGTAAATAAAAACGAGAATAAAGTTAAAACTCACGATCCTGTCCGGTCTCCAGGGTCCCTGCCAAGACCAGGTCTCCTCGGCCAGCCCCATCTCGCTTTATGAATAAAATAGAGGTATTGAAAGCTCTTGCTATCTGATGGCAATGCTATGTGAGTGTGAATATCAGTTTGCCCTTAACTAATATACTATCATGTTTTAAAGGATAGCTGTAGAAAAGGACACGTAATTCCAATTCTTGCCCACATGATGTCACTGCAGGACGTTGGGGCTCTTGGTTCTATTTTGATCCTTTGCGGGTGCGGCCCAGTGGTCCACCTCCCTAAGCCAAGCCCCCATATCCATCCGCTCCTGATTGGCTCTAATCACCCAAGTCTGCCCATACCCCCCCAGGTGCCGTTCCCTTACTGGATGATCCTGATCGGGGAGGGGATTTTTGGGATAGGTCCTCCCACTGATGCGGAAAAAATGTGAGATAGAGTTTGCTGTAAAAAATAAAGTTGTTGTTGTTACTTGGAACGCATAGAGGATGGTGTGTTTAATTTAATGCGAGGGCGTTATTATTTTCCTGAGCTAATGTACATGTATATGTTGATGATCCATTAGCCGGATACCGAACAGCCCATTCCTTCAAAGAAGATCGCCTATTTAGTGGGGAGTTCCTGTGGCCAAAGGCAGGGATTGTCTGTAACTTTATTTGGGATCTTCATAAGCTGGTGGTAGTGGTGCGAGCTCAGTGAAAGAACCGGTAGAAAGGATGGCAAAACATCCGGCAACCCATGCTGCCACGATCCAGGAGCTGAGAAGGGTAGAGGAATCTGGCCTGCAGTTAGGCCGACCAGAGGACCTACACTGTTCTTCAGGTGATACCACCCGATCTGGACAACTCACCGCTGGGCAACCGGTAGTGACTGATGAGGTTACCGGAAAGTGCCAAGAGCGAATAGCCTTCTTTGCCACTAGACCATCTGATGAACGAATTGAGCAAATGATAAAGGACATTTCCCAGGAGATCCAGAGTGAGCGGAATGGGAGCTCATTCGAGGCTCCTGCTCACAATTAAGCCGGTGGGCCAATGGACACTCTATCACCCTCACTCAAAGCAGTCTACAAAAGCTTAAGGTACATTGATGAGAACAGAGAAGATATTGATGGCTACCTTCAGGATTTTGAGTGGTAGTGTGAGCTTCATTGTATTCCCCATGCCGAGTGGGTCAAGCTTCTTGTTGATCAGCTTAGAGGCAAAGTCTAGGCACTGCTGGCTGTACTATTCCCCTGGACCAGGCGGAGGACTACTACAAGGTCCGGCAAGTACTCCTTGACCGATATGCAATAGCAACTGAGACCTATCGTAGGCAATTTCGCACCATGACTAAGTCGGGGAGGGAAACTCATGTGGATCTAATGTGGAAGATGAAGCATGCCTGTGAAAGCTGATTCAGGGGCGAGGTTGCCTACAGCCTGGAAGATGCTACACACATTATGTTGATGGAACAGTTGTATTATCGGAACCCAGACTCAATGGGAGAGTGGATCCTAGACCAGAAGCCCACTTCTGCTAAGGAGGGGGCCCACCTGGCGGATCAGTACCAGGAGATGCAGATGGTTACAAGGTCAGCATATCAAAGCAGCCCAACAAATAGAGATGGGCCGCTTCTTCCCATCCCCACCCCACCAGCAGTCGTACCCCAGTGGGACCAGGCCCCAGCCCCTCCAGGGGGCTCGGCAGCCAGGCAAGAATCTCGGGGGTCCGGTGCATCCCAGCGGAGGGGCAGCCACTGAAACTTGTGACCTGGGAGGGACGGGTTGAGGCCCGGTGTTTTGGCTGTAATCTGATGGGGCATCTGAAGATGGATTGCCCCCATATCCCCCGTCAGACTGGTCCCGTCTCCAGCCGGCCAGCTTATTATTTAGGGAACTGGGAGGACCCATTATTTGAGGATGAGGGCCCTGAACAGTACCATGACTGCTCAGATGGATTTACTGGTTTTGGGGCCATTAATAGTGTACAGCTCCCCCAGGGGGACAACCGCAGGCAGCATCTACAACTGGTTGTGGTGGATGGACAGGTTGTGGAAGGTTTTACAGACACTGGGGCTGCCATCACATTTATGCATCCAGACTTTGTTAGCTCATCGGCTTTGCTACCTAAGAAATTTGGATCTAGTGGTGGCTGGAGGGCAGCGACATTCCAACCCTGGGGTCCGGGTAGAGTTTGATTGGGGTACCGGCCAGGGTCTCCGAGAAGCAGGAGTGATGTCGGGGTTGCCCGCGGATGTGTTACTGTGCAATTTCCTGGGGCTAATGGAGTGTCACTACATGAACATTGTGACCCGTGTCCATGCTGCCGTTCAGCGTGTAAAGGATTCAGAACCAGGGCCAGCGGATCTTTCACGCACTCATCCAACCGGGGTAAGTAACCAGGTTACTTGGGTTAGCGTAGAGGAGTTTAAGAGGGAGTTACAGGACGATAGCACCTTAGAGGGGATTTGGCAGAAGGCTAAAAAGGGCAAATTAGGAAAGGAAGGGGAACAGTTTATTTTGGATCAAGAGTTGCTCTATCGAGTTACCACAGGGGAGTGTAACGCAGGCCCAGTGGAGGCGAGAAAGCAACTGATCATCCCAAGAAAGTTCAGAATGGCTCTGCTAGGATTGGCCTATGACATTCCCTTAGGTGGGCACATGGGTAGAAAGAGGACCCGACAACGTCTAACTCACATATTTTACTGGCCTATGGTGAACAGGGATGTAAAGGAATATTGCGATACATGTGACTTGTGTCAGAGGTTCAGACACCAAGGTCGAGGGACCAGGGCCCCCCTCCAGAGTATGCCCATTATAGAGACCCCTTTCCAGCGGGTTGCTATCGATATAGTTGGTCCCCTAGCCCATCCCAGCGCTCAGGGAAATGGTACATTCTAACTGTAGTAAATTATGCTACCCAGTACCCTGAAGCTGTAGCCTTGCTTAAAATAACTGCTACTACTGTAGCAGAAGCCCTAGTGAAAATCTTCTCGTGGGCGGGGTTCCTGAGGTAGATATTATCTGACCAAGGGACTCAGTTTATGGCCAAGCTAACCCAGCAACTGTGGCAGGTTTGTGGCATAAAGCATCTGTGTTCATCCCCTTACCATCCCCAAACCAATGGCCTACGTGAATGGTTCAATGGGACTCTCAAACAAATTCTTAAAGCCTTCATAGAACGGGAGTGGGAGAAATTGATGTCCCACCTCCTCATTGCTTATAGGAAGGTCCCTCAGTAGTCCACTGGGTTCTCACCCTTCGAACTCCTGTATGGACGAAAAGTGAGAGGTCCATTAGAGGTCATCCAGGAGGCATGGGAAGGGGAGCATGAGCACAGTGAGGTACCAGTAGTCCCCTATGTGTTAGCTTTGCGTCAGGGACTAGCCACCCTTGCTGGGATAGTTCGGGATCACTTACGAGTAGCCCAAGGGAAGCAGAAGCAGCGGTATGACCAAGGCACCCACTGTAGGGAGTTTGTGGATGGGCAGCCCATCCTTCTTCTCGACCCCAATCCCCAGAACAAGTTGCAAGCTTCCTGGGAAGGGCCCTATAAGGTAGTAAGGAAGATTGGGAAAGACACCTATAGAATAGAGGTAGACCCTGATCGTCACATCCACAGAACCGTCCATATCAATAGGTTAAAAGCTTACTGTGCTGCTACCGGTAGCGATCCCGTGGAATAGCTACTGCCCGACCTCATGGAGGATATCACCCCAATTCCTGTTACTGACGTTGTTGGGGTGTCCCAAAACGTAACTGAACCAGCTACCAGAGATTATTTACTAAAGCCCCGGGATGCACCCATTTAGCCAAACATGACGTGCTTACCACCGACTGCCCCCCTCTAAGACAGTCTCCCTATCGAGTCCCTGAGGCGGTCCGGGATACCATTCGTGGGGAGTTAGAGGAGATGCTCCAGATGAAAGTTATTGAACACTCTAGCAGCCCCTGGGCCTCCACTGTAGTACTGGTCCCTAAGAAAGACAGTACCACACGGTTCTGTGTGGACTACCATAAGTTAAATGAGAAAACTAAGACTGATGCCTCTGAGCTCTTAGATAGGTTGGGGTCAGCCAAATATCTCACTACCATTGACCTATCAAAGGGCTATTGGCAGATCCCTCTTGCGGACTCAGCTAGGGAAAAGTCGTCCTTTATCACTCCATTCAGGCGTCATTGCCTTTCAGGATGAAAAAGGCCCCTTCTACCTTCCAGAGGTTGGTCGACCAGCTATTACATGGGTGTCATACCTATGCCCAGGCGTACCTAGATGACCTAGCCATCTTTAGTTCCTCCTGGGGTGAACACCTTGCCCACATCAAGCAGGTGTTAGACCGGATTAGGGATTCCGAGCTTACCATTCGGCCAGACAAGTGTCAGTAGGCTAGGGCTGAGGTGCAGTACCTGGGACACAGGGTAGGGGGTGGCAAGATCCGACCGGAGCCAGCTAAGATTCAAGGGATAGCTAACTGGCCCACCCCCCAAACTACGGAGCAGGTTATGGCTTTCCTGGGCACAGCAGGGTATTACCGTAAATTTGTCCCTTCTTACTGCATGATCGCAAAGCCCCTGACGGACCTAAACAAGAAAACGATGCCTTGCATGATGGACTTGACCCCGGCATGTGAAACTGCTTTTCACTGGCTGCAGGATGCCTTGGTGCGAGCACCAGTACTCGCTACAACGATTACACCTGACCCTTTTCGGTCCACACGGACGTGTCAACCTACAGACTGGGGGCTGTCCTCAGACAGGTCAATCAGCAGTCGTAAATTGGTCGACCGGGAAGTAGCATACGCAGCCATCGAGAAAGAGTGCTTGGCGGTAGTGTGGGCCCTCAAAAAGTTCCAACCCTATTTATATGGACGTCCTTTTACGGTGGTCACAGACCACAACCCGCTGAGCTGACTTCACCGAGTAGCTGGAGACAATGGGAGGTTGCTATGATGGAGTCTTGTGCTCCAGGCACAGGACTTTGTATTTAAACACAGCCGGGGAAGTGCCAACCAGAATGCTGATGGTCTGTCCCGACAAGTGGACCGGTGATCAGCCAGCGAATCAGGGGCAATCCGGAAAGATTACCCCTTCTTCGCTGAGTCGCAAGAGGGGAGTGTTTGGGAAGATCAGTTTGCCCTTATCTAATATACTGTCATGTTTTAAAGGATAGTTGTAGAAAAAGAAAAGATAATTCCAATTCTTGCCCACAAGTTGTCACTGCAGGACGTTGGGTCTCTTGGTTCTATTTTGCCGCTCTGATCATTTGCGGGTGCGGCCCAGTGGTCCACCCACCCAAGCCAAGCCCCCATATCCATCCGCTCCTGATTGGCTCCAATCACCCAAGTCTGCCCATAACCCCCCGCTGCCGTTCCTGTGCTGGATGATCCTGATCGGGAAGGGGATTTTTGGGATAGGTCCTCCCACTGACATGGAAAATGTGAGATAGAGTGTTCTGTAAAAAATAAAGTTGTTTTTTTTACTTGGAACGCATAGAGGATGGTGTGTTTATTTTAACGGGAGGGCTTTATTATTTTCCTGAGCTAAAGTACATGAACATTTTCCTGATCCTTTAGCCAGATACCGAGCAGCCCATTCCTTCAACCAAGATCGCCTATTTAGTGTTGAGTTCCTGTGGCCAAAGGCAGGGATTGTCTGTAACTTTATTTGGGATCTTCACAGTGAGGAAATCACCCATGTATTCCAGGTTGAGAGGAAGGTGGGAAAGGTGTCGGAAATTATATGGTAAAGTCTTTCATTTTTCATGATATAATTAACTTTGTTGATTATTTCCTGAAAGATAAAATTTGTATCTTTCCATTTTTTCGCGATATGGCTTTTGGTTGCTAACATAATAAACTGAAGTAACTTGTATTATGGTCTTTTTTTCAAAGGTTTTTATTAGGTAACCAAATAAACCGGAGGATAACATAAAAGCCAAGTAGCAGTTTGACATTATTAACATACAGTCATACCCAATTAAGGGGAACAAGAAAGAAGAAAAGGTTAACATTACATTACACCATAAGAAAATACCATACAATAGTAGAAATCAAGTTAACCAAAAAGATCTATCCCCACTTGTGGGAAGGTCTAAGGGTAGCCAGGTTACCTACGTTTTTCCAATTTTCTAAGGAAAAAGTTTACCTAAAATAAAACCGTTTGGTAGGCTCGGTCTAGCAGAGCAAACATCCAGAGCCTAAGTAAGAAACGAACAGAAAAGAAAAGCAAAAAACAAACTATGTTGTATAGACACAATATAACTCTAATTGAGCTAAAACAGTATATTAAAATAAAAAAATAAAAAGCATTGTTGACTACACATGAAATTTAAATTTGAAAACACATTTTTGTCTTAAGGGTACTGAAGTATAAGTCCTGTTGGTTACCAGCTCGGATCCGCCGCCCGTCCCGCCTCCTCCAGTCCCCGGTCCGCAGCTCCAATGTAAGAATTAGCAAAATATAGCACAATGTTAATTAAGAAGACTTCACGTGATAGGGGGCCTATAGGGAGAATGAATCCAGGGATTCCATATCTGGAGAAAAATAGGCATACGGTCCTCCAGTAAATGGGTTAGCCTTTCATTTATAGCAATGTACTTCATCTTATTGATGACTGATTGTAAAGTAAGGTTGGCGAGATTTCCTTTGTCCCGCTATATGACTCTTTGTTGCTAGCTAAGTACTGAAGGAGTGAGCCATGCACTGGGGAGTAAAATGTGTACTCCCTTTCTCCCTGATGTTTCAGTCTCCTCGAGCAGTCTCTGGATGTGCTTACATTTTTGGAGAATTTATCTCCCTGGAACTTAGAGGACCTATCCATGCTAGGGTCTAGTGCTAAGTTGATATCCCCCCCTAGAATGATTTTGCCTGTATCTATTGATTTGAAATGAGCAAGGAGTTTATTGAGAGTATTATGGGGGGCAGTAGTGGGGGAGTACAGAGCTATAAGAGAGATCCTAGAAATCAGAAGGGATCCTGTTAGTAAAATGTAGTTGCACTCTGGGTCAATTTTTTTACTCTCCACGGTGAAAGGGAAGTCTTTATGGAGTAGTATAGCCACGCCTGCCTTCTTAGTGGGACAAGTTGAGGTTATGAAGGGTCAAGACTGTGCATTAATTAAGGGGTGTGACAGGAAATGAAGTTGTGCTAGCTCACAGCTAGCTTCAGGGTGGTAGGGAGACTGCAGCACCTCTGAGATGAGGAGCTGAGTCGATAAGCAGAGAGGGGGAGACTGCGTTTGGGTGATCAGAGCGGCAGCGATGCTACTCTCGTCATAAATGAGGGCCAGACCCGCCAGTGCTGATGGGGGAGCGGTTGCCATACAGAGCGTAGCATAGTGTGTGGCGTTCGCAGGCCCTGAAAAAGGGGGAGGAGGCGTCAGGAGAAGCGTGGAGGCTCATAGAGCTCTGGAGCTCCGAAAAACTGCGCCAGCCTAATACACTCCAACACACGAGTCAGAAGGTCCTGAAGATAGGTTCCAGGAACACGCTGACGACCTGAGCTCTCCCTGGCACCCTCCACAAGCCCCCAGACAGCGTAAGACCTGGTGAGAAGCCCGAGGGTTCCTACTGTCGTATATAACAGGCAGCTTGAGACAACCTGAGAGGACAGGTGAAGCTGGAGGTTTTAGCAGACGCAGATGCCTTTGCGGATAATGCCTGATTTATGAGGTGCTTCCCTTACACTGGATCAGAGATAACATGAGCATGGAGGAAGGTGATGTTCCTGTACATATGGCCCTAGTGAAATTCGGAATATAGTTGGGAACGGAGTCTGGATGCTGGAGGGTAAGGTGAAGAAATTGGAAAACAGGAAACGATCTGGTCATTCAAGAGGTATGTGAAACTTATATAAAGAAACTTCCAGACTCCCTGAGACATTTTGGGGCCTGCAACAGTGAGGTAATAACTCTCACTTCTTCCTTTTATTCGTTAAATGGTCAATTACATACCTAGAGCTAAAAATACACAATGATATAGGCCAAAGGCCATACAGACTAGATAAAAAGAGAAAAAAAAAGTAGAATTTTTTCCAAATCTTAAAGTCCCTAAACCCCCAGCAATATCATTAAATCTGGACATTATTAATAAGACAACAAGTTTCCCAAACTATAGAGAAGTAATAAAGGGCAAAGTTTTACAAACAACAATAGTTCTATCAGCTCCACAGTGGCAAGTAAATAAAGGCCCCTCTCGCTCTTAGATCTGCAAGCTAAGAGCTATGCACATGGAAAGTAGTTTTAAAGGGGAATATTAGCCACTAGTCATTTTTATAGGACAGTATAACTGCTGACAGGAAAGGTAGACCGCTGCAGTAGATGTCTGGAAATTGCGCCTTGATACCAGAGGGCCCGCCAGGTAAAATTAAGTTTCCCCAGTGAATTCACAGTTAATGTGTTTTATTCAAATTTCTGGTGGAATTTATCCTGACATACGCAGGCAACTCGCAAAGATGCCGTCTAAAATGAAAGCAAGAGACAAAAAAACTGATATCTTAAAAACACCGAACATTTTTTCTCCCAGGAGTAAGGGTGCTAATACCTCTAATACTGAGGAAGAAACTCACCCTAATGTTGAGGCTAATCGCTCGCCAGAAAAAGCATCTCAAACTGTGAGTGCGGGGAGCTCCTTTTCTGATGAAGAAGATATCCTGACATGCTCAAAAATGAGAGAACTATTTCAAAACTTTCAAACTAGCCTTGTGGCAGACTTGACCAAAAAAATCACCGAAAATACACAACTTATTAAAGAAGTGAAGGAAAGAGTGGACGCGGTTGAAAAAGTCTGTGACAAACTAATTTCAGATAATACCAGTTTACTAAAATACACCTTGACTCTGGAAAACAAATTAGAGGACCTGCAGTTACAAACTACTTCACTTGAAGACCGCAGTAGGATAAATAATCTGCGTTTAAGAAGCATATCGGTGACGATACCAGAGATCAATTTGAAGACCTATGTAGAGGACTTATTGGAAACCTTGGTCCCAAATATTTAAAAATCAGAAAATACTATTGACAGTATCCATAGGCTGCCTCTAGCTAGACACTTAGATAAGTCCTTACCCAGAGATGTTATCCTTAGATTGCACTTTAGATCCTACAAAGAAACAATAGTAAGGGTCTCATATGAAAAGAAGGGTTTACCCTCCCCATATGAACATATTAAAATATTTACAGATTTATCAGCTCAGACACTAGCTAGGAGGAGAGAATTTTCAGAAATAACCCAGATATTAAGACAGAGAGAAATTAAGTATAAATGGATCTCCCCAACTGGTATTTCAGTATATAAGGACTTAAATTGGTAAAGGATTAAAACAGTCCAGGAAGGTATAAAACTGTTGAAAGAATGGCAGATGGACATAATTAAGGAAGTTAAAGGGGTTGAAAAAGTGACACTGTCTGCCAGCAACTTGACCTGGCATACAAGGCTAAGTTAAAAAGTCTATATGTACCCAAATATAGAACGGGATAATGTTTCTAGACTTGCCAGGAAATATTGATAGATCATTAGAGAGATGAGAAGAAGATTTTTATAGTGTATAAAGCCGAAAAAGAATATCCTCCCACATGTAATTGCCCTGTTTCCCGCCTCTTACGCCCTTCCCTCTCTTCTCTCCAGATCCGCCTACCCCCTCTCTCACCACTTCCCTTCACTTTACAATAATTTATATAGCACATATTTGAATTTAGTATATAATTTGTAGTTTCACAATTAGAGGTTAATGCTCATTCATTAGAAGTAGGATGTCGTACATTGTCACTACGCTCTGGGAGGGGATACTTTCATAAAACAATATTATAGCACCTAAATAGGAGAGGGGAGCGGTGAGATTGGGGAGAGATGGTGGTGGGTGGGGCGGAAGGGTTAATATATTCTATTAGAGGTCCATAACCGTCTACATTGGTCCTGCAAGGGCATATATGCTTGTCTACCCCACTATGTAACAGGCAATTTCTTTAATGGTACATCTCCTCCTCTATTTCTTCCTTTCTTTTGTCCTTCCTTTTTCCTTTTCTCCTTTTTTTCTCCTTTTCTTTTTTTTTTCTTATCTGTCGCTATCGCCCTGTTAACCAGAGTCTAGGATGTTGGTTGACTTTGGTTTAATATGTATGAATGTGTATGTTGAAAGAATGATGAATGTATCTGGGAATCTGAGGCAATGTAAAGTGGAAATTTTATTACATATGACATGGGAGGAATCTAAAAATCCTGTCAATGGGTAAAGGATTAAAAATCATCTCTCATAATGTAAATGGTCTGAACTCAGCAACAAAGAGGAAAATAGCCTTTTTGAATTATAATAAGATTCAGGCGGATATTCTCTGCCTCCAAGAAACCCATCTAAAGAGGGAGTCAGTGCAATATATGTCCAATAAATCTTACCCAACTAGAATTGACTCCACATTTAACAACAAATCAAAAGGAGTCTCTGTCTTTTTTAACAAAAGGTTAGTGGTGGCTGAAGAATTTAAAAAAATAGACCCCTTGGGTAGATATATAATATGGATTGGCCATATAAACAATAGATTGATAACTTTAGTTAATGTCTATCTGCCAAATAAAAACCAAAACAGATATCTTAAAAATCTACTACAAGATATTTTTAAATTCAAAAAAGGATTGATTATGCTATGTGGGGACTTCAATCTGGTAACTAATGTGTTAATGGATAAATAGAGGTCTTATAAAGTCAAGTCGGAAGCCCATATTAGTAAAGCCGCGTCTGAGTTTTCTAGCTTGATTAAGCAGCTATGAACTACTAGACTCCTGAAGGGTGTTCCATCCGGATACAAAAGAATTCCCCTTTTTTTCTAATTGCTACCAATCTTACTCCCATATAGACTATATCTTTGCGGATGCAAGCACAGTGCGAATGATAGAACACTCCAAAATAATTTTGGCACCTTGGTCAGACCATTCTATCAATAGCATTATATTGGTAGGGACAAATAAGGTGATGTCTAAGAACAGTTGGAAAATTAATCCATTACTACTTAAAAAAAATGAATCTGTGTCCGCTATCAAAAAAGATATACAGGAATTTTTTGAAATTAACAAGGACTCTGTAAAGTCAGCAAAGACGCTATGGTGCGCCTTCAAGTCGTTTATTCGAGGGATACTAATTGCTAGACCCACCGAAAATAAGAGAAACCAGGGCAAGTCATTAAATCTCCTTTACATAGAATTAGAAAAGCTACACCAGGACAATATGATGAACCCAAGTAAAGAACTAAGAGGTAAAATTAAGGGGATCCACAATCAAATTAAAAAAATTCTCCAGTTACAAGCGGATAATCTCCTTTGGAGATATCAGCAATTCCATTTTCTATATGGCAAAAAATCTGGTAAATATTTTGCTAACAGACTAAAGAAGCAACGCAGCCAGAACAGGATTTTAAAAATCTGGGATAAAGAGGGTAAAATCTATCTACACCCCGATAAAATTTGCGGGATCTTTCAGGACTATTACACCGAATTGTACAACCTAGGAAATGATACACGGTTTAAACTTCCAGCCAAAAAAGAAATTGAAGCCTTCCTATGTAAGATCAAGTTCCCTAGAGTTCTAGAAAAGGATAGTGAATACTTAGACAGTGAGATAACCATTGAGGAAATCACTGAAGTAATTAATAGCGGCAAATCCAACAAATCCCCAGGGATAGATGGATTTGACTCTCTGTTTTGCAAATCTTTTGTGTTTGAATTAAAAAGTCACTTATGCAACCTATTTAACGAAATAAAACAAACAAGGGATATCCCCCCTGAGATGTCAGAGACTAAAATAATTAATATTTTGAAAGAAGGTAAAAATCCGAGGCAGTGCTGGAGTTGCCGACCAATATCTCTGATTAATTTAGACATAAAAATCTAAGCCAAAATATTGGCAAATAGACTGAAAACAATAATTAACCAGTTGATCCATATAGACCAAACAGGCTTTATTCCTGGTCGCCAGGCATCTGATAACTCTAGACGAATGATTGATATTTTAAACTACGTGGTAGAACAGGATATACCCTTATTGGCCCTGTCTTTGGATGCGGAAAAGGCATTCGACAGGGTCAATTGGGAATTTCTCCAGGCTGTCCTGACGAAATTCGGATTTTTTTGCCTCGAGATCCGTTAAAGCCCTGTATGCCAATCCTACAGCATATATAGCAAATCCAGACTTCGAGTCAAAAAAGTTTAAAATTGGAAATGGCACTCGGCAGGGATGTCCCCTATCCCCTTTACTGTTTATCCTTTTTATAGAACCTCTAGCTAGCTATATTCGAGAGTGTAAAGCTATAGAGGGTGTAATTATTAATAAGGATAAATTTAAATTTATGGGTTTTGCAGATGATATTGTCATTACTATGACTAACCCGGAGGAGGCATGCCCAAAATTACAAGAAATTCTGGAAGAATTCGGAAGACTATCATATTTAAAGATAAATAATTTAAAATCTAATACCTTAATGAGAGGTTTTAAACCGGAATTTAAAAATAGATTGGAAAAATTATCCTTGTATAATTGGAAATCCGAATATATAGTCCATTTGGGCATAAAACTGTCATTTGGAGTCAAGGATATTCTTAAAGTTAACTTGGAAGGTGTCATGAAACAAATCAGACCTATTCTATGTAATTGGAGATCTCTTAACTTGCCCTGGTCGGCGAGAATCGCTGCAACCAACATGAGTATTGTCCCGAAAATTACCTATTGTTTAAGATCCATACCTGACAGAATATCAAACGAATATCTGAAAATCATCCAGGACATTTTGAATAAATATATATATGGTGGGAAAAAAAGTAGAATTATGAAAAGCGTGGTTAGTAAGAAATATGAAAAAGGAGGCTTAAATGCCCCTAGTATAAAAGACGGATATCATAAAATTATCGTCGCGCAACTTAGAAATTGGAACACCCTCCAGGAGAAACCTAGATGGTTGGTCTTTGAAGAGGCTATCCTTAGTGACTCCTCTATAAAGAACCTATTATGGTTACCTTACTATAATAAAAATTCACTGGGTAAATTACCAAAAAAATTGCAATTTCTAGTAAAATGTTGGTATAAGAATAAAGAGAGAATGCAAATAACACATTATCCATCTTTAGCCACCCCTATTGAATTGGTCTATTCCAGTGACCCCTCCGTAAACCTTTATCTTTCGTATAAAGGAGGCATTTCCTTGGTATCAGAGTTATACAATAATAATAATCTTTTGACATATTCCAAATTAATGAAAAAATACAACCTGGAAAAACTCTCATGGCTAAATTATGAAAGCTTAAAACAAGCTTTAATTTCCTGGGGATTTAAAACCCAAGAAATAAATTCACCTACTGAAATAGAAGAACTAATTATAAAGAGAAGGAATCGTCATATTATTTCAAACTGCAATAAGATTCTAAGCGAGATCACTCCGTTTATTAAAAGTAAGGGAATCATAGGCTGGGAATTAGATCTTAATGTGGCCCTTGATGAAGACAATTGGAGGGATATTATAAAGCTGATTAAGAAATCCGCTATAAATCCAGCTTATCTGGAACTCTTTTTTAAAATCTTACATAGATGGCATCTAACCCTGGTTAGAATGTCAAAATTCAATACAAAAGGGGACGCCCTATGCTGGAAACAGTGTGGTTCTTTAGGCGATGATTTCCATGTCTGGTGGAAGTGTAAAAAGATCTCAGATATGTGGTTAGAAATTTGTCAACTTCTAGCTAGAGTTCTAGATAAACATATCCCTTGTACTCCTCAAGTGGCTATACTCCACTGGGGTTTGGAGTTTCTCCCCCTAGTGGAAAGGCACTTGGTTTCGCATGTCCTCTTAGCGGCCAAATGGTTGTTAGTTAAATACTGGAAAACCCCTGATATCCCTACAATTAGAGAGTTAATCAATACTATTTGCTATAACAGGGACCTAACTTCTAATGATTACAGTTTGGCTAATGCAAAAAATAGAAATATGATAAATTGGTCTAAATGGGACAACTACATCAAACATAGTACAACTTAGCCAGAGGGTAGGGGAAAATATTACTTACTTTACTCCTCTCTGTTGTAACTTCCTCTGGCCCTAATCCTCCTCATTGGCCTACGTATGTAAACATGTTACCTGCCTCGAATCTGAGTGAATGTTAGTATGGATGTACATTGTACCCTTTCATTGTTTAATATAATCTAGAAAATTGCACTACTTTTGGAGAATATTGTTGGTACAAAGGTTTGTTCGTCATTTTTATGTTTTCTTCTGTGTACTGTTTGTTTATTCATTTTTCTACAATGATGTAAGATATTTGTTAAATAAAAAATAAAAAGTTGAGGTTATGAAGTAGGGGTATGATTTGTGTAAGTAAGGTTTTTTTTTCCTTTAGCAAAAATGAGTTTCCTGCATAAATATTACTGAGGGTCGAAGTGATTTATATGAGATAAACGCTTTACGCCTTTTAAATGGGGAATTAAACCCTTTAACATTGTGAGTGAGAAAGGTGAAAGAAGTGTCAGTCATTGTACCTGTGGGAGTAATGAATGCTCAGGAAGATGTTGAGACCGCCGCTAAGCTCATGGTGGCCGAGGACCAGAGGTGGAGGAGGAGTGAAGGACCGGAGCCAGACAACCCAGGATCCAGGGGAGAATAGAGACAAAAAGAACAGTTTAAACATTGAGAAAATATCCATAAAATCAACATATTATCAAACAATATAAAAAACAATTTAAAAGTATAGTGGAGGTAAATCCTCACTAAATAACTTAAGGCACACGAAGTGCCGAGGGCAAGGGGGGGGGGGTCTCCCCAACCTTGGAATACCTACTAGTGATGTGGAGCAAAGTATAGGTCCAAGCGTGTATTAAGGTTAAATTAATGGACCTGAGGGGGCCGTGTAGGAGGGTTTTTGAGTCTAAGATTGGATTTAAATTGAGGGGCCTGAGGGACCCCGGTTTAGGCCAGCCTAATGCCGGGGGGGTGGGGTTAGGGGTGAGTGGAGACTAGGACGGGGGCCTTTCTGGGAAGGTTAGTGGATCCACCACGGGTCTAAATTATATGGAAAGATCCAAATGGGCTTGAAGTTGCCTTGTACAGGAGAATGGGAAGGGGGTTAAAGCCCTTTCTCAAGCATATAGTGGATACAGTTTAAGATCTGACTCCCAGGGACAATAAACATAGGGGGCATACCAAACCTGGTCCAGGAGAAAGTCGACTTGGTGTGGGTAAGCGAACGAAGTAATCTAAAGTTCCAAAGTTGCCTACTGGGAAGTGCAAGCCTAGAGTAATGACTCCGGATTGCAAGTCTTAAATAGTCATTGATGAATATCAGGGAAAGCGATCCAAAATTAGATTTTCATGGATGAGGAACGCACAACCGGATTACTAGGAATGTCCAGCAAGGGTTTAGAAAGAAGCGTAGAGAGGTTTGGTGCAACCTCTATTCGGGAAGGTCTCCAGGGTCGCTTAGGTTTCGAGGCTGTCACCCATTGCTTAGTCGGGCGTTGAAAAGGCGGCATTTTTGCCATAGATTCTTCCAGTGAGAAATCTGTATAAGCGGATGAGCCCACTTGAAAGGAGAGGCTGAATGGGAAGCCCCATCTATATTTAATTTTGTCATGAATGAGGATTGCAATTGCGGGCTTCATGAGTTTACGTTTCCAGAGCATAGATGGTGCTAGATCCGTATAAATCTGCAGAGTGTAGCCGTCTGGACCCCCAATGGCGGGGGATTTTCTGTCTTCCTGTAGAAGAATGTCTCTTGCATTCTGGCGGAGAAAGTGGATCAAAACGTCCTTTGGTTGATCAGAGTTCGGGGGACCTCCCAAGGCTCTATGAGCTCTCTCGATTTCCCAAGCTGACTCTGGGCGCGTTGTCAAGATGGACTGAATAGTTGTTTGCAGGTACAGCAAAAGATTAGTTACCGCTTTAGGAATACCATGGAAGCGAACATTGAATCGTCTCGAGCGGTTCTCCAGATCTTCTAGCTTGGCTTCAAAATTCTGAAATTTGCAGTGAGTGTTGGTCAATCACCTGCCTATCAGAAGATTGTGACTCAATGATTTGATCTGTTAGGTTTTCCAGGTGGTTGGTGCGTTGACCCAAGTCTTGGATTTCCTGCTTGATTTCCCTGACCGCTGTGGATAGGCGAGCTTGTAAGAGAGCATCTATTCTTGCCACTGTCGCATCTGTCAAGTCCACATGTGGAGGGAAATCCGGGGTATCCTCGATGTTCAAGCTGTTTGAAGAAGTGGGGTCTGGTTGTGGAGATGGAGCCGGTGGAGGGGCTTGTGTTGGAAAGTGATCCTTAATTCCTCTAGATTGCTGGGTTTTCTTGCTAGATTTCCCCATGATGGATAGGAAGCTAGTGTTTTCAGCGGGTAAAGCTGAGGCACGAAAATGTGAGAGGACACTGTCTAGGCTGACAATCGGGAGGTACAGGGATAGGCTTTCTTTCTGTTAACAAGTAGGGATTATATCAACTTAGCTCCCTTCCCAGTCATAACACACCAGTAGGCCGGGTGCAAGAGGTCTCCAGTCTGGTCATATCAAGTCATTGGGCCCGGCGCCTTCAGGTACACTTATAGTGCTATTCAGGCATTATGATAGGAAGACTTGGCTGGTGAGAAAGCGTGGGGAGAAAAAAATCTTGTCCCATGAGATAGCTGAGAGGAGCAGGTAATGATGAGGGGTGCAGGGAGTGGTTAACTGGAAGGCCTTATAGCTCTCAGTCAATGTTGTATGGAGCTGCAAATACTTTGTAGGCCCACCAGATGGCAGTGTGGTGTAGTTTTATTGTTGCAGGTCTGAATTTGCAGGCCTGAAATTTGCCCACTAGATGGAGCTGTGCAGATTTATTAAGTGAGCTATTTCTATCAAGTTGTTGTGTTCAGACCTTGGTCCAAAACATGTTGGGCGTGCCACCCTAGGTTGTGCAGTCCACCACAGAGCAAGTCTTCCAGCCCTTGGAGTAATTCCCAGCCACTATGTTTGATAAAAGACAGTTCTGGCAAGAATGTACTGTAGAGATAACAAATCACAATGGATTTTCTTTTGGGCTTGTAGTTCTGGAATGCTGTAAATCACCAGATACAATAGATTAGGGGCTTTCCTTTAACCCCTGGGGGGCTGGCATGTTGTGTAACAGCTCTCTGTACCCTGCTTCTAGGCCTTTAACACTGTGCAGGCACTGGGGTTGAAAGTGTTAGGTACTCCTTAGTGGTTCATCACTTTAGCTCTTAGCATCCCCAGATTAGAGGGTATCTGGGCAAGCATGTTAGCTTTTGTTTCTTGCCTTTGTCAATATGAGTGTGGGCAGACTTTTACTTATTTTTCTATATCTTATTGGAGGATTATAGTATTGGATGGTATTTGCTTTTAGAGGGTCTGATTTATGTATTCTAGGACCTCTTTTTTTTTATCTATCTATTGTTGGGCACTTTAGATAGAATTGGGGCGACAGTTAGGGCCCCCTTCAGATAGAATGACCTTCTCACAGGTCTGGCCTATTGCTGTCCCTCATTTTGTGCATCCTACAGACTCTCTACAGGTATCATGATTGAGTATTTTTGAAGACATTAGCCTCCAAGTAGTAGTTATCAAAACTATCATGATTTGATCTCTCAACATATCTCCATTTGTAAATATATTTTTAACAGCGTTGTGATATTTTTGAGGATGATTGTCCCATAATAAAGTTTTATGTTTTAAGTACTGTAAAAAGGAAAGGGTGTGAACCACTAGGGAACTAGGCATTACCTTTGTTAAACAAATAATTAACATACATGAAGTTTTTACATAGCAAACCAGATAGTGTGACAAAACAAACATAAACAGAACAAAATTTAATGCACAGGTCAATAAAGCTATATTTGCTATCCCCTGATATTTACCTGTTATTATTATCCCTAAACACCTTAAACTAAGCACATTTTATGTAAACTTTTTTGTAACACATTTTTGTTTTACTCTTAATAAAACTGTTTGGGAAAAAAAAGTGCATTAAATGAACGCATTACATGTTCAAAAAATAAAATAAAAAAAATACTGAGGAATTAAAACAGGTATATAATTAGTCAAGATAATCAAATAATGTTGTTTTCTTCCACAAACTGTTGCTTAGACAAATATGTAGAGTGTTTTAATTTTGTAAAATTTGCAAAATTATACATTTTGTGCCCACATTTCACCATCTTCACTAATTCTTTGTCACAATCACAGTAGTCCCAGATGCATGTATTAAAACGAACTCCAGAAAGCATCATGACTCTCCCATTCTGAAAGTCCTGTACCTCTCCTGCTCCCACCTGAACCCAGCAACAAGGTATTATCACAGGACATCACCACCAGAGTCATCACCTTCCCTCCTATGGATATTTAATATTATTTTAA
The DNA here is from genome assembly GCA_027410445.1 of Discoglossus pictus. Lineage (NCBI taxonomy): Eukaryota > Metazoa > Chordata > Amphibia > Anura > Alytidae > Discoglossus > Discoglossus pictus. The sequence goes on along the minus strand of CM050167.1, from coordinate 143,127,916 downwards.
ATGTCTTACTAAATGTGTTATTATATCTTTACAGATAGATTTATTTTCACTCTAATTTGTTTTGTTCTGCACACCACAGGTTTGTATTGCCCCTACAACCTCTAAGAACACATTGCCCCTCTCTCCTCCCCCACTAATTCTTATATACTTATCTGCACCATTTGCAAAACTCTTCCATTCTGAAAGCTATGTACCTTGCCTGCTCCCACCTGAAACCAATCCCCTCCCTCCCTGCCCCTCTCCCACCCACCACTTCTTTATCTTAATTTATAGACTAATTCAAATCAGCAACACCTACTAATTACTCCTGATTACTCTTCTAAAAGACACACTGTGTCACAATGTTTCCTCTCATTTTCTTCTTCTTTATAACCTCCTGTCAGTCTCTCAGATTCTCCTCCTCATTTTCCCCACATCATGTATCCAATGAAATAACCATTTCACTTTCTCTCATCTCCTCTCCTTTTCTTTGCTCCCACAAGCTCCTCTCCTTCCTTTAGTCACTATCTCCTCCATCTCCTGCAGCTCACAAGCAAAAACGCTTCTGTAAGCCCGACTCCCATCTCCTATTCACTCCTCCTTCTGCTGGCAGCTGGAGATATATCTTCTAATCCAGGCCCCTTACTCATTTCCACCCGCTGTCAGCCACACACTGCCCCCAGGATTGCAAATACCCAATCCCCCCACAACTTAATACCACAAACCATCCTTTTTGCCCTTCCCCTGTGCACTCTGGAATGCACAACCTATTTGCAATAAACTCACTTTCATCCATGACCTATTCACTTCAAACTCCCTCAATCTACTGGCTCTCACAGTAACCTGTCTCTCTCCTTCAGGCACTACCTCCCCTGCAGCACTCTTCCATGGTGGTTTTCAATTCAGTCACACACCTCAACCTGGGAACCAACATGGTGTGGTGTTGGCATATTACTTACCTCTCGGTGCACATTTCACTCCATATGCACTATTCCTTCCCTTCAATTTTCATTGTTTGAAGTTCACACCATCCGCCTTTTCTCACCTATCTTGCTGTGATCTATCGCCCTCCTGGACCAGCCTTTCAGTTTCTTGATCACACAGCCTGGCTTCCTCACTTTCTCTCCTCCAACGTTCCTTCACTTGTTCTTGGCGACTTCAACATTGTCATTGACACTCCCATCTCCACTACTGCTGCTAAACTACTTTCATTCATCTCTTCCCTCGGCCTCTCACAATTGACAGATTCCCCAACTCACCATGATGGACACTCCCTAGACCTTATTTCCACCCATCTCTGCATAACCTCTCACCTCGCCATCTGCCCACTACCTCTATCTGACCATCACCTTTTATCCTGCAGCCTCACTACATCTTTCTCTCACTGCCCTTCTTCTATCCCAGTCACCATTACCCACAGAAACTATCAAGCACTTGACCCACAAAACCTTTCCACTGTGTTACAATCCCTTCTCAGTCCCCTTACTGATCTCACTTGTCCTGACACTGCCACTTCACAGAACAACATGACTCTTACTTCCACCCTTGACACTCTGGCCCCCCTTAACCACACTCAGACGCCCTTGCTCTCATCCACAACCATGGCATACCACACAAACACGATAAATCCAGAGGTGCTCCCGCACTGCTGAATGTCTATGGAGGAAATCAAGCACTTCAGCAGATTTCCTCTACTGCAAGTTTATGTTGCGCCCCTACTTCTCTGCCCTCAACCTTGGCAAACAGCACAATTTAGCATCTTTAATATCTACACTGTCCTCTAACCCCGAATGTTTGTTTGCTACATTCAACACTCTCCTCTGCCCGCCACCACCTCCCGTCCCTTCCTGTCTCACAGCTGAAGACTTTGCCAGCCATTTTAAACATAAAATTTAAAACATTCGTAACAAATTCTCCTCCCAACATATGCCACACACTCCCTCCTCTCAACTAACTGATAAAACCCAGCCTTTACCCCTCCCTAAGCCCACAGCCATTATGCATTCCTTTGACCTTGTAAAAGAGGATGAAGTATCCAGCCTACTATTAACCTCTCGCCTTACTACATGTCCTCTAGACCCTATTCCATCAGAGCTTATCCCTCCATTCTCTACCACACTAACCCCTGTCTCACACATCTCTTCAACCTTTCCTTAAACACTAGCATGTTTCCATCAGCACTAAAACATGCATAATTACACCCATTCTTAAAACTGACACTTATTCTGAAACTAACTACCGCCCTATCTCTCTACTTCCCCTGGCTTCCAAACTGCTTGAGCGGCTAGTCTAAAATCGCCTTACCCAATTTATCTCCTCCAACTCCCTTCTTAACACCTTCCAATCTGGCTTCCGATGCCAACACTCCACTGAAACAGCTCTCACAAAAGTCACTAATAACTTGCTCACTGCCAAGTCAAAGGGTCACTTTTCTATTCTACTTGTCCTGGATCTCTCTGCTGCCTTTGATACAGTTGATCACCCTCTACTAATCCAAATTCTCCATTCCCTTGGAATCAAAAATACTGCTCTCTCATGGTTCACATCATACCTAAAAGATCGAACATTTAGTGTCTCCTTCTCTGGCACCTCTTCTTCTCCCCACCCTCTGTCTGTTGGCGTACCACAAGGTTCAGTCCTAGGCCCCCTGTTATTCTCCATCAATACATCCTCACTTGGCACCCTAAAAAAATATTTTGGACTTCTGTATCATCTCTATGCAGATGACAAAATCTACTTCTCAGCACCTGATTTATCCCCCTCTCTTCTAGCACGTGTTTCCAACTGCCTCTCAAGCATATCCTCCTGGATGTCCGCCCACCATCTCTACTACAGCGTCAATTCCTCACATCTCTCTCACTGTCAACATCTGGGAGTGCTTATCTGGAGTTCGACCAGAAGATATATTCATGTACTTAATTTCTCATTAGACCTGGGTATTTGTAGTCCTTTCCCTCTTCAGCTTTGCAAAAGATTTGCAGCAGCAGTGCCGCCAGCAACCACTAGATGGTGCTGCCGATTTCCCCGCTAGTGCTGCACAATGCATATAAGGCGTGCCGACAGAAGAGGCCTTGAGCTATGAGGGGTGTGCTCGAAGGCCGAGAGCCCGCACCGAACATAGCGATGGCCTCGCTGTCGATTCAGCACCGTCGAGTTACGCCACGTCGGAGGAGAGAAAAATTAAGGCCTTCCCTGAAACCAGACAGTGCCATCTAGCACCTACTTGCTGGCACTGCAGCAGTCCGTGCCAGTGATTTCTTTGCGCTTAAAGAACGGGATAGATCCTGCTAACCTAGAGTCAGACAACCTGTTAGCACATTAATGTTTTGATGTACATTCCTTATTGGATAAATCAGTGAACATAGAAAACTTTAATTACCTGCTTTGTATTACTTTGGTAATAAGACAAGGGGTCAAATAGTTTCTTGTAAAAGGTATTACCCCTTAGAGTTACTTTTATTGGAAAATGTAAGGTCACAAAGCCCTGCTATGGAAGCTCTTTGTTAACAAGTACATTTATACATAAAGTTCAGTTTAAACACCCCCATTTAATTTTCTTTTGGGGTTAATAGTTGTTTTTTCAAGTCTAATCTGATCAAGATAATTGAGTTTAACTAGGTCATCTGTGAAAACTCTACAAATTGATTTCTCCAAATGATTCTTAATTATCTTCAATGTGCATTTATAGAGAAACATTAGTATGTTTTTTCACAGGTGCATGTAATGCAAAAAGATCAATACCTGGGTTATAACCTTTTTTTTGCAAATGCTTGATTTGAATGAGTAACAAATAATTATTGTTTAATAAATAAAAAATGTTTAAAGGAGCACCGTAGAGCCCTAACAGCATAGGTTCATTGTTCATTAAAATTGATTTTCAATTATTTAAAAAAAAAAACAATATTCTATATTAAAGTTACTGTTCAAACTAAGATGCTGCTGTTATCTACTCATTATATGATCAAACCACCAGCACAATGATCTCCATGGACTGGAGACTTCTTGCACAAAGGTTTTCCCATGGCAATATCTTTTATTGTCTTATCATATCTTATTTTTCTTAAAACCCTTTAGACTTGGCTCTCAGCCAACCTCGCCACCCTTCCCTTGATAACCCTTAATAACTTTAACAGGGAGAGGAGAAACACCCAGCTGGAGGCTGATACTATAATCTTTGAAAGTGAATATACTATTGAATATTGTTATTATAACTTACTAGCAACTTGCCCGTCAAAAATGACGGCAATAGAATTTGAAGCCTGGCAATGGTGTTTACCACACAATGCTAGGCTCTCCCCCCTCTAACCTGCCTGCCTCTACTTTACTGGCCTTGCTCATTTGGCTCTCATCGCGGGCCTTGCAATGAGCGCCTTCGGAGCTCATTGCAAGCCTCTCCCCCCTCTACTTTACTGGTCTCGCGATGATCGCCTTTTGTAATTTGGCGCTCATTGTGAGCCTCTCCCCCCTCTCCCTCCTGTGCATCTCCTTCCCCCCTTTCCCTCCCTTGTGTCTTTCCCCACCTCTCCCTCCCTTGTGTCTCTTCCCCCATCTCCCTCCCCTGTGTCTCTTCCCCCTCTCTCTCCCCTGTGTCTCTCTCCATCCCCTGTGTCTCTTACCCCCTCTGTCTCTTCTTTCGCCCCCTCCCTCCCCTGTGTCACATCTCCCCCATCCTCCCTCCCCTGTGTCTCTTCCCCCATCCTCCCTCCCCTGTGTCTCTTCTCCCCTCTCCCTCCCATGTGTCTCCTTCCCCCATCTCCCTCCCCTGTGTCTCCCCACCCCTCCTCTCCCTCCCGTGTGTGCCCTCTCCCTCCCGTGCCTCCGCTCTTGTCCACGGGTGCCCGCCCGTGCATGCGCGCTGTCGGCTAACACTTTGCATTTCGCAGCTTTTGCAAGTTTTTGTAATTGAGAGTTGTCGGTCACGCAATTTTTAACATTGCGTGACGACTACTCGCAATTACAACAACTATAAAATGTGATAGTTCAAAATCGCATATACAGAACAAATAGTCAAAGTAGAAATTGCAAAAATAGCATAGTTACTCATATGGTATAGTTAAGCACATTTCTATGTGCCATTTTTTTAAAATAAAATGTTACAAGTTTGAAAATATTGTAAAAAATAAAGGCAATCAAGATTCCTTTTTAATTTTGAGAGTTGTTGAACATCAACCATATAAACAGTATGAAAAGGGGGAGGCTACAGTTAGAGATTGAATTGTATGACAGAGAAAGCATTGAATTTAAGGGAAGGGGATGTTCTTGGCAGGTATTTAGGATTTTTGTAAAAGGATTAGAGATTTTGATATATAGCTATCCATTGTTTCTCAATATTTGCTTTTAGTTCACTGAACCTGAGATAAGAAAATAGCAGAGCTCAAGGCAGCAGAGATGTTGCAATACACCACCAGTTTTCTACTATGCAAATTTTTAAAGCATGGTGGTGGATTATAAGAAGATCAAGCAGAGCCCAATATATAAGGAATGTTTTAAACCCACAGTGACCCTCTGACTATAAATGATCAAAGGCATATTTTGATAATTAAAACAAAAAAACTAAGTCAGAGGTGCCTATTAAGGGTGGTTCGTTCTCTGATGAGCACCTCTGACTTAATTGTTTTGTATATGCAAATTACCTTTAGGGTTTAGTCTCCCTAAAGGTAATAGGGGACTCCAGACGTGGACCCCTTGCTCACTGTGCCTTAGGGAATTCAGCTGCACCTCACTGACGAGGCCCATAAAGGCCGAAACGCATCTGGGGTTTGCTGTTTCTCCTGTTCAGGGTAGAATTGCCTGGTATTTCGGGGCTGGGTCACTCTTTTGAGTGGGACCAGACTAATATACTACAGGATATTTCTCCCTGTGAAGGGCACAAGTGAGCTAAAAGAGGTTTCTCTCAGAATGGCTTATCATGGCCATAGAACTAACCTATTAAGGTTGGTTTGTTCTCTGATGAGCACCTCTGACTTAATTGTTTTGTATATTTAGATAATTGAATGTAAGGCTTATCCTTAATACACTTCCTGTGATTTTTATTATACATTAGGTTATGGAATAATTGACTAAATTATAACAAGATACAAATATATAAATTAGTGTGAGAGAATAATAGCTAGTTTATCAAGATTATACACCTATTATATAGCTCTTCTAACCTCATCAACCTGCACTGGTATTTTTAAATAAAAGTTAAAGTGCCACCGAGCAATGTCTGGAATGACATTTTTCCTTCTACTACTTGATTCTTTTTTTTTCTATGTGTGAGTGACTCATAGAGAAGAGGGTCACAGCAAGAACAGTTGAATTGCAAGCACAATTAATGTTAATGTTGCATGCAGTAGCAAACAATTTGACTCACTTGACTCTGTTTTAGTGTGGGTGAACATATTTCTCATAGTTTCTCCATTTACTTCTGCTTTTTCTTATCTTCTTATAAATTCAAATATGTACACTGTATTATGAGGTGAGAAAACATATAGGGAAGTGGGAGAGAGAGGTTCACATTAATAGTTTGGTGCAACATCCACAGACTTTATTTAAATGTATACTAGTCGCTTACATCTTATAAAAAAAAGGGTACTTTAAACATAAAAAAAAATCCTCCTGGTTGCCAGGTATGCAATGCTCCATCCTGTTTCCAAAGCACAAATCTGCAGGATCTCATGCAAAGATGACATTACTTCCAGTTTCACAGGATTCATTTTGATGCATTTTAGTGCATTATTGGTATATGCAACTATTGGTCCTTATGAGCCTCATTCAGTTGAGCAATTGTAAGTTACTGGAGCCCGTAATGGAGCCCATACACTAATTTGCTATTTAATTAGCATTTTGTTGCGAGCCAAAAACGGCTTACGTGTTACAGGCTTGAAATCCTTGTGATTACTAAACCTGGAACTTCCAGCCTATCGAAGCCTTTGATCTTTCACATCCGCAAGTGTTCCGATCGCTAAAATTGCAAATCGATATTCAATTGCAAAAATCTCTCAAGACCGCACCCGCAGTCAAGCCCGCAAATGGCGGCCCAAATCTTACAGGTTCCAAAAAGGACCCGCAAATGGTTTACAGACTAGTTTGGAACAATGCAAAAAACATTAAAAACACACCAATGCACTTTAAAATATGGTCAAAGTAATGGAAGGCATTAGAATCACTTGCACAACAACTCCCAAGTATCAAATAGTTAAAAAACTAAAATGTTATAATGTAATGGTCATGCATATGCCAATATGAAAAGTCATGCTGCAAGATGCTGAAAGCTATTAAAGACACACTACCTCATTAAATTGCAACACAAATACATGAAAATGGCTGCCATATTAACCCTTTCTCACTCACAGAGGGTCTAATGTGGACCCTAAACATGCAAAGATCATCTGATATACATCTCACTCATCGCATCTACATTGGCAAAACAAATAGTGGCCAAAAAAAAAAAACGCATTTATCAAGTACCAGGGCAATATTTTATTTATGGTTGTTCAGTCCCTATTTTGTGTACGACTCTCTGTGACCCTATGGACTGTAGCACATTCAGCTATGTCTCTGCCTGTGCTTTTCCACCAGGTTTGCATGCCAAAGATACTGGAGTGGGTTACAAGTTCCTTCTCTAGTGCACTGTGATTTGTCTGACCTCTCTGCTATGACCTTATCACATGCAGTGACCCTACATGGTATAGCTTGCAGCTTCATTAAGGTACACAAGCCCCTTCCCCACCACCACTTAGCAACGCAGAAGGGGAACATACACCACACTAATCTACTCTAACACATAAGGAAGGGCCGCAAAAACACATGGAGGCTGTGCAGAGGCACGTGGAGCAACAGCCAACTCACCTCCATCAGGGATAATCTCCGCTAGGCCCATCCTGGAAAGACCCACGCCTTTGCTGGTGGCCATGTGCCAAGATGTATACCCATTATCATTTGGTCACATCCCATTAAGTGTTGCTATTAATCAATTCACCTCTGTTATTTTTTTATCAGACCTTCAGGGGAAAGTTGGTACTCCACAGTATCACAAATTGGACTTTGCATGTGTATTAACTCTTTAGCATCATATATGATATATATTATTATATGATATCTTATGATATTATTACTAGTATTATTATTATATTGTTATTATATGTATTAACCTATTGCATAGTAAATAGGGCTCATTAGTTTATGTGGATGTCCCAAAACCACAACCATTGAAAACACACTGACATGGTGAGAACAGTATAACAAAGCTTTATTTCATACATAGAGCACAATCAGAAAAAGACAAGGGTGTGGTGTGGGTGGATCCAGGGAGAGGCTTGTGGGAAAAAGGGGATACCTACAGAGGGTAATGTCATATTCTAGAATAGGCATCATGCATAGCACCTACCAATGTGATCACTACACCACTGCAACCGGAATCTGATGAAAAAAAGGAAATCACTCCATTTAATTGAAGAAACTATTAATGTGCATAGCACTTACAACTTGTCTATATCTGGTCAATGGAACAGGTGATTCAACCTCTGGACCGTGTGTAACGGATCTCCTGGCACCCTGACCGGGTACCTCCGTTGATGGACGCATCCTAGTTTGCTTCGAGGCCTACAAGCACCGCACCGGACACCACCACCACCACAGACTCCACAACCGCCGTAGCTTAACTGGAGCCTCACGAATAGCTGCTAGCAGCTGAACAGGAAAAGCACCCCAAGATGCTTACACTCCTGGCAGTCAGTCTGCAACAGCATTTTGTTCTGCTATCTCTTGTGTGGTTTAGCAGACAGGATAACGAGGCAGATGAGCAACTCCTGACCAAGTGTATGAGACCAAAGATATTTGACTGTATACCACACAATACAATATTTTTACAGATATAATAACAACATTTTATAACCCAGAACATATCTGCAGATAGCTTAGGTCTGAGCACACATTATTACTGAAGGGCACTCAGACCACATACATACAGTCCAATAACCATGGAATCAAAGTCTTTCTGCGTAGGAAAATAAAGTATTTAAATGCCGGTCCATAGTCAAAAGGCAGGAGGCTGGCAAACAGTCCTCTCCAAGACAAAGTGGCGAAGGGCACTTCGTCACACATCTCCCCTTTGGGGGGAAGTCTAACCAGGCACCTGACCTTCTACCGGTCAGTGCCTCCGTTAGACGATCCACCAACCCACAATAAACCAGTGCTAGAGCAGCCCCCTCACAACAACAAAGTGCAAGAGCAGCCCACCCACAACAAACCGTTACTGCACCTGGATATTTCGCTGTGGTGATGGGGCAACATGCTGAGGGGACTTGAGGGGCTGAGGCCAGCTCTTCTGCTGGTATAACCTGCAGGACATTCTGCTCTGTACAAGGGACAAAGGGAGGGCAGAGGCCGACTGCACTCTGCCCCGCTGTCAGCTCTTCTGCTGGGGTACTTGGGACATATTCCGGCTCAGTAGCCAGGGAAACGTGGGGGTCAGTGGGGGTTAACATTTCCTCTGTTAACCCTGGGGCCACATTAGAAGTTAGCTGGGGAGGGGAATTTGTACTTACCCCCTCCTCCGGTTGTCCCAGTGAGGGTAGTTGGGGATCTGGACAGGCTGTGGGCGCAGAGACCACGGTCCCATCTGCGCCGTCTGGGAGATTGGTGTCTGCTCTTGTCAGGGTAAACTGTCGCTGGGGCGGAAGGACGACACCTTCTGCCCCTTGGGGTTCACACTGCCGCTGGGGGGGAAGGACGACACCTTCTGCCCCCTGTGGTTCACACTACCGCTGGGGGGAAAGGACGACACCTTCTGCTCCCTGGGGTTCACACTGCCACTGGGGGGGAAGGACGGCACCTTCTGCTCCCTGTAGGGCCGGTAGAGAGAGCTCGGTCCCATCTCTACCTGCCATCTGGAAGTCATCACAGGACCAGTCAATGAGGTCTGGTTCTGCTTGTCGAGTAGTTTGGGGCTGCACGAAGCTGAGCAGGTGTTGGTAGTCCTGCTCCAGCTCCCACTCTCTCGTTACCAGGTGGGTCATGTCTTTGCTCACCTCGCCTTCGTCACCCCAGACATACATGCCCATCCGGTAGTCGTAGATGTCCCAAAACCTAGACCCCTCCGGGCTGCCAAGATCAATGTTGTCCTCCAAGGCATCCCATAATAAACCCGGGCCATCATAATCATTCCCCTCCGGTAAGTCGTGTTCAGACGTCCAGGGGGTAAGTCGAACGGTATGCCACCAGAGGGCCTGGTATGCGTTGTCTAGCCAGAGCTCTCGCCATACCAGGGTCTCTAGTCTTGTCACCCACTCATCCAGGGGCTGCTCTCCCAATAGATACATCCGCATCGCCACACGCTTCTGTAGCCGCTGCTCATCACTGGGGAGACTCTCACCTCGCCGCCATTGGGCATCTTCCAGGGCATCATACCAGAGTTCCTTTCTGTCTGCATCCCTGTAGTCCACGGCCGCCTCCTCCTCCTCATCATGGAACGCTGTCCGAAAACTAGCCGGTTCCATCCTGCTGTAGCCAGGGGCGCTGTACGGATACTAGCGTTGCCCTCAATTTGTAACTCCAAACGTTACCGGTGTTTCCGTGCTGCTTTTCCTCTTACTAGGACGCCATCCCACCACTGCCAGCCAATGTAATGGATCTCCTGGCACCCGACCGGGGACCTCCGTTGATGGACGCATCCTAGTTTGCGTCGAGGCCTACAAGCACCGCACCGGACACCACCACCAGCACAGACTCCACAACCGCCGTAGCTTAACTGGAGCCTCACGAAATAGCTGCTACCAGCTGAACAGGAAAAGCACCCCAAGATGCTTACACTCCTGGCAGTCAGTCTGCAACAGCATACCATGAATCCCCCCAAGAACGAGACATAAGCTCTGTGTTGAGGGTCAAGCAGTGAACTCTCTTTATTAATTATAAAACACATTTTTAAACACTTCACATACACAGTAGGGACAGTGACTACCTTTGGTCAACCCCTAATTACCTCTGGCCAATCAGACATGGTTAAGGTGTGGGAGCCAGGAGTCCCCTCCCCCAGGAGCCACCCACTAGGTGTGGCTAACTGCTCATTCTACCTCTGGCGGTGGAGAGAGTAACCTCTCTAAGCTCACTTATTCCCCTGCTAGGAGTATGGGGAAACCCCAGGTCATCTCATTATTCAAGAGTCCCTACCCCTATTGTTCATGGCGCCATCTTGTCTGCTAAAACCCTTTTGTTCTGCTATCTCTTGTGTGGTTTAGCAGATAGGATAACGAGGCAGATGGGCAACTCCTGACCAAGTGTATGAGACCAAAGATATTTGACTGTATACCACACAATACAATATTTTTACAGATATAATAACAACATTTTATAACCTAGAACATATCTGCAGATAGCTTAGGTCTGAGCACACATTGTTACTGAAGGGCGCTCAGACCACATACATACAGTCCAATGGCCATGGAACCAAAGTCTTTCTGCATAGGAAAATAAAGTATTTAAATGCCGGTCCATAGTCAAAAGGCAGGAGGCTGGCAAACAGTCCTCTCCAAGACAAAGTGGCGAAGGGCACTTCGTCACACCGTGTAATACAATTCAGTTTTACACATACAGTGTGTTTACAGAACAAAAATTTGAAAAAAAGTGGTAAAAAAAAAAGAAGAAAAAATGTGTGTATTATGTGTATTTATTAACTGTTGGGGGATGGGGTGTTGGGGATGGGATTGGGGTGTGCGTATGGGATGACCTAGCTCTATGTGTATCTATGTGTGTAATTTAATTTATGTGTATTGGTATTATGTGTAATCTGTAAATATGTGTAATTAAGGATTAAGTGTAAATTTGTAAATAGATGAATATAAAAGAACAAAACCACAATATACTGCTCTGAAATCTCTCCTACTCTCACTCACTCTGCTCAAACCACCTACTCCTGGACCTGCATGCTACTTCGTCAGAATCTACAACACAGTCAACGCATGGGAGTGTGGAACACAACTTTATAATCTCTCTCAATCATCTTGGGCTAGACCACTTTATATTGGCTGAGAGGCCTGCGTCACACTCATTAACAGTTTGCAGCCGCAGGAGGGGTTTACAAGCCTGCAGCAGGCCCGCAGACATACGGTCTATATCCCGTGAGATGCAGCCTTCAAATTGAATGAGGCTCTATATGTGTTGTCCCTTTATATTACAGTGTACATGTTTGCACCTATAAAAAGATAGAAGCAAGCAGATGAAAAGTGTAGAAAAAGGAGGAACCATGGGAAATAAGTTTACACACAGTGATTAAAGAAGCAGCCAAATGAGTGTACCCTTTATCCTAAATGTGTTAATAAATTACTACCCTAAAGAAAACTTGTTTGTTTGTGTTTCTTCTTTGAAGCAATAGTCCACTGAAATGAGTAAAGAAAGAGTGCAGAAGCTCTGCCACACAGTTCAAGAAAAAAAAAAGTTTTGTGATGTATGTAATAAACTAAGATTAGCAGCTGTGAAAGCTCATTTTAGAGCAAATCTGATTTTTTAAATATTCTATGAGTACAGGAATACATTTTCTGTTTGTTAATCACTTCCTTAGAGCTGGATCATGTTTTTCTGTATATAACAGTGGAAGGAGGGCTGGAGGAAGAGAGAACAGGGAGAGGTCAGTGGACAGCTGAATAAGAAAAAACACCCTAGGATGGTATGGAGCGTGAAAGGAGGCTGGATGCAATTAAACATTATGAAGTCTTCAAAGAGAAGCTATGCCCTGGTGTTATTCCAGAGTAATCCAATAAGCCATCTATCAGGGTGGAATGAGTGAGGATCAAAAGTCTAGGTTGGTGTGACAATCCGGGGGTAGGGGCTGTACAAGCCCAGAGCCACCTGCTTTAGACTACAGGTTAACTACCCACAAGGACCGTGGGGTTCCTGGAAATCTCGGCACCAGCACCCTGATATCTAGCTTCTGTATCAGTCCAGGCTACCCAGAGACTCCAGATCTGCTTCTTCTTAGGGGGCTTGATAAGACTTTATACAGTCAAACCTACCCCAGCAGGATCCTACAGAGTCTCTCAGTACCTCCCTGCAGCCATCTAGGAGAACAGGAGCAAAATAAGAGATACACAATTTCTATATGTCTACAGAAGTGAACTGTTTTATTAGTCAGCAATATTTATAGCAGTTAGATACAGAGGGGGGTGTACACTATGTACCAATGAGATGGTGTGGCAGACAATCACATGGGGTCTAGCAGTACCTTGATTACTGGCATCTAATACACATCGTGCCGTCTCCAGCTGCCTAGCACATGGGAGAGATAATTAGCTTATCTTGGCGAAAGATGGAACAAAACAGATAACAGTTCAATAGAGATGTCTGCTCACTGCAGACTCAGCACTGTTTAGCACATCGGAGATGTGCTTAGATTATCTGCCAACAATGGGATAAAGCAGATTACAATACAACAGAGTGGCTGGAGCCAAGCCACCTGTCCTTTAATGGGCTAAGAAATAGGAACTGGAAAAAAGGTGTCCGTGACAGTTGGAATTTGAGATCTTCTTGTGTAAGCAGGAGGAACGTATAGTGGATTCTGTTAAGTGAATAGAAAAGTAGGATGGTATGTATTTCCAAAGCAAGGAAACAGTGAATATTGGTGAATTAGGGAGGGATATGGAGACTGGTTTGTTAGACCGTTGTTTTTTCAATAGGGTATAAGTAGCCAGATCTGTTGAGAAGACCTTGACTGAGCAACCTTGCCATTCGTTGTACCAGATTAGAGAGGCAGCATATGCTGGAATAACCAATCTGGCTGGAGAGGCAAAGTTGACATCGTTAGGCCAAGTTAATGTCATAACTTCGGACTGGTATATGGTTCTGAAGAAAGCTAGTGTGGAGTGAATAACAATAGTAGGCGATGCGTCATTCAAGGATGATATAAAAAATTACCAAATATGGAGGTCCGTCAGTGCTTCTTTTTGGAGATGAATATGATTAAAGGTATTGGGATTTCATTTGAGCAGGGTTAATAGGTTCGATAAGAAGGCTCTACCTTGTAGGCGAATGAAGGAAGTAAAATTCAAGTGGCCGAGTAGTAATTGATAGTGCAAGTTGCTATGGAGCGGAATTAAGCAACTGTTTCCTTTAATATGTTCAGTTTGTTGAGAGGGAGACAGGTTTGCATAGAATCAAGAATAATTTTGAGGGATTCAACCTGGTGACTTGGCTCCTTGGTCTTGTCAGTGACAAAGGGGATGTTGAATTGGGTGAAGAGATCAAGTGCCTACTGGAGACTACTCATTGAAAGCCCCAAGCAACTCAGGGTTGCTTAGGGCTTTCAATGTATATAAAGTAGTTTCTGCAAAGGTGTTGAAGATTTTGGGCCTGCTTCTAGAGTCAAACGTTTATCTGCTAGTGAAATAGAAATTAGTTCTCCAATTTATACCGTGAAGGTGCCATTGCAAAGGATGTATAGGAAGCAATTGAAATGCTTTGATAATGTCCAACTTAGAAAAGATGATTTGGAAATGGATTGAATGATTTCTATATATGGCATCATCTGCTCGGGCATGACAGAGGAAAAACTTGTTTGAGGGTATCAGTGGATTGATCCTAGGAACATTGTTGTTGTAGAGAGCTGATTGGTTGATTACAAGTCTCTTTTAAAGTGAATGCTTATGGGTTGCAATTTTTATTAAGTTGATACACCAAATTGAGAAGGGTTTGATTCGAATGAACCTAGGATGTGATGTTTTTTGATTTCTGAAGTAAGGAGTTGATCCCAAAAGTCAGGCTCCATTGCAGCAGTAAATTGTCACTGACAAAGGAAGTGACCCCACTGAGAAATTCAGTTGTGAAGGCGGTTATTAGGTAGTCATGGAGGGATGTTGAAGAGCGTAAAGTAAGAAGTTAGGAGAACCGTGTAATGTTGACTATGCTTAATCATTTTGGGTGAATTATCTGGGGGCATATCACTCAGGAGTGAGCCTTCTTGCACAGGGAGCAGACATGAAGGAGTCTGCATGTGATCTAAGAACACCCTTGGGTGTTGAAATTGTTGCACATTTTGGTATGATGCCAGGTAATACACCTGGCATCCTAGACAATCATTTTCTGGTAGGAGTGGTTGTGGACAGGGTGGGGCAAAAACTGGAGCTGTGAAGAGGGGAAAAACAATGTTGGCATACGGATGCCTTATCTCCGGCAAAATGCAGACAAAATAATTTGTGGTTTACAGTATTCTGTAGAGTTTAGCCTTGCAGGCTGTAGCAGGGTCAGGGATGCCCCTATTTGTTAGTTCACAGATCAGTCTTGGGATGGCTCACTGGCTCGGGGTGGGAATTCATCTTCACCTCCAACTATATTGCTGGCCCACTTCGTCCCTGCTCATCTCAGGAGAACATTAATTGAAAGCAAAGTCAATAATCTTGTCTCCTTACTCATTCCCTCCTCCAATGCAACTGAGAATAAAACTAACAAGGAGATATATTGGTTGTAATAAAATCAAAATATCCTCACCTCAATGGGACGCTATTGCCAATAGAATCTGATTTTGCGTGTATAGAAACATAGGGCCATATTCAATTAAGCGAATTTGAGATCTGGAAGCACGTAAGTTGCTATTCAATTGGCGTCTTTTTGCAGGGTCTGTTCGGCTTCCGAGTTATGGGCTTGAAAATATTGCGATGGTTAAACTGGTAACCTACAGCCTTCAGAAGCCTTTGATCTTTTACTTAAGCAAGGCTAAGATCGCAAATCGCTATTCAATTGGACAATTTCCCCAAGCCTGCAAAAGTTTTCATGCCCGTAAACAGCTAATGAAGGAGAAAATCCTACGAGTGCTCGAGAGGACCCGCAAGGGGATTAAATACATATTCGTAGCACTGTAAATGCAAATAAAAAAACAATCCTGTACTGTAAAGCAATTATAGACATTAGAATTAATTGCACAATAGTCTCAAGCTCACAAATTGGCAGTAAATAAGATTGATTTTTATGTGTCATTTTGTGGTTAAATTTATCTCGGGTATCAATGGGTTAATACATATCATGCCACCCATATGGACTAAAACAGTATTGGCATTCATTTTCATAATTCTTTATTTTACAAGTTTTGCGAGTCTGATCGCATATGGACCCCCGAACCTAATTGATTGACATGTAACCTCCATGTTTTATTGCCGTAATAATGACAGTCTCATTTTCTATTGGCCTATTCGAAATTGGCGGTTACGAGCTTGCTGAATTGATCAGGTTCCCGCCCAGATCTGCTCCGAACCAGTGCATGGTTTATGGTTGTGGCTTTGGGCCCGTAACTGACGCGCCTGAGCAATTGAATAGCATCGCAATTGGAGACCAACGGGAGCCAGCAACTCACTTGCAGACATTCGGCTGTCTGCAATTGAGTTACAGTCTCCAAATTTAATATAGCCCATAGTGTGTGCTCAGCATACCCAATTCACCAACAGGAGTTGGATGACTATCTTTATTTGGTTATTGACCTGGCAAACAAATACGGCGGCCCCCTCAACTATATGCATATCTCGGGAGGGACATTGAATTGAAGGCAAGGTCATTAATCTTGTCTCCCTACTCATTCTCTCCTAATATATTTATATAAATATGTATATAAAATCCTGTAGTGTATTGTACGGGCCATCCCACAAGAGCATGTTGCATGAAAGTGAAGTGTGCTCACTGCAGGCAGAGGTGCCTCTCACAAGGGGAGAGCAGCTATGGGAAAGGATCTTGGGGAGGAGTGCTTTTTTTGTAAGAGTTCTTAGTAAAGGGAGCTGTTATGGGTAGGGGTCTTGGGTAGGGGCACTTAGTGAGTTGGTACCGAGGGGGTGCAGCACAAAATGTTTTCACTGGGGCCCTCCTTTCTCTAGCTCCTTTCAAAAGGATGGTTTTCATTGTACAGTAGTCTTATAAGAAAGTGTGGGGACTTTCTATGTATGGTGTAGCCGCTATTTTACGATTTAATCTTAATAAGAATGCAGGGTTAGCTCAATACCGTATTGGTACTAATATAAGCCACACCCGCATATAAGCCACACCCGTAAAGTTCAAGGGGAAAATATAGAAAAAAGATAGTACTCAAATATAAGACGCAGCCGTAAAATTGGAGAGAAAAAGACTCTCAAAGTGATCAGCCATTGCAAGAAACAGGATTTCTAATTAGCACTGTAGCTTTTTTTTGCAGGTTACAGGCTTTACAGGATGTTAGAATCACTAAAACTGTAATTCGCTATTCAATACTGCAGTCTCAAAGATGAAAATCGGCACCCTTAACTCGCAATCGCGCAAAATGGCAGTAATTTTGCGTTCCCGAATAGAAGCCGCACACATAACAAGCAAAGTTAGCAAATTGGCCAAGATTTTTTTTACGGTCGCGAATATAAGCCGCACCCGTAACTCGCAAGCTCAAAAATCGGAAAAAAGGTGTGACTTATATTCGGACCAATACGGTAATATTTTGATAAAGTAGAGAGCACAAAGTTGGATACCCCTGATAAGATAAGAATTACAGGGAAACTAAACAATTTAATTAATATAAATATGCATCTGAAACAACTACAATCAAACAGCTAAAAACGATTTTCCCCTAAAATATTATAAGTAGGTTAGGGGTTGTGCCGTGACACACTTAGGTATGAGAATCAAGGAGCTGATCTGCTAAATGTTGAGCTACAATATAATGGATTATCATCATTGTACACTATTTTGTAATTGCAAAATGCTTAATTTATATGCATGCCAAAGATTATTGAACAAAAAATGAAAGGACCTATGCAGTTCAGGTCTATGCAGTTCCTTTAGGATGTAAGTCTGCGAGTTTCAATCCCACTAGGTGTTTTAGGGAAAGCACCATGGACACTGGATTCCAAACTCAAAGACAGGGCCCTCCTTGTTTTATTATGTGTTAATTTGTATGTATCTTTGTCTTGAACATATCTTATGTACAGCGCTACGGAATATGTTGGCGCATTATAAATAAACAATAACAATAATAATAATAAATAATGTCTACAAAGTATATAACAAACTACCAACATTAGCAGCAATGAGCAAAAAAAGCATTTTTAAAATGGGACTTACATTTTGAAGACATTTTATTTGTGAAGAGACAATTTAATCCTATCTGACTATTCATGTAAGTTTGGGGTTTCATGGGTTGTGGTTATTTTGTCGATGATTAAAAGAGTGATGGAGGGAGATGAAGAAGGGAGGGAAATATATAATTGTCTCTTTTACAATGTAACACCCACCCCTTGCCTTGGACATACTCAGATGCAAGCAATCTGAAGCCCTGCTCCTAAAGAAATGTAAACACCTCTACCAAAGTGTCATGACATCATCCAGAGACAGCCAGAAAAAAATACATTTTGCCAATTAAAAATGTTCTTTATTATACAGCGGATCTTTAAAAAAGTTAGCCTCTGGGCCCCTCTGCTTTAATGTGATGTCTGAAAAACTTTCATTGCGCCGGGTCAAGAAGGAGCGGAGGCCGGAGCAGAAGCAGGTAAGTGAGGGGAGAGGGGGAGGTATTTAGGGGGTTGAGGTTGAGGAGAGGGGTTTAGGTTGAGGAGGGGGGTTAAGGATGGAGGTTGAGGAGGGGGTTGAGGTTGAGGAGGGAGGTTGAGGATGAGGAGGGTGGTTGAGGTTGAGGAGGGGGGTTGAGGTTGAGGAGGAGGGTTGAGTATGGGGGGGTTGAGGATGAGGAGGGAGGTTGAGGAGAGGGGTTGAGGACGAGGAGGGGGGTTGAGGATGAGGAGGGGGGTTGAGGATGAGGAGGGGGTTGAGGATGAGGAGGGGGGTTGAGCATGAGGAGGGGGGTTGAGGAGGGGAGTTGAGGATGGGGGGGTTGAGGATGGGGGGGTTGAGGATAAGGAGGGAGGTTGAGGATGAGGAGGGGGGTTGAGGAGGGGGGTTGAGTATTGGGGGATTGAGGATGGGGGGTTGAGGATGAGGAGGGAGGTTGAGGATGAGGAGGGAGGTTGAGGAGGGGGTTGAGGATGAGGAGGGAGGTTGAGGATGTGGGGATTGAGGTTGAGGAGGGGGGTTGAGGAGGGGGGTGAGGAAGGAGGATGAGGATGGTGGGGTTAAGGATGAGGAGAGAGGTTGAGGATGAGGAGGGAGGTTGAGGATGGGGGGGTTGAGGAGGGGGTTGAGGAGGAGCAGAGATTTCTGAGTAAACTTTTGTAAAAACATATAATATCCAAGTTTCTTTGTTAAAACAGTTGCTTTTACCGTCATTTTACGTTATTTACCTTATAAGTGTTAATAATATTAATAAAAAAAAGTTCTGAGCTACCCTTATTTTGCTTCAAAGTTCTTTATTTGAAATATAAGTTTTTTTCCTGAAATTTCCTTCTTAAAATGAGGTACGTGTTATACGCCGGTGCGTGTTATACGCCGATAAATACGGTAACTAAAACATGATTGACTTTTACCATGAATAAAAAGCACTTATTGCTGCATTTAGTATATAAAACTCAACAGATATAATACTTAGATGCATACTCCACAATTTATTATTTTCATAGCAATCTGTCTATTTAATCTATGTTCTAGTCTAAACTCTTTGCCCTTTACCCTCTTTCCTAGTTATAAATGAAGTAAATTATTTATCAAAGCAGAACAAAACTAACAAATTGTACCTCTTATTTTTGCACGAAAGGCAAAGATTACATTGGATTGATTTTTTATGTGATAAAGACATGTTTTTGACAAAGTCCGTTGATTGAACCCAACTGACCTTTTAAAGAATAAACAAGCAGCACAACGGCCTATAGTTATAAGCATTATCAAAGCAAAAACACATTTTTATGACATTTTTAGATTAATAGTGGGGGGGAATAGCTCAATTTTATCAGGAAGTTTCAGTATGCATGGTTTCAGTATGCAAATTATCGAAATCTCTCACTATCACCGTCTGATACCAGAGCCTCAGGAACATTTCCAGATCCCTTAAAATTCCACACATGCCATTAAATCTACATGTTCATAACTGGAAAACGTAAACCTCTTTTATTATAATTTATGAGTGCTGTTGAAAGACATATATTATTTAATTTGAAATGTAGTAAATTACTAAATTCAAAGCAAAATCATTGTAAATACGTGGAGTTTATAAACTACATGTGTGCATATTTCATACAAATCAGACAAAGGAAGTTATTTAAAAAAGATTGTTTATAGCAAAGTTACCAAGTAGTATAAGAAAAGAGAAGAAATGTGTTATAGAGGATAGAAAGGGAATTGAAATTCCACGCACTGTATGTTTAGTAAGAAATTAAACTTTTTTCTGAGTATACCTACATGTCCCAATTAGTACAGGAGATTTGTTTTCCACAAAATTAGTTCTTTTGTTGCTAAGAATTCTGGGTAGTGATATGAAAGCAGACAGACTTGGATTGTGTAAAAGTGCTCTCCATTATATGTACAGTAGGCAGAAAAACAACACTGTAAGCCACTGAAACATGTTTTCCCACAGAATTATTCAATATACAGTATTTCCACTGCAGCTATGCATTCTGGGTAGTGACATTGAAATGAGGCTCAAAGCATACCATTTGTATGCTTCTACCACTATAACATTCCATGACACTCTACCCCAGTCCAAAGCTATGTTTAAAGAATGAATGAGAGCAGCATACACATGCCTATAGATTCATGATAAAGGGCTTAAATATGTTTCAGAATGTGAAAATATAGCCTCTATAAATTATATGAAATAATGCTACCGTGGGATCTACCATTTTAGTTTCTGTAAATCAGTATATGAGCCTGATACAATTGCAAGCCTGCATTTCGCAGTATACATGCCGTATGTCTGCAAGCATGCTACAGGCTTGAATTCCGCTACAATTCTGGTGCTATTCAATTGAAAAAGACAACAAGTAAGGTGCCGAACACCAAAACCGTAAACCATGCACTCGTGCGTAGCCGTTCAGGACAGGAACATGATCAATTAAGCAAGGTCATAACTACCCATTTTGAAACAGCCAATAGAAAATGAGACCGACATTATTATGGCAGTAAAACATGGAGGTTACATGTCAATCGTGGGACTCGCAAACCCTCAAAACACAAAATAATACAAATTAATGCCAATACTGTTCTAGTCCATATGGGTGGCCTGATATGTATTAACTCATTGATACCCAAGATCGATATAACCCTGAAATGACACATAAAAAAATATGATTTTTTATTGCAGATTTGCGAGCTTGAGACTGTTGTGCAATTATTTCTAATGTCTTTCATCGCTTTCCCCATCATTTACAGTGCAGTATTGATTTTTTTTATTTGCATTTACAGTGATGTGGACAAGGGTTAAACCCCCTTGCGGGTCCTCTCTAGTACTCGTAGGATTTTCTACTACATTTGCCGTTTACAGGTGTGAATACATTTGCGGCCTTGGGGAATTGGAGCAATTGAATAGCGATTTGCGATTTTAGCGATCGTAAGTCTTGCAGACGGGAAAGATCAAAGGCATCGGGAGGCTGTAAGTTCTGGGTTTAACAACTGCAAGATTTTCAAGGGCGTAACCCATAACCCGTTTGGAGCCCGCAAAAAGACGTGAAATTGAATAGCAAATTAACTTACAGCCTCATTAAGGACTTTGGTTACTTACGTTGCTCAATTGAATCGGGCACTATGAACACAAAGGAAGCTACAGCTACATAATAAAAATGTAACATAAACAACTGACAATGCTTTCCATCAGAATACTGGAGACCTCATTTGTTTATAAAGACACACCATTCTGAGAAAGTAACAAACAGAAGAAAATAAAATGGAATCCTGCAGTAAAAATATTATTGCATATAAAAGGTATACATCTAACAGTTTTTTCTAATTTTTTTATTTCTAACCATCAGTTTTTCAATTATCAAACCGTATAAAAACACTTGACCACAGTGGTCCTTTAATCATTTAAGTTTCTCTGACAAGTTACATAGTTACATAGGCCCTCATTCAATTCCAATTTGGCCAATTGAATAGGGGTCTAAATAAGCACATAACATATATTTTTTAAAGAAGTTTTTGGTTAGTGAAAACCTTGCTTTTGGATAGATGTTTACTAACTAAAAACTTCTTTAAAAAATATATGTGATGTGCTTATTTAGACCCCTATTCAATTGGCCAAATGGCAATTGAATGAGGCCCATAGTATTTAAGCTTGAAAAAAGACTTTCAGTCCATCAAGTTCAACCTTTTAAGATCTCCTCTGATCTGCAATTTGTTGTTAATTAATTATTAATCAATTATTGTATTATTTTATATTATTTTATTTTTAATTATTAATTAATCCAGAGAAAGGCAAACAGAAAAAAATCCCAAGTGAAACTTAGCCAATCGTCCCAAAGGGAAAAAAATAATAATTCCTTCCTGACCTCAGATACTGGCGATCGGATTTCTCCCTGGATCAATACTGTCTCCCTAATTATCCATGATAACCCTGAATTCCCTTTTTAATTAGAAATAAATCCAGTCCCCTTTTAAAGTTATCTATCGAATCCGCTGTCACCACCTCCTCTGGTAGAGAATTCCACAGATTAACCACCCTTACTGTGAAGAACTCTTTTCTTTCCTTAAGATGCAATCTTTTTACTTCTAACCTCAAGGGATGTCCTCTTGTCAGTTGAAAACCTCTTGGCACAAAAAGCTCCCTTGACAAATCTTTATACTGACCCTGGATGTATTTATATAAGGTAATCATATCTCCTCTTAGATGCCTTTTTTCTAGAGAAAATAAGTTTAATTTGGTTAGTCTTTCTTCATAACTTAGCCCCTCCATTCCCCTTATTAGTTTTGTTGCCCTCCTCTGTACCTTCTCCAGCTCTAAAATGTAATTTTTATGAAGTGGTGCCCAAAATTGTACCCCATATTCCAAATAAGGGCATACTAGAGATTTGTTTAGTGGCAGAATTACCGTATTTATCGGCGTATAACACGCGCCGGCGTATAACACGCACCTCATTTTAAGAAGGAAATTTCAGGGAAAAAAACTTACATTTCAAATAAAGAACTTTGAAGCAAAATATGGGTAGCTCAGAACTTTTTTTTATTAATATTATTAACACTTACTAGCGAATTGCCCGTCAAAAAATGACGGCAATGAAATTGTAAGGTAGCTAAATTAGTAAATGAATATAGTGTACCTATTTTGAAGCATTGTGATGAAGAGCTGGCAATCTGTGTTGATGTTGCTGCAGCATTAGTGGTGTGGAGCTGCTGTATAAGCATGCTCAATGTGTGCAGTGTAACACTGTGCGTGCGCGAGACCAAACCGTTAGCGTAGTCGTGTACTTCCGCATTGGTGTAAAATGGCGAGTAATGTGTGGTATAGGTCTGTATCGGAATATCCGTAGGTGTTTTGTGGTGTTTTGCGAGTTTCTTGTGGTGTTTTGCGAGTTTAGAGTGCTGTAGCCTCGTTTTCGTTTTGTTCGGCGGCCATTTTTTCTCTCGCTTCGTTTTTTTTTTAGTCTCTAAACTGTTTTATTTCGAGTAAAATCGAGGTGTAAGTTGCATTTTTGAGGTCCTGGGTGCTCCCTCTTGGTGTAGGTAAGTTTTTTATGTATGTGCTGTGTGTATGTATTGTGTTTTAAATGTTTGTATGTCGGCGTGTTGCGTCCGATGTTTGCGAGGTCGTAATGTGTGGTAACGTGTTTCGTACGTTGTTTGCGTGCCTCGTAAAATTTAGCGAGTGTCGTAATTTGTGTGTCGTGTTTTTTGAGTAGCGACGTGAATTTTGCGAGGGTTTGAGGCCCTTGCCCAGTGACCTCGCCAGCAACTGAGGCCCTCGCTTCGCGAGGGGCCTAAGTTGCTGACATGGAGCGCCTTCGGCGCTCCATGCCAGCAACTGAGACCCGTGCCCAGTGACCTCGCCAGCAACTGAGGCCCTCGCTTCGCGAGGGGCCTCAGTTGCTGGTATGGAGCGCCTTCGGCGCTCCATGCCAGCAACTGAGGCCCTTGCCCAGTGACCTCGCTACGCGAGGCCCGCGGCTCGCTGCGCGACTCGTACACTCACAACTATATATGTGATAAGGTAAATAACGTAAAATGACAGTAAAAGCAACTGTTTTAACAAAGAAACTTGGATATTATATGTTTTTACAAAAGTTTACTCAGAAATCGCTGCTCCTCCTCAACCCCCTCCTCAACCCCCCATCCTCAACCTCCCTCCTCATCCTCAACCCCCTCCTTATCCTCAACCCCCTCCTCAACCTCCCTCCTCATTCTCCCTCCTCAATCCCCCCATCCTCAACCCCCTACTCAACCTCCCTCCTCAACCCCCCTCCTCAACCCCCCCATCCTCATCCTCCTTCCTCAACCACCTACTCAACCTCAACCACCCTACTCAACCTCCCTCCTCATCCTCAACCTCCCTCCTCATCCTCAACCTCCCTCCTCATCCTCAACCCCCCCATCCTCAACCCCCCATCCTCAACCCCCCATCCTCAACCCCCTCCTCAACTCCCCTCCTCAACTCCCCTCCTCAACCCCCCATCCTCAACCACCCCTTCCTCATCCTCCTTCCTCTACCCCCTCCTCAACCCCCCTCCTCAAACTCAACCCCCCCATCCTCAACCTCCCTCCTCATACTCAACCTCCCTCCTCATGCTCAACCCCCTCCTCAACCTTCCTCCTCATCCTCCCTCCTCAACCCCCCATCCTCAACCCCCTCCTTAACCTCCCTCCTCAACCCCCCATCCTCATCCTCCTTCCTCAACCCCCTCCTCAATCAACCTCCTCAACCTCAACCCTCCTCCTCAACCTCCCTCCTCATCCTCAACCCCCCTCCTCATCCTCAACCTCCCTCCTCATCCTCAACCCCCTCCTCAACCCCCCTCCTCAACCTAAACCCCCCTCCTCAACCTCCCTCCTCATCCTCCCTCCTCACCCCCCCATCCTCAACCCCCTCCTCAACCTCCCTCCTCAACCCCCCCATCCTCATCCTCATCCTCCTTCCTCAATCCCCTCCTCAACCCCCCTCCTCAACCACCCCTCCTCAACCTCCCTCCTCATCCTCAACCTCCGTCCTCATCCTCAACCTCCCTCCTCATCCTCAACCCCCTTATCCTCAACCCCCCCATCCTCAACCCCCCTACTCAACCTCAACCCCCTCCTCAACCCCCCTCCTCATCCTCAACCTCCCTCCTCATCCTCAACCCCCTCCTCAACCCCCTCCTCATCCTCCCTCCTCAACCCCCCTCCTCAACCTAAAGCCCCCTCCTCAACCTAATGCCCCCTAAATACCTCCCCCTCTCCCTTTCCCCTCACTTACCTGCTTCTGCTCCGGCCTTCGCTCCCTCTTGACCCGGCGCGCATGTGACGTCACATGCGCGCCACGCCATTAGCATATACCGGGTCCCTTTTCCCCTCAGGTAAGTGAAGGGAAAGGGAGAGGGGTAGGTATTTAGGGGGGTTTAGGTTGAGGAGGGGGGGTTGAGGATGAGGAAGAGGGGGGGGAATATCGGCATATAACACGCACACATCATTTGCCCCCTATTTTCAGGGAGAAAAAGTGCGTGTTATACGCTGATAAATATGGTATATTTGCTTCCCTTGATTCTATACCCTTCTTAATACATGCTAATATTTTATTTGCCTTTGCAGTTGCTGCTTGGCTTTGAGCACTGTTACCTAGGTGGTTGTCCACAAGCACTCCCAAATCCCTTTCAATATCTGATACACCTAGATTTGCTCCATTAAGATTATAAATTGCATGGCTATTTTTCCTTCCCAGATGCATAACTTTACATTTATTCATATTAAATCTCATCTGCCATTTAGATGCCCATTCCTCAATTTTATGTAAATCCCTTTGGAGGGAAAGCACATCATTATATGATTTAATTACCGTATTTTTCGCCGTATAAGACGCACTTTTTCTTCCCCAAAACTGGGGGAGGAAAGTTGGTGCATCTTATACGGCGAATATACCTTTTCAAACTGCCTCTGTCCTCTTGATCTCACCCCAGCGCTTCCTACCAGCATCGCGTCGGCCGGTGCGTCCTAGTGACGTCACACACGCAACGCTGCAGTACTCGAGGAGTGCTGGTAGGAAGCGCTGGGGTGAGATCAAGATGGCAGAGATCAGAAGAAAGGTGAGGATCAGGAGGGTCAGGGAGGGTCAAGGGCTCCCAAATGCTGCAGTATATGTATGTGTATGTGTGCATGTATGTGCATGTATGTATGTGTGTGTATGTGTGCATGTATGTATGTATATGTATGTATGTGTATGTATGTATATGTATGTATGTGTATGTATATTTATGTGTATATGTACGTATGTGTATCTATATATATATATATATATATATATATATATATATATTTATGTGTGTATGTATATGTATGTATGTGTATATATATATATATATATATATATATATATATATATATATATATTTGTGTGTAATGTAGGTGTGTATCTGTGTGTAAAGTGTATTTGTGTTTGATTCAGATTTTTTTCTTTCTTGTTTTCCTCCTCTAAAAACTAGGTGCGTCTTATCTGCCGGTGCGTCTTATAGGGCGAAAAATACGGTACCTTGCACAACTTTGTGGAGACACCACACTCCAATACAGTCATTAATAAATATGTTAAAAAGGAGAGGACCTAATACTGAACTCTGAGGAACTCCCCTTACCACATTAGTCCAATCGGAGTATATTCCATTTACAACAACCCTTTGCTTCCTGTCTTTTAGCCAGTTTTCAATCCATGAGCACATATTTACTGCAATTCCTGTATCTCTTAGTTTGCACAATAGTCACCCATGTGGCACTGTCTCAAAAGCCTTTGAAAAATCCAAATAGACTACATCCACTGAGTTGCCTTGATCCAGGTTCCTACAAACCTCCTCATATAAACTAATTAGATTTGTTTGACATGACCTATCCCTCATAAATCCACGTTGACTCCTACTTATAATCCTGTTCAAATAGACATATTCTTGTATATTATCACTTATTAACCCTTCTAAAAGCTTCCCCACTACAGAAGTGAGCCTCACTGGTCTATAATTCCCCGGACTTGCTCTTGCTCCCTTTTTAAATATACAGTAGGTATCACATCTTCTGTTCTCCAGTCATCTGGTTGAGAGCCTGTGTTCAGTGAATCTTGAAAAACTAAATATAATGGTTTGGCTATTGCAGAACCCAGTTCCCTCAGTACCCGTGGATGTATTCCATCAGAACCTGGGACTTTATTAACATTTATTGTTTCCAACCTCTTTTGGATTACTTCCTGTGTTTTATTCCCACATGGTATATGCCGAAGGGTATGTATATTTAGTAAGGATTTAAATGTTGACCATTTATGTTCAGTGTTTTTACCTATCAGTTCTCTGTCCCAGTCTATACTTTGTATTGCTGCCCTTAGACTGTTAAAATCTGCCCTTTTAAAATTAAGAGTTTTTGTTGGCCCCTTAAAATTTTGTTTTTCTAATTCAATCTCAAATGAGACTGTGTTGTGATCACTGTTTCCCAAAGGTTGCCCGATTCCAACATTTGATACCACATCATTATTATTTGTGATGACTAAATCTAAGATAGCTTCATTTCTAGTAGGCTCTTGTATAACCTGGGCCAGATAATGATCCCTGAGTGTACTCAAGAACCTGCTCCCCTTAGATGAACTCCTGGTCTCATTTATCCAGTTTATTTCAGGGTAATTAAAATCTCCCATTATTAGAACTTGCCCGTGCTTAGCTGCATTTCCAATCTGTAACAATAATTGTATTTCCTCACTTTCAGCTATATTTGGGGGTTTATAGCATACTCCTACTAATATTCTTTTGGAATTTGCTGCCCCGCTATTTGACTCTACCCACAAACATTCAACTTTATCACTAGGTGATGTCACAAAATGTGTAAGGACTCTGGATTGCTGTCACAATAAATGCACAACATAACAGTGAGCACTGGAGGAGAAGAGGCAGCAACAATCTTCACTTCCACTAGATGTAGGGATAGTGGCCCCAAGATAGGGGAGAGGGTGCCATTAGAAAATCAATTGTAAATACAATTCTAACCCCACTCAAATGTAAGATATACATACTCAGTAAGGCTCAACGTAAATAGTGAAAATCCACAGAATGTTGCTCCAGCAAAATTACTATAATGAGTTTATTAAAGAGATGCAAAAACTTTTATACATTTCCCCTCACTTTCTTAGTTTTTCACAGCTAGTTTGCAATTAAACATGTGAAGAAACAATACATTTCCTTGACAAAGTGTACCTCTATATTTGCCTGGTATTATATTGCACAATTACCGTAATTGCCAAATGCAAAATATTTAATTACATTGATTATTTATGTTATACTAGCATCTGAAAGATAATATTTTATTTTAATATTTTATAACATATGTTGTTTATTTGTATTATAATACAATATAAATATATGGGTGTACTACTAGTTATCATTCTGGCAATAAGCACCTCACTAGCATATTAAACCATCACTTATATTCCACTAACAGTATATCCATATGTTTATTTTGTATTATAATATTTAAGGTATTTTGAAGTGTCACTGTAAAATATACAAAACAAACAGTGACTCAGTGTTAACATGTCAAAAATCATTCTGGGAATAAGCACCTCACCAGCATAATAAACCATCACTTATATTCCACTAAAAGTATATCAATATGTTTATTTTGTATTATAATAATTAAGGTATTTTGAAATGTTACTGTAAAATATACAAAACAAACAGTGACTCTGTGTTAACATATGTCAAAAATATATAATTCCTATTTCTACTTTGGTTATTATATTTGCACTAGC
Source organism: Discoglossus pictus (assembly GCA_027410445.1). Taxonomy (NCBI): domain Eukaryota; kingdom Metazoa; phylum Chordata; class Amphibia; order Anura; family Alytidae; genus Discoglossus; species Discoglossus pictus. The sequence goes on along the minus strand of CM050167.1, from coordinate 143,099,190 downwards.
GGCTTGCCCGTCAAAAATGATGAGGCAATAAAATTTTAAGCCATGGGAATGCTATTTGACACACAATGTAAACCGTTTTGTACTCTGAGGACCTTCAGTGCTCATTGCGAAGCTTGCGCTGACCGCCTCGCTCATCGCGTGCTTTGCAATGAGTGCCTTCAGCGCTCCTTGCGAGCCTCTCCTGTCGTGTACTCTTGATCCTCAGAGCACTTTCATCATTCATGATAAAGAGAGATATATATTTGTATGTATATGTAGTTAAGTAATAATTAATTATTTATTGAATACATGAATATACTTTAAGTATTTATAATTAATATATGCAGCCAGCAATAGCATGAAGAGCTAACAATCTGTTTGTATTTTCCAACAGCATAGAATATACTGTTTGAGTGTTGGTGCCCTGATGATAAAGTGTAATGAATGTTCCAAGTTGAATTATAAATGGGCTGCGTGCGCGAGGTAAAGCCGTTGGTTTATCGTGTAAAGTGGCATTGTATATTCGTAATGTTATTAATGTGTTACGCGTCTCATGAGCATTTTCCGGCTTTTTTAATAGTGTATTTTCTAGTTCGTACTGTGATGTGTAAAGTGCTACGCGTTTATCAGTGTTTTGCAAGGTCCGGGGTCGTATAGCCTCGTTTTCATTTTTTCCGGCAGCCATTTTTTTCCTTGCTTAGGCTATTTTCGAGTGGCGAAAATCGTCTAAACCTGCTTAAATTCGCTATCTGTGATGTTTTTGTAATTTTTTTGTTATATTTAGTGTGTTTTTATTGTTTTTCGTTTTTGCAGTTTGTCCGTTAATCTCGTATTTTTGGCGTCTCATATCTTTTTTTTTCTAAGTCCCGCGTCTCGTATTTATTTTTTTTCTAAGTCCCGCATTTGTCAACAGCTTGCAGGTCAAGGCGATCCCGCATTTATGAAGTGTTTTGTGGCTAAAGTGGCTAAGTCCCGCGTGTTTCATTGCCTCATTGTGTTTGTGGAGATAGTTGTAGTGCGTTGTCGTGCCTTAACAGTTCGCATCTTTATGCGAGGCTCGCAGGCGATGAGCTCCTTGGGAAATCATCGCCTAAGTGCTACGTGTTAATGGCTCGCCTCGCGATGCTCGCAGCGATGAGAGCCTTTGGCGCTCATGGGCTAATGGCTACATGCTAACGGCTCGCTTCACTAGGCTCGCAATGATGAGCGCCGCCTAAGTGCTACGCATTAACGGCTCGCCTTGCTTTGCGAGGCTCGCAAGCAATGAACGCCTGTGGCGCTCATCGCCTAACTCGTACGCACCACGCAAAGAGTGACTACGTCTCGCAGTTTGACAACTATAATATGTGATACAATTGGATTAAAACTACCCTACTAGCCTATTGAAAATTCTGTAGCTGGAGTGTTTGTATTCCCATAAATTGCCTCACCTCCTTCTCTAAACAGTATATACTCACATGAAAGAAAGATCAAGCATCTGGGATTAAAGTGCCGATGTAGTCCAAATATTTCTGCCATATAATTAACAGAGCATGTTTTATACATTGCAAAGGGTTTTTGTTGCCACCTGGAAATAAATTAAATTAGTTGCAGAAAATTAACATTTAAACAACAGACATACATGTTAAAAAAAAAAGTGTCTGATCTTTTTTTATCATACCAAAGAGTTAAGAAGAAGTGTACACAAGGACTCGTGGAGAGATTGTTCACTGTTTTTGCTCATTTGATTTACATCAAAACCAATGGAAACAAAAGCACAGTATGTTGCAGTTTATACATCCATAAGGCTCACTTCCTCTGTTCACAATGCCATACTGCTTCCATTTAATGTATTTTTCTCCATTGTAGATCAATTATTTCTCATGCAACAAACCTTTTATAATGTTTAAAATGTCATTTTAAATTTTGCCAGAGAGGGACGAAAGTAAGGAGGGAAGTAAACAAAATATCTCACATTTTAGGCCGTAACTTAATCTTTACTTCAGAGATAGCATAATTAGGTAATAAAAATTCTATTCTAAAAACACTATCTTTGAACTAACAATTGAAAAACATCTACTTTTCGTTGAAATTAATGTTGTCATTTTTTCAGTTAGTTAAAAAGATAAATTAAATTGCTCTAGCAGAAAAATGGCATACAGTAATGACGGCAACTCACATCACTTTTGACTCTAAATGGTCCCCATGGACTTCCTCTAAATGTATCACAATATCTGAGGTGGGTACCTAAAGGCAGTGATTCCACCAGCCTTCGTTATGCTTTTCCATAGTACCTTTAAATAAAGAGAAGAAAATAATTCAATGGATAGATATTAATTTATTTAATACAGGCTCCATTTTAAAGGCTGGCCTGTCACTTACTATAAAAATAATTTTTCTATTCATGTACTCGTATATGTGCAGATTGTAGCTTTTTGGGCTACTCTTTGACCTTTGCAACCTTCATAAATTTGTAACCAATACAGACTGATTGTTACTAAAGTATAATCATTGAAATGTATAGTAAAAAGATTAATAGCCACATTAAATCCAAAGCTCATATGTGCAACGTGAGACCCACAACGGCTGCAAGCTTGAAATGTTGCAGATTTACAGAGCTATTAAATTAAAACACAATGCGAGTTACGGGCTTGAGAGGCAAACCATTTTTTGCTCATTGGATGTGCGCCGTGAACAGGATCAATTAGTCAAACTTGTAGTTCCGAGTTTAGATGGAGCCAATGGAAAAAGAGATTGTCAGGATTACGTCACTGAAAAATGGAGGTTGGATTTCAAAGTCTAACGAGGATCAATTATGAGTTACAATCGGATCCACATTCCAAATATACTGCAATATTGATAAAGCGTAAAAATGATATTCTATTACATGCAAGTTCCATTATATGTATTAACACCTTCATTGCCGCGATTGAAATAACACAGAAAAATAAACATGAAATAAAGTATTTTATTTGGCTGATTTGCGAGCTTAAGAATGTTGTGCCAATTATTCTACGATGTAACATCACTTTTCCTTTGAATAACAGTACAGTAGTTTGTGTATATGGGCATTTACAGTGATACAGATTGGACTTTAGCCCCCTTGCGGGTCCTCTCTAGCACTCGTTGGCTTCTTGGCTCCATTTGCAAGTTACGGGGTAGTACGCCAGTGATTTTAATGCAATTTAATAGGGCAATTGGAAGGTAGCAGTTACAGGCTTGACCGATCAAAGGATTTGCAGGCTCACAACTCCAATTCTCACGTCCCGTAGGGTTTTCTCGTTCCTACCCCGCAAGTTGTCGGCAGCTGGTTTAAGAGGGCAATTTAATAGCTGTAAGTCTTGCGAGCTACGTTACGAGCTACGATTTTATGCGTTAGGGAAATTTAATGTGGCTGTTGGACGGCAATTGCCCTTTAACCAGACAAAAAATATTTTCTAAACTAGTATTATAAAATTATATATATATATATACAAAAAAAAGGTAAGTCAGAGGTGCTCATCAGAGAACGAACAAAACTTAATAGGTTAGTTCTATAGCCATGATAAGCCACTCTGAGAGCAACCTCTTTTAGCTCACTTGTGCCCTTCACAGGGAGAAATATCCTGTAGTATATCAGTCTGGTCCCTCTCAAAAGAGTAACCCAGCCCCGAAATACCAGGCAATTCTACCCTGAACAGGAGAAACAGCAAACACCAGACGCGTTTCGGTCTTTATGGGCCTTGTCAGTGAGGTGCAGCTGTACTCCCTAAGGCACAGTGAGCAAGGGGTCCACGTCTGGAGTCCCCTGTGAAGGGCACAAGTGAGCTAAAAGAGGTCAGAGTAGCTTATCATGGCTACAGAACTAACCTATTAAGGTTGGTTCGTTCTCTGATGAGCACCTCTGACTTTGTTGTTTTCTATATGCAAATTACCTTTAGGGTTTAGTCTCCCTAAGGGTAATAGGGGACTCCAGACGTGGACCCCTTGCTCACTGTGCCTTAGGGAGTTCAGCTGCATCTCACTGACGAGGCCTATAAAGGCCGAAACGCGTCTGGGGTTTGCTGTTTCTCGTGTTCAGGGTAGAACTACCTGGTATTTCGGGTCTGGGTCACTCTTTTGAGTGGGACCAGACTGATATACTACAGGTTATTTCTCCCTGTGAAGGGCATAAGTGAGCTAAAAGAGGTTGCTCTCAGAGTAGCTTATCATGGCTATAGAACTAACCTATTAAGGTTGGTTCGTTCTCTGATGAGCACCTTTGACTTTGTTGTTTTCTATATGCAAATTACCTTTAGGGTTTAGTCTCCCTAAGGGTAATAGGGGACTCCAGACGTGGACCCCTTGCTCACTGTGCCTTAGGGAGTTCAGCTGCATCTCACTGACGAGGCCCATAAAGGCCGAAAAGCGTCTGGGGTTTGCTGTTTCTCCTGTTCAGGGTAGAATTGCCTGGTATTTTGGGGCTGGGTCACTCTTTTGAGTGGGACCAGACTGATATACTACAGGATATTTCTCCCTGTGAAGCTAAAAGAGTGAGCTAAAAGAGTTTGCTCTCAGAGTAGCTTATCATGGCTATAGAACTAACCTGTTAAGGTTTGTTCGTTCTCTGATGAGCACCTCTGACTTTGTTGTTTTCTATATATATACTAGCGACTTGCCCGTCAAAAATGACGGCAATAAAAACTGAAGCCTGGCAATGCTGTTTGCCACACAATGTAAGCCTCTCCCCCTCTACTTTACTGGCCTTGTGATGAGCGCCTTTGGCGCTCATCACAGGCCTTGCAATGAGCCCCTTTGGAGCTCATTGCGAGTCTCTCCCTCTGTCTACTTCCTCCCTCGTGTCTTATTTCCCCCCTCCTCTCCCTCCCTTGTGTCTCCTTCCACCTCGTCTACCTCCTTTGTATCTCCTGCCCCCCTGTGTTTTTACCTCCCTCTCCCTCCCGTGTCTCTAAACCCCTCCACTGTGTCTCTTTCCCCCTTCTCCCTCCCATGCATCTCTTCCCCCCCCTGTGTTTCCCCCAACCCTCCCCTGTGTCTGTTCCCCCTGGCCTGTGTCTCTTACCCCTCCCCCTGTGTCTGTTACAACCTTCCTCGTGTCTCCATTTCCCTCCCTTGTGTATCTTCCCCCCTGCACTCTCTCCCCTGTGTCTCTTCCCCCTCCTCTCACTCCCCTGTGTCTCTTCCCCCTCCTCTTTCTGTGCCTCTTCCTCCCTGTCTCTTCCCCCTCACCCTCTGTGTCTCTCCCCACTCTGTGTCTTCCACCCTCTCCCTCTGTGCCTCTTCCCCTGCCTCTCTCTGTGTGTCTCGCCACTGTGTCTCTTCACCCCTTCCTCTGTCCCCCCCCCTCTGTGCCTCTTTCCCCCTCTCTTTGTACCTCTTCCCCCCTTTCCCTCTGTGTCTCTTCCTCCCTCACCCTCTGTATCTCTCCCCCCTGTGTCTCTTCCCCCCTCTCCCTCTGTGCCTCTTCCCCCCTCTCCCTCTGTGCCTGTTCCCCCCTGGCCTGTGTCTCTTTCCCCCTTCCCCCTGTGTCTGTTCCCCTCTTCCCCCCCCCCATTTCCCTCCCATGTGTATCTTCCCCCTGTTCTCCCTCCCGTGTGTCTTTTCCCCCTCCTCTACCTCCCCTGTGTCTCTTTCCCACCTATCCCTCTGTGTCTCTTCCCCACTCTCCCTCTGTGTCTCTTCCCCACTCTCCCTCTGTGCCGTGCCTCTCCCCCCCCTCTTCCCCACTCTCTCTCTTCCCCACTCTCCCTCTGTGCCTCTCCCCCCCCTCTTCCCCACTCTCCCTCCCCTCTTCCCCACTCTCCCCCTGTGCCTCTACCCCCCCCTCTTCCCCACTCTTCCCCACTCTTTCATCTGCTCTCGGGCCGCGCTGCGCGCAAGCGCGGCTTGTGCCGCGCTCTGCGCATGCGCGGCTCGTGTATCTTCCCCCCTGCACTCTCTCCCCTGTGTCTCTTCCCCCTCCTCTCACTCCCCTGTGTCTCTTCCCCCTCCTCTTTCTGTGCCTCTTCCTCCCTGTCTCTTCCCCCTCACCCTCTGTGTCTCTCCCCACTCTGTGTCTTCCACCCTCTCCCTCTGTGCCTCTTCCCCCGCCTCTCTCTTTGTGTCTCGCCACTGTGTCTCTTCACCCCTTCCTCTGTTCCCCCCCCCCCTCATTGCCTCTTTCCCCCTCTCTCTGTAACTCTTCTCCCCTTTCCCTCTGTGTCTCTTCCTCCCTCACCCTCTGTATCTCTCCCCCCTGTGTCTCTTCCCCCCTCTCCCTCTGTGCCTGTTCCCCCCTGGCCTGTGTCTCTTTCCCCCTTCCCCCTGTGTCTGTTCCCCTCTTCCCCCCCCATTTCCCTCCCATGTGTATCTTCCCCCTGTTCTCCCTCCCGTGTGTCTTTTCCCCCTCCTCTACCTCCCCTGTGTCTCTTTCCCACCTATCCCTCTGTGTCTCTCCCCCCTCCCTCTGTGTCTCTTCCCCACTCTCCCTCTGTGCCTCTTCCCCACTCTCCCTCTGTGCCGTGCCTCTCCCCCCCCTCTTCCCCACTCTCCCTCTTCCCCACTCTCCCTCTGTGCCTCTCCCCCCCTCTTCCCCACTCTCCCTCCCCTCTTCCCCACTCTCCCTCTGTGCCTCTACCCCCTTTCTTCCCCACTCTTCCCCACTCTTTCATCTGCTCTCGAGCCGCGCTGCGCGCAAGCGCGGCTTGCGCCGCGCTCTGCGCAAGCGCGGCTCGCGACGCGCTCTGCGCATGCGCTGCTCGCGCCGCGCTATGCGCAATGCGCAGCAGTTTATCATTGTCAAACTGCGATTCGTCTAAAGCGTGACGACGAATCGCAGTTAGACAATTATTATATGTGATATATATATATATATATACAGTATAAAAAGTTACATAGTTACATAGTAATTGAGGTTGAAAAAAGACTTTCAGTCCATCAAGTTCCACCTTTTTAGATCTCCTCTGATCTGCAATATGTGGATTAGTTGTTAATTAATTAGTTGTTAATTAATTGATCCAGAGGAAGGCAAACAGAAAAAAAACCTAAGTGAAACCTAGCCAATCGTCTCAAAGGGAACAAATGTTTTATTCCTTCCTGACCCCAGATACTGGCGATCGGATTCCTCCCTGGTTCAATACTCTCTCTCTAATTATCTAGGATAACACTGAATGCCCCTTTTAATTAGAAATAAATCCAATCCCCTTGGAAAGTTATCTATCGAATCCCCTGTCACCGCCTCCTTTAGTAGAGAATTCCACACTACTGTATATATACTGTGTATATATATATATATATATATATATATATATACTGTATATATAGTTGGAAGCCTTTCCCCTGGGAGCTGGGGTGTAGTCAAAGCTATGTCATCTTGGCCTGAGAAGAGGGCCAAGGGATAGTGAGGAGTGTTGTGAAAGAGGGGAGTCAGGTTAGTGGGTTTTATATAGATGGTGTGGGAGAGGGACCTTCCACAATTTCAGGTGTTACTCTGATTATTTATAGTTGCGACCCTCTCCCCTGGTAGATGGGGTGTGGCCAAAGCTACGTCATCTTGGCCTGAGAAGGGGCCAAAAATTAGCTAGACATTATTGGATGAGGCATTTTAAAGCTTCTCTTAGCACTGATTTGGGGTTCAGTATGTACCTAGAATAGCAGTTGGTTTTCCACCATGCTAGGGTTTTTATAATATGGATGGGTGTTTGATTGCGTGAAGCTGATGAAGCTGTTCCAATTCTGAAGGAGTGGCCAGAGAAGTTAAATGGGTTGTGGCCCATACAGGCGAGGACTAGTCTAATGTAGTGGATGAATGTGGGTGTGAATAGTGGTCGGCTAGAGATGCTTAGTAATGGGTGGAGGCTTGGTTTGTGGAGTAATGCTGAATGGAGATGATGAAGAGTGGAGACTGGACACCATAAGTCTGAAGTAGGATAGTAGATTATGGTTACTAGATTGCGGCTGGTTTTAGTGGATGATACAGAGATTTGGCATGTATCTTTATTGAATGAGATATCCTGTTTAATGAGGTATACTGTTTGAAATTGGGATGTGGTGAATTTACTTGGACAGAGAAATCCAAAGAAGGTCACTTTAGAGGTGGCTGAGGTGGTAAGAGATATATCTTTACCGAATGGGTTTGCAGAGAGGTAGGTGATGATTTGTTTGAAAAGAGGGCTATCGATAGGGAGATGTGAGGATTTGGTAGGTTTGGAGGTTCTAGTGAGGCCTCGGAGTGAGGATAGGAGAGAATGATGGAGGAAGTGAGATTGGGCGAGATATTTTTTTATTGTAGATAGGTGGAGATGTAGGTTGTTACAATTCATGGCAAAGGCTAAAAAAGATGGGTAAGGAACATGGGTTGGACAGGCTATAAACGGAGATGAAATGGTTAAAGAGGTTCCATGATAAGTCTTTTTGGTGTTTGGAGCTAGACCTTTGGTCATTACTTGACAAGCTTGGAGTAGAAAGTGGTCTTGTGGAGCGGCGAGACTCAAAAACCACTTCCTACTCCAGTGGGAGCGAGGATCATGAGGGGAGAAGTCTGGGATTGACGGTAGAGAGTCCTGCAGAAGAGGGCATATGATGAAGTTGTGGGTCATGGAACATAGGGCCAGTTTCCTAAGAAGGCACATCGTAGAGGGGTCGGGAGATCTGGATTTGGATAGCATGGAGAATGTGAGGGTCTTAGTCGTGACCAGCTGGATGGAGCTGTGGTGCCAGTGGGAACACCAGATGAGAGCGGCAGTCCAGGAATATATATGGATTTTGTAGAAGGAGACGAGTTGGATGGCCAGTTGGAGGTGACTATTTCGGATCCAAATAAGAATTTGAAGTGAGACTTCGTATAATAGGAGGGGGCAAGTTGTTGGAGATGTTGGATCAGAGGAATGACTTACCATTCCATTTGTAGAGGAAATCCGTCCACATGGATGAATGGAGGGCCTTGGGGCAGAATTTTGGAGGCGTAGTTGAGGTGACCTAGGAGGATTTGGAGGTCCTTGAGGGTTGAACTTTTGGATATGGCGAATGAGGAAATAAATTGATGAAGTCCATCTAGTTTGTAGAGAGGGAGTCTGGCTTACATTCTGTTGGTATCCAGAATGATGCCCAGGAACACGAAAGTGTGGCGGGCCCTCGTTTTTATCATAAGAGTAGGGAATGTAGGCATGCTTTGGGGAACTGAGGTTGGAGGTTTGATGAATAAAATGTCCTTGAGGTAGTGCATGACATGGGGGCAATGGAAAACATTTAGCAATATGCAGCAGGGTGACTCGGCAAAGTTGTCAAACAGTTTCAGGCTGCTTTTTTTACATCCAAAGGTCAGGCGGGTGTTGAAGTATAATAGGTCACTCAAGCGGATACAGTGGAGGTGCCAGAGGTAGGAGTGGATTGGCAGGACTTTGAAAGCGTCCTTGATATCAGATTTAGAAAGCCAACATGTAGGCCCAGGGTAGTGGTGATGGATATGGCCTTGTTGACTTGAACGTATTGGAGGGTGAAGTTGTACGTCGGAATGAGGGGATTTATGCTCGGGGTAGAGGTGCCATGAGGGCTGGAAATGTTGCTGATCAGTCGTTTTTTCAGAAAGTATTTCCTGGTGGTGATTCCTATAGGGTTGACTCTCCACAAGGAGAACGGAGGAAAAGAAAAGGGTCTGGCTAAGTACTTGTTGCAGGTTTCAGATGCAAGGAGATGATCCACCACTCCAGGCTCTTTCATAGAGGATTGCAAATTTTCGCTGCAGAAGGAAGCCTGGGGCAATGTTGCCACCCCGGTGTGAAACCCGTTAGTAAAACCCTGGAGGAGAAAGTGCACAAAGGGATGGTCGGGTGTTGGGGAAGAAGGAAAGACAGCCTGGACAGGTTGACTATGGTTAGTCATTTGGTGTGGGTTACCTTGGGGAAGATCAACTTGGAGTGGGCCTTGTGGCAAATGGCGCAGACATGAAGTAGGCGACAGGCATTATAGTTGCAACCCCTACTGTCCAAATTGTTGCAAATTGGATTTGCTCCAAGGTAATGAACCCGCCTGCCCAATTGATCCTTGGAAGGACTGGGCTGGGGTGAGGTGTCGAGAAGAGAGCCAGAGGGGGAAGGCGAGGAAAGGCTGCAGTGGGAGCGTTGGGCCAGAAATGCCTGTTGTGCAAGGGGGATGAACATTGTTGACAGACAGCAGAAGAGGCGGGCGGAATCAGTGACAGGGAGGAGCAGAGGAGGAGCAGAACGGAGCTAGGGGAGGAATTAAGGGTTCAGCAAGAGTGAGAAGGCGAGAGTGACCGGAGGTAGGAGGAACGGAGGCCAGAGGGGAGTAGTAGAGAGCGGACCAGGAGATGGAGGTAGCTGGGATAGGCGGTGCATGTGACATGACGTGCAGCGGGCGATAGGAAGAGGAGAAGGGAAAACACTAGGGGGAGAAGGTGGCCGAAAGCGGAGCGAGTAGCAGAGGGGTAGGGTATGTGGGTGTACTGCAACGTCGAGACACTGGCGGATGAGGGAGCCACAGGAATGGGAGAGGAAAAGCGGAGGCAGGCAGAGCATAAGGAGAGCAGAGCATAGAGAAGGGAGCCCTGGTGGCTGCATGGAGTAGGTGGGAACCGGAGACATGGGAGCAGATGGGAGGCATGATGCAGGGAACAAGCTGCGGGGAGCATTAGCGAAGGGCTGCTTGGGAGCATGCAGCGAGAAGAAATGGATGCAACCTTCGGGGGAATGGGGGACAAAGTGGTGCAAGAGCAATGGAGCGGGGAAGCCCAGGAGTACTGAGTTCATGGGAGAAGGGGTAAGGAGTGGTGGGGAGGGAGAGACTTGCGGTTTGGTGAGGAACGAGGGAGAGAATGAAGAGGCTGATGGGAGCAGCATTGCAGGCCGGCAGGGATTTACCACGGAATTGACTTGAGGTTGGCTTGATTGGAGTCAGGTGAGGGGTTTATATAGTTGGTGTCCGGAGAAGGACCGTCCCACAATTTCAGGTGTTTACCTGATTATATATATATATATATATATATATATACTGTTGTTGTGTTTCAGTCCATCAGTCATGGCCGACTCTTGGTGACCAAATGGACGCAGCACGCCAGGCATATCTGGTTGTGCTTATCCATATGTTTTTTATGGCAAAGATAATGGAGTGGGTTGCCAGTTCCTTCTCCAGTGGACCGTGATTTGTCTGACCTCTCTGCTATGACCTGCTCATCTTAGGTGACCCTACATGGTATAGCTCCAAGCTCCACAGAGGTAGACAAGCCCATTCACCATGAAAGGTAGCGATCCAGATAGATAGATAGATAGAAGATAGATAGATGTTTTTAATATTAAAATGAGCTAGTGACTATTTATTTGCATATTTAAACACTATTTTATTACAAATGCTTTAAAGTCTCCTGGCACATTGTGTACTTGCATCACCAATCATACAACATCATTGTCAATCATGTTCATAAAACATTCTCTCCAAATCAGATATGGCCAACATAACAAGCGAGGGCCGCAGTTGCTGGCAAGGAGCGCCGAAGGTGCTCCTCGCCAGCAACTGCGGCCCTCGCAAAAAAGTAGGAGACACGTTACGACCAATTACGACCTCGCAAAAATTGGCTGCAACCCGCGGACTTGAAAAAATGAAAAACATAATAAATACACACAACACATACATAAGAGGGAGCATCCAGGACCTCAAAAAATTAAGTTACACCTCAATTTAACTCAAAATAAAAGAGTTTAGACACTAAAAAATTCTCTAAGCGAGAGGAAAAATAGCCGCCAAACAAAATGAAAACGAGGCTACAGGACTCTAAACACGCTTCGCGAGGGCCTCAGGTGCTCCGGAGCTCCCTGCCAGCAACTGCGGCCCTCGCAAAAAAGTACGAGGCCAATCACAACCTCGCAAAAAACGGCCGCAACTTGCGGACATGAAAAAATGAAAAACACAATAAATACACACAACACATACATTAAAAGCTTAACTACAGCAAGAGGAAGTTACACCTCAATTTAACTCAAAATAAAAGAGTTTTATTTTGAGTTAAATTGAGGTGTAACTTCATTTTTTGAGGTCCGAGATGCTACCTCTTGCTGTAGGTAAGCTTGTGTGTATTTATTGTGTTTTTCATTTTTTCATGTCCGCGGGTTGCGGCTGATTTTTGCGAGGTCGTAATTGGTCGTAACGTGTCTCCTACTTTTTTGCGAGGGCCACAGTTGCTGGCATGGAGCGCCTTCGTCCTACCCTGCTTTGACACAGAAACCCTCTCTCCTGCTCCACCATGAGGTCGCCTAGCAGGCCGCCTGCAAGGGGGTGCTGGCTCTCAAGCAAGCAGATGTGGTAGAAGGGTGTTTTGTGCAAACTGCTCCTCTGTAGTGGTAGATTGGGAGTCAACCTGGATGGTCAGTGCCACAGGAGCAGTCACACCAGAACGAGGAGGAAATTGCCCAGGAGAAGGGGGATCAATTCTTGTGTGTCATGGAGGAGGTAGTAGGATCTACCTCCACCTTGGGCTACAGCTTACCTCCTCCCACTGAATGACCTTTTTCCCAGCTGCTCACATTGGGGAGACCATAGGTTGCTGCCCCTCCTTCCCCATCACCCCCACCATCGACTCCTGAAGCACAGCTAGAACAGGCAGTGTCCTACCTTGCAGCATCTTTCACTCTCTCACAGCTACTCTCTCCCACACTGGAGGTGAATGTAAAACTGAACAGTCAAATCCAGCAGCAACAGGAGATGGACAGGCATTTCCTAGAGTTGAAAGAGGGTTGACATACAGAGACCTCCGCTATAAGAGCTGAGACGGATTAGGGAGATTGGAGATGGAACTGCAGCAACATGCCACCAGCGCTAGGACTTTGAGGGTAGCTCAGGACTGAACAAAAATGTGTCGGGACCCAATGGCAGCCATGCTAGAACATTTCCAAAGACAGGTTGACTCCCAATCTACCACTCCAGAGGAGCAGTTTGATCAAAACACCCTTCTACCACATCTGCTTGCTTGAGAGCCAGCACCCCCTTGCAGGCGGCCTGCTAGGCGACCTCATGGTGGAGCAGGAGAGAGGGTTTCTGTGTCAAGCAGGGTAGGACGTAGGGCTTCATCCTGTTCCTTTTTTTTACTTATGTTTGTGTTTTTTCTTGCTGTTCCTACTGTTTGATGCATTATATGATATGATATATGATATGTAAATGCTATGCATTGTTCTACAGTGTTCATGATTAGACTAGTTTGTTATTTTATTTTAGTTAGCCCCTTGGATCCATTTGCACCATCCTGATTTTGTTTCTGTATGGCTAAGGAAAACAGAGAAAAATTTAAGTAAATGTGGGTAAAGATATCATATTGTTCAACATGAGAAATTACTACATGCTCATAGTTGAGGAATGCAACAAAATGGGGTAAATGTGTCTATAGGTATGGCAGGTCACAATACAAAATTGGTACAAGGACCAAAGAGCAGATGAAACGGGTCACACTTTAGCATTAGAATTGGGGATCGGGAAGTGAGTGGGAAATAGGTAGATGCTAACCAAATGCAGAGTATGATAGTCCGCAAGTGTGAATGTACATAGGAAACATTTTGATCTTTTTGTCACCATTATTGTAGATAAGGTGTTGACATTTGAATAACACAATATACAGTGCCCAAACAAAATTGCTTTGGAAACATTTCCACAAAGTTCTAATTTAGGATGAAGTGTCACCGATACTCTTCATTTGCTTATAGTGGATCTATATCTTCAGAGATCTGTGGGTGCCAATATATAGTAAATATACATTTAAACATAATGTGTCACATACATGACTTTTTGACTGGGGCTGATCTAAGCAACACATATATAATGTAGAGCTTAACAACATGCATTGGTTGACATGTACATGCCATGGAGGAGAAACATGTGCACATTTACCTTTGTCATAAAAGAATATTTCTATAACCAGCCATGATCACATAAAATATGAGTGCTGCTTTGTATATAGGATCACTTCAGGAATCTTAGAGCTCTCTGAAAAAAGAGATACGTAAGGCTTGACTAAATAAATTACATATGGTGACGTTACCTTACAGTGGAGCTGAGCAGATGAGATTTGCAAACCCTCCAGCTTTATAACTATTGAACTAAACCTTTTTGCATCACCTGTGATCTTGGCAGACAGATCTCCCATGTGGCTGGGGCCTACCACAAAGCGAGGTCCCGTGGGTTATCTGCACCGTTAGCTTACCTAGTCATCATCACTGGGAGCTAGTCTACTTTACTGGTGGTGGGTATCTACATAAATACCCATAAATAGTTAGAGGGGGGAGGCAGAATAAATAAAAAGAGAGGATCTGGCACATTCTATGGGCCTCATTCAAATGCGATTTGGCCATTTGAATAGGGCTCTAAATAAGCACATAGCATATTTTATTTACAGATTTTTTTAGTTAGTGATCTTCTATCCAAAAGCAAGGTATAAGCTAACTAAAAACATCTGTAAAAAATACGCTATGTGCTTATTTAGAGCCCTATTCAATTGCCCAAATCGCATTTGAATGAGGCCCTATAAAAGTATTACTCAATCAAACTTTGTCTCGTTTAGATACCAGATAAAGGATACAAATAAACCCTATATTTATTTCTTTTTTGCTTTAAATATCAATCTTTATTTCCGATCTTGCGTGTTTCACTAGCGCAAGTCAGAAGTATTGTACAGCCCTCCCACTCGTCTGTCAGAGGGTCTGCCCACTTAAGGTGGATTACTACAGTTACATTTACAAAAATTAAATACAAGCAGAAAGAGTGTTATAGGAGATCAGAATGGGGGACCTGGGTGGTTGGGTGTAGGAGATCAGAATGGGGGACTTGGTGGGGGGGGGGGGGGTTGTGGGGGTCCCCCATTCTTATCTTCTACACCCACCCCCCAGGTCCCCCATTTTGATCTCCTACCCCCCCCCCCCAGGACCCCATTCTGATCTCCTATAACACTCTTTCTGTTGTATTTCATTGTTGTAAATGTAACTGTACTAATCCACCTTAAGTGAACAGACCCTGTGACAGACGAGTGGGAGGGCTGTACAATACTTCTAACTTGCGTGAGTGAAACATGCAAGATCCTTTATTTCAAACTATATTCATAGTGCAAATGTGGAATTTGATTTAAAAATAATTTAAAGAAAGAGAATGTGTGTTCCATGAGCTCTGCTGAAAAGCCAAATATAATCCTACTAAAGTGACTTATTTATAACCAAATTGATATATATGACTGGGATTGCACATGGGAGGATCCAGTTGGCTTTAAAAAAAGTTTGGCAACTTTTTTCCTTGAGGTTTACTGCTGAGCCATCTAAGGTCTGTGCTCTCAGAACAAAGGAGATTCCTAAACACTGGTAAACACCCTACTTAAGGTGGGTAAAACTGATCCTGCTTGTCTGGCTCAAGCCTATAAAGTTATAATCTAGATGCCTAAGGCTACTGGAGATCTATTCTATGTAACAATTTGAAGAACAATATCTGGATTGTACTTAAAGTTGTGTAATTGTGGTTTCTGTAACTCAAGAGAAGCAGCTTACCTCTCAAATAATAATAAAGATATAACATATGCCTTTTATGCGGGAGACTGTGAAAAATTAATACAGGTTACTTCTGCACTGTAAAGACTGCTTTATAAGGTTATCAATTCACATTCACTTTGAATATGAAGACATTTTTTTTATCTTGTTTTTGAAGAGTTAATCACACTGTTTACAACATCTCTGTGTGCTCTACGGCCATCTAGCTGCAAGCTACAACCTTAAAGTCTTCAAAAATACCTAACTATGCAGCACAGCTACTGAACATCACTTTTTACAATATCTCACAGTGCTATACTGATATCTAGCTATTAGCTACAACTAGACAAGGACTAAATAAAGCTAGCAAAAAAAAAAAAGAAAGATGGCTGGAGCCTCTAAGATACATTCTTAAAAAAAGATACAAGATTACTGCATTACAAAACAAACTATGCATTCTTCCCAACAACTCTCTACCCTAGAGAAACAATCTCCAAAAAGCAGAAACAGAGAATTCCATACTCGGCACTTCAAGACCTGGAAAAAATTAATCTCCTCTTTTAGATTAAAAATTAAAGCTGAGATAGAAAGAGTCTCTGTTCAACTAACTGCAAAAATAAAAGCATTGAATACCAAAGTTTTAGAACTAAATGACATATATAACAACCTTCTTAAGTCACACATAGATATGGAAAGGGATCTGATTGTGCTTAAAGAGGAACAAAAACAATTTAAAATCATCCAAGAGGATCTAGAAAATAGATCTAGGAGAAAAAACATTTGCATTCATAATTTACCAGAGTCAGTACAAGATCTACCTCTCTACATGAAAGATTTATGTGCCAAGCTTTTACCAGATCTAAGTGAAAAAGAATTCAAAATGGACAGTATTCATACAGTTCTAAGAGCTCTGCTATCCTCCAATGAGAAATAAATAGATGTCATCGTCAGATTCCATTGTTTTTCTACAAAAGTCTTATTCATGAGAGCAGTCACACTTGACGTCCCTGAAATGGATGGAGGCCAACCAGCTATCTTCTCGGACTTGTCACCCACTACCTTATACAAAAGGAAATGCCTGAAATTCCCTTTAGAGGTGATTACAAAGCATGGATACAAGTATACGTAGACTGAAGGGAGATATCATTCTGTACATACTCCTGAGAAGGGTGCACATAATTGACATTCAAAATGCCTTCTATGCCAAGAAAGCCCAATTGAAAGTAGTTAAAGGGATACTAGCCAATAATTGATAGTGATGATCAATCTATTTGCCATTTCATTATACATATTCAGAATAGATGGAAATGCAAATATTGTTGCAGATAAAGCTGATGTATCAGTAAACAATTTAAAAAAAAGCCTTTCTGCCTGAGCTATACTTAATTACCTAGCTCTAAGCATTAACAGTGCTTAGCCACTTTATAAATAAATAAATCAATCCCCAGAACAGGGCATTGTTTGCTATTTATTCACATTGGCTATATATTGATTCTTTTTTTTTGTTGTATTTTATTGATTATAAAACATACATGCAGCATAAATATTCCCAACAGATACAAACACACAAGTATAACATAGCGATCCGAGACCGAGAAAGACATATCCATAGACACAATAGACCATGGCCCTCATTCAATTGCAATTTGGCCAATTGAATAGGGCTCTAAATAAGCACATAACATATATTTTTTTAAGAAGTTTTTAGTTAGTAAACATCTATGCAAAAGCAAGGTTTTCACTAACTAAAAACTTCTGTAAAAAAATATGCTATGTGCTTATATAGAGCCCTATTCAATTGGCCAAATTGCAATTGAATGAGGCCCCATATGTTTGATTCTAAAGAGAATAACCAATTAGGACATTTTTTATCTATCTCTAGACTAAACATCAGCGTTTATGAATCTATCAATCGTTAATGAACATCGACTTCAATTGATTCCTTCAGAGTATATAGAATTTTTTTTTTTTTTTATTTCTTTCTACATGTTCCCCATTTAATATTCATCCATATACTGCTCCCAGATAGTCCAATTAAGAGTGTTTATTTTCTTGGACTGTTCATTAATATTTTCTTTCATCAGATCTATATTGTGATTGATTTTATTAATCACCTCTTTCCACTTAGGAATTTCCAATTTATTCCAATATTTAACTACCATTGCTTTAATGATCAATAATATATGAGATATCAATAATTTATTTCTGAGAAAAAATGTATCTATCCCTATATGGAACAATATTAACTCCGGGGAACACGGACATCTTGTCCCAGCAATTATGGTCAAGTATCCACAACATTCTTCCCAGAACTTTCTTATCTTATCACATTCCCACCACATATGTTGTGCATTGCCTTCTTTGCCACAGCCTTTCCAGCATAATGATGATTTTTGGGAATCGATCTTTTTCATAGTTGCTGGAACTATATACCACTTTTGTATTAATTTAAAATACAACTCTCTATACATGGTAATAATAGAGGATTTCTTTATTAACCTTAAGGCCCTTAACCATTCTTGCTCATTGTAGTCTATATTAAGATTATATTCCCAATCTTTTATACTCTTTGTTTTCCCAAATTTCATAAGTTTAATCCTACTTTTACTAATTTTTGATACCAGATGATTCACCTGACCTTTAATCATAAATGCTTCCAGGTCATACAATTTGTCTATTTTATCATATATAAATCCCTTTTGTTTCATTTTTTCTAGCAATATTCCATATTTCATCCATGAAAAGGATTTTAAAACTCCTTTCTCCTGAAGTTCCCTTTGCTTTATTAAGCTGCCTGCTGGGTATAAATCAGCTATATACAAAATTGAAGCTTTCTTCAATAGATTCACTTCCATATTAAATGATTCATCTCTTAATATATCTATAGGTGTAGAAGCAGAAGGTATATGAAAAAACTCTGCTCTAATTTTGCTTTTCCCCCAAAATTTTATTATGGATCTAATACCTTCTGGTAATTTATCCCATATTGCTTCTTTTCCATTAAATTTCCCCAGCAATGTTCTTATTGGAGTAGTTCCCAGGAGATCTTCCTCAATGTTTTTCCATCCTGTTATCCTATGTTGTATGTTCATATTGATTATATGAGATATTGCTATATTTTCACAGATCACTTTCATATCTGGGGATCCCATACCTCCCAGATCAAACTTTCTATTTGTTATAGTTTTTTTAACTCTCACTTTTTTTCCTGCATATATAAATGTGTCTATTGTTTGCTGGATTGTTTTAATGATGTATTCTGGAACTTTTTCCGGGACACATCTAAGTAAATATGTTATTTTGGGGACGATACTCATATTAACTATAGCTATTCTGGCCGACCATGAGAATCTTGTTGTATTCCAATCATATAGTAATATTCTAATCTGTTTTATTATTTCTGTTATATTTTTTACTATAATTTTATTGTTTTGGAAGCTACATTTTATGCCTAAATGAGTAACATACTTAGTATTCCAATTAAATGCATATCATTTTTTAAATTTATTTAATGAATCTTGCTCTATATAGTTATGAATGATGTCTGATTTCAGAGAATTTATTTTAAAATACGATACTCTACCAAAATCTGTTAATAAAAGTTGTAGATTGGCACATTAAACTATTGGGTCTGTTAGTGTTAACATGATATCGTCCGCAAATAACATTATTTTATAATCATTATTTCCTATTTTTATACCTTTGATATTTTCAGCTTTCCTTATTAATGAGGCTAATGGTTCCATAAATAACAGAAAAAGCAATGGAGAAAGGGGACAACCCTGTTGTGTACCATTACTGATCCCAAACTTCTCTGTTTCGAAGTTTGTGCCTGCAATGTATGCTGTTGTATCCTTATAAATAGCTTTAATTGTTTTAGAGACGAAGTTAGTAAACCCAAACTTCTGTAATACTGCATCCATGAATTCCCAACTAACCCTGTCGAATGCTTTTTCTGCATCCAGTGACAGGATTAGTGTGGGGATCCTTCTTTTCCGAATGGAAAACATTAAGTCAATTAAACGTATGGTATTGTCTGATGCCTGACGTCCTTGAACGAAACCAGATTGATCAAAATGTATCAACTTTGGAAAAATTGTATTTAATCTATTAGCCATAATTTTTGTATACAGTTTTAGATCTATATTAATAAGTGAAATAGGACGATAACTAGTTACTTCTTCTGGATTTTGCCCCGGTTTTAGAATATTATTTTAGCTTCTGATAATTCTGACGGCATTTTTCCGTGATTTTTAATCTCATTAAACATATTTTGCAAATGTTCACCAATTTCTTTTTGAAACATTTTATAATATAGATGATCAAAGCCGTCTGGACCTGGGGCTTTATTAACTTTTGCTTTATTGATTACTTCCTCTATTTCTTCCAAAGAGATATCTTGGTCTAATAATCTTTGATCTTCTTCTTGTAATTTTGGTAGACTAACTTTACTCAGAAATGTATTTATCTCTTCTTTACTAGGTTTTTTAAATATGGAATTACTATTTAGATTATATAATGAACTGTAGAACATCATAGTTTCACTTATTTTATCAGGATGAGTATACAGAACATTATCTGATCCTCTTAAACTATATATTTTATTTTGATTTTTTTGTCTTTTTAGTTTATTTGCCAAATATTTACCTGTTTTGTTACCCATTAAAAAATGGGATTGTTGAAATTTCCATATCAGAGAGTCAACCTGGTTTTGTAATATTTTATTTATTTGGGCTTTCTTTTTAGCAATCTACGCTGATCTCTCCTCCAATGGGTTCGCTCTATTTTCTCTTGTTTGTTTCTCCAATTCTATGTACAGTAATCTCAAGGGTTTACCCCTTTCCCCATCTATTACTGCCATCTGTGAAATCATTTGACCTCTTATAACTGATTTTTATGCACACCAGAGCATGGAGGGTGAGTCTACAGTATTTGTTTTAAAAATTCCTTTGTTTCCTTTTTTAGGAATTCCAAAGTTTGTTCATTCTTAAATAGGATCGAGTCTAACTTCCATTTTTTTTATTTTTACTTATCTTTTCTTCTTTTAGATTAATATATACCATTGAGTGATTTGACCATGTAGCAGTATTTATTTCTATATCCTTAATTTGTCTTAGTGTATGTATATCTGTTAAAAAGTAGTCTAATCTTGAGTAGGAATTAAAACGATTTGAAAGAAATGTATATTCCCTCTCATAGGGGTGTAATAATCTCCATGCATCAAAAAGGTCATCATTAGATGTTATTTTTTCAAAATCTGTAGATGTCTTTTTAATCTGATTTTCAGAATTTTTTTTTATTGTTCCTATTCTGTCTTTTACCAGATCCAACAACATATTAAAATCCCTCCGATTATTAATTGTCCCTTTCTAATTTTTTTTTATTTCTTTAAGTATCTTTTTGAAATATCTAATTTGTTTTACATTAGGGAGATATATATTGGCTATTGTCATATTTACTCCATTTATTGTGCCACACCATATTATATATCTTCCTAAGGGATCAATAATTTTAGCATCCTCTTGGACTTCTATATTATGACTAAAAAGAATTGATACTCCTCTGGATCTTTTATTATATGTTGAATCTATTTTAATATTATAATTTTTGTTGTTTACATATCTTAAGGTATCTTTACCCTAATGTGTCTCTTGTAGTAGGAGAATATCTGCTTTATTGTTTGTATAATTATTATAAGCTATTTTCCTTTTTGATGGTGAATTTAGTCCATTAACGTTATGGGTTATTATTTTAACCATTATTTACAATTATTACAATTACCTTCATCATTTGTATGTTTTTACCCTTAATTTGGTTTTTTTTTTGGTCTCTTTCTAGTATATCTGATTCTATCCCGCCGCTCGCCATTAATTCTACCTGTGTAATCTGCATCCTTGGGAAATTCATTCATTCGTACTTTCTTACAATCCTTGGACATGTTCTTCTTTGGACTTAAACTGAGTCCAAGTTTACTTATTACTATATTTTTTTCCTCCTTTTTTTTTTTTTTTTTTTTAGGGCTATTATGCCAATTTTAGGAAATGCTAGGAGTTTTTAATAAACTTACTAGTTTATTAGTTGGGAGATCATGTATTCTTATTTCCCTATTATTTTCCATTCCTAATTATTATATATTTTTATATTAGTTATAGTTTCCACTTGCTCTCATTTTCCCCTCTTTTCTTCCTTTGATCTTTTGCCAGGCAACAACTCTATAGGGGGAGAGTGCAGAATAGGGGCCTCATTCTATTATCGGCCGTAAATCGGCAGTAAGGCTGCGATTCCTTGCGGGGGTTCAGTTAACTCGCGATTCTATTATACGGCCCCGCAAGGATCTCCTTTTACGGCCGGCCGCATATCTTGGAACCGGCCGTAATCTGTGAAATATAAAAACTGAAAAATAAATTCAAGCCTGCACTGTACAGCTCTGTAAATGCTAGGGATCATATTGGGGGACATGAGGATTAAAAGGAACCCACTCTCAAGCTTGCACATCTGCCCAAACCCGAGTTCAAATTAACTGTTTATTTTCCGGCTGCGGTGTGGGTGTGTCTGAGGTGCTCCAAGCACTCTGGACTTTTTACATGAATATTTTACGGATATTAAAAATTAAATATTTTACGGATTTGAGTACAGGATAATTATGTGCTATTTTTTCTAACACCTAAAATCCCTTTATAGTCTTCTCAAAGTGCAGGATGGCTTTATTTGGGCTATTTTATGTGCTTAATTGGTGCTAGCGAGACCTCTTTCCTGCAAGTAAGCTGCGGCTCGTTTTTAGCCTTGCAGAGAGGTTTCCCGGAGCAATTGAATTGCAAAACTCTTGCGGCCGTTTCAGATCAAAGGCTTTCCTCTGGCGCGAGCGGCCGCAAGAGATAGCAAGGCACCGGCTGCAAGCCTGCCGGAGCCTCCGGCCGTAAGGGAATAGAATAGGCAAATAGCTTGCGGCCGGTCCTTGCGGCCCCGCAACGGCTGCGGCCGGTAATAGAATGAGGCCCTAGGGAAATAATTCCTCAGCTCCAGAAACCGTGATATTCCCCTATATTATATTTTATATGATACCAACCTTCAATTATATATACTAAATTTTTAAATATTTTTAATATTATATTCAACTAAAATTGAATTTGTCCCTGTTTTTTTTATTTCTCTTTTCCTTTCTCCCATGGACTAGACCCAACCGTCCTTACTTTTCCATCATCATCCTTTTCATATCCCTCAAAAAGTAAGTACCTTTACATTTTTTCTTTAATTGATTACTACCAGGTCTTTAACCAATTAAAGTAATTTAAACTTTTATAGATTTCCCATTGAACCATTTACCATAGAATAACAAAGTACTTAAATTTCCCCCAATATAACTATATCAGAAAGGAGGTTCATACCATTTACTCTAGATATTATAATCAACTCTAACTAAGACATTACTGTTAACAGTAATCCTAATAGTAATATTTTCAGTTACCCCCTTTTCTTTTGTTTTTCCTTCCCTTTTCCTCCTTTACTCCCAGAGGAATGATATGGACCCCCTTACTACAAATAGCTTCCTATATACAAATATAAATATAAAAAAAGTGGTTATATTTCCATAAAGTGCTAATTATCTAGTCTTCAAATCTTACTGCTTTATGTGTTTTAAAGTGCTTCATAATCTATTTAAATATTTCTATATGTCTATAAGGTGCATATCAATAAAGTGCTTAAGTTTCCTACTATTGCATCTGTGTTCTCTTAGAAAATATTTACATCTTAACTATCATTTTATACTAACAGTAATCTTAATTTTACGAAATACTAATAATTTATTCGAAATTCTAAAATTCATATTATTATTCTTTCTACAACCTTTTTGTGTACCACTATTGATCCTATCCAATCTTCAGTTTTTACTCCTTTATGTATTTAAGGTGCTTCATATTCTATTTATAAACTTCTATATTTCTATAAAGTGCATACAAATAAAGTGCTTATGTTTTCCCACCATAATTTCAGTATTCACTTGGGGGTTATTTTTTTATCCTTTCCCCTATATACTATAACCATCACTACTAACATATTATATTAACAACATTCTTAATTTTATATGACATTATCTCGAAAGTTCATTCCAGATTCTAAAATTCTCATTGCTATAGTAAATTTATAGAGTAACCCAATGTGTAAACCAACCCAAAGGGGATATTTTAAAAAACAGTAATAAATGCATCAATATACACTCCAAATTTCTTATGGGGTCTTTTTTCTCTCTTCCTTAACCTCTATTATCTTTGAACCCATTCAGGGTTCTTTAAGTTTAATTCTGTATAAAGTTTAGGAAGAGTAGAAAAATCCACTTCTATGTTCTATTTTTGTAGCAGCAACAATCCTTCTTTAACAGAGTCTATTTTGTTCCATATAGTGTCTTTCATTATGTATAGTCCTGTGGGATATTTCCATCTATATTTGATTTCTTCTTTCCTTAAGCTTTGTGTTATTGCCATATATTCTCTTCTTTTATTCAAAGTATATTTAGATAGATCCGGAAATATTTTTGTTTTATCATATGGAGCATCCATCTGTCTTTTTATGGAGTTAGCTTTGATTATTGCATCTCTAAAAGGAAGAGATTGAAGATTGACTATAACATCTCTAGGTATATTTTTGTTTAGTCCTCTAGGGAGGGGAATCCTGTGGATATTTTCTATTTTAGTGTCTTCTTTAGAAGTTTGGGGTGTTAAATTATTAAATAGATCTTTAATATATCCTGGTAAATCTTTTTCCAGTATATTTTCATTTATTCCCCTTATTCTTATATTTTTTTTCCTTGATCTATCTTCCATAAGATTTATCTTCAAATTTAATTCTTCAATTTTATATTCCAAATTGTTTGTATATTTCAGTAATGCATTATTATCCATGATTAGTTTATCACATTTAATTTCAAGTTCATTTATTCTTTTACTTATTTCTTTAACTGAATTTGTGTTTTCTATCATCTGTTTTGTTAGTTCCATGGTAATCTTTTCTTGAAAATCATATAGGAGGTCTTTCATTTTTAAATATGTTAATGGTTCCTCTTGTGATTTTTCAATACCCTCAAGGGGAGATTGTACTGTTTTCTTCGGGGAGGAATTTAAAGATTGTTCCAAAAAAGAGGATTCTGATTGTGTTATTTCTAGTGTGTTAATTTTTTGTTTTGGTGAAAAAAAATGATTTGTTTCTGGAGCCCCTGTCTTCTTCTCCTTACTTTTTATTTTCATAGCATTTGGAGGTTTCTTATTAGCCATCTTGTTATTTTTGGATAATAATCCTGTGGATCCTTGTTTTAATCTTCTTCACTCTGCTTTTTAGTACAGTCCTTTTATTTTACTTGTCTTATTTAATTTGTATTGGTTGTATCACCTTTCATAATATCTTGGTATGATGCTTTCTATATCTTCGCCCTTATCCTCTTGCATATTTTCATAAAGCTTATTGTTTTACCTTAACCCTTTCTCCTCTGCTCCCTCTGCTTTAACATAGTTCCATTGTCCTTCTCTTTTCTATACCCCAATTTAGCTCCCTAGTGGGTTCTAGTTATTACTAGTTTTTTTATCTCAATTTGATATTCCTGAGGCATAGTATGCCTCTTGCAGTCGCTCACCTTTGTTTTTAGGCCTTGTATCTTGTTTGTTTGTTCAGACTTTGTCTCCCGCGGTTCTTTCGCGGGGATCTCTCTCCTTGGCGCGTCTTCTCGCGTCTTCTCGCGGGATCTTCACGGGGACAGTCTCCGTCCTCCGACTATACAAAACTCGGCTTAATTAGCTTTTTTTGCTTTTAGCCATGCTTTTATCCCTGCTAGTAGCCTTGGGGTTTTATCTTTTTACTTTTTTTCATAGCATGAGGGGAGAAGGGAGATTGGAAGGGTAAACTTCTATACACAGTACATATTATTTATTTTTTAAGCTTTACTTAGCTGTATTACGTTGCAAAAGACCTTCTTGAGGATTCTAGGGCATCTGTGGTAACTGTAGCCTTGGATCTGGTATAGAATCAGGTTCACCGCTGTCTGCTGTACATGACCTCCCAGCTCTCCTACCACCAGCTCATTTTCGGTCTGGTGTATATTCCACTTCCGGTACCGCTCTCATGTCCCCAACGAGATATATATATTGATTCTTGATACAACAAATGTGTTGATATTTAGAGTACCCTATATCAACAAGCTACATGTAAATGTATAGACTTGTGCATAGATAGTCACTAGATTCCAGTTTCAGCTCTTTCATTTTAATTTATTTTTCAATCAAATTCCCTATTGACTCTACAAATATAGATTTTATTAAAATTTGAAATATCATGTTTTACTTTATAGCAAAAGAGAAAATATAGGGTCTTTTTGTATGCTTTGTTTGGTGTCTAAATAAGACAAGGTTTACTTGAGTAATAATTTATTTTGTTTTCTATATATTGGAATTTATTACCATAATTCACTGGATGCCCTTTATAATTTTCTATTTCTGGTGAAAAGCAATTTATACTTTATTGGGTCAACAAACCTCAGCAAAAAAACTGATAAACAGTTTATATATACCATTTTGCCTCCACTTTTCAGAAGCTTTTACATGGACAAAGTTTTTTTCTTCAGCTGGATATACAATTTGAAAGTTTAAAAACTGGGCTCTACTTACACAAAGTCAACTATGTAATCAAAAGCTTAATAAAAATCTGAAAAGCTATAACCGAATCAGTTATCAGCATAACCTGTGGATATTACAAACTAAATCCAAGGATCACCTGCCAAAATTGCACAGACATCGGGACTTGGTGAGCTGTCAAAACTTGATGGACATTGGGATTTTGATTTGGTTTCTTGAAGAAAATGTAATTGCTGTCATTATGGCATTGTTACAATTTCCTGGATAGGGGGAGCCATGACCCCGGTACTTAGAACTCCAGGACTTTTTACTGGTTTAAAGAGACACATATCAGCCCAGATTATCTATCTCTGCAGCTATTGTGGCTAATTCCCTTCCGTGGAGTGATATTGAGCCGGCAGGAGAATAAATGGTATTCATTTATTATCCATCCAGGCTCCTAGCCTGAACAACCTTGGGCAATTGTTTTTTCACTTAAATATGCTGTACCTTGTCCAATAAAGGGTGTTATGTTGAAATTAATATAAACATTGCGTGCGTGGATATTGGTGGAACCTGTCCTGACCTTGGTTGATATGCCGTTAGGGAGATACAACGAACCACCGGCCTGCTAGGTAGGATGAACTAGTGACTCTTTCAAGCCCAACCAAGCAGCAGGTCATGACACTGCCCCCCTTGCACCAACATGGACTATGGTTATAGATGATGGCTAGACTCCATCTGCATACTTGAAACATGCATATATGATATTCTTCAATTGTTAACAATTATACCTATTGAAATTATGCAGATACTAACACATATTATAAACTTGCAGGTGACATGAGCACAAGTCAAAATTGGCTGTGAATTAGGGAAAAATGTATTGCATTATGGTCTAAAAATTTGGCATGAACCACTCCCAGAGGCCAGAACCTACATTATACTGAAAACAGTATGGAACCAATTTAAGAATATTTTGTCATTATCAAATTAACGTTGGATTTAAGGGAAGGCAAAGAATATAATCATCCTCCAACGTGGTGTAACTCGACGGCGCTTAGTCGACAGCGTGGTCATCGATATGTCCGGCGCAGCCACTCGTCGTCCCCAGCTCCTTGGGCTCGCCTCTCATAGCTCAATGCCCCTTATGTCGGAGCGCCTTATATATATTAAGTTGTTTTGTTAACTAAAGCACACACAAAGAATATTGGTTTATGTTAACTGTTTTATTCATTAAAAGTTATATAGCATATTAAAATCATGCATTGAACGAAAGTGTGTCCAAAAAGTGTGCGTCAGCTCTGTCATTCAAAGTGCCACAGTTCTTTGCCTTGCTCTAATAAATTATGCTCTAATAAATGATCCTTATGATTAACTATGGTTGATTTGGACTAATAATTCAAAAACCTTGTTGTCATTATTCTACACACAGCCCGGTCATTGTACACAATGCCCGCATTCAACACTTTGCCCGTAAAACTTATACATAATTCCTACCCTATACAAATTCAAGCTCACTACACAGATATAAAATGACAATTTGTACTAACTCAAGGCCAATTATGAACCAAGCATATAGGATGGTCTCACTGTACTTACTACACTTTATGAGCTAGACAACTGTCTAACCAAGTTTTAGAATGGATCATTAGGGAGGGACAATCATATCAAAATAGATGATAACCTAGATAGATCACAGACTAACAAAGTGATACCTTCTTTCATGGAGGAACAGGTTCAGCTAGGCCTCTGTCCCATATCTCCAGGGGTTAATTTTAAACCTTCTCCTGCTGGCTTCCTTCACCAGCAATAAGGGGGGGGGGGGGCACAGCATACCAAGTCACCATTGCTCTCAGAGCAACAAGGGCAATTACTCTGTTATGGCTTCCTTAGTCCATGAGCAACTGCCGTATTGCACAAAATCAAATAACTTTATACAGAGTTAAACAATAGATTGTGTTATATATAAACAGACAAATTCAAGCTCACTACACAGATATAAAATGACAATTTGTACTAACTCAAGGCCAATTATGAACCAAGCATATAGGATGGTCTCACTGTACTTACTACACTTTATGAGTTAGACAACTGTCTAACCAAGTTTTAGAATGGATCATTAGGGAGGGACAATCATATCAAAATAGATGATAACCTAGATAGATCACAGACTAACAAAGTGATACCTTCTTTCATGGAGGAACAGGTTCAGCTAGGCCTCTGTCCCATATCTCCAGGGGTTAATTTTGAACCTTCTCCTGCTGGCTTCCTTCACCAGCAATAAGGGGGGGGGGGCACAGCATACCAAGTCACCATTGCTCTCAGAGCAACAAGGGCAATTACTCTGTTATGGCTTCCTTAGTCCATGAGCAACTGCCGTATTGCACAAAATCAAATAACTTTATACAGAGTTAAACAATAGATGGTGTTATATATAAACAGAAAATGAACAAACATAAACAGAAAATACACGCACTTTGAACAAAAAAAAGTAGTTAGTATTAACTTGTGGCTGTACCTTTGAAACTGTAGCTTAATTGGTGTATTGCTCCAGGCAAGGATTAGGGATTGTGTTATCTCCACAGACAACCTCTTGTGTAAATATCATTTTCTCACATCAATTTAACACAATCTTCCACTTTTCTTATACAATCCAGGAGAAACACATATATACTGCTTGATCCATGGTCAGATTACTCCAGCATACAAATACAATTAAACCTTGATTATATACTCCTCAACTTTCCCAAATGGAGAGTTCTAATATACATCAAGGAACAATTCCGAATTACTTTAAAATAAATGACACCCCTGATGTAGATCCCTCTATAGTTTGGGAAGCACATAAAACATATCTCAGAGGCATTATTATTGACTTCACACATTATTCAGGAAAAAATGCCACTTACAAAAACTTAGGGCCATATTAAATTCCAGCCTCGTAAGTGCAATGTGTAGCACGTAAGGCCTGCGTGCTTCAAATTTGCCAGACTTATGTTGCTATTAAATTAGAAGGGGCTGCGAACTATGAGCGAGAGACACTATTTTGTAAACCAGTTTGCGGCCGTCGGATTTGCATGTTCGCAAGCAAACAATTAATCAATTCCGTAGTTACGGGTTCAGATTGAGCCAATGGAAAAAGAGATCGTAAGCGTTACGTCACTGAAAAAGGGGAGAGTACATTTTTAAGTCCTACGTGCTCCAAATCCAGTTTGCTATCGGTCCCAAAGGACAGAAATAATGCAATATTAATTAAGTCGTAAATATGATATTCTATTACATGCGAGTTAAAGTATGAGTCGTAACACATCGATCGCAGGGGACGATATGACACATGAAATATTCATGAAATAAAGTATTTTCAGAGCTGATTTGCGGGATTGAGAATGCTGTGCTTTTAATTCTAAGACCTAACATCACTTCCCCTGTAATAAAAGTACAGTAGTGTGATATTATGTACAGTACAAGTGCTACGTATTGTACTTATCCCCCTTTGCGTGTTACGTGCTTACTCGCGGGTGAACACGTAGCACTTTAATAGCTGAACTGAATTAGCGGTTACGAGGATGAAAGATCATAGGAATTACATGTGAGAGGTATAATGCTACTCTGCACGTAGCCTATTCTCGGCTGTCCTGCGTGTTAACACGCAAAGTCGTCAGAGAGCAACGTTAAGATGCATCTAAGCACGCAAATAGCGTTCAGAGGACGAGCTATGTTTTAACATGTAGCTCCACATTAATGTGGCTATTAAACAGCCAACTAAAAATGTTGGAATCCAAAGAACAGCAACAACCCAAAAGCAAAACCAAACTCAGGAAAATTGGCAACATTAAAGATCAAATCAACAAACAAATTACAAAAACAAGATGACAGATCAAATATATGGCTAAAATGTCTCTTTTATAACAAAGCTGTCAAACTAGATACGTTCTTAGCTTGCAAAATGAAAGAATTTAAAAATCACACAAAAATTACAAAAATCTACACGTCCCTAGGAAACATAACACAGAAAATCAAAGTTACCGATTTTAGAAAGTTAGTATTGACCAAATTGCATATTATCTAGTGATTTCTAAATGAACATATGTTACTAAAACCTTCTACAGAATAACTTGAGGGAGTTAATGCTCCAATATCTATAAAAGATATTAAAAACACTTTCTCAGATTTAAAACTAGTAAAATCTCTGGACCCGGATGACCTGACCACATTATATTACAAAAAAATCGTAGGTTCTTTAACACCATACCTAGAGAAATTGTTCTACTTATAGTTGGCTGTTAATTCTATCCCCCAGAACTCACCCAAGCATATGTAACAATAATACTAAAAATTAGCAAAAGAAGAATCACTAAATGTAAAAAATTGGACGTTTATCATTGATGCATGTGGATATAAATAACTTCACAACAATACTAGCAGAAGGGCTAAATAATCTATTACCAACATTGATAAATTATGATCGGGTTGGCTTTGTCCCAGGGAGACAGGCTCCAGATAATGTGAGAAAGATATAACATTTAATATGTTATGCAAAAAAATTTCAGGTCTCTTATTCTTATTCTCTCTATATATAAAAAAAAAACATTGACTCCCTCGGATGGACCTACCTCTCCAAAGCACTAAAACCCATGGGCATAAATGAACAATGTCATTTTTGCAAGTTCAAAACCCCCTTACCACAATGCCAAA
This sequence comes from Discoglossus pictus, assembly GCA_027410445.1. Classification (NCBI taxonomy): domain Eukaryota; kingdom Metazoa; phylum Chordata; class Amphibia; order Anura; family Alytidae; genus Discoglossus; species Discoglossus pictus. The sequence continues at coordinate 143,068,475 of CM050167.1, read as the reverse complement.
TCTATTTAGTTTCCTTGATACATTTGTAAACATCTCTGGCTCAGGTTAACACAACCTCTTAACGTCAACAATAAAACTATGACACACCACTGACAAACAAAATGCATAAATTTTTTACTAGAAATGATTCCAGCCAAAGTTGAGGGTCTATTTATGATTAATTATGCCCCATTATATCAAGCTGACTTAAAACATTATGTCAAAATCGGAACTCAATTGGCGCAAAGTCTTTGTTCTGTCAAGCCTGCAAATATTACATTGGAAGTTGCTATTAAATTGCTACGAATCCCCAAAGACGACCTGGTGTTCAAACACGTAACCTGCAAATGGAGGCAAAAATGTTACGACCTCCAAATAGGACCTGCCAGGGGTTTACAGATAACACTTTGAAATATGGAGAAAGTATTGAAAGGCATTACAATTACTTGCACAATAATCCCCAAATAAAAAATATGCATTTAGAATAATTAATATTTCATCACTAGCGAACTGCCCGTCAAAAAATGACGGCTTAAAATTGTAAGCGAGGCAATGCTGTTTGCCACACAATGTGAGCATTTTGCCTCTGTGAGCCTCTCCCCTTGTGTACTTCAACTTTCCTGCTTTGCAATGATCACCTTCAGCGCTCATTGCGAACCTTTCCTCCTGCCTACTGTACTGGCTGCTCATTGCAGGGTTCATTAACCTGCAAGTTTTGTGCTTGGGAATGCCATGTGTCTCTTTCCAGCATCTCCCCCCTGTCCCTTCCCTGTGTGTTTCTCCTCTGTGTGTCTGCTGAATCTTTCCTGCGTGCCTGGTCTTGTTTGTGCAAGTTTTAGTGTATTTGCCATTGTGTATTTTCTTAGTCCTGCATATTTTTCAGAGTTCTGTATTTTTCCGAGGTCGGAATGTGCTTAGCCTCGTTTTCATTCAGTTTTTAGATTATTTGACGTTTTTCGTCCGCCATTTTTCTTCTTGCTTAGACGATTTTCGAGTGACGATACCCGGCAAATTGGGCTTAATTTTGCTTGCAACCTCATTTCCAGGCGTCCTGGCTCTCCCCCTGTGCTGTGTGTGAGTGTGTTTTAATTTATTTTTTATTTTCTTTTGTTGTTTTTCGTGTTTTTCGGTTTCCGCGGTTCGGCCGTTACATTCATATTTTTTCGAGGTCGAATTTTGTTTGTGTAAGTGTTACTGTCTTTGGCGTTGTGTATTTTATAAAGTCTGGGCGCATGGCATTGCAGAGCCTCGTTTTCATCCATTTTCAGAATGTTTTCGGTTTTCGTCCGCAATTTTTTTTCTTGCTTATCCGATATTTGAGCAACGAAACACAGAAAATTTGGCTTAAATTTGCTTGCAACCTCACTCCGAGGCGTCTTGGCTCTCCCCCTGTGCTGTGTGTGAGTGTGGTTTAATTTATTTTTTAATTTTTTTTGTTGTTTTTCTCAACTGCTTGCAGACTAAGTCTCGCGAGGCTCGCAGGAGCACCTTTGGTGCTTATTTCAGCTCAAGTCCCACGTCTTTCCATGCCTCAACTGCTCGCCTCGCTTCACACGGCTTGCAGGGCAATGAGCGCCTTCAGCGCTCATTGCCTAAGTCTTCCGAGCTCAGAAGACTTCTATACCTCAACTGCTCGCCTTGCTTTGCGAGGTTTGCAGTTTGACAACTATTATATGTGATATGTTGGAGTCGTCATGCATATGCCAATATGAAAAGTCATGCTGCAACGTGCATAAAGCAATTAAAGAGACACTACCTAATTAAATAGCAACACAAAAACATGAAACTGATGCCATATTAACCCTTTCTCACTCACAGAGGCTCTAATGTGTACCCTGGAATATATATATATAATTGCACATACATCTCGCTCATTCCATCTCCCTTGGGAAAACAAATAGTGACCAAATGACACCGCCTCATCACATATATCAAGTACCAGGGGAACATTTTATTATTTGTTGTTCAGTCCATCAGTTATGTCTGACTCTCTGTGACCCTATGGACTGTAGCACATGTAGCCAGGTCTCTGCCTCTGCTGTTCCACAAGGTTTGCATGCCAAAGATACTGGAGTGGGTTGTAAGTTCCTTCTCTAGTGGACTGTGATTTGTCTGACCTCTCTGCTATGACCTGCCCACCTACAGTGGCCCTACATGATATAGCTCACAGCTTCATTCAGGTACACAAGCCCCTTCACTGCCACCACTTAGCAATCCACAAGGAAACCAGGGGAACTTACACCACACTAATGTAAATTGAAGAACAGCAAAACATAATGGGAGGTCACAAAATGGGAATGGGTATACATCTTGGCAGATGGACACCAGCAATGGCGTGGGACTTTCGAGGATGGGCGTAGAGGAGATTACGTCTGATGGAGCTGAGTTGGCTGTTGATCCACATGCCTCTGTACAGCCTCCATGTGTTTTTGCAGCCCCTCCTGATGGGTTAGAGTAGATTAGTGTGGTGTATGTTCCCCTGATCCCCTTGTGGATTGCTAAGTCGTGGTGGTGAAGGGGCTTATGTACTTTGATGGAGCTGTGAGCTCTACCACTCTAGGTGGGCAGGTCATAGCAGAGAGGTCAGACAAATCACAGTCCACTAGAGAAGGAACTGGCAACCCACTCGATTATCACCTGTCATATTGTTATTAGGCCCTCAGGGGAACGTTGATACTCCACAGTATCAAAAATTGGACTTTGCATGTGTATTAACCCTTTAATATTATTATATATGATATATTATTATATGCTATCTAATGCTATTATTACTATTATTATTATTATATGTATTTATCTATTGCATAGTAACTAGGGCTCATTAGTTTACATATATAGGAATGTGACACAAATGTGATGAAGGTGGATGTCCCATAACCCCAACCGTTGACAACACACTTACTTGGTTAGAACGGTATAACAAAGCTTTATTTCATACACAGAGCACAATCAGAAATTGACAAGACTGTGCATTCATATCATGGATGTGGTGTGGGCGGACCCCAGGAGAGCAAGAGGATGGTGAGAAAAAGGGGATACCTACAGGGGGTAATGTCATAGTCTAGAATAAGCATGATGCATAGCACCTACCACGGTCACTTGTGGTCACTACACCACTGCAAACTGAATCTGATAAAAAAAAGGATTATCAGAAATCACTCCATGTACTTAAAGAAACCATTAATGTGTATAGCACTTACAACTTGTCTAGATCTGCTCAATGAAATAGATGTTTCAACCTCTGAACTGTGTAATCCAATCCAGTTTCACACAGTGTGATGACAAAACAAAAGTGGTCAACTAAAAAAAGGCGGAAGAGGACAATGAGAACTACTAATCAACATGAATGTACACTACAGTGCTAAATACTGTAACTGTAACAATATACCAACTCACCTGACTCCCATCTGCAAGCACTACTATTAGCTAGGTATCTGTATAATCATTAATATGGGAAAATACCCATTAATACAGAGAGGACACAAAGGTCAGCGGCCAGATTTACTGTTACTTACATTAGACCCAAGGATCTGTTTTCATACTGCTATTGAGGTCACATGCTTCACTAGTGCATATATTAATGCTGGCTGTCGTTAACATGCCATTGTGAGACTTTGCAAGTCCTACGCCATAGCGGCATTAGTCTAACTTTAAGCTAACAACAGTCATGTCTTGCTATATGATAGCTGTCATTGAAGGAATGACGACCTGAGAGGCACTGTAAAAAGCTTACACCTCATACATTTCCTTTACAATGCTTGCAGATGCAGAAGATGCCTTAATGGACCTAAAAAAAGTTACATTTACAAAATAAGGCCTTAAAAAAACATAAGGACTGCAGCATCTCTTCCCAACAGCATTCCTCAGTGACCATCAATTGGTGACATGTTCAACAGAACCCTACGTGTCCACAGAGAAGAGGATCATGGACCATGTAGTGTGGACCATGGGAGGTAGTCATCTGCATACAAAATATTACCATCACATAGGCCAAGATCCCAGACTCTGTAGCCAGGCTAGATTAGGTTAACATTGCGGCCAATAGATTGTCACTGAGGAGTGCTGTTGAGAAGGCACAAACATCTCCACAGCCCATAGGTCCTCCTCCGTCTAGGCACATGGCCCAAATCCCCTGTGGCTGGCTGCCATCTCCCTGGTGGTTGTGGTGGGTGGGCAGGGGGAGGTAACCCCCCGGGAGGCAGCAGCACCTGCAGTAGTGGAGGCATGGTGGGAGGAATGGAGGAGCCAGGCTGCGGGTGACCAGGGGTTGCCTCCGGGGTGGAGGTAGCCGTGCTGGGGACCAGAGCATGTTGCATGGCTTCTGTGGTGACCCCCTGAAATGTGCTCTGGTTCACCCCAATCCTGAGCAGCCCGGCCAGGTGGTATTCAGTTATCAGGTGGTGCCTCATCTCCTCCCTATTGCGCCTGGCCAGGCTGCGCATGACCTCCGCATGATAGGCATGGGGGCCAGCATCTCCATCTGTGCAGCCTGGCCTGATGATGGGAATGGAGGCGTATGGGTCAGGGCCTGGTATGGAGGTGGCGGTGGTCGTGAATGAGTGGGGAGGGTCTGTGGCCCGGCTGAGGCCTGCCACATTACGGGCAGTGGTATTGTTGGGCCTGGTGGTGGTGGCCAGTTAAGTGCACTGCTTTAGGGGGGGGGGGCTGGCTTGTATGGTCCCTCAGTGGGAGGACCATGGCGATAGGCTCATTCTCTGGAGGAGGGGGATAGTGGGGTTGAATCCTGGTGGTGTGGCTGGTGGTCCTGATGGTGACCCCACTAGCCATATTACATCCTCCTCCACCAAACCAGGGCCCCTGGCTCCACTTCTATCCTCTTCCCCCTGCGCCGGTTCCTGCTTCCTCCTCCACTTCCTGCTCTGATGGAGCCGATGCCCCCGCCTCTGGCTCCAGACCTCCTTGTTGCTGAAAGCTGGTGTACCGTTACCACTACGGACTTGGAATTGAATATGGTCCAAGGTCTCCACCTTCTTTTTAGCTTCTCAAGGTTTGCATTGGCTTTGTGTTTGTGGGTATCTATATCCCAGTTTCAGATATTTTGCAGACTGCTTTAAGTTTGCATTAGAACCTGCTAATATCTTGCTCCATCCATACCACCCTCTATTTTGGAAGGCCTACCAATTTCTATCAATGATACAATAGGTATTTAGTGGTTTTTGGCTTTTGGCTGTCTATTACAATTGTCCTACGTGATTGGATGCTGAATATTGTAGGACAATCTAATCTTAGAAGATTCAGAGTAGTTTTGAGTGTCCTCTACTTCCCAACAATTGATTTAATATTGCTACACTTGGATTCCTAGTGCCTTTAAACTCATTTTAAATCCATGGTCTGGATTATTTATTTCCAAAAATCTGTTCCTTAGTTCTTGTAGAAACTCGTTGGTCTTCATATTGTTTTGTATGCAATGTCCAATGGTGCAGCTGAAACTTAAAAACAACTGTTGTGAATGATTAATCAATTGATCTGTAAAAATGTGAATCCCAGCCAAGATTTTGCGAATATCCCTCCTCCTTGCTCCAGCCCCCTGCTGTGGTCATTCCCCCTTCCATCTTTACCATTCACACAATAATGAATACCACAATTTTGGTAAAATTGGGCTACTAAAAAAAAAAGAGTCAGAGGTGTTCATCTGAGAATGAACAACACCTAACTAGGTTTGTTCTATAGGTCTGGTTACCTACTTAGAGAGCAACCTCTTCTAGCTCAATTGTGTCCTTCACAAAAAAATATCCTGTAGTATATCAGTCTGGTCTCACTCAAAAGAGTGATCCAGACCTGAAATACCAGACAATTTGACCCTGAACAGGAGAAACAGCAAACCTCAGATGTACGTTTCAGAGTCTGTGCACCTCATCAGTGAGGTACAGCTGTACTCCCTAAAGTACCCACCTTCAAATTTTTAAATAATACTTCCATCCGGCACCCAGTTGAGCTGTTTTAGTAGCAGTCCAAATCCTAAAATTTAGACCCATCATCCTCAGATCCATTATATTACAAATGCTGTAGGCAGAGCTTCAATATGCAATTGAAATTGAAAAATGAACGAAAGAGAAGGCAAGAGCATGCATCTACTCATCTGAATAAATAAATAAGGTGATTTCCTCTGGCCTCCTGAACTGTTTTGGATTTGGGAATGAATATGGCAAAATGAGAACCCTCATGAATCACATGCCTGTGACTAATGCCGCCAGGAATGGACTTAGTTGGGCTAACCCATTTGCCACTTCTAAATGTTCTTAAGCAGGCCCGAGAGACATACTTCAAACTCATTTAAACATGCAAACTTAAGCAACTTTGCAAAGGAAATAGGTTGTCTGGAATCAAAGCTAACCTCTCTCCTTTTAAGGGCCTCCTGTCTGAACAAAAAACTAGCATAGGATACTGATGTCAATTGTTTATCAGTTTCGTCATTAAAAGACCTCCCTTTCGCTTAAGACAAGTGATGTATCATTCAGAACTGACTGTGCTCCTTCTTTGGTACTAGGCAAAATGGTGACACTAACAAATCAGGAATAGGCGGCATTAGGAAAGGGCCAGCCATTCGACCTAGCGTCACCTTTTTCTTCAACTTATTATAAATAATTTGTGGATGCTGCCTAGCAGACAGTAAATTGGGGCAAAAAAGACCGGATGATGTTTGTACATAAGACATAACTGTAACACAAATATCTATGTGCTATATAAAACTGCAACAAACAAAATATGAGATGTGTTTTTTGGCATAACTGGAGAACTTTCCTTATAAAAATATTGATCTGGCAACAGAACAGCGCTACAGAATATGTTGGCACATTACCAAAAATTATAATAATAATAATAACAGATAAGAAATAAAAAGTAAATTTTTACTTCCTTTTCTATCTATCTTAAAAACGTGGCTTAATTGTTTCTCTATGTTTACCTCTGAACCAAAATGTGGGATCCTTTTTATATAAAGGCAAGTAAGGAACTCTCCTTAAAATGTATATGGATTTAGACATTTAGGTTTGGTCAATTAAATAAATAAACAATCTCAGTTTCGTATTGATAAATCATATAGTGTTTATAGCTTGGATGGTGCTGCATCAAAACAGAAATATGGCTAAGCGTCAAGATAGTTTTGTAAGAATATTTGTATATTCTTAACACTAACAGCCAAATGCGGCTATCATGTTAGAAATTTAATACAGCTGGTATTTTGTACCATGGGAGTCATAATCTCCAACCATGCATCCACATCTTTGTCAGCCCAAGACATATAAGTCACTGTCAAGCTTTGGTGACACTCTTCATCGTAACCCCACTAAGTTCAACCACCATAAGTTTTCTGGTCTTCTGCTATCCAGTATACATAAGTAAAAAGGGGAGAACAATGATCTGTGTTTTTTCTCTTATAACACTTGCAATTATAAAAAAACCTGTAGCCAGTTCTCAAATGTCTTTGTTATCTTTCTATATTGCTTTTTCTTATTATCCTCTGCCTTTTTTGTATGCTCCCCCTGTAGGATGCTCAGTAACTTCTGAAAAACAAGATGCTGGCAACAAGGAGAACATTTCAAGAAACTCCCTATACCATATATGTTGCTTTATCTGAATAGACAAGTGTTTTCCCAAACCTCTAGTGATACAGAGATAGGAGGTTTTGTCAGCTGCCTTAATGATAGAACTTTTAATAGTTATGACCTTCTTAATTTGGGAAGTTCGGCCAGGGAATAAAACATGAAACTGTGGTGAATTGGCAGGTATATGAGCTTAATTCTGACCACTTGATACCGTTATATCAAAAGAAGGGGGACCCCATGCCAATGATGGATTGGGAGTTACAGGATTTACAACTAAACCACCATTTTTAGCTTGTGACTGATCTAAAAGCTACAGCAGTATAATCAAGAGACACAGAAGCTACACCCATACCTGATAGTAAGTGAGACCCAGCCTCTTGTAAAGCCCCAGATACCTCACTGATACCAGAAGGGACAGTTGATGAAGGCTGAGATTCAGGTGACATCACTGGTGATTTTGGTATATTCAAAGGTTGAATTACAGATGAGGTTATGGGCTCCTGGACCACCGTCACTCCTCCATCTGCCCTTTGACGTCATTCCTCCAGCTGTGCCTAAAAGGTGAGCATCTACCCTATTCGTGATGTTAAGAAAATGAATGATGTATTGTGTTTACTGTGCCTATGGTGTCTACCCTCACAAGATTTGTCTCTAGAAGATCTAGATCTGGAATGCCTACAATTCATATGGTTATGTGATCTGCTACAGTGTGAAGAATACCTAGATCTGGAGCTGATAGACATAGTAGAAATGTAGGGATCTCTAGATCTTCCATGTTTTTGGAAAAAACAGCAGGGCCAGATGAAGTGGATAACAAAGAAGCAGCTCTATGCACCGCATAAAGGAGAGAAGATAAAACAATAACATAGGAGCAGTGGCAGTGATAGTGCATGGGGGTCCCTGTGCAAAAAAAAAACACAAGCCCCCTCCCCCACCTAGGAGAGAGCAGGCCACAAAAGGCTGCGGGAGGCCGCAAGAACTGAGGGGGCCACAAGGGGCAGAGGGAGGCCACAGGAGGCTGTGGGGAGCCACAGGGGGCTGATACCGGTCCGTGAAGAGCCACAGGAGGCTGAGGGGGAACACAGGGTGCTGAGGGAGGCAGCAAAACTCCACGAGTGCCACAGGGCCTGCAGGATCCACAGAGGACCCACGGGGCCACAGGGGACACGCGGGAGGTCCGCAGGTAGCTCTGCCTCTGCATAGGAGGGGGGAATGACATAAGCAGGAGACTGAGGTATGCAAAGAGAAGAAGAAAACAATACAGGGAAATCAGCAGGAACCACCAAAGAGAACAGACGTGCAGAGCTGCAGCTCCGTAGTGTAAAGTCCTTATAAAGGGATTTATTGATCTTATATAGGGGGTTAAACTTTTCAGAGATTATCTCTACACAGTTTTGAATCATCAAGAAACAGAAAGATACCTTGGAGTACAGGTGTGAGCCAAGAACCATCTCCACGCGGCCAAGGCCTACTACATCGGGCATCCGGCGGTGGCGGCTCCCTCCATTTCCCTGCGCAGGTAAACTCGTCTGAGGGACCTTATGGAGACAGAGCCCTGGGTGGTCTGCAACTGGGGGTATGGTCCCCTGATACATGAGAGCAGTGTTGTTGAAAGGTGGAGACTGAGGGAGGAAGGAGTGAAGGGCTGCAGACTGTCAGAGGTCCAGGTGGGGCATCGTGCGACACCCTAACAGCCTGAATAGGGAAGACTGAGACGTGGGAGTACAGGGGCATGGTGGGGCCTAGGGCAGCGGACGCAGAAGAGAGCTGAAGAGCTGTGCTGTGGGGGTCCTAGAAAGAGAGCCTGTGTGAAGAACGGAGGTCATCTGATTCCTACCCCTGGTAGCTAAGTCGGTCCAGAAGGGCCGGAAGGGGGTATAGAGTAAGTGTATACAGGGCCCTGCGAAGAAAAAGCGCTGGACAGGTTAGGGAGGCTAAAAGGGCTGAGCACTGCTAATGGACCAACATAAAATATAAGAGAAAAGAAGGGCGTAGAAGGGAGCAGGTTCCCCTGTCTGTTAGTGCAGCAATAGACATTCAAGGACATAAAGAAAGCTAATCAAACTTCATAAGTGACATATTGTGTTTTTTGGTGCCCTTTTACCCTGGGGGGGGGGGGGGGGGCGAGATCAAGTTGGGGGCAGCCATCTTGATATGTTTTGCACATATATGCAGACCTGGATCAGATCAGAAGGCCTTACCAGTTATAAAAGTGACAAGAGTGTAACTTTACTATTAAACTGACTTCCATTCAGACTAAAAAAAGTAACCGCAAACCAGATGGAATCCTGAAAGTAAAAGGTGGCCTTCCTACTCCTATTGAGAGAATAGGAACAACAAGCTTGCTGCAACATCTTCAAGGAAATGCTGGATAACACTGCCACCTAGTGGTGAAACAACATATATCACTCCCCACAGCTGAATATTGTCTCCAGGGAAATACAGCCCTCAGTCAGGTACCCAAACCCCTTCCAATTAAGATTATTATTTGGGAACGCAGGTGGTAAACAATAAAATTCCTGGCATAAAATAACAGTGAGCTGTCAGTATACATGGTCTTTAATTGTGCTTCAATCAGTTACTATTGATAAAGACTGTATGATCACGATCAAATCTTGTGCACTAGGAAGCACTGCATTTTCAGGACAACAGTTAGTCCAGACAGAGGCCAGACCCATTAAAACAGAGAAGACCTGGGTGACACGGATAAAGGGGGTACTACGAGAGTAGGAGAGAATGGGTGGAATAAGGTGGCCCTAGACTCCACTAAATGTTACCCCACAAAGAAAGAAAATAATTGAGAACTGACACATACAAACTTCACCTCTTAGGAGAGTGCACTATAGAGAATGGGGACAAGGTGGAGGCAGGGGAGTTCTGTCAGAGAACAGCAGATGCAGGGCAAGCGAGTACATCTTGGAGAGATGCGACCCCAGTAACTGGTCACTCCTGCCAAAAAAGAGAGCATTGGTAAAATTGCTAGCAGGACAAGATGGACACCCTTTAATCAATATAGTGCTCCTATAGCTGCACTATATCCCTTATAAGCCTTATAAGAAAAAACTGTATCGTCACTTAAGCTGACTCTGATCAGGAAAAGCCTTATACTTGTAACAATACTCCAAAATAGATTGGGCAGAACAAATAACAAAGATATTTGTCTTGAGCAGGCATGGGTAAACAAAAGAAGAGTACGCCATCAAAGGGCATCCGAGAACATTTTACAGTGGTATCTTCAGCCCGAACCCAGACGGATCAGGTTAACACAGAACACTCAGATACCTCAGACTCGGAGGGAGTGCAAAACACTGCATGTTCAAACATGGATCTGTTGGAGAGAAGCATGTTTAGGATTGAGAATCTACTAAAAACACTACTATCCATAACTTTGCAAGACATTAAAAAAGACATACAGGAGCTAGGACAAATACAAATTTATGCTGATCTGGCTCCAAGTACACTAAGTAAAAGAAGGAACATGAGACCAGCTCTAGAGATCCTGATGAAAAACAAAATCCCATATAGATGGGGGTTTCCGTTTTCTCTTATATTTCAACTTAATGGAAAGACTTTTGCAACCCATTCCTTAGGGAAGTGTCAAAGAGTGCTACTGGATAATCAACTGATACCAGAGGGCACTAACTTGAGTGTTGCAAGGACAAAGCAAAGGGAGTGCCCATCGAGAGTGGATGGAGGTTCCCTCCAGCAAAAAAACAAGGAGAGCAAGTATCCCACAAGGTAGACAGAGGGGGGAATTGGAAGATACTTCAGCCACAGTTAACAACAAGATGACACTGAATCAACATTAAGGAAATTCACTTGGGGGCAAGACCTCCTTGGGACTATATTGTCAAAGTGATGATACTGGTTTAAATAAAAGGGGGGGGAAAAACAAAAAAATAAAATAAGACAAAAGATGAACTTTGTAAGGCACTTTCTTAAGCTGGAAATTATAGTAAGAAAGGGTTGGGGCGGTAAAGGCGCCTAGTTAAGTGTTATCAGAGTGGGGGGGAAAAAGAAAAAAGGGTTTATTGTAATAATATGTTCTCTTAAAGGAAAGTAAACTGCAGTAAGTTAAAGTAACAGTTCCTTACTTTAGCGTATTCCTCAATCTAGGGGATAATAGACAGAGTTAAATAAATAACTCCTCTACCCTAGACGCCTTCGGTGTACAACCTCTGACCTTGAGGATTAGACATGGAAATATTATAGATATTTCTGAAATAGTTCGTTTTTATTTTTAGTATTGTATGTTTGTTTATGGATAGAGTGAAGGCAGACCACTATGATGTTTGTAACAAAATTTATGTCATTACAGGAATGTTGAATCAGGCCAAAGCCTCCTGGTGTATTTGTGGGGGGGATATTGATTTTTTTTTTCATCTTGCCAAATGCTATGATGCAGGAAGGCCTTTCCTTCTGGGGTGTGTCGGCCTGTCCCTGGGGTCCAGAGTCTCCGGGATGGTGATAAGCAAAGCGGGCCTCTTCGTGGGTAAGTGAATATATAGGAACTCAATTGGGGTTGTAATGACACCTGAATCGGAGTTTGTTGTACTCACTCATAACGTGATAGCTTGATCGGGTTACTAAAACAACTTCAAAGAGGGTAAGTATGGTAAGATCTTTCTGGAAGGGGATCTGAATCTTGTACTAGATGCATCGGTGGACAGGTCAGATTCAGGAGGGGAGTCCAGGTAATAAGCTAAACCATATCAAAGCCCTATTAATCAAGCTAAATCTGGTGGACGCATGGAGAGAGAATATACTTTCTACTCGCATACGCACAAAACGTATTCCAGAATAATAAGGTCAGTGCACTAGAAATTGAACCGTGCACTTGGTCGGACCATTCCTTAGTTAGATTACAGGTCAATTATGCCTGCAATTTTCTTGGAGGATTAATGAGATGCTTCTGACCTGTCCAGTGTTCCAAGCTCAAATTTCAAGGGAATTGGATTTTTTCTTTAAGAAAAACCTAAGCCAAAACATGGGACACAGATGGGTCTGGGCATCTCATAAAGCCTATAAAAGAGGGGTGTGAGGAATTGACTCTGCTAGGTTTTGAACCCTGGTCCCCAGGCTGCTATACCTCTTCCCTACCACTGCGCCAGCCTGCCTTTTGTGAATTCCATTGAGACCTTATAAGCTTGACTCTGCTAGCAATTTTATCAGTACCTAAGTCTCTTCAGCTGTGTCTGGTCAGGTGTCTGGTCCTTGGCCTATATAAGGCACTTCCTGTCAAATGTACCTTGCCAGATTATTGTTGGTTCCTGATCCCTTCAATAAAAGCTTGTTCCTGTTTAACCTACAAGTTGCTGAACCGGATTATTGCTGACCTTGGCTACTGGTCTCCACAACTTTGTGATTACTATATCATTACAGAATAATCTGGCACTTTCATGGAGACCGCCGGGACAGATTCTGCATTGGCCCAGCAGGTTGCTTTTACTGCAAGAACTGTGCAGACCCAGGCACAGACCATCCAAGTGCTGCAGGACCAGGTAGCTGAACTGCAAAATAAATTTCAGTCAATGCACAGTGAGTACACCAGCTACAGGGCACGTGATGTTTCAGCTGCTACTGTTACACCTGCACAAGATGCCCGCTTGCCCCTGCCAGAAAAGTTTGGAGGAGATCGCAAAAAATTTAGGGGTTTCCTAAATCAATGCCGTTTGCACTTCATGATGTTACCTCACCAATTTCCATCTGAAAGAGAGAAGGTGGGATTTATTTTTTCACTATTCAAAGATGAAGCCCTGGCTTGGGGCTCCCCTCTTCTGGAACAGGACAGTCCAGTCTTGGGTAATCTAAATGACTTTCTTGAGGCCATGTGCCTAGTTTTTGATGACCCCAATCGATGTGCTACAGCAGAAGCCACTCTACTTCATTTGCATCAAGGGAGGCGCTCCGTGGCTGAATATGCTGCTGAATTCAGACAGTGGGTTGCTGATACTACCTGGAACCAATCAGCTCAGAGGTTCCACTTCAGAAAAGGTCTCTCAGAAGCTATAAAAGATGAGCTAGCTCGTGTTGATCTTCCTGCTGACTTTGATGCATTCGTGCGTTTGGCTATCCATATCGATCGGAGACTTTCTGAAAGAAGACTGGAAAGACAGGGCTCTTTTAGACCAAGTTCTACTCCTATTTCCTATTCAAGAATTTCTACTCCAACCCCACAAACACCTTCAGACTCTGAGCCTGAGGCTATGCAGGTAAATCTAATAAGAGGGCCATTATCCAATGAAGAAAAACAGTGGCGACGCACTCACAATTTATGCCTGTATTGTGGTAGTGCAGGGCACTATGCCATCAATTGCCCTAGCAAATCCAAAAGAACAATACCTATGGCTGCTGAGGGCGCACAGATTCGACACCAATCCCAGATTGCAGATCAACTGGATTCTGTCACACAACCCTTGTTTTCTCTGGCTCAAGGTGAAGAGGGTATGTTGACTCAACATCCTCATTTTGTGGTGCCTATCACGTTGCAATGTGGTGATCATAAAATTTCAACTACAGCTATGATAGATTCTGGAGCAGGTGGAAACTTTATGGACATTAAATTTGCAGCAGGAAATGGAATTCAGTCTATCCCTAATTCTTCACCTGTGTGAATGGAGACAGTGGACGGTTCTCCACTTACGTCGGGCCTGGTTACACATGAGACTGTGCCCTTAAAGTTGACTCTGGAAGTGAATCACCATGAGACTATATCTTTTCACCTAATTTCCTCAACACAGTTTCCAGTGATTTTGGGGGTACCTTGGCTTGCTCTGCATAACCCACAGATTGATTGGAAGATCAGAACTTTGTCCTTTCCTTCAGAACACTGCTTAATGAATTGTCAACCCACTAAGGTAACACCTGTTGCCACAACAATTAATGAAATGGTTGCTACAAACTTGACTAAGCTTCCTCTACAATATCGTGATTTTGCAGATTTCTGTGATAAGAAGAATGCTGATCAGCTTCCACCTCACAGGCCTTATGCTTGCCCAATAGAGCTGTTGCCTGGGGCTGCTATCCCATTTGGCTGTATATATTCCCTTTCTGAGCCTGAATTGAAAGCTCTTTGTGAATACATACAGGAAAATATTGCCAAAGGTTTTATTCGACCATCTACTTCCCCAGCAGGAGCTCCTATATTCTTTGTAGAGAAGAAAGATGGTAGCCTACGGCCATGCGTTGATTACAGGGACATTAATAACATCACTGTTAAAAACCGCTACCCCTTGCCACTCATTCCTGAACTTTTGGAGAGACTTCGCTCAGCTAAAATATTTACAAAGCTTGATCTTCGGGGGGCATATAATCTGGTTCGCATAAGACCAAATGATGAATGGAAAACAGCTTTCAGAACCAGGTACGGGCATTACGAATATCTAGTAATGCCATTTGGGCTTTGTTATGCCCCTGCAACTTTCCAGCATCTTATCAATGATGTACTACGAGATCTCCTGGATCAGTTTGTTGTGGCATATTTGGATGATATCCTAATATTCTCTGATAGTCTTGAAAACCACAGAAAACAGGTCCGTATAGTTCTGGAGCGCCTTCGTACCCACCACCTATACATTAAACTAGAAAAATGTGAGTTTGAACAAACAGAAATTCAATTCCTGGGGTATGTCATAACTCCTAAAGGTTTAACTATGGACGCAAGTAAAATTAAAGCTGTGCTGGACTGGCCCATCCCCAAGAATGAAAAAGATGTCCAGAAATTTGTGGGGTTTGCCAATTTTTACAGGCGTTTCATTAAGAATTTCTCTGCCGTTATTACACCGATCACTGAACTCACACGTAAGGGGACTCCTTTTCAGTGGTCCGATAAGGCTGATACCGCATTTTCCCGATTAAAGACTCTGTTTACATCTGCCCCCGTCCTGGTACATCCTCAGCCAGAATTACCATTTATTGTGGAAGTTGATGCTTCTGATTCAGCTGTTGGTGCTATACTGTCTCAAAGGACTGGACCTAAGATGCTGTTACATCCGTGTGCCTTCTATTCCCGCCAGATGGTGCCAGCAGAAAGAAACTATGACATAGGGAATAAAGAACTATTGGCTATAAAAGCTGCCTTCACCGAATGGAGACATCTCTTGGAGGGAGCTACCCATCCAATTACTGTCCTCACAGATCACAAAAATCTGGAATGTATTCGATCAGCTAAGAGACTGTCAGCCAGACAAGCACGCTGGTCCCTATTCTTCTCAAGGTTTAATTTTTTGGTTACATACCGTCCTGGCTCCAAGAATGGTAAGGCGGATGCCTTGTCTAGAATAGCTGACCCCCTCCATGCTACCGTAACCAAGACCACCATCTTGCCGGAGGATATATTTATAGGAGTTGCTTTTCCTTCTGATCTGATGTCTCGCATTAAAAAGGGCTACGCTGAAGACCCAGTTCTTCGTGATCCTCCTCGTGATCTCCATATGACGATGCTTAATGGGTTTTGGATTTTTCAACGACGTCTGTTTGCTGCGGAGTCAGTGCGACTGGACCTTTTACGTCTCTACCATGACTCAAAACCAGCAGGTCATCCAGGAATCCGAAAGACGCAAGACCTACTTGCCCGATCCTTTTGGTGGCCGAAGTATCATGAGGATGTTAAGAAGTATGTGTCCTCTTGTGATGTGTGTGCCAGACATAAGACTCCTCGCTCATCCCCTGTTGGCTTGCTTCAGCCTCTTCCGATTCCTCATCGTCCCTGGGGATCTATATCCATGGACTTTATTGTGGAACTACCTCCCTCTAAGGAACACACTACCATTCTTGTTGTTGTAGACAGGTTAACTAAGATGGGTCATTTCATACCAGCTCGTGGTCTCCCTTCAGCTAAACAGACGGCTGACCTGGTTATTCGGGAAATTTTTCGCTTGCATGGAGTGCCTGATGAAGTAGTTTCTGACAGGGGAGTGCAGTTTACATCTCGTTTTTGGAAACATTTTTGTTCTAATCTAGGTATTAATGTAAATCTGTCGTCAGCTTTTCATCCGCAAAGTAATGGACAGACTGAGCGAACCAACCAGACTTTGGAGCAATATTTGCGGTGCTATATTAGTTACCTGCAGGATGACTGGCTGGATTTTCTACCCACGGCGGAGTTTGCCTATAACAATGCCCAACAATGCTCCACTTCTTTGAGCCCATTTTTTGCCAACTATGGTTACCATCCGACCTTTCTAGTCAGTCTCCCAATTACTACTTCCATTCCTGCTGTCACTGACCGGCTAACCGCCTTACTTGATTCCCAAGCACTGTTGAAAGAGACTCTTTTGGAGGCTCAGGAATGTTACAAAAGAGCTGCTGATAGGCATAGAAAGGAGGCCCCAGTCTATCGCGTTGGTGACAAGGTGTGGCTGTCAACAAAGAATCTAAAGCTTCGGATTCCTTCTCATAAATTGGGTCAAAGGTTCATGGGACCTTTTGAGATCATTGCTCAGATCAATGCTGTCACCTTCCGTTTGCAACTCCCGAATTTCATGAAAATACATCCAGTGTTTCACGTTGCACTGCTTAAACCTGTTCATGAAAATACTTTCCCTGGCCGAGCCCTGCCTGCCCCACCTCCAGTCCTCGTGGATGGTGAGGATGAGTACGAAGTGGACAAAATTCTTGACTCCCGGATCTTCCGTAACAAACTTCAGTATCTGGTTCGCTGGAAAGGCTATGGTGAGGAGGAGAGTTCGTGGGAACCAGTGGACAATATTCACGCTCCTGATCTACTTCGGTCTTTTCATGTGCAGTACCCTGCTAAACCAGGTAATAGGGCATCCAGAGGCTGCACCTATAGAGGCGGGGGTAATGTGAGGAATTGACTCTGCTGGGTTTTGATCCCTGGTCCCCAGGCTGCTATACCTCTTCCCTACCACTGCGCCAGCCTGCCTTTTGTGAATTCCATTGAGACCTTATAAGCTTGACTCTGCTAGCAATTTTATCTGTACGTAAGTCTCTTCAGCTGTGTCTGGTCAGGTGTCTGGTCCTTGGCCTATATAAGGCACTTCCTGTCAAATGTACCTTGCCAGATTATTGTTGGTTCCTGATCCCTTCAATAAAAGCTTGTTCCTGTTTAACCTACAAGTTGCTGAACCGGATTATTGCTGACCTTGGCTACTGGTCTCCACAACTTTGTGATTCCTATATCATTACAAGGGGTGTGTATCAAGTTAGCAGCTGGTCACAAAAAAACTAAAACAAAGTAGAAGGGAGCTAGAGTTGACTGAGGAAATACGGAGATTGGAAGTAGAAAACCAGAAAAATCCAACTGATCTCTTTAGATAACAAATTAAAATAATTTAAATTTAATTAGATGCAATTCTCTCTGAACGTACTAAAAAAGGCCCTCAGGAGAACAGAATATACATTTTATGCTAAGGCTAATAATCCAGATGTAATGCTGACAAGGAGACTGAGGGCTAGGTTTGCTCAGTCAAAAAAATTCCAAATTAAAAATAGCAAGGACCATGTTACAGCTAGTCCTACAGGAATTCAGGAAGCGTTTTAACATTTTTATCAAAACGTATATAGAGCATCTCCGAACTTAGATAAAAACGCTATGAAGTCTTTCCTAGACTCGTTACCCTTCGTACATTGATCTGATCTGACATGGCTAGCCGATTCGGCTGTGACCCGTTGTGAGGAGTGGAGATCTCAGTGGTTGGAGTTGGGGAGTGGGTGGACCCCATCAAGATCAGGGAGAAAGTAGCCTTGAGTAGACAACATGTGGTGCAACCTGTGGAATCACTGAAAAAGCTAGCCTTCATATAAGCCCTGCTTGTCAACCTGTCACAAGGGTAGAGTAAGACAGGACCGGAAGGAATGAAGGTGAGCAATCAATTACCCACAGAACCTAAGAACATCATAAGCAAATTGTTATAGCAACGACTCTCAAGACACTACAAACCCATGATAGGGGAAGAGAAAGAATAGTGAAAGGCTGCTCCCTGATGAGAGCTAAGAATAAGGAGGAATATAATCAGAAATATCACACACAAAAAAAAGAGATACGAGAAGAGAGGCATGAGAGACAAGAAAAGACATTGTGTGCACCAGTATATACTCTATATACTCTATATTGAAATATAATAAAATGTATATTATTTACAAGACTCCATGAATATTTGTGAACATTATAATCTCTTTCAGATGTAAAGAGGATATCAAGCACTTGCACCTAAGAATGTACATTAAGAGGAGAAGCTGTTTTGATCCAGCAGTGCAGTTATACAAATAAAAGTGTGTAAGCAAAAGCAGCAGCTTTAATAAAAGGTGAAATACTACTACCTGATGGCCATATAAGATATTACAAAGACATTGCTAGTCTTCAATATCATTACATACTAAATTCAACAGAAGTGCGGTAGAATCAATACCTACGTGTAGAAGTCTGCTATCAGCCAAAAAAAAGGTAAAGTTAAAAGATACCCTCATATTAGTAGTTTTGTATATAGCAAGAATCAATGTATAAGGTATATATAATCTGAGAAATGGCATCCAAGTGCTTGTAATGTTTGTAATTCCCAAGTGACTTTCCCACAGATATTTTCAAACCTGCTGTACATGTCTCCCGGAATGATATTAGAGCTATTGAAAGTTAATATGGAAATGCATGGCTAACATATAGAAGATCATCATAGCCATAAATGTGGCATAATAAAATATTTATAGGCTAGTATGATGTGTGAAAGGTAACCCGTTACAACACACAATAAGGGCCCGATTCAATAGCAACTTGATCGAAGTAGGCCGTAAACCATGCACTGGTTCGTCGCAGTTCAGCTCCCATTTCAAATCAGCTAATAGAAAATTAGACTGTCATTATTAAGGCAGTAAAACATGGAGGTTACATGTCAATCAATTAGGTTCGGGGATCCGATATGCGATCAGACTCCCAAACCCGCAAGATAAAGAATTATGAAAATGAATGCCAATACTGTTCTAGTCCATATGGGCTGCCTGATATGTATTAACTCATTGATACCCGAGATCGACTTAACCCCGAAATGAAACATAAAAATAAATCTTATATACATAATTTCCCCCGTTATTGAGCAATTGAATAGCGATTTGCGATTTTAGCCATTGTAACTCTTGAGAAAGTGAAAGATCAAAGGCTTCGGGAGGCTGTAATTTACGGGTTTAACCATTGCATTTTTTTCAAGGCCGTAACTTGTAACCCACTGGAGCCCGCAAAAAGACGCCAATCTAATATCAAATTAACTTGCGACCTCACTTTCAGGCTTCAGTAACATGCAAAAGCTCAATTGAATCGGGCTCGAAGTTAGTAGATATATTTAAAGCCACATTATTATTATTATTATTATTATTATTAACTTTTATTTGTAACACACCAACATAGTGCAGTACAGGAGATAACAGCAAGGGAAATACAATATTAACAAATTGCAGAAAATGGAGGTCCCTGTTTTGAGCTTAGAATCTTTGCAGAAAATGCTTTTTCCAAAGCACCCTACACATGGAAATAAGCACATGGTGTAATGTATGGCTGATGAAAAAGCACATCCACACTCAAAACCACAGTCACTGTGTGTCTTGAGGGCTGCTGCAAGTTGGATTTTTAGACTGAGATTTGAAAGACTAATGCGTGCTAGACACCAGTGTCCGAAAATCATGATACATGTAAGACTGAAGCGTGGAAGAGAGGAGAGGATGGTAGTGAAAATGGATTAAAGGAGGGCTGGAGTCCAAGCTGGTGCCAAAGATAATTCAGAACAGCCCTTGTACAGGATTATAATATATGGCCAGGGAAGGGAAAGAGTGTTAGTGAGAAAGGGGGATGGTGTTTTTGAAAAATTCCAGCAACTGTCAAGCTAGGCATGCCAAGACATACATGGCCACCTGTACAAGGGCTGGTCTGCTTCCTAAGCCTAGAAGCAACCCTAAGAGGCTGGACAGATCCAGCAGCAGCAGCAATCCCAGGATACTGAGGAGGACCAGGAGCAGCAGCCCCATGAGGCTTGTAAGGGGCAGCAGGAGGCACAGCCAGCTCTGCTAGGAAAGCTCCAGCTCCAACGTATTTGTTTTGCACAAAGAGCATACAGGGAGAGAGTCGTATAAGAATGGCTAATCAATGGTGAATGTATTAGCGTTATTGCCTAACTCATGCCTGTCTGACAGTCCTCTGTGATACAGTATAGGAAGACCTTAAGTACTCACAATGCCCATATTCTGCCCCACTTTGTCCGATATCCAGATATTCCAGCCAGGTGAATTCTCTTCTGGTTGGCTCCTGGGTGACTTTATCCAACTTTACTTTTATATACTTCCTAGCCTATTTTTAATGTTATTTATCTATGTTGATATTTAGGGATTGTGATGTGTTGCTGTTTTGAGAACTGCTGCCTACTATTGAACAACCTCGTATTGTGAGCGACTTGACCAGTCATGGCAGTACGCAAGTTCACCTCCATTTTTCTCTATGTATTTCTGCACTATTAAGATGTTTTTTGAAGTGATGATTCATCTTTTCTTGTTAATGATATAACCATCATGTATCTCTAACAATCGAATGTATTTTGTATTGTGACTTACCTGGACTGTCATATGTACACATTTACTTTAGCAGTTTAGGATAAGATGGCATGTCATAATGTTGGGTAATACATTATAAATCATCCTCAGAACTACATCCATGTCAAAGTGTTCCTCATTACCAGCATGAGGACCTAATTCACTTTCTTTCTCCTCTACAACCTATGTAAACATGTTGTTGTTATTATTTTTTTTAAAGATTTTTCTCCAGGAGTTTGAAGAAGTTAACTCTCATGAAGAAGCTAATTTGTCACACCTGTTCACAGCTGTTAAAAGACAGGAGCAGATAAATGGATTTGGCTTGTTTGGTGCCTATGCTCCTGTTTATGGACTGCTGCTGACAGTTAAAGCGAACAACCGTGCAATCGTAACTGCTGGACTAAGCAGTTAACGCAAGCTGTGACTGAAAGCTTGCCGGCACTGTATGGAAAGACTGTGAAGGATTTGAAAGAGATATGCAGTGTTTAAAACCTTATAGAGACAGTTTTGCTGGAAGGATTGCCTCAAGGGCATTTGGGGTGTTTTTTGTTTTGCTTGATTGTGAAACATCTTTGGAAAAAGCAGTTTTAAAAGATTTTGACCAATCAGATTGCTCAGAATTTGATCCCTCAAACTTAGCAATCTGATTGGTTCAAATCATTAAAAATTCATATTGAACCCATTCTGATTGGCTGAAATATGAGAGTAGGTAGGGGTTAAACTAAATTACCATAGGATCTGAATGGACCCCCGTGTTATGGGGTTAATTGATTAAGTGTAGGGGTTGACTTTTTTAGATGCTTTGGATCCTTTAAGGACCTGTGCATCAGGAGGGGATCATTTATTTAAATGCTGTGGTTTTTGGAATTAAATAGCTTTTTTTTGGGAACTCAAGCAACTCGTAAAATACCTGATGTGGGAAAATCAATGGGAGAATTTGCCATAACTAACTGCTCTGGCTTGCCATAGTCATCAGGGGTAGGTCTCTCCCAATGAGGCTGCGATGGGGGAGTAGAATAGCTAGGGAGATTTACTTTGTACTTAAACACGTCATTTGCGATACAGGGGAATTAAATAAGGCTACATGTTACAGACTGCTTTGAGTCCCTTGGACTGCAAGAAGATCCAATAAACCAATACTTCAGGAAATCAAGACAAACTGTCCACTAGAAGGTATGATCATGAGGCTGAATCTCAAATATTTTGGCCATATTATGAGACGGCAGGATTCCCTAGAAAAGACTCTGATGCTGGGAAGATTGAAGGCACAAGAAGAAGGGGACAACAGAGGCAGAGATAGATGAGGTCTCTGAAGCAATGAACATGAACTTGATGAAGCTCAGAGGGGCAGTGGCTGCGAGATGCACCTGGCGTGCTGTGGTCCATAGAGTCACGGAGAGTAGGACACAACTTCTACTTGTTTTTTTCTTTTTATTATTACATTATTTGAAGTAACATCAATAAGAAACATTAATGATAAAAGAAAAGAAAATAACCTGATCTCCATTATAATTTCATTTCTCAGTTTTTAAGCTTATCTGAGAAAGAAATAAAGTTTTTATGGTTTGCATCTCCCTATGTCTCGGGGTCTGTTATCAAGGGTAGGATTACAGGCTCCCAATTTTATTCATAGTTATAGATTGGGATTCAGAAGCATTTACTGCCTCTCAGTCAAGTTGCTAAACGCCATGTTGTTGAGCTGCAGAGGAGGATGTGTAACAGAGTGCCCTCATGGTTGGTTAAAGCCAACAATTTTTAAAAATGTTCTCCGGGAGATTGAAGGAGATAACAATCCTGATGCAGCTAAGTAGCCGACCCTGTTCACAACAGTTAAAATACGGGAGCAGAGAGATGGATGTGGCCAATTAATTTGTAATGATTTGTTTGTATTTTGTTGTGTTTTTGTTGTTTTTTGGATGTACGGGTTTCGGTCATTAACTTCGTATTTTTGGGACCTCGTATTTTTTTATTTGTCTAAGTCTGTATTTCCTCATTCCGCGTTCTTGTTTTTTTTCTAAGTCACGCTGGTCGTATATTTATTTTCTCTAAGTCCTGCTGCGTGGTTTTTGTTTTCAAAGTCCCGTTTTTTTGGGTTGTTTTTTACTCTGAGTGAGGTGCCGTAGAGCAAATGCGGCACTCACTTTGGTAGGTCTGCATTTGCTTTGCGAGGGACGCAGTTCTGCAAGCACGCTTCGCAAGCTCGCAAAGTGTGACAATGACTCGCAGTTTGACAAATATTATATGTGATATGCAAATAGCACAGTCAAGACCATGTATTAAAAAAACAACCCTATCACTCATGGGGCTCTAAACAGAGCCCCATCAACCCCTAAAAAACCCTGTCACTCATGGGTGTCAATCCAGACGCCCATAATACTTTAATTAACTCTGTCACTCATGGGGGTCAATACAGACAACCATAAACCCTTAATTAACCCTGGCACTCATGTAGGTCAATACAGACCCCTATAAGCACTTAATTAACCCCGTCACTCATGGGGGTCTATACAGACCACCATAAGCACTTAATTTACCCTGTCACTCATGGGGGTCAATACAGACCTCCATAAGGACTTAATTTAATCCATCACTCATGTGGGTCAATACAGACCCCCATAAGCACTTAATTAACCCCGTCACTCATGAGGGTCAATACAGACCCCCATAAACCTATAATTAACGCTGTCACTCATGAGGGTAAATACAGACCCCCATCTACCTATAATTAACCCTGTCACTCATGAGGGTCAATACAGACCCCCATAAACCCTTAATTAACTCTGTCACTCATGGGTGTCAATACAGACCCCCATAAGCCAATAAATAACCCTGTCACTCATGGGGGTCAATACAGACCCTCATAAGCCTCTATTTAACCCCATCAGTGCCATAAGGGTATATTATGACCCTTATGGGGCTGTTACAACCCTAACATTAACCACATAAGTCCCATGACGGTCCTCAAGGACTATACCCCCAATAAACCATTAAATCTAAACTAACCCCCCTCTACACTAACCTATTAACACCTACACTACCTACCTACACTACCTACATACACTACCTACCCCCTAATAACCCCCCCACACCACTCTAATTACAGAAAATAAAAATACCTAAGTCACAAAAAATAAAAAATCGACATTACAGAAAATAAAAAACCTAACTCACAAAAAAAAATCTACATTACAGAAAATGAAAAAACCTAAGTCACAAAAAATAAAAAAGGTACATTACAGAAAATAAAAAAATACTTTACGACCCCCCCTCCACTACAGGAAAATTTAATTACACACCTGAAAAGGAAATACATATAGAATACATACAATACAATACAATACAATACAAATAAAATAAAATACAATACCCCCTATCTATCTAACATACAATCAATACTATCTTTTCAAAATACATCCCCCAATCTATCTAATATACAATAAATCCTAACTGTCTAAAATACATACCCCTATCTATCTAACATACAATAAATGCTATCTACATACAGAAACCCTAATTCTAACCATAAATAAAATAATTAATACCACTTACCTTTGCAGATGTCCCTTCAGATCCCCAACCTAAAAATTAGTAAAGTAAACATTACAAACATGAAACAAAATAAAATAAACATAATATACATTGTACTTACCTCCCCGCAATGTCCCCGGCCTTCTCCTTTTCTGTCCCACCTTGGAACAATCCGTGCTCTAAAAAAAAAAAAAACTAAAGGAGATCCGCTCTCGCTGACTTTTCCCGACGCTAATGAGCTTCCTAGAGCCTTTTCCGGAACAAAATAGGCAATGGCGCCTTCTAATTGGCTGAAAATGATGTCTATCAAATTCAGCCAATCATAAGGCGCCAATGTTTGAGTCAATCAGAATGGGATACACCCCAAAATCCCACTCTGATTGGCTAATGCACCTGTCAATCAGACCAGTCTAATTAGTTTTTATGAGGAGGTTAGTAGGAACTTGGATCAGGGCAACTCAGTGGATGTAGTCTTTTTAGATTTTTCAAAGGCATTTGATACAGTGCCACATTGAAGACTAGTGAGCAAACTAAGGGATACAGGAATTGCAGTAAATATCTGCTCATGGATCGAGAGCTGGCTAAAAGACAGGAAGCAAAGGGTTGTTGTGAATGGAACATACTCCGATTGGTCTAATGTGATAAGTGGGGTTCCTCAAGGTTCAGTATTAGGTCCTCTCCTTTTTAACATATTTATTAATGACATTGAAGTAGGACTTGAATGTAGTGCCTCTGTTTTTGCTGAAGACACTAAGTTGTGCAAGGTAATAACATCAGATAATGATGTACTTTCCCTACAAAAGGATTTGCATAAATTAGAGAAATGGGCGGCTAAATGGCAGATGAGATTTAATACAAATAAATGTAAGGTTATACATTTGGGAAGGAACAATAGCCAAGCAATCTATAATCTTAATGGAGCAAATCTAGGGGTATCAGATATTGAAAGGGATTTGGGAGTACTAGTGGACAACCACCTAGGTAACAGCGCTCAAAGCCAAGCAGCAGCTGCAAAGGCAAATAAAATATTAGCATGTATTAGGAAGGGTATAGAAGCCAGGGAAGAAGATATAATTCTGCCACTATACAAATCTCTAGTACGTCCTCATTTGGAATATGGAGTACAATTTTGGGCACCTCCTCATAAAAAAGACATTTTTAGAGCTGGAAAAAGTACAGAGAAGGGCTACAAAACTAGCAAAGGAATATTGATCCAGGGAGAAATTTGATCGCCAGTTTCTGGGGTCAGGAAGGAATTTTGCTTTTTTTTTTCCTTATGAGACAATTGGCAAAGTTTCAATGGTTTTTTTTTTTTCTGTTTGCCTTCCTCTGGATCAAATAACAATTAACAAATAATAATAAATAGTCCACATTAAAAAGGTCAATAGAGATCTAAAAAGGTTGAACTTGATGGAATAACTCTTTATTCATCCTCCAATACTATACTATTAATAATTATTTAATCAATAATTTAATTAATAACTATTCCACATATTGCAGATCAGAGGAGATCTTAACAGGTTGAACTTGATGGACTGAAAGTCTTTTTTCAACCTTAGTTACTATGTAACTATGTAACTATTTAAACCAATCACAAGGCGCAGAGGCCTTCAGCCAATCACGCGTAGTGATTGGCTGAAGGCATTTGCGGCTTCTGATTGGCTGTTGTCAATGTCAACCAGTATTACAGCCAATGAGAAGGCACAGATGTCTTCAGCCAATCACCCCGTGGGGGTGTATCCCATTGTGATTGGCTGATGGCAATAAAGCCTTCTGATTGGTTTAAATAAAGATTGACAGGTGCATTATCCAATCAGAGTGGGGTTTTGGGGTGTATCCCTTTCTGATTGGCTCACACGTTGGCGCCTTATGATTGGCTGAATTTGATAGACAGTGTTTTCAGCCAATTTAAATCCTCTATTGACAATTTTCTTCTGGAAAACTCTGTAGGAGGCTCATTAGCGTCGGGGAGGTCCGCGAGTGCGGATCTCCAATAGTTTTTTTTAGTTTGTTTTTTTTAGAGCGCAGATTGTTCCAGGGCCCAGCCGGGGCAGAAGAGGAGGAGGCTGGGGACATCGCGGGGAGGGAAGTACAATGTATATTAGATTTATTTTACTTTTTTTAGGTTCATATGTATGTTGTATTAATGCAATGTTTTTTTTTTTAACATGGGACGCGCCGGAGAAGAAATGAAGAAGGACAGGGACATGCTGAAAAGGTGAGTAGAATATTTAGAATAGTTAGCATGTTTAGTTTTTTTTATGTAAATGTGTTGTACACATTTTTTTTTATTTTCATCTAGGATGCTGATCTCCACGGACATCTGCAAAGGTAAGTGCTCTTAATTATTTTATTTTAGCTTAGAATTAGGATTTGTATATGCAGATAGCATTTATTGTATGTTAGATAGGGGTATGTATTTTAGATTGTTAGGATTTATTGTATATTATATAGTATTTATTGTATGTTGTCTGTAATGTAGATTTCTTATTTTTTGTGAGTTAGGTTTTTTTTATTTTCTGTAATGTAGAATTTTTAGTTTTTGTGACTTAGTTTTTTTTATTTTTTATAATTCGAGTGGTGGGGGGTTGATTAGCGGGTAGGTAGGTAGTTTAGGTAGGTAGTGTAGGTGTTAATAGGTTAGTGTAGAGGGGTGTTAATTTAGATTTAATGGTTTATTGGTGTGGGTTTAGTGCAGTGTAGTGTTTGTACTTAGTGTCATGAGGGTACTGGAGAACCCTCATAGCACTTACGGGGTAATGTTAGACTTCTTCTATTTAAAGACCATCATGGGACTTATCGGGTTAAATAGAGGCTTATGAGGGTCTGTATAGACCCCCATAAGAGACCGGGTTAAAATGGTGTAGTGCTTACAGTTTATGTCATGAGGCTCCTGGATGACCCTCATGGCACTTATAGTGTTATTACATGTGTTCATTAGTGTGCTACAGGGGGCTATATAGTTGAGGCACACAGTACACTTACATACACAGCATTTCAACACTTTTTTATTACCCCGTCATTTTTGACGGGCAAGTCGCTAGTCACAAATAATATTGATATATTATCAAATGTGGAAATAGGGCAACCTTTGGGAAACAGTGATCACAACACAGTCTCATTTGAGATTGAATTAAAAAAACATAACTATAAGGGGCTAACGAAAACTCTTAATTTTAAAAGGGCAGATTTTAACGGTCTAAGGGCAGTGATACAATGTATAGACTGGGACAGAGAACTGACCGGTAAAAATACTGAACATAAATGAACAACGTTCAAATCCTTACTAAATAAACATACTTTTCACCATATACCATGTGGAAATAAAAGTAGAAGGAGTAAATCAACCCATGTGGCTTAGCAATGAATTAAAGATGAAGATGAGGAGTAAAAAACAAGCATTTAAATTATACAAACAAGAGGGGACAGAGACTGCTTTATGTAAGTACAAGGAAATCAACAAGGCTTGCAAAAGGGCTATTAGACTGGCTAAAATTTAAAATGAAAAGTTAGTTGCAAAGGAGAGTAAGACTAACCCTAAAATATTTTTTTAAATATATTAATGGGAAGAAGGCCAGGAAGGAAGCTATAGGAACCTTAGAATGTGACACAGGCCATCTGATAATTAGTGACCAGGAAAACGCAGATGAGCTAAATAGGTTCTTTTCTTTCGGTATACACAAGGGAGGTACCGGTGGTTGGATCACTGCAACATAATGGGGCTACACTACCTTCACCAAATAACTGGTTATCGCAGGAAGAAATCCAAAAGAAGTTGGAAAAAAATAAATGTTAATAAAGCCCCAGGTCCTGATGGAATACATCCAAGGGTACTGAGGGAACTGGGTTCTGTAATAGCCAAACCATTATATGTAATTTTTCAGGATTCACTCAACACAGAGTCTCTAAAAGATGACTGGAGAAAGGCAGAGGTGATATCTATATTTAAGAATGGAGCAAGAGCAAATCCGGGGAATTATAGACCAATGAGTCTCATTTCGGTCGTGGGAAAGCTTTTAGAAGTGTTAATAAGGGATAATATACAGGAATATGTCTATTCAAACAAGATTATAAGTAGGAGCCAATGAAAGATAGGTCATGTCAAACAAACCTAATTAGTTTCTATGAGGATGTTAGTAGGAACTTGGATCAAGGCAACTCAGTGGATGTAGTCTATTTGGATTTTGCAAAGGTTTTTGATACAGTGCCGCATGGGAAACTATTGAGCAAACTAAGGGATACAGAAATTGCCATAAATATTTACTTATGGATTGAGAGCTGGCTAAAAGACAGGAAGCAAAGGGTTGTTGTAAATGGAACACACTGCGATTGGACTAATGTGGTAAGTGGGGTTCCTCAGGGCTCAGTATTAGGTCCCCTCCTTTTTAACATATTTATTAATGACTTGGAAGTGGGATTGGAGTGTGGTGTCTCTATTTTTGCTGAAGACACAAAGTTGTGCAAGGTAATTAAATCAGAAAATGATGCACTTTCCCTCCAAAGGAATTTACATAAATTAGAGGAATGGGCATCTAAGTGGCAGATGAGATTTAATACGAATAAATGTAAAGTTATGCATCTGGGAAGGAAAAATAGCCATGCAATTTATAATCTTAATGGAGCAAATCTAGGGGTATCAGATATTCAAAGGGATTTGGGAGTACTTGTGGACAACCGCCTAGGTAACAGTGCACAATGCCAAGCAGCATCTGCAAAAGCAAGTAAAATATTAGCATGTATTAAGAAGGGTATAGAAGCAAGGGAAGCAAATATAATTCTCCCACTATAAAAATCACTAGTATGCCCTCATTTGGAATATATGTAACGGATCTACTGGCACCCCGACCGGGTACCTCCGTTGATAGACGCGTCCTAGCTTGCGCCGAGGCCTACAAGCACCGCACCGGACACCACAACCACCACAGACTCCACAACCGCCGTAGTTTAGCTGGAGCCGAGCCGTCTTCCTTCCACCCTGTATGAATCTCCAGCATCCAGGACCATGTGGGGAAGACCTCTCCTCCAAGGAGGACACATCAGGAACAAGCGTTCAGTAGTTACAGCTCAAGGGAGTATGCAAAAGCATAGCAATCCCCAGTATAATATAGCAATCACCTCCAAGAACGAGATGAGACTACGTTTTGAAGGGTCAAGTAGAACTAGTTTTTAATAACAGGGAATCTCGTTTTATGCAATGGTGCCCTCTGAAGGGCTACACCCACATAATTATCACAACAGCCAATTATATACATGGTTCAACCCCCACGTCTCCTCCCCTCAGATAACAGGTAACACAATTAAAACAGACACAATTTTAACCACATTCTGGATGTACCCCAAATACAGGGGGTACACCTTTAAGTCCCGCACCATTCCATATCTCTCACCCCGGGGAACAACATATAAAAAAATGGCATGAATCAGACCAGGGGTTCAAAAGTTAATAAAAGTATCTTTTACCCATAACACACAGACATTGCACATATCCCCCATACAATACACATATAGGACAATAGGTGAGTCACACCTCCCTGGCAACTTGGATACAATCAGACATTAATTAGATCATCCTTCTTTGTTATCAGAGAATGAAAACACTTTGGAAAATGCAAGGATCCTTTACAACTTTCTTATCTCTTGAATCTCTGTAATAGGATTATCTATTGGCCTAGGTCTGCAAAAGTCTGGCTAATATTCTGCAGAGCATAAACCAGCATACATATAGTAGGATCATATTTTAACCATAATAATCATAAAACAGGGTAAAACAGTGATGGGTTCCGTTACACACCTCCCCCGTGACCATAAGCCGGCATACACGGTCTGATCCCAACGGATCGGCCTGGGGATGTCCGGACAAAAGTATTTGTTGGTCAATTCTCTAGTTTGACAACCCATCAGCATTAC
This sequence comes from Discoglossus pictus, assembly GCA_027410445.1. NCBI lineage: Eukaryota > Metazoa > Chordata > Amphibia > Anura > Alytidae > Discoglossus > Discoglossus pictus. The sequence goes on along the minus strand of CM050167.1, from coordinate 143,037,966 downwards.
TGCAATTCACATTTACTCACATTTCACATATCCCCAGATAGTTGGGATCTGAGCGCACAAAACTACCGAATAGCGCTCAGATCATCTTCACACAGTTCAATTGCCATGTAGCTAAAGTCTTTCCCATAGTCTTTCATTATATGAATGGGCTCCATGGCATAGCTATCTGGGGTATCATGGTTCACACAGGGCAAGTAACGAATGACCCCCCTGTATGTAAAGGGCCAGAATGAGTGACATACACTCTGGTATGGCTGAATACTGTGTTTGAAGGGCAATATGTCCCAGGGCCATAGTCGCAGGGCAGGAGGCTGGCAAACAGTCCTCTCCAAGACAAAGTGGCGAAGGGCACTTCGTCACACATCTCCCCTTTGGGGGGAAGTCTAACCAGGCACCTGACCTTCTGCCGGTCAGTGCCTCCGTTAGACGATCCACCAACCCACAATAAACCAGTGCTAGAGCAGCCCCCCCACAGCAACAAAGTGCAAGAGCAGCCCATCCACAACAAACCGTTACGGCACCTGGATATTTCGCTGTGGTGATGGGGCAACACGCTGAGGGGACTTGAGGGGCAGAGGCCAGCGGCACTCTGCCCTGATGCCAGCTCTTCTGCTGGTATAACCTGCAGGACATCCTGCTCTGTACAAGGGACAAAGGGAGGGCAGAGGCCGACTGCACTCTGCCCCGCTGTCAGCTCTTCTGCTGGGGTACTTGGGACATATTCCGGCTCAGTAGCCAGGGAAAGGTGGAGGTCAGTGAGGGTTAACATTTCCTCTGTTAACCCTGGGGCCACATTAGAAGTTAGCTGGGGAGGGGAATTTGTACTTACCCCCTCCTCCGGTTGTCCCAGTGACGGTAGTTGGGGGTCTGGACAAGCTGTGGGCGCAGAGACCACGGTCCCATCTGAGCCGTCTGGGAGATTGGTGTCTCCCCTGGTTAGGGTAAACTGTTGCTGGGGGGAAAGGACGACACCTTCTGCCCCCTGGGGTTCACACTGCCGCTGGGGGGGAAGGACGACACCTTCTGCCCCCTGGGGTTCACACTGCCGCTGGGGGGGAAGGACGACACCTTCTGCCCCCTGGGGTTCACACTGCCGCTGGGGGGGAAGGACGACACCTTCTGCCCCCTGGGGTTCACACTGCCGCTGGGGGGGAAGGACGACACCTTCTGCCCCCTGGGGTTCACACTGCCGCTGGGGGGGATGGACGACACCTTCTGCCCCCTGGGGTTCACACTGCCGCTGGGGGGGATGGACGACACCTTCTGCCGCCTGGGGTTCACACTGCCGCTGGGGGGGAAGGACGACACCTTCTGCCCCCTGTAGGGCCGGTAGAGAGAGACCTCGGTCCCATCTCTACCTGCCATCTGGAGGTCATCCCAGGACCAGTCAATGAAGTCTGGTTCTGCTTGTCGAGTAGGTTGTGGCTGCACGTAGCTGAGCAGGTGTTGGTAGTCCTGCTCCAGCTCCCACTCTCTCGTTACCAGGTGGGTCATGTCTTTGCTCACCTCGCCTTCGTCATCCCAGACATACATGCCCATCCGGTAGTCGTAGATGTCCCAAAACCTAGACTCCTCCGTGCTGCCAAGATCAATGTCGTCCTCCAAGGCATCCCATAATAAACCTCGGCCATCATAATCATCTCCCTCCGGTAAGTCGTGTTCAGCCATCCAGGGGGTAAGTCGAACGGTATGCCACCAGAGGGCCTGGTATGCGTTGTCTAGCCAGATCTCTCGCCGTACCAGGGTCTCTAGTCTTGTCACCCACTCATCCAGGGGCTGCTCTCCCAATAGATACATCCGCATCGCCACACGCTTCTGTAGCCGCTGCTCATCACTGGGGAGACTCTCACCTCGCCGCCATTGGGCATCTTCCAGGGCATCATACCAGAGTTCCTTTCTGTCTGCATCCCTGTAGTCCGCGGCCTCCTCCTCATCCTCATCATGGAACGCTGTCCGAAAACTAGCCGGTTCCATCCTGCTGTAGCCAGGGGCGCTGTACGGATACTAGCGTTTCCCTCAATTTGTAACTCCAATCGCTACCGCTGTCTCCGTGCTGCTTTTCCTCTTACTGGGACGCCATCCCACCGCTGCCACCAATGTAACGGATCTACTGGCACCCCGACCGGGTACCTCCGTTGATAGACGCGTCCTAGCTTGCGCCGAGGCCTACAAGCACCGCACCGGACACCACAACCACCACAGACTCCACAACCGCCGTAGTTTAGCTGGAGCCAAGCCGTCTTCCTTCCACCCTGTATGAATCTCCAGCATCCAGGACTGTGTGGGGAAGACCTCTCCTCCAAGGAGGACACATCAGGAACAAGCGTTCAGTAGTTACAGCTAAAGGGAGTATGCAAAAGCATAGCAATCCCCAGTATAATATAGCAATCACCTCCAAGAACGAGATGAGACTACGTTTTGAAGGGTCAAGTAGAACATAGCTATCTGGGGTATCATGGTTCACACAGGGCAAGTAACGAATGACCCCCCTGTATGTAAAGGGCCAGAATGAGTGACATACACTCTGGTATGGCTGAATACTGTGTTTGAAGGGAAATATGTCCCAGGGCCATAGTGGCAGGGCAGGAGGCTGGCAAACAGTCCTCTCCAAGACAAAGTGGTGAAGGGCACTTCGTCACAGAGGACAATTTTGGGCACCACTACATAAAAAGGACATTTTAGAGCTGGAAAAAGTACAGAGAAGGGCAACAAAGCAAATAAAGGGAAAGGGAAGTTATGAAGAAAGACTAACAAAATTAAACTTATTTACTCTAGAAAAAAGGCGTCTAAGAGGGGATATGATTACCTTATATAAATATATCCAGGGTCAATACAAGGCTTTGTCAAGGGAACTTTTTGTGCCAAAAGGTTTTGAGCTGACAAGGGGACATTCTTTGAGATTAGAAGTAAAAAGATTTCACCTTAAAGAAAGATAAGGATTCTTCACAGTAATCTGTGGAATTCTCAACCAAAGGATAGGTAATTTCAACCTAAATTACTATGTAACTATGAAACGATAAATTGAGAAAGCATAATATTTTCAGTCATTACTTCCTAAAATAGAGGTACCAGTAATAGTGCATAGCACAGACATACTATCTTAATTTGATCAGTTAAATAGATGTGTACAAAATGTAGAATTATGTCAAATAAATTTATTACGCACATCTAGTGTGATTGAGAAACACACAATATAGTATAACACAGCTCTGTAATTGTCTCTGTATGGGACAACAAATTAGCAGGTAAAATTCAAGATTAAAAAACATCTATATGTACAGTTTATTGAGATTTACTTTTACTGTTCATATAAACTAACTTAACCTAAGATGAGTAGGAAAGGACAGTGTGCTGGGTTGGGACATGGTTTCCCCAAGATGTCCTTGTTGTAACTTAGATGGGGCTAAATAGGGACTGCTAACCTTGTTCACTATGATACCTTGAGCTCCATTCATAAAATAATCATCAATAGGCTCCATAGTAGTATGTGGGGAGTCTAGGCTAGATGCTATTCATATATCACATGTCAATTAGCATTTAGCCACAGACAAAGGATCAAAGTAACCTTTTTCAATGAAACCACTTAACTTTAATAAAAATATGCTACGCTTGGTTAACTGTTTCTATTAACATACCGCCCACACACAGTCTATGGAGCCTAGGTAGTGGTTAAGTTTACCTGGGGGGATTGGGCTAGGGCCAGCTGGAGGTGGCTACTGAAGCTGGCAGAGTGCCTAGTTATTAACCGTTTAGGGTCCCAAAGTTTAATTATCCCCATTTTTCCTAACCATAAGCTCTAGCATCTACTGTACATGTGTAGAAATGAATTTTAGTTGGGGTTTTACTCCCCACATCACAGAGGGTAAAGAACATCTTTACAGTTCAAAATGTCTTTAACATTTGACTATGAGTGATTATAGTCTTCTAGGAGTTGTAATACCAGCTCAGTGTTGGGCTGGGTTTGGTAGTCCTTGAGTTCTCTGGACTGCTACAATCCGTGGCGGGCAGATTGAGACAATTACTCTCCCTTTCCATTTCAAACAAGGAGGGGATGATCCTGTTAGATTGTCCCTGAGTTGTGCTCTACTTCTTCCTGGTGGGATAAGCCACGAGAGTTCTGATGGCCTTTCCTTTGTGACATTCAATTGAAAAATGAAATGCCTGCAAGGCTAGACCCCATTGTAACAAACATCTATTAAACCCAGCCACTTTGCTTAGCCAGCAGTGAGGAATGTAATTGGTGATCCAACCAATCAAGAGCTCCCAGGGTCGGAGCTCGGCTGATTGGATCTATGGACCAGTCCTCACCCAATCAGGGTGGTTTGTCCTGATCTGGGATTGGTACTTACTTCAAGTATAGTAAGGTGGAGAGAGAAGCTTTGGATTAATCTTTAGCTTGTAAGCGCCACACTGTCTGTAGCCACAATGATAGGTTGACGTCATCCACTTATTCTAGTAATTCTATTAGGCATATACAATGGCCAGATGGTCTCCTGAGTATTGATGTAGTGCGACAGGAAAATGAGGCGTTAATCTAGGAAGGGTAGTGCAGGACATTGTACTAGTTGGGACATGTGTCTCCCTATATGCCCTGAAGGGGATTTGTAACTTGGAGGGTGATGGTGTCGTGCAATTGAGGGTAAAAGGTTACCACACCCATCTATTATTTACATTATATGGTGGTCCACTGCCACTTACTAATTACCATTGTAATCATACACAAACACATTATGTCTCTTTAACTTGTGAAGGGGCGAAATAATTTTTCTCTTTGTTCAAATTAAATGTCTGAGTTTGCAAATAGTTTTCTCTTGGGTAAGAGAGTCAAAATGAAACATAGTATTTTCTGAAATGTACTAATTTCTTCAATGTTCCATTGTTCCTTCAAGTCTATTATCGTACAGGTGTAAGATTAGAGTACAATGGTGTATTCTTTTTACCAGAAACAATTTGGCACGTAATTAATGTCGAGGTCATAATGTTTTAATACAACTCGAGTGCTCCCATGTGGTTAGAAGCAGACATTTACAATAAATGTATTAATTTATTATAAAAATATTCCTATACATAAAGACGGGAGTGGTTGGAAACCACCTTAGTGATGAGGGGACAGAAAGAGTTTATAAAAAGCAGGGAGTGAATATTCTGGGCTTTTTCTTTTGATCTTTCGGGCTTTTGGTCTTTTGCTATTTTTCCGGTTCTTGGGTCTTTCCCTGAGCTTTATCCTATACCATTTCCAATCTTATCTCACAGTCCTGTTCTGAGAACAAACTGACCGTCATACTTGGCATAAACTTATGCCCCCTTCAAACCTCCTTTAAGATATATTACTATACCTTTAAGATATATGACTATATTTAATTCTATTCTATCTCACTTCTCTCTAAACAATCCAATCACACAAGGAGGAGTTTCTTCAGTGAGAAGGGATTCTTCATCACAGGTTAATTAGCTTGCAACCTCACATACAATATTATCAACTCTGATACATATTACTCTTTCACTCCCTCACTCTCCCTATAAAAAAACCCACATAAGCAGGACTTTCCAAAAAAAAAATATGACCCGCGGGACTTTAAAAAAAAAAACCTGTGGGACTTAGAAAAAAAAAAAAATATGAGGTCGCAAAAATACCAAAGGAAATCAGGACTTAGAAAAAAAAATATGAGGTTGCAAAAATACAAAGTTAACGGCCGAAACGCGTACATCCAAAAACAACTTAAAACACAGCAAAATAACGATAAAACATTAAACAAAAAACCACACAGAGCACTGGGGACAGCCACTGAAGATAGAAAAAAAATGGCGGCCGAAAAAAATTAAAACTAGGCTACACGACCCCTAACCATGCAAAACAAACGCCAAGGACATAAGACTTATACCCAGGAGCATACGGGGTACAAAATACACTATTAGGAAGGACGAATAGTACACAAGGGGAGAGACGCGCAAAAACAGCAGGGGAGAGGCTCGCAATAAGCGCCAAAGGCGCTCAGCGTAGGGCTTACAATGAGCGCCAAAGGTACTCAGAGGACCAAAAGCCTTACATTGGGTGGCAAACAGCATTACCTGACTTACAATTTTATTGCCGTCATTTTTGACGGGCAAGTCTCTAGTATAATATATATATCATAAATAGACAGCTGTTTGTGTATTCATATATAGACAGACTGTTAACCAAATGTATAAGATTATTTACTCTGATCATATACTTCTATATTGAACTAACCCAATATAGACTGTATTTAAATACATTGTTAATCCATATTTGCTTTGTTTGTATACACTGCTAATTGATTGATATATTGATCTAACCAAATATAAAGTTTTTAAGACTAATTGTTATCCAATCATACAGTAAGTTTGTAATACACGTCATATAGATTGTATTGTGATGTAACTAACAGCTTTATTAAATTGCGATTCGGCGAATTGAAAAGGTCTCTATTTAAGCACAGAGCATTTTTTTTTTTTACAGAGGTTTTTAGTTAGTGAAGACCTTGCTTTTGGATAGAAGTTCCCTAACTAAAAAGTTCTTTAAAAAGCTATGCTGTGTGCTTAAATAGAGCCCTTTTTAATTTGCTGAATCGCAATTTAATAAGGCTGTAAATATCAAAGCTTACAAGTGCAAACACTTCTAATTGTTTATCCTTGATATTTACTGTTATACTAATAAAAGCAATTTCTGCACACAGCAAATATTTGTCGATAACTTGTGAACTATACACTGTAATATTTTAAGAAACTATATTAATCTATACAGTGTAATATGTACATCAGATCAATTGTACTGACAATGGGTAGGGATGGCTAACTTTGTTCACCAGGATACTCCATTCATCAGTTTCATTTCTTTTTGTCCATAAGTTAAATCAATAATAATTTGGGAAATAATGTCTCTATAATACAATTTTACATATATTATTGATTTGGACTAGGGTCTTGCTTTTGGTCTAAGTGCTAAAAAATTTATAAAAATATAATAAATGCTGCAAAATAAAAGTGCTAATTGAATAAAGTGCTTAGAGTGCCTAGTTCATAGATATATTGGTTAAACCTATATACATGAAAATTAGTTATATAAAGTGGGTCAGTCTCTAATCTGTTTGGAGTTACCAAACTGGGGACCCTCCACTTATTGCCTGCTTAGTTGTGCAGTTACCTACACTATACTGTGAAAAAACCCTGTATATGCGTGGTGGAACTGGGGGCCTATCACTTAAGTATTTTGCAGCATTTAATACATTTTTTTAAAACTATTTTAGCACTTAGACCAAAAGCTAGATCCTAGTCCAAATCAATAATATATGTCAAATTGTATTATAGAGACATTATTGAACAAATGATTATTTATTTAGTGTATGGACAAAGAGAAAATATGAATTATAAATGTCTAACTGATATATTTGCTCAGTCTTGTTCACAGCTGTATTGATATTCTTACAATATAGGAACTCGGCTCCTGCTTTAGAAAGAAAGATAAACAACTCCACTTCTAACAAAATAATAATGAGATATTATATTCTTTGTTATATACAGTATATACAATAAAAAGATACATTTTATGTTCTATTATCTTTGTATCTTATTGATAAGTTAATGTATTTTGTATTTGTATCTTTTGTTGAAATTAATATTGTTGCTTAAGGATTAATCCTTAAGCAACAATATTAATTTCAACAAAAGATACAAATACATTAACTTATCAGGGCTTAGTTCCTTCTAATAAAATAGCAGCAGCAGGATCAATAAGTTACATTCCATTCGGCAATAAATAGCTATGTTTGAATAAGGAACAATAAAGTTTTGTGAAAATAAGGAACAAAAATTATTCAGGTCTTTATAGAAATCTCGCGTTGGTTCAGGCATATTTACAAAAGACTCCGTATGATAAAGATGGAACGTCATTACGCAAAACAAGCAAAGACGTCAAACCAGGAAGCAACATAAGCAAGTGTACGCGTGTAAAAGTAAATACGCCCAGAAATCTCGAGTTCGTTCAGGCATACCTACAAGAGACTCCGTATGACAAAGAATGAACGTCATTACGCAAAACAAGCAAAGACGTCAAACCAGGAAGTAACTTAAGCAACGTGTAAGCACAGAAGTGGCGTGAACTAACGATCGAGAAACACCCAGAGAGGCGTAGTTAGACTACTATATAAAGACAAAAATACCTACACACTCTATGTGCCTTGAAAAAGATAGTGCAGAAACTATCGAAACCGGTCGGCTAATTTTGTTTATTTTTTCTTTACATAGAGAAGGCATCAGACATATCTTGTTACCCTCCTATCCTTCCTCTCTATTTTTGGAGCGTATGGAGTACACTGGTATGTACTAGGAGCTGTAAGGTAAGAGTTGGGAGAGCAGGAATGACTCCTTCTATGAGCTAGCAAGCGTATTTCACGCTATGCATTGGTGTACTGTTCACCATTCCTTTTTTACGCTTACCTTATGTACTTCAGTACTTTACAAGATATCTATTGCCTATATTATTTTCACCATTTTTTATAGAGATACAGTCCTATGATTGTCCTAACAGATGTATGAGGACTTTATTAGAAGGATATAAGTGTATATGAGTAATGCTGAGCGTTACTTACCTTGAATCCTTATACATATATGTTTACAATCATTACATAGATACATATCCCCTTAAGTTATCTCTATGATCCCCTTTAGACTCCTTCTTTAAGGAATGATATTTTCTTTTTTTCTTTTTTTGTTATATATATATATATATATATATATATATATATATATATAAAACCAAAATCTATCTTTCAGTCGCAAGTATGTAACCACCTCCCTTTGACCTGTAGGTTAGCTCAAAAAGCACTATACAGTCAATATTTAAATGGGAAACATTGTCTTATATAAACCGTAAATGGGAATTTTATATTTTTAATTTTACTATTTTACTGGTGTTTACTCAGTAGATGCAACACAATTTCAAATAACTCATAGAGATTCGCTGGGAGATCAGATACATCACAAAACCTGGCCTATATTCACAAGCTATTTGTCCAACCTAGGTATAATTTAGATGCTATGATTTTTGATGGTATTCCAATAGGCATTACCATAGACTATGCATAGACAAATAAAGTTAGGTAGTTTAATGTTACAAATTAACGAAGCACAGTGATGCTTTAACAGGATGTATCTGTTTTAATTAGCTATTTTTTAGACATTAGGTTTAATGATAAAAAATGCAATAATGCACTTACTTTCAAACTGCAACTTCCTAGCCTCCTGCCAAGCTCCATGTTTTCAACTCACCCTCTGTGAGGTCATTAGGACGGTAGGAGTGCTTCTTGCTGAGAAGTAGTGCTAACATTTTCTCAGTTGGCTGCCTCTTAATCAGATCTGATAATCTGCTTGCTGCTTAGGGAAAACAATTTACCAAATCAAGGCCTTGATTACATGACTCCTACTGGAGTTCTTATGAGAGAATTTAGTGAGCTATTACATTGTCCCTGATACCATCCATTCTGCAGATTCACTTTCCACCTGTCATTTTCTCATTTGCATTTACCACCAGGACAGAGAATCCATTTCTGTATAGACTCAACCGCAGACATTGTCCCTGATACCATCCAATCTGCAGATTAATTTTCCATCTGTCATTTTCTCAGTTGCATTTACCACCAGGACTGAGCATCCATTTCTGTATAGATTCAACCACAGACATTGTCCCTGATACCATCCAATCTGCAGATTCACTTTCCAACTGTCATTTTCTCAATTGCATTTACCACCAGGACTGAGCATCCATTTCTGTATAGACTCAACCACAGACATTGTCCCTGATACCATCCAATCTGCAGATTCAATTTCCACCTGTCATTTTCTCATTTGCATTTACCACCAGGACTGAGCATCCATTTCTGTATAGACTCAACCACAGACATTGTCCCTGATATCATCCAATCTGCAGATTCAATTTTCACCTGCCATTTTCTCATTTGCATTTACCACCAGGACTGAGCATCCATTTCTGTATAGACTCAACCACAGACATTGTCCATGATACCATCCAATCTGCAGATTAATTTTCCAACTGTCATTTTCTCAGTTGCATTTACCACCAGGACTGAGCATCCATTTCTGTATAGACTCAACCACAGACATTGTTCCTGATACCATCCAATCTGCAGATTCAATTTCCACCTGCCATTTTCTCATTTGCATTTACCACCAGGACTGAGCATCCATTTCTGTATAGACTCAACCACAGACATTGTCCCTGATACCATCCAATCTGTAGATTCACTTTCCAACTGTCATGTTCTCAGTTGCATTTACCACCAGGACTGAGCATCCCTTTCTGTATAGACTCAACCACAAACATTGTCCCTGATACCATCCAATCTGCAGATTCAATTTCCACCTGTCATTTTCTCGTTTGCATTTACCACCAGGACTGAGCATCCATTTCTGTATAGACTCAACCACAGACATTGTCCCTGATACCATCCAATCTGCAGATTCAATTTCCACCTGTCATTTTCTCATTTGCATTTACCACCAGGACTGATCATCCATTTCTGTATAGACTCAACCACAGACATTGTCCCTGATACCATCCAATCTGCAGATTCACTTTCCAACTGTCATTTTCTCTGTTGCATTTACCACCAGGACTGAGCATCCATTTCCATATAGACTCAACCACAGACATTGTCCCTGATACCATCCAATCTGCAGATTCAATTTCCACCTGCCATTTTCTCCTTTGCATTTACCACCAGGACTGAGCATCCATTTCTGTATAGACTCAACCACAGACATTGTCCCTGATACCATCCAATCTGTAGATTCACTTTCCAACTGTCCTTTTCTCAGTTGCATTTACCACCGGGACTGAGCATCCATTTCTGTATAGACTCAACCACAGACATTGTCCCTGATACCATCCAATCTGCAGATTCAATTTCCTCCTGCCATTTTCTCATTTGCATTTATCACCAGGACTGAGCATCCATTTCTGTATAGACTCAACCACAGACATTGTCCCTGATACCATCCAATCTGCAGATTCAATTTCCCCCTGCCATTTTCTCATTTGCATTTACCACCAGGACTGAGCATCTATTTCTGTATAGACTCAACCACAGACATTGTCCCTGATACCATCCAATCTGCAGATTCAATTTCCACCTGTCATTTTCTCATTTGCATTTACCACCAGGACTGATCATCCATTTCTGTATAGACTCAACCACAGACATTGTCCCTGATACCATCCAATCTGCAGATTCACTTTCCAACTGTCATTTTCTCTGTTGCATTTACCACCAGGACTGAGCATCCATTTCCATATAGACTCAACCACAGATATTGTCCCTGATACCATCCAATCTGCAGATTCAATTTCCACCTGCCATTTTCTCATTTGCATTTACCACCAGGACTGAGCATCCATTTCTGTATAGACTCAACCACCGACATTGTCCCTGATACCATCCAATCTGTAGATTCACTTTCTAACTGTCCTTTTCTCAGTTGCATTTACCACCGGGACTGAGCATCCATTTCTGTATAGACTCAACCACAGACATTGTCCCTGATACCATCCAATCTGCAGATTCAATTTCCTCCTGCCATTTTCTCATTTGCATTTACCACCAGGACTGAGCATCCATTTCTGTATAGACTCAACCACAGACATTGTCCCTGATACCATCCAATCTGCAGATTCAATTTCCCCCTGCCATTTTCTCATTTGCATTTACCACCAGGACTGAGCATCTATTTCTGTATAGACTCAACCACAGACATTGTCCCTGATACGATTCCTATCTGCAGATTCAATTTCCAACTGTCATTTTTCCATTTCTATATATTTTTTTCTTTTGCCTCTCAATGTTCTGCAGCCTCTGAATTCATATACAATACCCTCACAACTACCCTGTCCATACCCACCCACATGATTTGTGCTAATTTATATTGCAAGTTTAACATCATCACCTCCATTTTACATAGCCGATGCACCCACAAATGTAATCACTAATTAACCCTCTACTCTCTTTTCAATTATTTTTCTCTTCCTTTCAATTACTTTACCTTTTTGTTTTATCTCTTAGAATATAAGTTTGCGAGTTTTCAATCGTATAAAGTGCTTTGCAAAAAACACACCATGTATGTAAGAATTTAAACTCAAAGACAGGACCATTTACTTACTGCAGTCTGTTTCATATTGCATTTATTTATTTTTTAATTTGTATTAAACCACTGTACAGCACTATGGAATATGTTGGCATTTACAAAAAACAAACAAAAAAAACAGTAATAATAATAATAAGACTTGTCTCTGCAGCCTAATTATGTACTCATAGCCAGGAAAAAGGCTCTTTTGTGCTTCATGAGGTTTATGCCTAATTTTATTAGAGTCTTGTAAACTGCTTCTTTAATCTTTTTTTCTATTACTTGGATCCTAATGTGTCTTGTATTGCTATAAGAAAATGAGCTGCTGTTGTGAGTTGTTGAAGTTGCATGCCACGATTTGGCTCACTAAAAGCTCTCTCAGAACCTTCTCAGAACATGTAGCATTTTCCCTAAGCTACTACAGGAAGCACGTAATCATGCTTTAGGTAAATCTTCATGTAAATCAGGGAACTGAGCCACACGTCTTCAGCCAATGAAAGTTGTATCTGGTTCCCAGTCATAGAGAAAAAGGCAGCTCATTTGGAGGTTTATAATGTTATATTTTAACATAAATTTTATATTGAATATTGAATTTGGAAATAAATAAAAAAGTATTTTATTAATGATCATTAATAATTAAATGTTTACCTCTTTTTCAGGGCATTACAGGAGCCCTGTAAATTTCATAAAAATTACAAAATGAGACAAAGACAAGCATTTATACCAGATTCATGCAAATCTACAAACAAATTGACATTAGACTAGAGTATCGTAAAAACCTTCAAAGACAAAAAAAAAAAAAGAAAAAAGAAAATTGATAAAAGGTAAGAAAGAAAAAGGGAGATACAAGTATTGGACTTAATATTTAGTATCCCATATTTTCCATTTTAGAGGATCTTTACTGAATGCCTCTTCAAATATATAGTTTCTTTCCAACTCTCGGAAACATTCTATTTTAATGATAATCTCGTGACAAGTGGGTATCATTTTCCCTTTCCAATTAGATATGATCATATGTTTGGCCATTGAAAAAATTAAAATGGCCAGTGCTTTCTTTTCCAAAGAGATTTCTTCAGGAAATATATGTAATAGACTACATTGTTTGGTAAAGAGTAACTCAACACCTAGCATTACAGCTAGGAAATTATAGCAATCTTTCCAAAAAACATTGAGTGGCCAATCCCACATAACATGACTTAAATTCCCCTTTATACCACAGTCTCTCCAACAAAACTTATCAGAGATATTGTGAAAGATATAAAATATATTCTGAGGGGTCAAATACCAATAATTGATAGTTTTAAAGTATACTTCTCTAAGTGTAGTTTTTTTAATAAATCGATTTGTTAATTTGAAGGCAGTATACCAAGAGTCCTTCCCAATCTTCACTCTCAGGTCTTGTTCTCATTGATTCATACTGGTTGTTTTCCCTAATTCTATATTAGCTTCAATGGAGGAAAAGCACTTAGAAACCATGTGTCATTTATCTAATGCTTGTATACATTTTTCGGTTAGGGTAAGTTGACTTCTAAGTGTCATGGCTTATTATAAGAGAGTAGGGAAGCTAAAAGCTGATTGTAAGTTAGCCAACCACTGAATGAGATATTTAATCTCTCTTTTTTAATTGTTTGAATGAGGCGTGTTTCCCATCTATAAATGTATCATTGATACATAAAATACCTTGTTGTTCCATTCTTTAATTGGTGGTGTAAAATATCGAAAAAACGATTTCAAAGGAGTTAAGGGGCTAAGAGTGGGAATTAGATTATATTTTTTATTGATACATCGCCAAGCTTTTAAATTCTCCTTTATAATATATGATCCATTACCAAATTGTTTAAGAACTATGTTGTCTAAGAATAGTAAAGCTGTTAAGTCATTGCCGGGAGCCAATGTTTTCTCAATCTGAAGCCATTTTAAAGCATGGGCAACCATATTTGCATCATGATATATTTGCAACAAAGGGTAAGCTATTCCCCCTTTAACCAAACTTGACATAATGGATTTCTTAAGTCTAACATGTTTAGATGAATGAATAAATTGATCTATTATGTGTTGGGATTTTATCAACCAACGTTTCAGAATTCTTATTGGAATACAGCATAATATATAGTTGAATCTTAGCAAAAGTGACATTTTAACATTGGCAATCCTGCCTGCAAATGAAGATTTGACTTTTCTCCCATCAAGCATAATCTTCTGAAATTTCAAATATAACGTTTTGTAATTGCTTTCAACAATTCTCTCCAGTTGGTTGAGAAAGGTAATTCCTAAGAGCCTTATTAAATTCCAGTCTCGTAAATAAGAGGCTTCTACTTAAGCCCTACGTACTGCAAAATTTCTCAAAGTTACAATGCTATTAAATTAGCCCTGCTGCGAGCAATGTGTGAGCTACGTAGCAGGGCCGTCTGTATGAACATTGCGATAATGTACATGAGAAGTGACAGCCTGCGAGATGATCTTGCAGGCTCCCACACCTCATCAATTAGTGCAGGGGTCATAAACAGGACCTCCACGGCAGTCCCCACATAAGCCCTGCCATGGAGGGTACTCCAACTACCGCCCCGGCACCTAAAATTAACCCCTCTCTATGCGGGGTCCCCATCAGGAGCCCCGAAGTGTCCCCACATTAACACCTTGCTTCAGGGGTCCATAGGGACCCCCGCAGCCCCCCCACATTAACCCCTTGCAGCGGGGGTCCCTGATCGGCACCGATCGTGACCCCGCTGCATTTAAAACTTTTAAATTCCCCGCTGCGGCTCCTTAAAGGGCCTGCGGCACACTATTAACAATCCCTTGCTGCAGGGGTCCATAAAATTAACCCCCTTCTATGCTGGGGGTCCCCATCGGGACCCCCAAAGTGTCCCCACATTAACCCCTTGCTGCAGGGGTCCATAGGGACCCCTGCAGCACCCCCACATTAACCCCTTGCAGCTGGGGTCCCCGATCGGCACTGATTGTGACCCTGCTGCATTTAGATTTTTACATTTCCCGCCTCTCAGGTCCTTAAAGGACCGTAAAGGTCGTGAAATGACTCGCACTAAAAAATATTAACCTCAGGCAACTAAAATTAACCCCATAAATCATGGGGGTCAATACAGACCCCCATAAGCCAATAATTAACCCTATATCTCATGGGGGTCAATACAGACCCCCATAAGCCTCTATTTAACCCCATCAGTCCCATACGGGTATATTATGATCCTTATGCGGCTGCTAAAACCCTAACATTAACCACATAAGTGCCATGACGGTCCTCAAGGACCATCATGACACTAACTACAAACACTACACTGCACTATACCCCCAATAAACCATTAAATCTAAACTAACCCCTCTCTACACTAACCTATTAACACTTACACTACCTACCTACACTACCTACCCCATAATAACCCCCCACCACTCTAATTACAAAAAATAAAAAAAACTACCTTACAGAAAATAAAAAAAACCTAAGTCACCAAAAATAAAAAAAAAACCGACATTACAGACAATAGAAAAATACATTACAACCCCCACCCCCACTACAGAAAAAAAAATGACACACCTGAAAAGGAAAGACAGACAGACATACACAATACAATACAATACATACATACAATACATTAAAATACATACAAATACATTACATACAATACAAATAAAATACCTCCTATCTATCTAACATACAATCTATTTAATATACAATAAATCCTAACTATATCAAATACACCCCCTATCTATCTAATATACAATAAATCCTAACTACATCCAGAAGCCCTAATACTAAGCTAAAATAAAATAATTAAAATCCTAACTACATACACAAACCTTAATTCTAAGCTAAAATAAAATAATTAAGACCACTTACCTTTGAGATGTCCCTTCAGATCACCAACCTAGAGGTAAAACAAACAACAAAAAATAGTACAACACATTAACATAAAATAAATAAACATTATACACATTCTAAATATTCTACTCACCTTTCCAGCATGTCCCGTCCTTCTTTTCTTCTCCGGCCCTGCCCTTTTAAAAACAACACATTACATTACTACAACGTATACACACAAAATAAAAATATAAATATAAACATGGAACCATCCGCGCTCTAAAAAATAGAAAAAATAAATAACGGAGGTCTGCACTCCTCCCCGACGCTAATGAGCCTCCCAGAGTCTTTTCCGGAAGGAAATTGGCAATGGCGGCTTAGAGCGCGGATGGTTCCAGAGCCCAGCCGGGGCTGAAGAGGAGGAGGCCGGGGACATCGCGGGGAGGTAAGTTGAATGTATATTTATATGTTTATATTTTATTTTATTTTGTGTGTATATGTTGTAGGTGAGTAGAATATTTAGAATGTGTATAATGTTTATTTATTTTATGTTAATGTGTTGCACTAATTTTTAATTTTCTTTTACCCCTAGGTTGGTCATCTGAAGGGACATCTCAGAGGTTAGTGGTCTTAATTATTTTATTTTAGCTTAGAATTAGGGTTTGTGTATGTAGTTAGGATTTTAATTATTGTATTTTAGCTTAGAATTAGGGTTTGTGTATGTAGTTAGGATTTTAATTATTTTATTTTAGCTTAGTATTAGGGTTTCTGGATGTAGTTAGGATTTATTGTATATTAGATAGATAGGGGGGTGTATTTGATATAGTTAGGATTTATTGTATATTAAATAGATTGTATGTAGATAGGGGGTATTTTTTTTGTATTGTATGTAATGTATTATATGTAATGTATTGTATGTATTGTAATGTATTTTATGTAATGTATTGTATGTATGTATTGTATTGTGTATGTCTATCTTTCCTTTTCAGGTGTGTAATTTTTTTTCTGTAGTGGGGGGGGGGTTGTAATGTATTTTTTTATGTTCTGTAATGTAGGTTTTTTTATTTTTGGTGACTTAGGTTTTTTTATTTTCTGTAATGTATGTTTTTTTTATTTTTTGTAATTAGAGTGGTGGGGGGTTATTAGGGGGTAGGTAGTGTAGGTAGGTAGTGTAAGTGTTAATAGAGTAGTGTAGAGGGGGTTAATTTTAGGGTTTTAACAGACCCATAAGGATCATAATATACCCTTATGGGACTGATGGGGGTCTGTATTGACCCCCATGAGTTATAGGGTTAATTATTGGCTTATGGGGGTCTGTATTGACCCCCATGAGATATAGGGTTAATTATTGGCTTGGTGCGGTCTGTATTGACCCCCATGAGTTATAGGGTTAATTATTGGCTTACGGGGGTCTGTATTGACCCCCATGAGTTATAGGGTTAATTATTGGCCTTATGGGGGTCTGTATTGACCCCCATGAGTTATAGGGTTAATTATTGGTCTTATGGGGGTCTGTATTGACCCCCATGAGTTATGGGGTTAATTAAGTGATTATGGGCGTCTGTATTGACCCCCATGAGTTATGGGGTTAATTTTAGTTGCCTGGGGTTAATACTTTTTAGTGCAAGTCCTTTTAGGACCATTACGGCCCTTTAAGGACCTGCAAGGCAGGAAACTTAAAAATCTAAATGCAGCAGGGTCACGATCGGTGCAGATCAGGGACCCCCGCTGCAAGGGGTTAATGTGGGGGGCTACGGGGGTCCCTATGGACCCCTGCAACAAGGGGTTAATGTGGGTACACTTCGGGGGTCCAGATGAAGACCCCCAGCATAGAGGGAGGTTAATTTTAGGTACCGCGGCCGGGATTATTAATAGTGTGCCGCGGACCCTTTAAGGAGCTGCGGCGGGGAATTTAACATTTTTAAATGCAGCGGGGCCTGATCTATGCAGATCGGGGACCCCTGCTGCAAGGGGTTAATGTGGCGATTCTTGGGGGGTCCCGATGGGGACCCCCAGCATAGAGGGCGGTTAATTTTATTTGCCGCGGCAGGGAATTTAACATTTTTAAATGCAGCAGGGGCCTGATGTATGCAGATCGGGGTCACCCACTGCAAGGGGTTAATGTGGGGGGCTGCAAGGGTCCCTATAGGGACCCCTGCAGCATGGTGATGTGTATAGGGAGCAGGGGGGACTTGGGCTGCTCCGAGGCAGCACGTAGAGGTTTTAGGATCCCTTGCGTGCACTTTTTGTGCCCGTAGGGATTCTTCCGAGTCGCAAGAATCACTCATAGATTTATGGCTGCGTGTAACTCCGTAGCTCTCTCGGAGCCTATTCTCGGCCATTTTTCGGAGTCATCTCGCAAAGCAGGCTGCGAGGGATTCGCTCCTCGCAAACAGGAAAAAAACTGCCTTTTGCAAGGACCGAGAGAACTACGAGGGAGAATTTAATGAGGCCCTTAATGTTTAAAAGCATTGGACTTCCAGACAAAGGGGGATTACGATTTCAGCTGTAATTTGACCTCTTGTGAAATATTAATCAGTAGGGTTTCGGATTCCTGAAGATTCAATTTATAATTTGATATTTTATTGTATTCAACTATTAGTGACATAAGATGTGAGAGAGATTCTTTCAGACTGGCCAACGATAGCAACACATTGTCAGCATATAGGCTTATTTTATGTTCCGCTCTCTCCCACCCAGACCCCTCGAATATTAGGAGATGATCTATTTGCCTCCGCAAGGGGTTCCATCAAAAGTGCGAACAGGATGGGAGAGAGCGGACAGCCCTGTCTTGTTCCATTCGATATCTCAAAGCTTGAAGAACTAAACCCCATACCAGACACTGAAGCAGTAGGAAATGTGTAAAGTGTCCCTATAGCGTGTGAGCCAAATATGGCAAAGCCAAACTTGGTTAGGGTCTGATTTGTGTACTCCCGAGAAGACAAGAATAGGGCGGGAGCTTTAGAGCATGCAATTAAATTCATCAGTTTTCGGATATTATCTGCCCCATGTCTCACGGACATAAAACCCAACTGGTCAGGGGTTATTAATTTTTCAGACATCTTTTCGATTCTAAGAGCAAGACATTTTTGAGTAAATTTTATCTTTAGTGTTCAATAAAGATATAGGTCTATAACTAGAGCAGAATTGAGGGTCCTGATTAGTCTTGGGAATCATAATTATCGTTGCTTAAATCATCTCTTTCGGAATCTTCCATTAAACATGTACTCAACACTGAAGAAAACACTTAAAAAAATTGTAAAGCCATTGGGCCCTGGACTTGTGAAAGACTTCAGTTGTTTTATAACATCTGTAATTTCTTGATCAGTTATGGGTTTATTTAGTTCTTCTAAATTACTGGATGATAAAACTGGCAAATTTAGTTGATCCAGAAAAACTTGAATATTCCAGTAGATTGGTAAAAATGCTATTTTCTGATATTTGACTTGAACTTTATGTTTTTAGGACACATACGTGTTAAGCAACTTGTGTCATTGAAAGTTACACTCAAAAAGGAACATGACAAGTAAAAGTTATTTTATTCTAGATACACTGGCTGGGTCATACATCAGGTGGTTGGTGCAGTAAGCTACAGAAATAAGCAGCAAAGACGTCTATCTTAAAAACTAATATATGACTGCCTTGGCTCACTGTCAATTTCTTATTTATGTGGATCTGATCATCAGTACCATGGTCACTTATTCCGCCAACATGTCCCTATGTTCCTTCTAACCTTTCAAAGGTAATTACACAAAGCAGTGGCTATTTTAAATAAGCTGCAACAGGTGACAGCTGTTTGATATCATGTTCATGTAAGTCTGGCTATGTTTTATCTGATACAGAATGCAATTATATCATGGCTGCTTTGAGAACAGCTAATATTGTACATGTGTCATGTTTCCTCAGTCTTATTGTAACAGATGGTTTGGTATTGTCCTCAAGATCTGTGCTCATTATAGCTAGTTCTTCATACAAAAATACACAATTTTTACATTCCCATAGAGAGACAAGTAGACATCTGCAACATCACCAGTATTGCTTGCCATGGACTAGTTGTTGTGATGCTACCTGCCGGTCATAAAGCAGATAAAGATAATAAAGTGCAGATCATGAAATACATGGAAAATACATGGTTTATTTTTGTAAAAGGCATAACATATTAAGTGTGATATTGAAGACTTGTGGTAACAGGATTATGCCTTTTTAAGACTGGCAGCCAGCAAGTTCCAGCTCACGAGAAACAGTATCAAAGTCATCACAGATCTTTTGGTGTTCAGGATCCTGACATGCCCTTTCATTTGGCCACCACTCGAACCATGTGTCTTTCCCTATAAGGTAGGAATATCTGCAGAGAAATATAGAAGAATATGAAGCTTAACAACAGTTCAAACCAATAGCTATAATTGTGATAAAGGACCACTGGAATGCATTTAAAAGTAAAACTCATATGAAGGCTGGTCTATTTAAAACATTATTGCTTTATTACTTTTTTAATTGTATCTTTCCCCCCTAAGCAGATCTGCCTTTCTCCATCTCCCTCTGCTTTATCAGGGTGAGTGGTAGTTCTGCCTGGGGGCTACACAATCATGGAGCTGGCTGGGCTGTGATGTGATGTTACTGATGCTGCCCTTTGGTAGCTCTGCTTGAGGGAAAATGGACACATTCCAAAGTAAGAAAGCAATATAATTTTTTATTTAATTTAAAATGTATACTGTTTTTAATAGTCTATGCCCAACAAACGATATAAGTTTGTAAATTCTATACAGTGGTCCTTTAATCCAGATGCACAAGCAAAAATACTAGAAAGATATGTGGTTTTTAAAGTTGTGAAAAGATCCTGAGACCACTCCTTTCAAACCCTCTGTGTTTTTTCTTTAGAAGATAAGATGATTGAAGACATTAGCTAATTTAGCCCTAATCAAACCTGTTAGCTGAACATCCTAGATAATGACATTCAACATGGGTACTTTTTTTTTTTATGTGCTGCCACTGTCTATTAAATATTTAAAACATCTGTATGTGAAGGAAAGTTTTTCAAGTGTGAATTTACGCAGTCCAGAAACAGGTCTGAATATTCATTGAGTGCTCTACAACCGAAACCTGCACTGATGCTCCTAAGAAAACCAGAAACATCAGCTGTGACATTTTTGTATGGATATTTACCTTTTAACCCTCTGACCTGTTAACTAAAAAACTTACAGTGGCGGTTAACTCCAAAGCCCAGAAAAGCACTTCTTCCCAGATTTGTTAAGCAGCATTTTGGAATTTGACTACCATTACAGCAGGCAACATACCACCATATACTGTGTGCAAAACAATATTTATCAAGTATTGAACATGACTATACACCATTCTTGATACACTTTCAGTGATATTCCTACAATTTCTTTTCATAATAAAATGGATATTTTAGATTGCACAAAGTGTAGCCGATTATAATTAAAATATATTCTAAGCAACCCAGTATAAATGAAAGAAAATATAGATTCTTGTTCATAATAAATCATTATCAAGAATTTGATCAATCTTGAGAGATATTTTGGAAGACAATATATTTTTTTAATATATATATAAGATCCTTCTCCTGCTAAGGAGATATCCTGAAAATTAGACTCAGTAAATTCTCAATGTTATGATCAACTCAGGCTTATATCCACACCAGTCTAATCCGGTTATGCAAAGCAGATGTTTAGCCAGGTTTTCAGCACTACACTAGGACACTGTTTATGTGAGGTACTAGTCATCTACCCATCATAAATGGCGTTAAAATTTGTGTTGTGTCTCTTCCCCCTCTCCATCCCCTGTGTCTCTTTCCCCCCTGTTTCTTCCCCCCGTATCTCTTCCCTTCCTTCCCCTGTGTCTCTTCTCCCCTGTGTCTCTTTCCCCCCTGTGTCTCCCCTGTCCCTTCCCCCCCTCCCATCGCTATGAGCGGCTTCTCTCTCCTTCCCTCCTTCTGTGTCCTCTCCCTCCCTCTTCTCCCCTCCGTCTTCTCCCCTCTCCTTCTCTCTCCTCTCTGCGAGCTTGCGCAACTTTCGGCACCCATTGTAGGCCCTGCAATAAGCACCTTCGCTCCTTCTGTGTCCTCTCCCTCCGTCCTCTCCCCTCCCTCTTCTCCCCTCTCCTTTTCCCTGCGAGCCAAATGCGCTCATTGCAAAACCACTCCATGCACAATGCGCATGCCCAACTCGCAACTTTCGCCGCCCATTGCGCCATATTTGGACATCTAAAAATAAGTTAAAAATGTATTTCCTGCTCAGAGTTAATATTATTATGTTATTATATAATGATATATTGCTATACTGTTATAAAAATATTATTAATGATGGCTCTTCAATTACTAATATATATATGCAGTGTAATAACTGTTTTTCTCGGAACTCTGAGCTGGAAGCAGGTTTTTTAACTTGCTTTAGACATTCAAATGTCAACCCAGATGTACTTTTTTTTTACTGTACTACTGTACTGTGGAGGGCTTCTATCGCTCTTTTGCCCACCATATAATAAATATTTGTTGTGGTGAACTACCTACTCATAATTTCCACAAAACAGGCTGAGATCCCGCTCCATGCTGATGATAGCCAGTAAGCTTGAAACAGCTGTACATGGATTGGATACTCAGCCTGTGTTTATTCCAACTTTGGCTTTCCCTTAAAGCTGTGTAATATAGCATGCATAAGCTTAAAGGAAGCCATGTTTGATAATGGTTACGGAATGAAGAGCGAGGCATTTGTGGCCACATTTGTGTGTCCCAGCTCAACTTCCCAGAATGCAGTGTAATAACTGTTTTTCTCGGAACTCTGAGCTGGAAGCAGGATTTTTATAACTTGCTTTAGACATTCAAATGTCAACACATATGTACTTTTTCTATACTATATATATATATAAATAAATATATATATATATATATATATATATATATAAATGGCATACACTTATACATATATACATAAAATGTCCTTTTCTGTTATGCAAAAAAATTACTAGATTTACCATATATTGCAAACCTATGACATACACCATCCATTAAAACAGGCAATACGCCACATAAATACAAAAATGTTCTCTATTTATAAACTCAAAGAAGTCAATTGTTAAATTTGCCAATTTCATTGTTGAGCACTAGTGGCATATTGATGTACTGAGGTAAAATAATATGTCAATGTACATTCACCCTTTGATAAATCTGGGCCTTGGTGTTGCATGTTATTTAAGTACTGTAAGTGTACTGTATATCCAAGCCATTAAGGACAGGCCATAATCATTGTATTTAAATAAATTAACATTATGCATAACATATTGTGTCAAAGCACTCAAGGGATCTTACTTTACAAATATAGGAAAAGTTTTTGTTGTTTAGTCGTTCACTCGCGTCCGACTCTCTGTGACCTTATGGACAGCAGCACGCCAGGTACATCTCTCAGTCACTGCCCCTCTGAGCTCCATCACTTCATGTTCATTCCTTTAGTGACCTCATCTATCCATCTCCGCCTCTGTGGTCCCTTTCTTCTTGTGCCTTCAAACTTTCCCAGCATTAGAGTCCTGCTGTCTCATTATATGGCCACAATATTTGAGCTTGAGCATCATGATCATACCTTCTAGTGAAAAGTTTGTCTTGATTTCCTGAAGTACTGGTTTATTGATTCTTCTTGCAGTCCAACACCACAATTCAAAAGTGTAAATTCTCTGGGCTTTCAGACTTCTTTATGGTCCAGCTCTTACATCCGTATGTTACTACTGGGAATACCATAATTCTAACTATGCAGACTTTTGTTGATAGTTTAATATCTTTACTTTTTACTAGCTTGTCCAAGCTTGCCATAGCTTTCCTCCCCAGAAGCAAACATCTTTTAATTCCATGCCTACAGTCACCATCTAAAGAGATCTGGTATCCCAGGAAAATAAAATCTGTCACTACCTCCACTTCCTCCCCGTCTGTATGCCAGGAACGGAGATTGCTGTTTGCAATGTTTTTGTCTTTTTAACACTGAGCAGTGGGCAGAGCTTTGGTACTCTTTTTTTTTTTACTCTAGGTCCTTTAGTTTCTCCACAATTTCAGCCATCAAAGTAGTATCATCTGCGTATATGAGGTTGTTGATATTTCTTCCAACAATATTGATTCCGGCTATGGATTCATCCAGCCCAGCCTTAGACATGATGTGTTCTGCATGTCCAATATACAACCTTGCTGCACTCCTTTTTTGATCTTGAACTATTCTGTTGTACCAGGTTCGTTTCTGACCATGGCTTCTTGGTCCACGTAAAGATTCCTCAGGAGGCAGATCAGATGACCTGGTACTTCCATCTCTTTAAGAACTTTCCACATTTTTTTGTGATCCACACAGTTAAAGGCTTTAGAGTAGTCTATGAATCTGAAGTAAATGTTTTTCTGGAACTCTCTTCCTTTCTCTAATATGCATCGGACATTGGCAATATGATCTCTTGTACCTCTGCAGAATCCAGCTTGCACATCTGGTAGTTCCCAGTCCATATATTGTTGAAGTCAAGTTTGTATAATCTTAAGCATTACCTTTCTGGCATGAAAAATTAGTGGAATTGTTTGATAACTGGAGCACTCTTTGGCACTGCCTCTTTAGGGGGACTGGGGTGTAGACTGACCTTTTCCACTAAATTGGCCATTGTTGAGTTTTCCAAAAGTGTTGGCATAAGGCAAGCAGCATTTTCATAGCATCATCTTGTAACATTTTGAATAGTTCAATTGCGATTTCATCAACTCCAACAACCTTATTATCAGCAATACATCCTAGCGTCCATCTCACTTCGTTCTCCAAGACAAGACATTATTGAAATAACATATTTATTTAAACAGAAAGGTTTATAAAGACCTCCATTGTTTTAGGGTTCAACTGGTTTATGTAATCCACTGTGTTCAATTTAAGAAATCCACCAAGTTGAAAATAAACAGTACGGATGCCTGCCCATCATAATATTCTTTAAAGTTTCAGGGGGTGTTTGGAAGGAAAGTGGCAAGATCCTTTGCATCAATAATTAATTGGATGCTACAATTTTCTTGTCATTAAAACTCAACAGAGTTCACTATTACACCATTATAATGGGGGAGTGCTAAGCCTATGCTGTGCAAATCACATTCTTTGAAAGCAATCATTTTTGCAGCATTGAGGAAGAAATACACTGATTTATTGTAGATATGCTACAGCATCTTAATTCACAAATATCAAATACAAAACATCACAATCTCACCTATTTCATAGTCTCTTCTCATTTCACAAATAGCTACCACACTACTTATGTATAGAGAATTGGTTTATAGAAGTGGAACTACACTGGATTATTTAGTTGTCTGGTCTTATACTATATATACTGTACATATATATATATATATATATATATATACATATACAGTGGGGGGAAAAGTATTTGATTCCATGCTGTTTTTTAATGTTTGTCCACTGACAAAGAAATGACCGGTCTATCATTTTAATGGTAGGTGTATTTTAACAGTGAAAGAAAGAACAAAAAAAAAGAGCAAGAGAAACACACGTCAAAACAGTTATAAATTGATTTGCAGGTCAATGAGGGAAATAAGTATTTGATCCTCTATCAATCAGCAAGATTTCCAGCTCCCAGGTGTCTTTTATACAGGTTACGAGCTGAGATTAGGAGCACTTTCTTAAAGGGAGTGCTCCTAATCTCAGCTTTTTACCTATATAAAAGACACCTGTCCACAAAAGCAATCAATCCATCAGATTCCAAACTCTCCACCATGGCCAAGACCAAAGGGCTGTCCAAGGATGTCAGGGACAAGATTGTAGACCTACACAAGTCTGGAATGGGCTACAAGACCACCTCCAAGCAGCTTGGTGAGAAGGTGACAACAGTTGGTTAAATTATTCGCAAATGGGAGAAACACTAAATAACTGTCAGTCTCCCTCGGTCTGGAGCTCCATGTAAGATCTCACCTTGTGGAGTTTCAATGATCATGACAACAGTGAGGAATCAGCCCAAAACTACACGGGAGGATCTTATTAATGATCTCAAGGCAGCTGGGACCACAGTCACCAAGAAAACAATTGGTAACACACTAGGCCGTGAAGGACTGAAATCTTGCAGCGCCTGCAAGGCCCCCTGCTCAGGAAAGCACATGTACAGGTCCGTATGAAGTTTGCCAATGAACATATAAATGATTTAGAGGAGAACTGGATGAAAGTGTTGTGGTCAGTTGAGACCCAAATCGAGCTCTTTGGAATAAAATCAACTCACCGTGTTGGGAGGAGCAGGAATGCTGCCTATAACCCCAAGAGCACCATCTCCACCGTCAAACATGGAGGTTAAAATATTAGGCTTTGGGCACCTAAAACACACCAAAGGATAGACACCCCAGGCCATAAAGGCTAAGATACCAGACAATTAAATGGCGTCCCTAGGGGCACCAACGAACAATCAGCCACAGACCCCCACAAACAGTAAAGTTTAGGCGGTCCGATCCAGTGTCAGCTTTTAGACACTGATTGGCCCACCAGTAAAATAATAAGAGGACAGCAATTGCTCTCCTCACAGTAGTATAAGTTACTACGCCCTATTTACACAAAGAACAACAGAAATCTATATTACAATAGGAATTCTCTTGTCCACCAGAGAGACACACTTACAGACCCTTAAGCCTTAGCACAGTACCTAGAGTAACCATAGAGACCTCCTCTGGGAGAGGAGAACTTGTCCACACAGTAAGTAGCTCAAGTTTTGTTGAACCCAAAGAAGTCTATATTAACAGTTACTTCATTAATTACTGTTTTTCTCCTTAAGAACAGAGACTCTTACACACGTTTGTCTGCTGAGCGGTCTTCGGGGCGGAAACCAGCAGGGGGCACAGGAACTCAGAACCGTACGCTTCCAGGTAGGTGAGTCAACCCCCTACACTCACCAAAATGCCTCAAACCCCAGTAAGAACTATGGACATTGTCATAGCGTCACACAATGCTCATGGACTGAACGAACCAGTTAAGAGGGGGGTTGCCCTGAGGAATTATCAAAAATTAAACCTGGACATTGTAATGATTCAAGAAACTCACTTTAGAAAACAAGCAGTACCAAAATACTGGGGGGGAGTCTTTACACAGGCGTTCCACGCTACCTCGAAAACAAAACAAAAGGGAGTCACCATTTTGTTCCACAGGAGACTCAACTTCCAACTGAGTAAAATCCAGAGGGATACAGAAGGCAGGTACATAGCAGTTCAGGGGACAATACATGAACGGAAGGTCACACTTTTGAATATTTACGCCCCAAACACAGACCAAACGCCATTCTTTCAGAAAATACAAAAACTCACAGATAGTTGGGATGACGGGCTTAAGATAATAGGAGGAGACATGAATGCGGTGTTAGATCCATCCAAAGACAAATCAAACGACCCAGATTCACACAAAACCCCCACGGCGACCAAAGCACTCAAAAAACTATTAAATTCAAACTGTATGATCGACACCTGGAGAAATATGAACCCCACGGAAAGGGAATACACATTTTTTTCAGGCAGACATAGGTCACTTTCCAGAATAGACTACATCCTAATTCAACAAAACATGGCAGGGAACCTTACCGAGGCCGCAATATGTCCCATAGCATGGCCAGACCACGATCTGGTCAAAATTTCCATGAAAGACCTTTTACCGATGGGAAATAGTCAGAGATGGACGTTAAATTCTGGCTTACTTAACGACCCAACAACATGCGAAAAAATTAGAACTGCAATTACAGAATATTTTGAGTTTAACAAAGTAGGCGAAATAAACATAAACGGAATTTGGGCTGCCCACAAAGCAGTAATCAGGGGAACCTGCATACAAATTAGTTCGCTCAAGAAAAAAAAGGACCAGGCACAAATTTCACTCCTAAATCAGAAAATATCAGAGGCCCAAAAACTATACGGTAAAGATAAATCACGACACACCTACGAGAAGGTATTAGGTTATAAACAGGAACTCAACTCTATACTGAGAGGAAAAATGGTCACTATACTACAACGAACCGACGCTAAATTTTTTAGAAACGCAAACAAGCCTGACAGAATGTTGGCCAATAGACTAAAAGAAAAGAGAGCGAACTCATTCATTGCCAAACTAACCACCAAAAATAAACAAATAATCTATAAACCAGAACAGATAGTAAACGAATTCAGGCAATTCTATGCCGATCTTTACACCAAATCAGACAACTCCGGTACCCCAACTCACAAAATAAACATTGAAAAAACACTAAGTAACATAAATATCCCACACCTAGACCCCGCTAAAGCCAGTTTACTCCTAGAGCCCATATCGGGTAAAGAAATACAGGAGGCGATCAAGACAACAAAAGCACACGGGCCCCCGGGCCCAGATGGATACTCGAACCTCTATTACAAAGATATTTGCGACCTACTCTGTCCTACCTTACACAATCTATTTAACGGCTTCTTAAAAGGAGGGAAAATTAATCCGGAATTCTTAGAAGCCAAAATCATAGTAATCCCTAAACCTAGGAAAGACCCAACCCAATGTACTAGCTATAGACCTATTTCCCTGATCAACAATGATTTAAAAATATACACTAAAATCTTGGCGTCCAGACTAGCAGAATTGATCCCTGAGATAATACATCCGGACCAAGTTGGCTTCATTAAGGGCAGGGAAGCTCCAGATAACACCAGAAAGATCATTGACCTCATTGACATAAATAGCAGAGGAGAAAGCCACGCAATGCTTTTAGCACTGGATGCCGAGAAGGCTTTCGATAGATTAGACTGGACATTTATGAACTCTACATTGACTAAATTCGGGTTGCCAGAGGGCTTTCTCAAAAGCATTGCATCGCTATATTCAGAACCAACTGCCCAGGTTACTTACCAGGGATTCAATTCTCAAAAACTCAAAATCACAAGAGGTACACGACAGGGTTGCCCGTTGTCCCCACTATTGTTCGCCCTTAGTATAGAGCCCCTAGCATTAGCTATTCGCCAACACTCAGACATAACGGGAATACCGGTCGGCCGAACAGACCACAAAATCAGTCTCTTTGCTGACGATATTCTCCTAACAATCTCAAACCCCCTAGTCAGTCTTCCTAATTTATTTAAACTCTTGTCGGAGTTTGGCCCACTGTCAGGGTTCAAAGTAAATACGAGCAAAAGCATAGCCCTCAACCTATCCCTCTCACCCACCATGGAAAAGCAACTAACCAACAACTTCCCGATAAAATGGTCCCCTAAATCTATTAACTACCTGGGCATCCAAATTACCAAATCGACTAAGGCCCTTTATGAAGGGAACTATCCAAGTCTCAT
This sequence comes from Discoglossus pictus, assembly GCA_027410445.1. Classification (NCBI taxonomy): domain Eukaryota; kingdom Metazoa; phylum Chordata; class Amphibia; order Anura; family Alytidae; genus Discoglossus; species Discoglossus pictus. The sequence continues at coordinate 143,008,699 of CM050167.1, read as the reverse complement.
TAAACGAATAACGAGAGACCTGCATAGGTGGTCAGAGCTAAAGATTTCATGGTTAGGAAAACTACATGCCATTAAAATGAACATTCTCCCCAAATTACTGTACCTGTTTAGGACCATTCCAATATCAATCTTAGCTAAAGAATTGAAAACGATGCAAAAAATATTGACGAGCTTTCTATGGAACAACAAAAAAACCTAGAATAAACAGAGAAACAACTATTGCAACTAAGAAGAGGGGTGGCCTCGCGTTCCCAGATATCCCCCGTTATTTCAAAGCAGCTAGATTAGCACAATTAGCAAAATGGTTCGTCAGAGACTCTCCCCCAGTATGGGTCCAGATAGAGAAACACACATTGAGAAACAACGGCCTAATCATGCATCAATTACCTTGGCTCTCCATTCAGAAGGGCTTTAAACTACCCCAATCACTGCCAACTAGTGTGAGGCACACAATAACTTTATGGATAGACGTAAATAAGAGGAGTACACTCCTAAACCCAGAATCCGGGCTTACTCCCCTGTGGCCCCAATCAGGCAGCCCCAAAATAAATACTAATGACCAATATAGATGGTGGTCGGAAAACAATTGCTCAATTGCGGCAGATTTACCTGTAGTCAATCAAAAATGGTCCACGACTGCATTCCTAGACAAGAAACACCTTCCTCCAGGAGAATGGCTTAACCTGCTCGCTATAAATCAAAGACTAACTCAAACCATTAGGAACAAGGGTGGGCAAAACAAATCCATATTCGAAAGGTGCTGCATTCATTTCCCAGGAGGGAAGGGCAACATTTCCACAATATATAACCACTTATGCGAGTTAGCCACTCCTCCCAAACTACACTACGAGAGGGCGTGGGAAGCAGAACTTAACATACGGTTAGAGAAGGAACAATGGAACAGCATTTTAAAACAAGCAAAAATCTCTTCACTTAAAATAATCTTGAAAGAAAATTCATACAAAGTGATCATGAGATGGTACCTAACCCCAGTTAGAATGCACCTAGGTAACCCAGGGATTAGTGATATATGTGAAAGAGGATGCAACCAGAAAGGGACTCTAATTCATAAATTCTGGGAATGCCCGTTGATTAAACACACGTGGGTAGAGATTTATAACATCTTAGAGAAACTATGGGACCAGAAGTTTCCCATGAGACCAGAGGAAGCCATCCTAGGTCTACCGATAGAGGGGTTGTCCAATTTGGAACAATTACTGACCAACCAAATCTTCCTAGCAGTTAGAACGATAATAGCCGCCCACTGGAAAACACCCACCCCTACATACGAGAAAATCCTAAACACAAAATAAGGTTTATTCATTCCATGAGCATTTTGTCTGCTGAGGTGAATCATAACTACAAACGCTGGGCCTCCTGCTGGACCGCCTGGGAGACAAGGTTCGGCGGAGAAACGGGGTGAGTAACCCTCCCCTCCTAAGAGAGCTAGAAAGGAAAACCAGACTAGAAAAATCTTACTTTATCCAACACCAAGAGCCTTACACAGTTAGTCAAGTTCAGAGGCTGCTTCTACCAAGAGAGTAGAGACCAGTCGGGGTCAGGCATGAACGAGGACAAGTAATACAGTTTACAAAGAACATCCCAGTTGTACGAGACTTCAGTACGCATAGTTTTCCCCTTAGCCCCTATCCAGTTTAAAAAATACTGTCAGCAGACATAAAATTAGAAAACGGAAAAAGAGGAGGAGTTCAGGACAGATAGACGTTCTATAAGAAGATAGATGTGATGTATGTGCTCTTTGTTATTTTATACTTTTCACGTCTAATATGTTGTTTATGTATACTTGACAAATGTTGTCTACAGGTCCAATAAAAATCATTTAAAAAAAAAATATTAGGCTTTGGGGGTGTTTTTCTGATAAGGGGACAGGACAACTGCACTGCATCAAAGGGACGATGGACAGGGCCATGTACCATCAAATCTTGGGTGAGAACCTCCTTCCCTCAGCCAGGGCATTGAAAATGGGTCGTGGGTGGGTATTCCATCATGACAATGACCCAAAACACACTGCTAAGGCAACAAAGAAGTGGCTCAAGAAGAAGCACATTAAGGTCCTGGAGTGACCTAGCCAGTGTCCAGACCTTAATCCCATAGAGTGGGACAAAATCCCTCCTGAGATGTGTGCAAACCTGGTGGCCAACTACAAGAAACGTCTGACCTCTGTGATTGCCAACAAAGGGACAAATACTTATTTCCCTCATTAACCTGCAAATCAATTTATAACTTTTTTAACATTCGTTTTTCTTGTTTGTTTTTTTGTTATTCTGTCTACACCTATCATTAAAATTATAGACTGATCATTTCTTTGTCAGTGGACAAATGTTCAAAATCAGCAGGGGATCAAATACTTTTTCTCCCCACTGTACATACATTTTGTCTTTACTTTGTAGACTTAATTACTGAATTGTTAAGTCTGTGTATCAATGTTTACAGATTTCCAGGACACACAAAGTTTACATAGAAAGGGATGGTGCAATGCACAGGTCAGGGCAGAAAGCAGACGAAACATGGTCAGTTCACCAGACAAATAATAAAGGTAGGCAAAAGTCTAAAGATGTTGTCAATTTTCCAAGCACAATTCATAAAAACAAACGTGAAGCAAGCTGGCATACAAGGTATTTACTACAAGGTATTAAGAAACAAACATGGATAGATAAATGAAGAAAAGGCCCCTTTATCTGACAATTCTGTCTATCTAACTAATTAATCATTGGGATAGTGTTATGGTTATCTCAGGGCTGATTTCCTTTACTATGATTGCCATTAACACTATTAGTGGGAGACTGCTCCACGTACCCTCTACTCTTTCTGTAAAGTAATGCATATAAATATCCCACCCTCAAACTTCAAACTGTTACCTCCTGAATTCCACTTTTTCTGAAAGATAGTTCCTAAGCTTTATTGAATATGTTTATATATTTGAATATGGAATAGATTGTGCTGGAGAATCAATGTGCTATGTATCCCCTGGATACAAAGATCAGACATTCAACACATAATTTCTTGGATCACCTAGAGGTTAAGGCACAGAGTAAACTCTTAAAAACAGCTAATATATTCTTAGAAGGGATCTTTTCTAAAAACAATTCTGGCCATTATCAGGTAGTCCTTTTATCCTGAAACTTATAGAAGTCTCACTCAAAAGAGTGGTCCAGCCCGATTTCCCAGCTAATTCTCTGCCGATCTGGAGAACTGAACTGGAGAAACAGCAAACCTAAGGCATACGTTTCTGCCTTCTGTGCTTTGTCAATGAAGTGCAGTTGATCTCCCTAAGCCACACTGAGCAAGGATTCCAAATCTTGGGTCACCTGTGACTCTTAGGGTGATTAAACCCAAGGGTCATTGCATATATGCAGATACAAAACAAGATCAGTGCTGAATTTAAACACACAGTTGAATTTTGCTCTTGCTGGGGAATTTATGACACACTGTGGGAGGACTGTGAGTTTCATATTGGAATAAGTAGTGGGGATAAGGGTATTTGTCTTACGATATGGATTCTTGTGTGCATACAATAACAAAACTAAAAAACGTACTGCAGCAGCCATAACTAACCCTAATTTTATTTTCATCTTTAACACTTATTGACACTATAAAAATAAAAGTAAGTAAAATCTTTACCCAGGGATTTAATATAAAACAATGCCTGAATTTATTATAATCCTAAAACTGAAAGCTGATCATTTCTAACCATATTCACAAATAGCTCTATAACTTACCCAGAAGGTTGGTTCCAAAGATCACTAGTTGTACCCCAGACAAAATAATCTTGTCCTATCTGCAAGTTTAAGCTGTCCCGACATTTTGCATGACTGATGAAATTTCGTGTTTTACCCTGGGTGGCCTCATCTGTACCTGGAGACAGAGTGGGTAAAAAGATATGGTGAGAATAGAATAGTAAAATAATATCGAATATTAATGAAGAGAAATATAAGAAAGGAAAATGTTACAAATTGATTATCTGAATCAAAGTAAAAGATAGAAGACTTGTGACTGTGCATTATGTTTATAAACATCTAATCTCTTTACCTTCTTTAATAACTTGCTCAATCATCATCACATAGACAACATAACTGTCATTCGGCTCAATCTCAGTGAGTGTCGCTTTGTACACTGTGGAGAGAAGTAATCAACATTATAGTACACTGAACAAACATTACAGTAAATAGAATTTAGAAAATGTGAATTCACTTATCAAATAAAACACACTGCAGCCTAAAAAGTAATTGATAGAAAATTCTTACATACTGTAGAGGTATATAATTTATTAGGTATTTTGAAGGTGTTATGATTTTTTATGGGTTTGCTACACAAATTGTCAGATGGACAGCTACAACTGTACATACAGAAGATATCCAGTGCACACTTCCAGATTTACTAGTGCTTCACAAACTGCACTCAGCTTCCAATTTATTAGGTACACCTGTTGGTTAATGCAAAATATCTAGTCAGCTAATCATGTGGCACAAACTCGATGCATAAAAGCACGAAGGCATGGTCAAGAGGTGTAGCTGTTGTTCAGCCAAACATTAGAATGGGAAAGAAATGTGATCTAAGTGACTTTGAAGACCACACTGAGTTCAACTTAATGAGTTCAGTGTACTCCAATAGCCTGCACAGGTGTAAGATCTCCAATAGAGCGCTTTGGGTAGAACTGGAGGATCGCAGCTGACAAATGAATGTGCAGGTGATAAATCTGCATCATCTGTGTGATGCTGTCATGTTAATGTGGATGAGAATCTCTCAGGAATGTTTCCCGAGTCCTTGATGATTCCATGCCATGAAGAATTCAGGTTTTACTGGGGGTAACGTGTGGTCATACCCAGTACTAGAAAGGTGTACTAATAAAGTGGTCACTGTGTGTTTAACACCCTAAGTTCTACACCCGACTACTCATGTTGTCAGGCCTCTTGTATGCAGTATCTCCACTGGTCTACCTTTGAATTTGTTAGCCACACGTGCAACTCATTAGGACTATTGAAGTAGGATTTTCTTAGTACTTGTTGCCTGTGCTTGAGTTCCAGTATCTTTGTCAGAACACCACCCTCTTGCCTCTTATTGGATACCTGTCCACCTATCTGAAACAACTTTCCTGTCTTGGATCCTCTTGTGTGGTCTATGAACACTGCCAGTCTTTGTTAGCTGCTTTTGTGGAACTCTGTTCTAAGCCATCCCTAATTCTGTGTCATTTTCTATAATATGTCAAGCTCAGTTTGGACTCTGCTTCCAAGTTTCATGTTTTCTACCTTTAATATTACCTCTGAGGAGCTGTTTTCCGGCTGCTGTTATCTAGTGCAGCTGAAGCAATGCTTAATAATTATATACATGGGATGATTCCATGTTAAATGGCTTGCAACTTATTAGTACTACTGCAAAGGATATTTTACTGTATATCCCTGTATCGTATCTCATAAGAACAAGAAGCACAGGCCTATCCTGAAATGTCAGCTGGTTTTTCCCTGTACATGAGAAACAGTAATACCTCAGGCATGCATTTCGTCCTCTATAGTATAATGCAGATCATTTCTATATACATTAGAAATTATATATTTTTTTTTGCACATTGTTAAAATCTATGACAGTGGTCAGTTTATCAATGGTTTAGTGCACTCCAAAATGATAAAGCCCCGGAAAAGGATGAAACGTGTCTGGTACAGTTAGACACTGTTCTGTGTCTTTTAATTTTTATTTTGAAGTGTTTTTTGTTTTTTGCATTTTACTATTTTTAAATTTTAATTTTTAAAATATTTTTGATACTTAATGTGCATGTATATTTGAGAGCACAACTTTTTGTATATACACGAGTTTTATCTGTTCATGATGTGCATATACCTCCTATATTGAGGACACGGTCACCTACCCTAGACTCCATATATTGGGGCCCAATAACCTCTAAATAAGGAGACTAGAGATAGGAGTTTTTAAGACTCCAAAGGTAGACGTGGGTATCCTCATTGTAGGAGTATTGTATTTAAAGATAGTAGGCATGGAATCTATTTCGGCCTCAACATCATAAATTATGTAATGGACAGATCTACATAAACTTGAAGGTGGATACATGAATGTGGAAGGTGTTACCTTCACCTGTATATGCATGTGGAATACCTCTTATTTTAGATGACATTAAATGTGAGTGCACATTTGTCATTTAAGTGTGTTTTATATTAAAGAATTTAATTGATCTGCACTAGGAAGTGGCATGCGCTCTCTTATTTTTCCTTTTTAGTATTCTATTTGTTGCTCTGTTGTGACCAGAGCTTTGGAGATCGCTGCCCCACTACGTGATTGGACGGGGATCATATGAACTGTTCTACATCTATATCCAAGTAGGAGGAGATTTGGACTAATCCAGACGGGAGATTTGAAGTTACTTACTACGACGTCTTTGGATTCACTTGAGTATCCCGGTTTTCAATTGAAGACTTTATTATGATATACTAATTGAATTGAGTTACTCTGATATTTGGACATTTTTTTTGGTCAAATTAGTTGAACTATTTTTATTAGTTTAACTATTTTTATTAAGTGATAAAAGTAATTTAGATACAGTTGTGGATAGGCGCTATAGTGTGATCAGTGAATCTATTAGTAGGATCCTGATCTGTCTTTATCAGGTTCATTTGCCTTTTACTTTATCTGGCTTTCTTAAAACAATTTATAGTCCCATGGAGGTTATAGGGTAAGCTATATGAAGCAAAACCAAAGTATAATATGTGTCCTATGGTAATAAAGCACTGCCGTACCTAGTATCATGGATAAAAACAATACAAAACACATACAGCTATACCTCGATTAATGCTGTAGATAGTTTCCAGACAGTAGGAGTGCTAAGCGAAACAGCTCTAAACGGGGCAGCTTAACATAGGGAAGAAAGGGATAGGGGAACTCATGAAAAAAACACACAAGTTCAATTAAAATGTAAAATGTTTTGGTTTTATATGAACCTCATAGAAAAGGCAAACATAGCACTAACACAAACTAATCATTAGCAGAAATATAAACTCAAAATTATTGATGTTGAAGCTTCTGGCTCATCCTGGATTCTGTTTTCTTTGGAAAATCAGAAGCGTTAAAAGGGGTCTGGCAGGCAAAAACAGTGTTATAGTAGGGCAATGCTATAGAAAATCAGAGTGTAAAAAGGGATCTGACAGGGAAAAACAGCGCTATAGCAGGGTTTAGCATTAAAAGGGGCCTGGCAGGAAAAACATTGCTATAGTTAATCAGCTCTAAACGGAGTAGTTTTAAGCGGGGTATACCCGTACTTCTTTCCATGCATATCAGTAAAGGAGGTGTGTGTATGTGTTTATATTTTCAGAACTTATACAGCAGTTAATGTTGTTAGTTTGTTAAATACACGGCCTAATTCAATATCAGAGTCCCTAGGCAAAGTTTTCTTAGCCGCCCAATATGTGCACCTTGTCACATTCTCAGAAATAGACACAGATATGCATATAGACGTAGGTACATGGACTATATACAGACCTACACACACAACATAACCAACATATAAATCTAATGCACAAACTCAGCTCATATTTTATTACAGCATCAAATAACCATAGATACAGCAGTACTTACAAAATGCACCTGACAATAGAGTTAAATACATGAAATGTTGTCCTGCTGTATTTAGCTGTCACCTATTTGATGCTGTAATAAAATATGATCTGAGCAGTACCCTTGCATTGAAACATGATTATAAAAAGGAGGGGGCAACATCTGTAGAGATTTTACTATGGCTACCATGCAGAGAGTACTTTCTAGACTGCTAATGTAACAATGTTCCTTACCATAGTCCACACCAGGTTTGCACGCCATATTTAATCGCAATTCTGCAGTGATGTCATCATCTTCTAGCTGCTGCTGCATGAAACAGTTATCTAAAAATAGAGGGACATTTCAAAGGTCATTTCTGAGTTAACGAGAATACTCTATGAATGCTATAATGTTATTATAAATACTGAAGGTAAGTAAAATGGTTCATTGCAACCAGTTCACCATATGGAAGTTTATCATAATCTCTTAACCTCTCTTTATAAATACTGGCATCTAAATTCTCTATAGTTCCTTGCCTTCTTCCATATATCTGCTTGCTATAAAATCTTTCCCTTTTATATAATTAAAAAAACTAAAATCATAAAAGTTTTTTTTTACTATGAATTCTATGGGTGTTTATCAGTTGATAACTTGTCCTTTTTTACATAATATCCTTCCTATAGCTTGTCCTGTTGCTATATGTAACTTTTCTGTAGCAAGTAGTATTGTCCTATATATGTTAACAATTGTACTTCCTATTTATCCATATAACTTCTCCCTACAACTCACCATGTATTATCTTAGAAAGTATCCTCATGTTAGTCCTTCTATGACTCTCTTACATCGCTGTGTGACTTATAACCTTTCTTTATAACTTCAAACTCCCCATCTTTTGTTACATATTATCCCGTACTATAACTCCTTGTATTGCTCTGTGTAAGTCCCTATATTACTCTATACCGAATCCTTATTATATGTAATACATTACTGTTCCATATTACTTCTGCTATTTTTCCATTTAATCACCATCTACAAGTTCCTATTAGACGTCTTGTAATTTTCATGAGTCAGTTAAACACGTTTCACTTTTAGCAATGTCTCACACTCTCTGTCTCTCCCGTAATCCTGTGGATATTTCCATCTATACAATAACTAATCTCTACCCACCTGCACTATATGTTACTGTTGGCTCAGCAACAAGACTTTCCTTACTTGCTATATATCTAACCAAGCTGCTATACTGCAATCTGTTCATGTGCCATAAATGTTCCTGTCTGTAAAATAGCTCAACAAGTATATCCACACCTATCCGTGCCTGTTCTGCACCATACCATCTCTCAGTGGCAAGTCTCTCCATGCCTGCTCTCTCCCTTACCTTGTCTGATCTATCTTACCTTTTGGGCAATGACAATACTCCTGTCTGCTCTGTGGTTTATCCTTTGCACAATAGGGAATCTCTCCTCACCTTCCCTATGACTTACCCTCTGCACATCTGCACACAGCATCCACACAAATCTTGCCAAGCAGGGCGCTGTCTTTATTCACATGATAGAATCTTGTGCAGCGGCTTTCTAGCAGGAAAAAACAAATAATTAATAAGCTTGAAAGAATTTGTAAAATTGAATGCCACACAGCTTCCTCCTTGGTGCATATATCAAATAGAAAGCATTATTAGGGCCATATATTTTGGACAACATGTAGTATGTAAAATATCCTTCAAATTGGAAATGTAAAAATCTTAGGCCCCCATTCCATTGAGCAATTGTTAGTTGCTGGAGCCCGTAATGTAGCCCATAAACTAATCTTCTATTCAATTGGCGTCTTTTAGCTACCCTCAAATGATCTGCGGGTTACAGGCTGAAAATCCATGCGGTTGCTAAAAGTGTAACTCCAACCCATCTAAGCCTTTGATCTTTCAAGCCTGTAAATATTACAATCGCAAATTGCTATTGAATTGCTACAATTCCTGAAGCCCGCAATTGTTTTCACACCTGTAAATGGCAAAAGCAGAAGAAAATCCTACAAGTACCAGATAGGACTCGCAAGGGGGTTAAACACCTGATCGTAGCACTGTAAATGCAAATAAAACATCAATACTGCACTGTAAAAGACGGGGAAAGCGATGAAAGACTTTACAATTTATTGCACAACAGTCCTAAGCTCGCAAATCTGCAATACATTTTTTTTTTTTTTTTACATTTCATTTCCGTGTTATATCAATCTTGGTAATCAAGGAGTTAATACATATCAGGCCACCCACATGGACTATAACATTTCTTTCATTCATTTTTATTATTTTGTACATTGCCAGATGATCGCATATCAGACTTCCAAACCCTAATTGATTGACGTTTAACCTCAATGTTTTACTGACGTCATGATGACGGTCTTATTTACTATTGGCTGTTTCTAAATCGGTAGTTACAGCCTTGCTTTATTGATCTTGACCATGCTCTGAAATTACACTTTCTGTCAGGTAGCTGCGGGCTTGATCAATTGAATCGCTCTGTAACTGTTGTAAATTTGCAATTGAATAGGTGCCTTTGTCGTACAGAAATTGTAAAAAGTAACTTCTTCAGTTTTAACTTCCTGATATTAACAGTATTCAGATTTTTAGTATAAACTCTGTTTGTGGTTTATATTCTTTTTACTGTTTCGTTGATGTTCTACAAATTGTCCACTGGGGATCTGAAGCGTATGAGATCCAAGGCTAGGTATATTTACAATAGGTACGCTTCAGTCATGCATACAGTGCTATCCCAAAAATATAGTGACAGTTAACCAAATGCCACACTGATAATGCCACAGATCTGAAGAGGATTTACCCCAACTTGGGAAGAGAATTTGTCACTACAGTTAACAATGTCCCATCTCTCGAACCACACAATGCATCTGTGACCTTCAAACAGGAAAGGGGGGAATGTTATAAATATATGACACATCAACTAATTTTGTAACAATATTGAATAACTAGTTATGAAGATGTAATGTACAAGCAATGTTTTGCTTGTTGATATTCAAGATTCCTCTCAACAACCACAGTTGTACAGGAGGGGTTATCACATATATAGTTGTGAGCATGCGAGCCAGCCAGAGCCGTTGCTCACGCTTGCGGGCTCGCATAGAGAGCCCGTGGTGGAGCATCCCACCTCGGCTGTGCTGTACAGGAGCCCTGTGGATGAGTCCATTGTTGGATGTTACAGGGGGTAGGACACAGTGAGACCCTGAGACCCACACAAGATTGACAGCTACCCTGTCGCTGAGTGGTAAGTGCTGGCTCCTGTCCGGCCCTGCCCACCCCCGGTCCGTTACCTTCTCTGTACTTCCTGCTCAGTCTTCATCACCACTTCACAGGCAGACCGGATCTCATACCCCTGCTCCATGGCTCGGCCCTGGCAACTCATGAAAGACATCCACACACACACCCTCTGCCTCCAGCGCGGCCCAGCTCCAGCAACAAGCGAGTCAAAGACAGTGCCTGCCGCCTTTTGGCTGAACTCACAAAGGCTCCAGACTAATAGCAACGGAGCAGTTAAACCTGGCCTCTCACTACTTTCTTGCATGAGATTCATGTAAACTACCTCTCCCCCTCAGCCGGGCAGGTCCTTAACGGACCATAAATCACAACCAGCTGAGAATTCCCATACACTTCTTCCACTAGAACAATTTCAGCAGCTATTTTCTTTTGTTTTCGCCCTGCATATAACCCACTCAACTCGACAGGTCCTGAAAGAACTATTAACCAAAAACACTGCACCACTAAAATTCAATTTACTTTGCTTTCTCCAGACTCCTACTTAATTCTCTCAGCCTTCCTCCTCTCCACAGGCCACGAAAGGTCCATAAATCGCACTGTAAATACCTATACATTTCTTTCAGTGCAGCAATTCATTTCAGATGTTTTTTCCTTCGAGTTTTTTCAGTAATATGACTTCCTAAGTAAAGCACCTATATGTTATATACTGTATGTGACAGAAAACTACATATAATACATATTGACATTCACACATAAGAGCTCCTGTAGATAGACAGATAGAAATGTAGATAGACTGACATAGGTAGTTATATATATATATATATATATATATATATATATATATATATATATCACATATATAATTGGGAGCATACGAGCCGTTGCTCACGCTTGCGAAGGCACTCAGTTGCAAAGCGAGGGCCTTAGTTGCTGGCATGGAGCGCCAAAGGCGCTTCTTGCCAGCAACTGCGGCCCTCGCGAAGCGTTCAGCGCTCCTTGCCAGCAACTGCGACCCTCACAAACTTTACGTTGTAATGCAAACAGCACGACACACCAACTGTGACCCTTGCAAACTTTACCTTGCAGCGCAAATAACATACGAGACACGTTAACACTCATTACGACCTCGCAAAAATCGGCCGCAACTCGCGAACATGAAAAAAATCAAAACACAATAAATACACACAGCACATACATAAAAAGCTTACCTACAGCAAGAGGGAGCACCCACGACCTCAAAAAAGCAACTTACACCTTCATTTAACTCAAAATAAAAGAGTTTAGACACTAACAAATTTGCTAAGCGAAAGAAAAAATGGCCGCCGAACAAAACGAAAATGAGGCTACAGGACTCTAAACACATAAAACACCACAAGAAAATCGCAAAACACCACAAAACACCTACGGATATTCCGCTAAGAAGTATACCACACATTACCCGCCATTTCATGACAATGCAGAAGTACACAACTACGCTAACGGTTTGGTCTTGCGCACGCACACTATTACACTGCGCACATTCAGCACGCTTACACAGCAGCTCCACACCACTAATGCTGCAGCAACATCAAAACAGATTGCCAGCTCTTCAACACAATGCTTCCTGCATATATTACTTCACAATAGGTATAGTACTTTATTAATCTATTACTTATTTTATTATTATACACCAAATACCATTAGCTCACTACCAATTTCATTGCCGTCATTTTTTGACGGGCAATTCGCTAGTTTATAATAAGAAACAATGGAATGAGCCTTTCCCGCCTACCACTCCCCCCACACATTCTCCGCTGGTGATAAAACACCAAATGTTTTTCACCAAAGAGGCCTCAGGGCTGTATTATTGAAACAATGCAAGGAGTAACATTCACCCATTCTTGGACTACAGTAACATCTAGTCGTCATTTACTGGTGTAATTTACCAGGGATGACTAGACAAAAGGTTAAGTGTTGATATATGTGGTAGAATCATCTGTAGCAAAGGAACAGAGACCAGGTAGACTACTTTACACTCTTGCATGCACATAGACATTAGAGACATAGACATCAGAGACATTATTATAATACTAGTAAATTGCCCTCCTCTGTGTCTCTCCCTCCTTTCCCACCCATGTGCCTCTTCCCCCCTTCCCTCCCCTGTGTCTCTTTCTCCCTCTCCCCTGTGTCTCTTTCTCCCTCTCCCCTTCCCTGTGTCTCTTTCTCCATCTCCCCTCCCCTGTGTCTCTTCCCACTTTCCCTCCCCTGTGTCTCTTCCTCACCATCCCTGTGTCTCTTCCCCTCCCCTGTGTCTCTTCCCACCTGTGTCTCTTCCCCCTCTCCCCTCCCCTGTGTCTCTCCCCCTCTCCCCTGTGTCTCTTCCCGTGTCTCTAATCCCCCTCTCCCCTGTGTCTCTTCCCCCACCTCCGCTCTCCCCTGTGTATCTTCCCCTCTCTCCCCTCCCCTTTGTCTCCTCCCCTCGCTCTTCTGCCCTGTGCCTTTCCCCCCTCTCCCCTCCCCTGTGTCTTATGTTCCCCTCTCTGTGTCTTCCGCACCCTCTCCCCTGTGTCAGCATTGATCAGTCTGAAATAATAAACCCTCAATTTGTTTTCATTTTTGGTTAACAATAGAAAAAAAGGATACCATCATTAAACAGTATAATACACACTTATGTTGTTCCTAATGGTCAAATAGTTACATTTCCAGCTTTGACTGACCTTTTTTTCATATGTAAATTAAATCAGTTTAAATATAAGCAAATTCACCACTATAGTATGGCCCACATCTGACCATTGCTGGAGGGAATATGGCCATATAACACAGGCTATATCCTTCACCTTGCATGGACACACCTACAGATAAATATATTTTCAGTTGAGACACAACCTATGATCAAGGTGGTGCCAAAGGTTGATATCACAAATAACCCTTGGCTGGTGATCCTGAACAGAACCCCCCTAAAAATGCCAAGTTCTTAAAGACACTTATAAAAAAATTAACTATGCAGTGTTGATTTTGACGTTTTGCAAACAACAGTCATTAAATATTGGATTACAAAAGCTGATGATACATTACAGATAGAAGACATCACATACATAAAACAAGACCATGAACACCAATTCACATATAATACATTGCCATGGCATTCAGTTGTAGACAGTCAGCACTCACTCACTACATAACTGGAAATTATATAATACTCTTTAATGCAAATATGCAAATAAGATATCATTAAACAGTATAGGGAGGAAAACATAATCCAATTACACTTTATGTTACTGAACTGGAAAATCCTCATAAGAAAATGTATTTAGGTACTTGTCACGACCCAGAGATGAGGGGCCACACGCAGCCCAAGACTCCCCCTCTAGGTTGTGACTTTTGTTTTTAATCTCTCAGCACCCAGCAATTCAATTCAGATCAGAACAGCATTCAGAGGGAGGCAGAAAAAATCAGATCCCTTTAGTGAGGATACAAGAAATAGACATGCACCTTTCCTTATTGCGGACATACAGTTTATTTTTTCCCACATACATCTTTTAAACCAAATAATGATCTACATGGCCTCCCTTAGGCCAGCAGCCTCTTAGCCAATTAGCAATAGCTTCTTTGATCCTAACCCCCCTTAATGAGACTAAACTATTCCACAAGGTGACTAATGAGCCTTGATACTGTTTTAAAATTTTTACTTATCAGGAAAGATGTAAATGACCCTGGTACATGTATACATGTATCAAAGAGGCCACATATCCCAGTATATTCAGTACACTGTTAAGGACTAAAGCTATCTTCCTGGCCCATTATCTCTTGGCTCTGTTGTCCCCTGTGTCCACTCAAGTATCTGCCTGAGAGGGGGTCAAATTAGCAAGCCATCACATATATAGTTGTGAGCATGCGGGCCGTTGCTGATGCATGCAAGCTCGAGCAGCGAGCCTGCGGCCCTCGCGAAACGAGGGTCTCAGTTGCTTGCATGGAGCGCCGAAGGCGCTCCTTGCCAACAACTGCGGACCTCGCAAAAAAGTATGAGACACGTTACGAACAATTACGACCTCACAAAAATCGTCCGCAACCCGCGGACATGAAGAAAAATGAAAAACACAATAAATACACACAACACATACATAAAAAGCTTACCTACAGCAAGAGGGAGCATCCAGGACCTCAAAAACTGAAGTTACACCTCAATTTAACTCAAAATAAAAGAGTTTAGACACTAAAAAATTCTCTAAGCGAGAGAAAAAATGTCCGCCGAAACAAACGAAAACGAGGCTACAGCAGTCTAAAGATGCAAAACACCACCAAACACCTACGGAATTGCCGAAAAACACATACGAGATTCCAAAACAAGGATGCAATCTGCGCGACCCAAACACATTACAAACACAATAAATACACACAACAAACATATAAAAAGCTTACCCACAGCAAGGTGGTGCACCCAGGACCTCTGCAAGTAAAGTTACACCTTGATTTAAGTACCAATTTCGGAGTTTAAACACCCTAAAATCACCTAAACGAGAGAAAAAATGGCCGCTGAACAAAACGAAAACGAGGCTACAGGACTCTAAACACGCAAAACACCACCAGAAACAGACAAAACACCACAAAACAGCTACGGATATTCTGCCACAGATGCATACCACATATTACCCGCCATTTTAGAACAATAACTTAAACAATGCGGAAGTACACAGCTACGCTAACGGATTTGCCTCGCGCACGCACCTTATTACACTGCACACATTCAGCACGCTTACACAGCAGCTCCACAGCACTAATGCTGCAGCAACATCAAAACAGATTGCCAGCTCTTCAACAGAATGCTTCCTGCATATATTACTTGAAAATAGGTAAAGTATATTAATTTATTAATGTATTATTTATTTGATTATTATACACCAAACAGCATTAGCTCCCTTACAATTTCATTGCCGTCATTTTTTGACGGGCAATTCGCTAGTTGTCAATTAATTCTTAAGACACTGTTGAAATATGTTGCCTTACTTATAAATGTTGCTAGCTCATTTATGAAATACAAACCTTCAACCGGTAATATTAAGCAAGTCACTAGCACAGAGCAGATTCTGAACACATAATTTATTTAAACATTACCCATACAAATAACTTTTAACATTCCTTAGCAAGTCCCATGTTCATTGAAATTCCCCTCAGGGCCCACAATAGTCCATAGTCCCAAAACGTCAGAGGTGGGCCCTTCTGGGCATGACAACTCCCCCCCTCGTTCTAGTGTGGCCTATGCAGGTACTTGCAATAATCCCTTCCCAGTGCAACCCTCCCTGATTGGAGTAGTGAAATTGCCTGGCCTGTTAAATCCAAGGCAGTGCCAGGTCCCAGGTGCCAAAATGTGGGCCACAATTTCTTCCCCATAATGGTATCCATAGCCACGGTCCCTGAGACAACAGGGAAACAGGGTCCTGGGGGTCCTGATTGGCAGGTCCGGACAATGGGTACCTCCAGGCTAGGGGTAACTGAGACAGTCCTTTCCCAGAGAAACCTCCCCCACCCAGCCAGTCCCAACAGCTTTGCTGTGGTATCTGAAACAGTCCATGGGCCTATGAGACCAACAGTGTGCATCACTTCCCCGTCCTCAGGTCTGCTTCTTCCCCTGACCACTGATTGAGTCCCGGTGGGTACTTTGGGCCTTCTAGTTCACCCATTAGTCCAAAATGTCCCAGGGGGGCACCCAGTCCATGTGAAAGTTCCCAAGCTGCCATGGCTAGCCCTCCCCCAAAAGCCAGGGCCAGTGCCCTCTTATTCCCCATGTTTTAGGAAAAACTCTACTCTTCGGAGCCCAATAAAATAATACCTCCAAGGAGGAAGGTAATGGTCTGAGCCTGAAACCAGCATCCATTATGGTGGCCTGGACTGGAAGCTCCACTTCCTGGGATGACATCTGAATCAGCACCTCACATCCTCCTTTCTTGGCTCCCACCATCTGGGCATAGGGCTTCCCTCCATCAGGAACCTTGGTCACTGGGTCCACTGGCATGAACTCATAGTTCTCTCTCATTGCTCCTTGATTTATGGCTGGCCCCTGGACAGTAATTATCTACTGGGTCCCTATTACTTGTTTGCAGTCCCTCCCTGGTTCCTTCCAGAACCTGGGAGCATGGTGGCTCCCTCCCAGGCCTGCTATTACTGTCTGAGGCTCAGACTCCACTGCTGATGGTATGTACCCATAATGAATGGTACCATCCTCATCTGTACCAATCATAGCAACATGTAACTGGGCCTGGCCCATTTGTACATCCACTGTGCCAGGGTTATTAGTACAATCCATACCATCCATGTCCCATACCCTTTGACCATAAATACATATTTTACTGGTCTAGGGTCATGCAACCAGCGCTCTGGGTGTCCCTCCAGAGACACACTCCCCAAACAATCTGTTCTCTGGGGGCAAGCAAGCATTCACTCAATCCTGGGCTCCCAAAACTTTGAGGGACCCTGGAAGGTCATCTTCATCCATATCCGACTAACAAGACTCCTTCCAACTTGGTCGCCAAACCCCTCTCGAGATGCCTCATCCAGCAACTCTACATATTCGGCCTACAACTGAAGCTCTTGCTGAATCAGGGTCGCCAGCAAATTAGCCTCCTGGGACGATGGTTCTAGTCTCAGCCCCTGACAGCATTTAACAAACAAGAGATTCTGCCTCCTTCCAGACCACATTCAGGATCCCCATACACTATTTCCCAGAGCCTTTCCATCAGCACCAACCAAAAATAAGGATCTCATCTAGGGGCTACAACAGATTTTACCCACTTTACATATTTATCTTCCAGGGCAATCTCTGTTCATACTAGTTCCTCCAGCCAGCCTGACTGATCATGGCCCTGTCACATTGCCAGAAATACCATCCATTGCTTTAGAAGAGCCATTCCCCTGCAGTCCACTGCCTCCCCTGTCACCCGACTCTCCTCGTCTCTGTCTCCTCCAAGCCTGCAGAAGGTTTTTGCCTCCAGTGGGAATAGAAGTTCCACAAGGGCAGTTACTGTAAGTACCTTTCTCTTCTCCCACTGGATATCCGGCATTATTTCTGTCAGGAGGGTCTCCAATTGATCCATGGTTAGATCTGGCATAACAGCCCTCCACATCTGAAACCTCCTGGACACCCCCCGTCCTCCTCAGCTGCAGATAACCTTAGGCCAGGGACTGGGGCTGAAGTGACCTGCACCACATTATTATCTGCCTCCAGTTCGTCCTCCCCTCTGCAGTGCTCATTCTCTGACCTCTACCATGTCCTTGTACTGCACCAAAATCTCCACCACTGCCAACCAGTTGCACAACCCAGAGATGAGTGGCCACATGCACTCCAAGACTCTTCCTCTAGGTTGTGACTGTTCATTTTTTACCAGATACATCTTTTAAAACCAAACAATGACCCACATGGCGTCCCTTAGGCCAACAGCCTTATAGCCAATTAGCAATAGCTTCTATGATCCTAACCCCCTTGATGAGACTAAACTATTCCACAAGGTGACTAATGAGCCTTGATCCTGTTTTACAATTTGAACTTATCAGGAAAGATGTAAATGACCCTAGTATACACATCAAAGAGGCCACGTATCCCAGTAAATTCAACATAGGGTTAAGCAACCTTCCTGCCCATCATCTCTAGGTTCTGTTTTCCACCCATCCCCTCAAATATATGCCTGAGGGGGGATCAAATTGTCAAATTAGCAGGCCATTGTCCGTTAATTTTTAAGACACTGTTGAAATATTTTGCTTTACTTATAAATGCTGCTAGCTCATTTATGAAATATGTCCCTTAAAGCAGTAATATTAAGTAAGTCACTAGCACAGAGCACATTTTGAGCATACATCATTTCTTTAAACATTACCCATACAAACAACTTGTCACATTCCTTAACAAGTCCCATGTCCATTGACATATTTAGCAGTAAACAGGCTGGTGCTACAAATAAATGAGTTCATGATTCAGCTACCAGGTTCCCCTCAGGGCACACAATAGTCCATAGTCCAAAAAGGTAAGTGGTGAGCCCTTCTGACAGTATTTAACCAGTCTCCTACAAAAATGTCATGGCATTGACAGACTAACTCAATTGCTGTTATATTTTTGAGTATTATAGGTAGTAATTTGCATTAAATTGCTATGACATTTGACATTATATTACTTTAATATTCATTTACACTATTATATTCTCCTCTATTTAAATACACATTACTAATGCAATTGTTATTGTAATTGATAGTTAGGAAACAATATGCTGTGTTTTATCTAGTTGTTTGTTATGCGTAAAGTAGATTTCCTAAAATGCGGCACTTGAGACCCCTCAAAATACACATAAGAATGTCCATATATATTAATAGTTGTTAATCGGGGAAGAATGATAGGCTGTTGCTTTTGTGAGATTCAGAGGGACTAGTAAAGAAGCATATTATGTGTGCCAGAGTGCACAAACGTGGTGTCACTTACCTGGAGAGTAATAGTCATACACTGCGACTGAAGCAGGCTGAATGAGACCCACTTCAAAGAGCTGGTGAGTATAAATCTTTAGGCATTCCTCCTCTGTGTGTGAGATCTGAGAGGAGAATATTGAGCAATGAGACAATTATATAATGAAGGGTTATTTTAAATAAAAAGACTAATATGTGAGAACAATAGGAAAGCCAAGCAGGAAAAGGAGTAAAGACAATAATGTGTATTTAAGCCAGACAATTTATAAAGAGAACAAGGTGTGTAAGGGAGTAAGCAGAGAAGCTGAGTTAAAGAACAGAACCTATAGGAATTTGTTATAAAAAGTTAATGTGACATGCAGGTAAGTACAGGGAAATAGTTGGAGGTAACACTACTGCTGGTATCACATGTAATTAAGGAAGAAGCATGGATACAGGTGGAAGAGGGTCGTACATGGAGGAAGAAAAAAATAGAGGAACAAACTAAGTTTTAGGAAAACAACATTTAGACATAGAGAAGCACACATCTAAGTATCAGTTTTATTATATATGTATATATATTTTTTTTGTCTATCCGTGGTGGAAAATCATATACCAACTGATACAACAGTAAGTGAGCACTATAGCCCAGAACAGTTATTTTTGTTTGTATTTTCAAACAGAACACAAAAATGGAGAGGAGGTTACTTATACAGGAAAAATAACAGATGCACAAAATATATTATGTCAACAACTGAATATCTAGAAATATTTTATTGTTTAGCACAAGGTGGACATATGCAAATACTTCACTGAAACCATACTGAATTATGAATTATTATCTGAAACATTTTTAACAAATGTAGTCTTATATTAAAAACTGTAATCTACTAAAACACAGCTTAAAACAACATTTTGATACACCTATGTGTACATAATGGAGACATTGAGAGGACCAGATCCTTTCTGAGTAAGACCTGGGCACATTGGGGAGTACATGACATTAATATTAAGACCTTGGTTAAAAATTCCATTATGGAATAACTTTGAAGACAAATGGACACAGTGAAAAGATGACATAGTTGTATGTAGGTTTATCTATAATACTTTATTATTGGGCTAATATAAAAAGTTTAAACTAGACTGGAGAGGGAAAGAGAGAGTTGGAAACGTGAAAATGTAAAAGTAATTAGATGAGATCACTGAGAACTGTGTAACTATGTAATGCAGGCACATTTTGGAGCGTTGCATAATCACAGTTAAGTGTCATGGTAATATAACCCTTTTAATATATTTTGGTTAAATTTCAATATAATTAATTGCAGATTTTAATACTTTCACTGGAATATTATAGGCATCCAACTTGTTCTCTTTAACCTACTCCTATTTCACCTTCAGCGTTGCATTGTTTATTTTAAGAGTGGACTACCCAGCAGTACCAGAGTGCATAAGGCTCATAGATATCATGTGCCTTGTTTAGTGTGTTTTTTTTAAGGGTAAGGACACTTCATAGAAAAACAGCCAGCAGCCCGTGACCATGCACTGTGCATGATTTAAAGTGTCCCATTTATTGGTAGCCATAAGAGGTAAATATTGCTGGAGAAAGGTAATGAGTAATGGTTAGTAGTGGCAAAAAGAGGGCTTGTCACTCACCTTTTCTAGGTAGATAATTAGGGTGCCTCTATCTGTTGCTCCTTCATTGATTTCATATTTGGCAATATATTTGTCCACTCCATTGTTGAGCTGTGAGTAATGAAAGCACCTATGTTAAAAGGCAACTTTAATGCTTAAACATTCTACTGTACCTTTACTTCGAAATCTAATCTTAGGGTTGCATATTGCATTGAATTTGCTACAAATCTTTATTTTTTTTTCTGCAAGAGCATAATAGCTTCTATTGTATATTAGTTTGTATAATTATTTGCACAGTCTGATAAAAGCCTGTAATATTTTCTGTTATATTCTCTGGGCCTCATTCTATTATCGGCCGCAGCCGCTGCGGGGCCGCAAGGACCGGCCGCAAGCTATTCTGCTATTCTATTCCCTTACGGCCGGGGACTCCGGCAGGCTTGCGGCCGGTGCCTTGCTATCTCTTGCGGCCGATCGCGCCGGAGGAAAGCCTTTGATCTAAAACGGCCGCAAGAGATTTGCAATTCAATTGCTCCGGGAAACCTCTCTGCAAGGCTAAAAGCGAGCCGCAGTTACTTGCAGGAAAAAGGTCTCGCTAGCACCAATTAAGCACATAAAATAGCTCAAATAAAGCCATCCTGCACTTTGAGAAGACTATAAAGGGATTTTAGGTGTTAGAAAAAATAGCACATAATTATCCTGTACTCAAATCCGTAAAATATTTCATTTTTAATATCCGTAAAATATACATGTAAAAAGTCCAGAGTGCTTGGAGCACCTCAGACACACCCCCGCCGCAGCCGGCAAATAAACAGTTAATTTGAACTCGGGTTTGGGCAGATGTGCAAGCTTGAGAGTGGGTTCCTTTTATTCCTCATGTCCCCCAATATGATCCCTAGCATTTACAGAGCTGTACAGTGCAGGCTTGAATTTATTTTTCAGTTTTTATATTTCACAGATTACGGCCGGTTCCAAGATATGCGGCCGGCCGTAAGAGGAGATCCTTGCGGGGCCGTATAATAGAATCGCGAGTTAACTGAACCCTCGCAAGGAATCGCAGCCTTACGGCCGATTTACGGCCGATAATAGAATGAGGCCCAATGTCTTTTAGTCAGTGATTGGAACATATATTTATACCGTTTTGGGTGTCCGTTTTTGAAGTTTATTTCTTCACATTGCTAGAGAGATACTATAGGATTTGATGAATTTTTGGACATTTTCATGCAACTATACAACTGCAGACTTTACTCTAGCTGTAATTTGGGCTCTAAATTCACTATGACTTTGAGATATAGGAAGTTAACTTTCCTGAGCTGTAAAAAAGACTTTGAGGACAAAGGGTCAATCAAAAATGGATTTTATGGACTCCTACTGTTCACATCAAACACAGATATGGCACCATGATGATGGATGACATGTCAAACCCACATCAGAAGATCCATTGAAGCCTCCAACAGAGCATATGGACAGATGTCATGAATTGTCAGGGTAAATGAACAATGAATGTTTAAAAAGCTTATCTCAACTACAGGAGCAATTTTTTAGCATTTTACGTAACAATAAAAATCCCTGTGCCTCCTAGCCGTACCTTAATGTAGGGCCAGGGCTGTCTGACGGCATGATGCTGTTACAATCCCTACTCAGCACTGCTGAGAGGCTTTAATGCTATCAGCTCTGAAGTCCTCACAGAAATCACCTTACCTTCCCCCATATATTAAACCCCTTTTTCGTGGCAGGGAAGGGTTTAAAATATATATGTTATTGGCAGGGATTTAAAACCCTAATAACCACAGAGAACCCGTAGGGAATCCCTCCTCCTCCATTGTGAAGAAAACCCCTGGGGATTTCCTATGTCGCTCGCATCCAATCACCAATAAGTTATCTATTGAGACACCTACAAATTAGCCCTGTGCCGTGGAGGTCCTTAAAATCCCCTGTGGAACCTAAATCTTAACTCCTACCCTGTGGCACATACACACAAGCCCTATGCCACTGGAGACCTATAACGACGACCCTTGTGGCATCTACTCAATACCTAGCCATGGAAGTCCTGCAAGGGCCTCCAATGCCCCTTAAATGAACTTCCTATGTCACAGAGATCCTGGAAGGATCCCTGTGGCATTGAAAGTTAACCTGCTATCCACATTTGCCCTGTAAGGACCCCTGTGGATCCTAACATATGCCATGGAGGTCCTTAAAAAAAACCTTTATGGTTTAACAACTTAAGGACCCCTGTGGCATCAAAATTAACCTTAACTATGATGGGGGTCCTTAAAAAAAGTAACCCTACCATGAGAATTTATTTAGGGCCTTAGTGTGCATACATTTTGTGCATAACTTTCCCAATCAATGCATAACTTTTGACTGGAAAAATTGGCTTATGCATGGCATGTTATGCATGCATATTAAAAGCGATTTTTGATTGCTTGGTGCTGACAAAACGGCTCAATTTGATTGGGGCTCAACTTCCTGAGTTATTTGAATTATTCTGATAATAACAATCCCCTCTCCCCTCATATCACCAAATCGATCAGAGTTTACAGTTACACATCCTATGCAGGCATCTTCACACATACATCACCTCACTTATATATTTTTTTAGTTTCTTCATTTGTGGGGTTTGGAGGCTTCACCCAGCACTCACCTTATTAAGCTCATTGATATCTGGAGAGAAACCTGTCATCATGGAAATATCAATAATAGACATGGTGGCGTCAAAAGATTTCAGATATCTAGAGATGGAGAAAGCAAGAGTCACTCAACAGTAAAATAAGCCAAAGGACTACTGTGGTTCAAGAAAAAAATAAACTGGTTAGTAAATTATGTACAAGCTAAGGCCCTCATTCAATTGCGATTTGGCAATTGAATAGGGCTCTAAATAAGCGCATAGCATATTTTTTTAAAATAAGTTTTTAGTTAGTGATGACCTTGCTTTTGGATAGATGCTTACTAACTAAAAACTTCTTTAAACAAAATATGTTATGTGCTTATTTAGACCCCTATTCAGTTGGTCAAATTGCAATTGAATGAGGGCCTAATAATATTAGTAGTTGTGTAAACCATAAACATACATTTTTGGGGGGGAAACACATATTTTAAGACTTACCTTGTGAGTACAGGAATCCATTTTGTTACATCACTTTCTAAGAGCTAGATGATGGGTGTCTGTGTTTGAAGTTATCAGTGGAGAGAGCAGTAGGGGACAAGTGAACAGGCAGAAATCCAAAGTCTTTGTCTGATAACTGGATAAGACTGAAACTGACACAACATCAGTCCCACCTAAGTAGCCCAGAAGCAGGCACCTGGCATCATTCAATGCAACCATGGCTTTCCAGAGAAGTTAACACCCCTTTCACACACACACAACTTCAACCAAGGTATCATGGTCCCTCCAGGGTCCAGAAGTGGCATCCCAATTTTATTTTTTTTATCCCGTACTAGCTGTATGATTTTATTTCCTGTTTAGGTATGTTTTTAGTCAGAATTAAAGTATTCAAATATATTTTTTAATGTGCAGTGGTCCTTTTAGGGTATAAATGAAATGTGCATTTGGTGAGATTTTTGTTTGTTAGGAGACACAAGGACATACTTGAAGCAGACTGTAATCGACACGGTTCTCTTAGCTTCTTCTGGTCTTCTAACTGTGTGAACAAAAAGAGATTTGCTTTCAGAATAACTGGAACAATAAACATTGAATACCAGAAAGAGAAAGAAAACACCCAAATTAGAGCAGAATGAACAAAACCCCACAATACATAGATATACTGATGCATACTAACCGAATGCCTCCTCCTTTAATGTCACAGAAAGATCGAAGTCATTGCATGATGTATCTTTTTCTGTCACAGGAGCATGAAATACACTAACCACCTGCACACATGAAATTACATCATTAAAGTGACATCAATGCTGGACCTTGCCTTTTTTATGTAAGGATATATAACATGAATATACAGTAGAATCCAGCAGAACACACAGTTCTAAGTGGGTGGCTTGGTTACAAATCTCCCAAAAATTAGCCCTTTCCTGGTGACTTCTGTTCTTTTTCATTTATTTTTTATTAAAGTCCACTGAATTCCATATTTACCATTTGTTGCTTTCGAAGAATTAGACTACATAAAGGAGAAATGTTTTTTTTTAATTAAATAATACAATCTTGAATTTATTAACAGTTGTATATATCTATATATAACTGTGGACTTCCTTTTTCCGGTTAGCTTTGCTGAACTGTTTTTTTTTTTTTTTTTTTGGGGGGGGGGGGGGGGGGGGGTGTGATTATAGCTCTGCAAACTTGCTTGGCTTGTAATAACTTCCATAGGGCTGAGTCAACCTTATAGGAGTTCTTACAGGAGCCATGTAATCTCGAGCCCCAAACTGGCAGCCTATATCGAGATAAGGTTCCATCACATAATGGATGATGCCTCCTACCTCCTGCTGTTGCCTAGTATATACAAATATTTAATACTGGTATTAATGTTATGTTAATCAGCGAGGGTTTGATTCTTTAAACAGTAAGCAAAACAATAAGTTAATCCATTTTAGCTATTCTAATGATTTAAACTTTTAAAACATTTTATGTTTGAGTTGTGAGTTTTCAGTCTTGTTGGGTGCTTTAGAGAAAGTACTTTGCTTGACTTTAAACTCAATATCACAGCCCTCTATTTGTTCATAATTTGTTAAATTTCTTTTTGATTGCGAATATGTATAGCTGAGAAGACAGAAAAGATGTGTGATATGAGAGAAACCCTCAAATATATCCACAATATAAGAATTAAAGCATATCTGGGATAAGCACAAGGCTATCCCGAGGCTAAATTAAACCAGTCTTTTGAGGAAATAGAATGGAGAGAATAGATGGGCCTTTTGGTTCTTATCTGCTTTCAAATCAATCACATATATAGTTGTGAGCGTACGAGTTGTTGCTAACGCTGCGGGCTCGCGTAGCGAGTCGCGGGCCTCGCGAAGCGAGGGCAGGGGCTTGTGTAGCGAGTCGCGGGCCTCGCGAAGCGAGGGCCAGGGCTCGCATAGCGAGCCCGCGGCCCTCGCAAAGCGAGGGCACTGTGCCAGGTTCTCAGTTGCTGGCATGGAGCGCCGAAGGCGCTCCTTGCCAGCAACTGAGGACCCTCGCGAAGCGAGGGCCTCAGTTGCTGGCTTGGAGCGCCGCAGGCGCTCCATGCCAGCACCTGAGGACCTCGCAAAGCGAGGTCTTCAGTTGCAGCAACTGAGACCCTTGCAAAATTTCAAAAAAAGTTCACGTCGCAACACATTACGACACTCGCAAACAACATACGACACACGTTCACACACATTACGGCCTCGCAACACTCGGACGCAACTCGCGAACATTACAAAATTTAAAACACAATACATACACACAGCACATACATAAAAACCTTACCTACACAAACAGGAAGCAACCAGGACCTCAAAAATGCAACTTACAACTTAATTGCATTCAAAATAAAAGAGTTTAGACACTAAATAGTTTGTTAAGCGACACAAAAAATGGCCGACGAATAAAACGAAAACGAGGCTACACACGCAAACACCATACGAGACACGTTACCACACATTACGACTTCGCAAACATCGGACGCAACACGCCGACATACAAACATTTAAAACTTAAGAAAGACACACAACAAACACATAAAAAGCTTACCTACAGCAAGAGGAACCAGCCAGCACCTCAAAAAAACAAGTTACACCTACATTTAAATCAAAATAAAACACTTTAGACACTAATACAATCGCTAAGCGACAAAAAAAATGGCAGACGAACAAAACGAAAACGAGGCTTCAGACGTAACTACACTACACTTACTCGCAATAATGAAACACATACTATGCGGAACGTATCACAATCATATTAAACACCATTTTGAACAGTAATACGCAGAAAATGGCGGATGGAACGCAAATTGTAAGCTGGAACGCAAATAGCGCATGCGTATTGCGTTCTAACGGTCTCACTTTCCAGAACTTTCTACAAGTTTATAAATACTGCCTATTTCAAACAAAAAAATACATTTCTCCTCAGGTGATCAACGGAGTGACTTCTGAGATAACTGCTGCTTTTACTTGAGAAGACAATTCTTTACTAATTTACTACTTTGCATTGCAAATTACAAGTGAGAGGTAAGCTATAATATATTACATTTTATTATCAGGACAGGTCAAACAAATAAAAAATAAAAATAGGATTTATGTAGTGACATATATGGCACATTTATGTGTATAGGCTCAAAAAAAAAATACGGTTCATTTAACAAAACAACAAAAAAACATAATTCAATATTAAACAGAGGTTTATGTATAGTGACATGTGACACGCACATATATGTCTATAATGTATAGTGACATCTGACACGCACATATATGTATAGAATGTATAGTGACATGTGACACACACATTTATGTGTACTGCCCCTTCATAGTGACATGTGACACGGACATATATGTGTATAATGTATAGTGACATGTGACACGCACATTTCTGTGTATTGCCCCTTCATAGTGACATGTGACACGGACATATATGTGTATAATGTATAGTGACATGTCACACGCACATTTATGTGTATTGCCACTGCAACAAAATTTGCTTAAAACAAAATCAGTAAACAACTACATTTAAATGACATTATATGTCATGTATACTGATATGTCACACGCACATATATGTGTATCATCTATAGTTACATCTCACACACACACATTTATGTGTGTTGGAAAAAAAAAATATAAGGTTAATTTAACCATTTAAATATGAGTCATGTATACTGATATGTCACACGTACACAAAATAATTACATTAAACTATGGAATGTGCTTCATGTATGTGACATATGTGTGTAGCCCCCAACAAAAAATAAGGTCAATTGAAAATAATTACAGAACTATATTTAAAGGACATTAATTTATTGCAATTCAATAGATCATATAAAGTTGAATCTTTCTATTTCTTTTAATATTCAAACAGACTCTGCATCAACAGCGTCTCTCAACAATTTGCACCGTGCACTGTGAAGCACAATCCCTTTTAAAGAACACCAACAAAGAAGAAGAGGTAAGATACAACAAGACATTACATGCTGAAAAGGCCATGCTTTGCTAGATGAAAAATTATAAATATACAAATAACTATTTCACTTTCTTTTTCAAACAGACACTACAAGAAGACTGGCGGATTAAGATTGGCAGGAGGGGACCCTCTGTCATTCGACACTTCAATCAAGGTAAAGTATTAAGTATAAACAAGAAAGAACCATGAGCCTTATTCAATTGTGACTTCCTCAATTCAATAGGGCTCTATATAAGCACATAACATATTTTTTATACAGAACTTTTTAGTTACTGAACTTCTAACCACAATCAAGGTTTTCAATAACTAAAAACTTTGCTCAATAAATATGTTATGTGATTATATAGAGCCCTCTTCAATTGGCAAAATTGCAATTCAGTGAGGACCTATATATCTTTAATGGCCAAGGGCCTCACTCAAATGTGATTTGCCCATTTCAATAGGGCTCTATATAAGCACAGAGCATATTTTTTAAAGGAACTTTTTATTTTGTGAACACGTTGCTTTTGGATACAAGTTCACTAAATACAAAATTCGGTAAAAAAATATGCTCTGTGCTGATATTGAGCTCTATTCCATTGGCCAAAACACAATTGAATGAGGAGCTGACAATATAACAAATGCAGTAACCAAAGGCCCTCATTCAATTGCTATTTTGGACAATTAAATATGGCTATAAATAAGCACTTTTAGGCCCTTATTCAATTATAACAAATATATGTGATGTGCTTATTTACAACCCTATTACATTTTCAACATTGCAATTCAATGACGGCCTTAGAGTACTATTACATTGCAAAAAATGCAATTGAATGAGGGGCAAACTATGCAACATATGGTACACACAAAGGCCCTCATTCAATTGCAATTTGCAAAATTGAATAGGGCTCTAAATAACAACATAACATTTTTTTTAAAAGAAGTTTTTAGTTACTAAAAATCTATCCAAAATAAAGTTTTTCAATGACTAAAAACTTCTTTAAAAAAATATGCTATGTGCTTATTTAGGGCACGATTCAATTAGCCAAATCGCAATTGAATGAGACACAAACTGCTACACACAAAACAGAATTTCTTATTCAATGTTTAACAACCTATAAGCCTTACAAAGAAGCAAAAATAAGAATAACAAAAGTGTTGCGCACCTAATAGCATTGTACAAAAAATCACACAAACACATAGGAAACTACATTAACATTCTTCTTTAATGTTTAACAACCTATAACCAGTACAATCAAGAATAAAAAACTTTTGCACAAGTGGTGCGCACAAAACAGGATTGTCAAAAACTAACACAAACACATAGCAAACTACATTAAATATATTATTTCATGTTTTACTAACTATAACCATCCCAATAAAGGTTAAATAAGTATACCACAAGTGGTGCGCACAAAATAGGATTGTACAAAAAATAACATAAACACATAGCAAAATAAATTTATATTCTTATTTCATATATCACAACCCACAAGCCTTTACCACAGGACCACACCATCGGACGAGGACTTCCAACAGAGGACCACACCATTGGACAACGATTTTGAACCGAGGACCAACAAACATTCGGATTTAAATCACACTTCAACCAAGGTACAGTATAATAACTACTAGAGTATAAAACTAAAGAAACTGCTTTCAGTTGCATCCGTGTCAACAGAAAAATAAAAATAAAAATTTACTATCTCCCTTATTCTATTTAAATTGCTACTATGCAATACATAGCTCAATAACCACATCACTTTTTTTTTTAGCAAAGAAGTTTTGCAGTGGAAAATATCTATCCACAAACAACGTTTTTAATAAATAAAACCATTATTTTAAAAAAATATGTTACATGCTTATTTACAGCAGTATTCCATTGGCCAAATTCTTAGCCAGTGAGGACAGGAATTATAAATTTAACTAAATATAAATGATACATTAATGATTTGCCTTTTATTTCACCAATTGTGCACAAGAATCTTTAACAGGAATTACAAATTAAAATATACACAATTACATTTATTTTTTTTCCTTTACAGATTAATATGGCTGATAACGAGACCAAAGAAGAGAAGAAAAGACGTCAAACTAGAGAAAGACAAGAGAGATGGGCCGCCCAGCAGACACCGGAGGAGAAAGAAATTCGACGACAAAAAGAACGCAAAAGACTTGCAAATAAAAGAATATCAGCTGCAAAAATGAAAGATACAACCAAAAAAAAATAAAAAGATAATAAAGCATTTACAAACTGTTCCTAAAACATCAGATGACATTTTACAAGATACCAGTCAAGACAGACCAAAAAAAGCAACTACAAAAACAAAGCATTTACAAACTCTTACTAAAAACTTACAGGACATTTCAACCAAACAAGGACAATATATACCAAGAAAAGCCACGAAAAAAACTAAACATTTAGAACCTGTTGTTGAAACATTTCATGACTTTTCATCTGATGAATATGAAAGTCAACATCCGATATGCTTTGCAAATTGTCCTTTACTGAAGTCTTTAGCAGTAGAGGTTCATAGTTGTGGGGACATGAGTACTCAATGTCAATTTTGTGAGGCTTATTATTTTAAACAGGAGAGACCCAGAGATGGACAATTTATTCGTTGTTGTCAAAAAGGAAAGTTCAAACTTCCAGAAAGGAAACAATTTCCAAACTATTTACAAAATATTATGACTGAACCTACTTTTCCAAATTACAAAAATTTTAAGACAAACATAAGATCCTACAATAGTGCCATATCATTTGCATCTATGGGGGCAACATTGGCTGCTAATGTACCAGGACATGGTCCTTACTGTTTTAAAGTCCAAGGACAAATTTATCATCGGACTTCACATTTACATCCAGAGGAAGGAGAGCAAAGAAAATTCGCTCAACTATATGTCCTAGATACAATGGAAGCTGTTGACCAACGTATGCAGATGGAAGAAAATAAAAAATTCTTACCCAGTGTTTTTATAGAGCTAAATAACATTATGGACAACAATCCCTACAGTAAAGCTTACAAAAAATTGGCAGAAGTAGAAAATGAACAACTACTTCATGCACAAAGACATCAATTACCCATGCCAAAAATTAATATGGTGCTTAAAAGAGACAGACATACTGATAAACGTCGTTATAACTTGCCAACATCAAATGAGGTTGCAATGGTCTTTCAGAATGATGAAGGAGAACCACCATTTCAAAGAGACATTAGAGTATATCCCAGAAATGAGGAGCAAGCATTTATTAATATTAATATATTAAGTCCAAATTTAGATCCAATGACATATCCCATCTTTTTCCCACATGGAGAAGCAGGTTGGCAACCAAAATTAACCCTTCCCAGTTACCCAAATGCTAAAGCCAGAATCCGAAATAATGTTTCTATGCTTGAATTTAAAGTTGCTCAAATTGCCATTAGAGATGAATTTAATCCAATTTTATGTGGTGGGAAACTAACACAACAATGGATTATTGATTCATATTTGCAAGTTGAGGCAAATAATTTAAACTTTATAAAATATCAACAAGATAAACTACGTGTAGAACAATATTGTGGACTCATGGACTATGTTGCTGACGTGGCTATAAGCAGAGACATGACAGCTGGCAAAGCCATCATTTTACCATCTTCCTTTCAAGGATCTCCTCGAAATATGAGAGAAAGATACAATGATGCTATGGCTATTGTGACAAAATTTGGAAAACCAGATTTATTTGTGACATTTACATGTAATCCACAATGGCCAGAAATTAATCAAAATCTACTTTTTGGACAAAGTGCTTCAGATCGACCAGATTTAGTAGCCAGAGTTTTTAAGATCAAATTAAATGAATTAATACGTGACTTCACTATAAATCAGTTATTTGGCAAATGTCTTGCTTATGTATATACCATTGAATTTCAAAAAAGAGGCCTTCCACATGCACATCTTCTCATAATACTTCAAGAGAAAGATAAATTAGATACTTCGGACAAAGTGGATGCAGTCATAGTTGCTGAACTACCAGATCCAGAACTATATGGTAGACTATATGAGATTGTTACTCATCGCATGATTCATGGACCCTGTGGAGACCTTAATCCACAATCACCATGTATGGAAAATAATCAATGTTCAAAAGATTTTCCAAAAGATTATAGAGACAAAACATATGCAAATTGTGATGGATATCCACTTTATAAAAGAAGAGAAGGAGATAGTGCCATTATTCGTGGAAAAAAAGTGGACAATAGATATGTAGTACCCTACAATCCACATTTACTCATGAAGTACAACGCCCACATCAATGTAGAAGCCTGCACTTCCATCAAATCCATTAAATATGTCTACAAATATATTTACAAAGGTTACGATGCAGCTACTGTAGTCGTCAAAAGTGCAGACAACCCTGAAAGTAGTGAGTTAGTACATGATGAACTTGCATCTCATGTAGATGCTCGCTATGTCAGTGCGCCAGAAGCTATGTGGCGGCTTTTAAAATTTGAAATGCATGATAGATCACATGCAGTATATAGGTTAGCAGTACATTTGCCACAATGACATTTAGTCTATTTCCATGCTGGAAATGAAATGAATGCATTGGCCCAAAGTGAAGATCGTCACACTACACTAACTGCATGGTTTGCATTAAATTCCACTGATGCTCAAGCAACACAATACTTATATATTGAAATTCCATATCACTATGTTTTTGTGAATGGATTATGGAGAGCAAGAAAAACCAGAGGCAATAAAATAATTCCACGAATTTACACAGTCAGTCCAAGAGATGTTGAACGTTTTTGCTTACGGATATTACTTTTAAATGTTCCAGGAGCACAAAGTTTTGAACAATTAAGAACTGTTAATGACATTGTATATGAATCCTTCCATTTAGCTGCAAGACATAGAAACTTACTCGCTGATGATACAGAGTGGGAAAGATGTTTAGAAGAAGCAGCACAATGTCAAATGCCACGACAGATGAGAGAACAATTTGCTTTTATTTGTATCTTCTCAAATGCTCCAAATGCATTAGCTTTGTGGGAGACTTTTAAAAGTAATATGGCTGAAGACTTTATGCGACGATACAATGAACCCATTGCACACTTAAAAGCGTTAATGGAAATTCAAGAAGTCTTTTTAACTCATGGATTAAGTTGTGCAAGTTTTAATTTGCCTGATCCAGGTCTTATAGATGACATTAACTTTGAAGACTATGACATTCAACTACAAGCAGAAAGAACAGAAGAAAGACTTGCAACTTTAAATACACTACAATTGCAAGCATTTCATGCCATTAAAAATGCTATAGATGATGACATGGTGACAGAGCGTTATTTCTATCTTGATGGACCTGGCGGATCAGGGAAAACATATTTGTACAATTTATTAATGAGTTCAGTACGAGCACAAGGAAAAATAGCAATGGCGTTTGCCACTACTGGAATTGCTGCACTTTTATTAGAAGGTGGAAGAACTGTTCATAGTGGATTTAAACTGCCAGTGCCTATTTTAGAAAATTCTGTGTCAGATATTCGCATGACATCATTACAAGCAAAGAAATTGAAGAAATGTAAATTAATTATAATAGATGAGGCCACAATGATGTCATGCTATGCCCTCCAATGTATTGACCGTTTGCTTCGTGAAGTCATGGATAATATTTTTCCATTTGGTGGAAAGGTAATGTTGTTGGGTGGCGATTTTAGACAAACATTACCTGTCGTTGTACATGGAAATCGAACAGACATTATTGAAACATGTATAAAGTCAAGTACAGTATGGAAACATTTTACCCATCTTCAACTGCAACAAAATATGAGATCAGAAGGCCAAACTAATTTCAATGATTGGCTTATTAAAATTGGAGAAGGCAGAACAGAAAAAATACTACATTTACCTGACGACACTGTAGAGATCCCACCTCATATGATTTGTCAACAAAATATTATATCGGCTATATTTGGAGGGAGCATAAATAACGAAGAATATTCCGAGCTTGCCAACCAAGCTATACTGACGTGTAAAAATAAAGATGCATTAATACTCAATAATGAAATCTTAAAAAAAATTAATGCACCACAAAGAAATTATTACAGTGCTGATTCTGTACTTGCTGATGACAATGAAAGTCAGGCAAACTTTTCAACTGAATTCATTAACTCTTTAACTCCTTCTGGAATGCCACCACATATTTTGCAGCTAAAGAAAGGTGCAATTATCATGTTACTGCGAAATATGAACCCCAAAAAAGGCCTATGCAATGGCACAAGATTAATTGTTCAACAATTAAAGGACCATTTTATAGATGCTGAAATTTTAACTGGGACCCATAAAGGAGAGAGAGTTTTCATACCAAGAATAGATTTAGCACCAAGTGAAAGTAGTCTCCCTTTTATACTTCAAAGAAGACAATTTCCCATTATTATGGCATTTGCCATGACCATTAATAAATCACAAGGTCAAACTTTCAAATCTGTGGGTATTTACTTGGAAGAACCAGTTTTTGCACATGGTCAATTGTACGTTGCGTTGTCATGCTGCAAAAATCCACAGGCTATTAAAGTTTACATTGAAAACAATGAAAGTCAAGGTGATTTATTAGAAGATGGACGTATTTTTACTAAAAACATTGTCTACTATGAAGTACTATAACTTTGCAGGATACAAACTAAAGCCATGCAAACATTTTGGAAAAACATTCAAAAATACAAAACAATTGGTTGTTTAATTCAGTCATAATTAATGGAAGTCATGTTTATGGATAATTCGCCTCACAAAATACTTGCCTTGCATTTCTATGAAAAATTATGTTAAAATGTTAAGTCACTATGTTAATGTTTCATTCATGTTTATCGCCAGTTTATGTGCTCAGTAATGAATTACTTTAATTACGTACGGTTTAAGGAGAGTTTTTACTGTATGCCTTCCTCTACATTCAATGTATATTAAACTTAACAATTATTCTCAGACAAATTGCATGTTAATACTGATTAATTTAAAGTTAAACTGTTTTTACATTCAAATGTTAATACTTTTAATTCAAAATTATGTTACAAAATGTATTTACTATGTTCCTGTTTATAATGTTCAAAATTACACAAATGTTTTGCAAAAATTCCAAAGTTACATAAAAAATAAAGTTCAATTTTAAAAATATATACTTTCAAGGTTATTCCTTACATATATTTTAAACTTCATGTTAAAATTCGGCACGTTGCAAAAAGTCTTTTTACTTTTTACTTTCCTCTGGATTATATGTATATTAAAGTGAACAATTCTTCAGATACAAAATTCATTTTTAAAAACCATTACATCAACGTTTTACAAAAATACATGTTCATATCACAATACTTACAAGGGTCAAAAATATATTTAAATAACTAAACAACTTCACAAACATATACATCACATTGCCGTCATTTTTTGACGGGCAAGTCGCTAGTGTTTTTATAATATCAATTCACCTTCAAGCTACTATATGAATACATTTTTAATAGTCTATTAAAGTCTTTTCAAGAATCCCAATCATACTGACTTATAGGTTAGGATATTCTAGGTAGTCATGTTACCAATACACTAGCACAAGGTCTGTTAATTTTTTTTGCACATTTTATGATACTTAAATTTAATGTTATATGCTGTCTCAGAGTTATTTGAATGTGTGGTTGAACATGGGAATGTCATACGTGAAAGTGGGTGTGAATTTATACACCGAGTGTATTGTTGTATTGACTTGGAAAAGCAGTTACGTATGCTACATAAGCTATTATTTTATTACATTTTTGTTCAACTACACGGTCTGTAATTTAATCATTACAATTATTAGTGTTATTTTGTCTCAGAGACATTATAGAGGTACATTTTAAAGTATATTGGTGTTTAGGATTAAACTCACTGTCAGAGTGCCTTGTCCTTTTCCTTTAGCCTTCACCAAAAAGTCTTTATTCACTTTAGTCTATAAAGAGATTGCAGTTGAAATATGTGAAGATACAAACATACCAAACACAATGCCAGTCACTCCAAGATGCAATGGAAATGGCCAGTCTCCAGGCCATGCAAAGTAAAGTACAGTACAAGCCTTTCCCATTTCACACATACATTGGCATCCTAATATATTACAATTACATAGAGACTGTTCCCCATAATACAGATTCAATGCATATATCACATTACCATTTTTCCCAATCACACAAACATACATATTCACAAAGCACTGTACCCCAATCTCACTTGTCACATCTCAGGATCTATAAGACACATTTCTATCCTCCCTCATCACACATACACAATGAAGTCAGCCTTACCACACATAATAACAGCTGTTTCATTACACACACAGCATAATATAATGTATGTCAGTTATACTGTACACTCTGTGTCAGCAGCCAGCCTCCCTCACCACATACACACAAGTTTCTTATCATAGATAGATATCTTTTGCCTCACACGAATATGTCCCTTACTATACCTCAGCAGAACGTGTCACCATAGCATTGTCCAGGTTTATGCGATAAGTTAAAGGTTGACTTCTCTCTGCTAGGTGAAGACTTACATCTAGGTCTAAATCACTGATATGTGTGGTGTCTTTATGATACTGAGCCAAAGCCTGGAACATCACAAATGTAGCCTAGAAAAAAGGACAGAGAGATGCAAAGCAACAACAGTCAGTGCTATATGCGTATCAAGGATGCAGTCAAATACAAAGTCTGTGTGATAATATATCTGTCCTCGTAGATGAACATTTTAGAAAGTGGGCATCTTTGTGGGATATATAAACAATTAAAATAGTTTGGAACTAAAGGAACAAAAACTTTATACTGAATATGTTTAGTAGGAAGAGTTACTATCACCCCGCCCCCTTCCCTGTAAAATTTGAAGAAAGTTTGTTATAATGAAGCAAATGTGCAAAATGTCTGTTGATTATCTGTATCTCTCTTGTATTTTAATAAAACTATGTGAACTACAAAAAAAAAGTCTGTGTGATCAACACTCACTTGCGTGCTCCCAACACCTTGTTTCTCTGTGAGCCAGCGGGCAATGGGGTCTGTCAAATCATTCTGCTTCATTTGCAGCAAGGCAAGCAGAGCGTATGATGTGGCTTCTAGTGAGATAGAAGATGAGCTGCGCTCTGACCAATAAGTCTTATCTATAAAGATAGAAAAATAAAATAAAAAGCAATGAAAAATAGTTGGAAAATTAAACAGAAATTGAGTGTATGAAGAAGGAATAGAAACAGTCAAAGGTGGGTTATAGAAAAAAAGTCCTTCTAATTTCACAATCTATAAGAATATTAGAGGTTTAATTTTTTTATCCGTTTAGTATTTTCTGGTTCCACATAAAATATAAAACTATTGTTTCTATTAAAGGTGTAATGCTCTTTATATGGGCATGCATAATTTGTGGTTGAATCTATGGAGGACAGTGACATTAACTGTGTATATGTGCATGTGCATTTTTTTTTTTATATATATAAAGTTTTTTTTAATAATACTACACTTTTGTATGTCTTAGTTTTACTGTCCATTTCATGACCATCCATGTCGAGTAAGAGTTTGATCGATAACAGAAGGCCTAAAGAAACTTAAAGATAAACAGGACTTTTAATTCATTTTTTATTCTTTATTTTTTTGTTTTGTTGTATTTGTGCACTGTTGATCAAAAATTGGGAAAGCAATTAATTGGTGCATGCAGGTAACTCCTGC
Source organism: Discoglossus pictus (assembly GCA_027410445.1). Lineage (NCBI taxonomy): Eukaryota > Metazoa > Chordata > Amphibia > Anura > Alytidae > Discoglossus > Discoglossus pictus. Next base: position 142,971,099 of record CM050167.1, on the reverse strand, counting down.
AACTCAAATTAATAGAGTATTTAATAGGTGTGATTCTCTGCATCCTGTTAATAGATGTTGCTGTCTTAACAGGATAGTGGAATATGTAAAATGTTCTTTGGTGATGTACAACAGTTGAGTGATTCTAGTGGATGGTGACTATGGGTGTGTTACTTTGCATCAATGTCAGCTGTGTGTATTTTGTTGATGAAGTCAAAATTACAAAATCCTAAGGGATTTTAAGGGGAACACACTTTCGATTGAGTTTGTAAATCTGTCCCACTGTTAAGAACCCATTCGTTCTTAAAGGTGGTCTCCATAACGAGCTGTCTTTAATAATTTTTCTTTATCTTATCCCTCAGTAACTTGTTGCTTTAAACTTGTCAAGAGTCTAATATTACTCAGAAAGGTGTCAGTACCTGTAGCAGCAGACATCAGTTTTCCTGGGTCAAGAAGTTTCCCAGCCTTGGCTAGTGCAAAAGAGCTGATTGCAATTGCATATGGATTGCGTAGAGCTTGATACTGATCCAAAAGGAAAGTTGTTGCCCTGTCGATGCTGCTCAGCAGGTTCTGGGATAGAACATAAGGATTAATATTGATAGGTGGGTACTTCAGTAGTAACCTGCATGGGTTGATGGAACAATACTATGCTGGTGTTCTGATATGCAATGTCCTCTTGGGTTAGTTAAGTGACATTTTGTCTAGAGTAACAGACTGGTCTATATACATATTATTATTATTATTATTATTATTATTATTATTATTTTTATTATTAACCTTAATCTGTAATGTGCCAAAATATTCTGTAGCGCTAAACCAGGTAGATACAAGTCAAAAACAATTTTAACAAATAACAAAAGAATGAAGGGCCCATTATTGAGTTCAAAAGGAAGCATACAAAGTGATTTCTCTAAAGCACCCAATAAGATCGAAAACTTGCAAACTCACAGTCTAGAGGGTATGGGTGAGGTATAGAAAGGTGAGGCACATTATATTGTTCATATGAAGGCTGAAGGTAATACTCTTCTTTAAATAGATTCTTTTTTTTTTGAGACTTTGAAGGATTTGAGGAAGGAGGATACTCTAGGGTAGTGAGGAAAGGATTTCCAAAGAATAGGGGCAACACAAGAAAAGTCCTGAAGTCATTAGCAGAGCACGGTTGGGAGAATATTTAGAAACAAGAGCAGAGATATTAGAGCGTGCATTATTAATGAGGGCTTTATACGTTAGAGTCAAGATTTTAAGTTTTACTCTGAAGGCTATGGGAAGCCAGTGCAGTGACTGGCAGAGATGTGCTGCAGACACAGATCAATGAGTATGGTAGATGAGTCTAGCAGAGGCATTCATTATGGACTGACGTGGAGAGAGAGTGGTGATGGGAAGACCAGCAAGGATAGAGTTGCATTAGTCAAGGTGGAGTGGAAATAAGAGAGTGTATCAGAATTTTGGTTGAGTCTTTTGAGTTAAAGTGATGTATTTTATAAATGGTGTTAGGTGAAAATGAGAAGATTTAATGATGAATTGTATGTGAGGAATGAAAGAGAGGACAGGATCTAGTAGAACCCCAAGACAATGGGCCTGAGAGATGTGTGAGGAGAGGAAGTTGTTGAAGAGGGTTGGAAGATTAGGAGCTTCGTCTTTGACATATTACATTTTGAGTTGACGGGCAGACATCCTGGAGGATATACTAGAGAAGCAGTGGGCCACATGAGCTAGAAGAGAGGGAGAATATTCTGGTGCTGAGAGGCAGATTTGGGTATCATCTGCATATAGATGGTAATGAAATCCAAAAGCGAGGACGTATAGATGAAGAAAAGGAGGGACCTAGGACAGAACCTTGTGATACTCCAACAGTCAGAGGGCGAGGTGATGAAGAGGAGCCAGAGAAGGAGATACTAAATGTTCGATTTTCTAGATATAATGTGAACCAAGAGGGAGCAGTGTCACAGATGCCGATAGAGTGGGGAATTTGGATAAGAAGAGGGTGGCCAACTTTGTCAAAGGCAGCAGAGAGATCTAGCAGAATAAGAATAGAGACTTTAGTGAGAGCAGTCTCTGTGGTGTGTTGGGACCGGAAGCCAGATTGGAAGGTGTCAGGGAGGGAGTTGTAGGAAATAGATTGGGAAAGGCGATTGTAGATGATACATTGAAGCAGTTTGGAAACCAGGGGAAGTAGAGAGATAGGACAGTAATAACGGCGTGTTTTAAAGATGATGAAAACTTGCCAGTGTTTAGGGAAAGATTGAATATATGTGTGAGAGGTGGGAGAAGTGTGGTAGAGATCGGATGGATCAGCTGTGATGAAATAAGATCATGTGGATCAGTTGGAAGACGAGAGGTTGATAAAAGCCTAGAGACTTCATCCTCACAGGGTCAAAGGTGTCCATTATGGATGAGGGAACAGGTAAGGATGAAGGCGGGTGTTGTCGGTTTGCTGAGAGGAGAGCAAGTTAGGACCACGCTGAGAGTAGAGATTGTTAGGGATATTTGAAATTTTAGTATTAAAGTGGCTAGCAAAGTTTTTGGCCGTGAGACAGAAAGGGGCAGGAGCTGTTCAAACCAGTAACCATGTATATGTTAAAGGTTTGGCCTCAATTTTGGGTGGGACATAAGAGTATAAAATTCCTCACCCAATTCCTGTGGCAACTTTGTGCGAAAGAACCTACTCATCTTCTCCTCCACTCTCTTCACAAAATTAATTTTGTTTGATTAATTATCATCAATCAAGACCATAAATCACTGTAATCCTTCAACATTTTAAAAAGTACTCATCATTCCTGTTATCCATAACATCATGGCTGTGTTTTATCCTCGGCCCTTGAAGCGCAGGTCTAGGGCAGCACATTTTAAGGGGGCAGCAGGCTGCAATACCATGGAATATACACAGAAATATCTATATAGTAACAATGTGCCCTCCACAGGTCAGTTTAAAGCACTGAAGATTTCTACCTAGGAGAGAAGAAGTTAACTCTAGGAGAAGTGATTAAAAGAGACACTCAGAGAGATAGGACTTGTCCCAATTAGATGCTGCTGAAAGAATTCACAGGCTCTGTGAGGAAGCCGAAGGGGCAATTTCTGTTAGAGCTGACAGAGATGTACCCAGTACAGTGGATACCAAAGCTGGATCAAAGAAAATACAATACAGAGAGATTTACCTAGAGGGTCATTGTATTGGAGCTGCAGGGTCTCTGAAGCTGGAGAAAAAGATCCAGAGAATGAATGATGTGTGGAAGCTGATTAACAAGACCACAGACTGGGATTCATTGAACTCAGATGGTAAAGAAGTGTCGTAAAACGGGGCATTGACAGAGAGAGAGAGAGACAGTTGCCTTGTTACAAAATGCGGATATTATTCTCTCTGTAAGTGTACCTGGCACTTTCTGACTTACTGTATACTTACATGGACACATATCCAAATAATTTTCTATATACAGATGTGTGATAAACTTATGATTGGTAAATAGTAAGAGGAAAGGAGTAGTAGTAACTGGGTCGTTTGAATGCTCAAATTTAAATTGGCCTCCTAGGGCAGCATAAAATCTAAATACACCCCTAAATGTCATACATTTTGTTTCTCTTCATTTAATAATGTGTTCAATATAATTCAATAATTCTTTGTATTTTTTTTTTTTGTCTGGATTCAGCCATTAAAATAATCCTGTAACAAGGCTACCATTCCTTATTTATCAATCAAGCTTTTATCAATTCACTCTAGTCTATGGAATCTGCATTGTATTGAATGGGAAAGTAAAGTATACTTTCCAACAAAATTTACTTTTGGTTTTAGGAGAAGTCTACAAAATATTCAATGATGTCATGGAATTGCAACTGGATACTTCTCGACATTTATCATTGCCCAACAGTATTACATTATCTGCACAAATACCTACTCATTAAAAGTAACAATAAACATCCAAAAAAAAACAAAAAAAACAAATATGTATATCTCAATCGCAATATTCATATTTTCCCACAAAAAAGAAACAATTGGTGCAACTACTACATCGGAGTTTCTTAGCATTTTTCTAGATTTCACACTTATGCAAGTCAAAATAAATAAACATGAAATTATTAACATTGTTGATAACCGGTAATAATCCTAATTAACAATGTTCCAAGTACCGGTAATTATATATATGAATTGAGATGCATCTGTTTGCTTTTGTATGCTGTTATTAGCTAGAAGTAAGATTAGACTATCAGTAACATTTTCTATCGCTGAAAACAAGATAATCTTTCAAACTCTGTCCAAGTTTAGATCCAAATCTTCCTCTACAATCCAATGAATCAGAAGCATTATTTGGTTATCACTCAATTACTTTTTGATTAAATCTTTATTATCAAATATCTCACCCAAATTTCCTTTCATACAGGAACAGTTATCTCTACAAACTCCTCAATCAACAAAAGAGATCAGTCAAGTCTTAATCAACTAAGAAAATATGCTAACTATGTTATGTATGAAGAGGTGGATCCTAATACCTTAAAAATGTATAAAAGAGCACCGACCACATTTAAAATATTTGTTATCTATGAATGACCAAACTACTGCTCCTGTAACCGATTCAGTGTAAGCATTCAGAAGCATTCCTCTCAAAACACTGAACATTTCTCCTAGGACCATTAAGACATGCTATACAGGCATTCAACACAACTCACCATAAAATATGTCAGCAATTTCATATAATTTGTGTCCCCCTACTGTCAAATTATTTATAAAAGTATTGATTAAAGATAAATATCAATCAACACATACAAGACTTCCCATAAACAGAAATATATCCAAATCCCTGGCATCCATATTATCTACCAGCTTTTATATATACATATATATATATATATATATATATATATTTATATATATATATATATATATATATATAAATAATGAGTATTGCAGTATATTATGATACCTTTCTTTGTTGGACAAACGTCTTATTTATAAAAAAAATATTAGATCATATATGACCATTTTTTCTATATAATATCATTGTTAGCTCATTGAACCAATTACTTACACTGACATGTGCAGTACACGTTTTCTGGCTCTCCAGCATGGCAATGAGGACATGTGCTGTGAGTTTAGCATCCAGTTCACCCTGTGTAAAACAGATAGAGATATTATACATCTTGGAAACAGCATCAGAGGTCTTGCTGAAGAATGTTTTAGAATACAGGGTGGAGCTTTAAAGTTTTTTTTTTTTTATTGTTTTAAATTCATATCTGTTATGGACAGATAATTGTCTGTAATAGTGACTTTGATAGGTGGCAGTTCTGTTATAAGTTTACAAGAAAAGGTGGGATGTCTATGATAGGGGCAGATAGAGGTGGGATGTCTATGATAGGGGCAGATAGAGTTGACATGTCTTATAAGTATAGTAAGAGTTTACATGTCTTAAAAATTTAGAGACGTGACATATGTGTTAGGGATATGGGGAGTGTTTACATGTTTATGGTATGGATATTGAGATTTAACATGTCAAATAGCAGGTGACATATCTAGATTGGGAGATACAGAAATCTCATGTCTTAATTATGGATAGGGAGAGATGTCATGTATGATAAGAATAAAGGAAAATAGCATAATTGTGAAAGGGATAATACATGAAATATTTGTGATGTGGATAAGCAGAGTTTGCACATCTGGGAGGGAGATGGCATTTGTTGTATAAATAATGGCAGGTGACATTTCTGAAGCATCAACCTCAGGGTGGTCAAAAAGATTATGTGGCGGTGCCAGAAGAATTGGCATTGTTGATCTCCTGGGTCAAATAATGTGGTGTCTTGTGGTGTAGCAATCTAGCAATCATCTGGGCCAGCACCCAGTCTGAATGTTCATAATCCAGGACTTTCTCAACTCAGGTCACCAGTTCTTGCTAAAGGTGGCATATGATATTACAACATTGGAGATGCTGCGTTATGGAGCCGGTTCTGATGGAGCCGGTTCTCATGCAAAAACATGTCAATGGCACATTTTGTCGTGCCACAAATACCATGCTTCAGGCAGTTTCCTGGTAGTATGCCAACAATAATTGATAATTGCCAGTGATAACTAAAATTACTCCACTGACAATAGAAAATAGAGAACACTGTGGAGCACTATGGAGAAAGATCTGAATATATACTGGAAACAGAAGGTGTGCAACTGGGAACATGCTCTCTCCTTTAGCTGTCTGCCAAAGGGAGACAAAGTACTCCTGTAGAGACAAAATGCTTTACCATTAAATTCCTCTAAATATGTGTGACAAATTTGAGGTTAGACTAATGCAGTTAAATGTGCGTAAGAGTTGAGAGATCAGTAGGTAAATGATTATCAGATGAGGTAGGACACAATGCTCTAGTTTTGTTTGGTTTTCTTTAACTGAAGACTCTGCAGACGACCTGTATAATCACAAATATTTTATGGCATCTACCTCCCACAAGATGTTGCAAATGGTGAGAGTTAAGAAGTCTGCCTCTAGAGAACCCTCTAAAAGTCCTTGACACCAGTTGAACTGAGCAGAGTTGGCAGATGAGTATGTGTACTGGCATTCTTGTGACTGTTCAACGTAAACTAGGTCCTGAACAACCCAGACACATCATCAGCAAAAGCTGAGGGAACAATTCACCCTCTTATAGTCTATGCTTAGCAGTGAGTCTAGTTGCCATTTATTTCTAAGATCTCCCTTGTCTGGTACAGTAAAGGACATTGATAACACTTTCAAGGGATTCCAATATCAATTTTCAGAAACCACTTGGTACATAAAGCGAGATACTACAAACTAGGCTATAAAAGTCATATGGGATTTATTATAAGGCAGCAAAAAAATGTTGCTTATAGAAACGGGAGAGACTATGTAATACTTCTTCTTAATAACTAGCAATAAACACAAGTGGAAACATTAAAGCTAAACCATATTAGAAAGATTTCACCGATGGATTCTACATGGAGGATCCAAACTCGTCCTCTAAAGAAGGAGAGATGGACAATTGTAGAGAAACTAATTCAGAGGTGGAGGAGAAAAATCAACCAAGAAGGGACTGTACACATAAGGCACATAAAGAAAAATATGTAAGAAAAATACCAGATTCCCTATCCATGAAGCATTACAGCATTCAATCCAAAGAATTACAGAGTGGCCACTGTTCCACTTGAAAAAACATCCAAACATGAAAATCATTTGAGACATTGGCTACTGCAATGCTGAGAGAGCAGCATTATTTAAGAATATTATCTTATGTATATTTCCTTAACAGAAGAACACAGATTAGAAGATTTAAGATTTAATTTGTGATATTTCATGGGAAACTTTAAAGACAACATTATCAACAGTGGCAAGAAGAGCGCCGTGGCTGAAATTTTTACAAGCAGACAAAATTTTAAAAAACTCTGCAGTATACTCATCAAGAACTTCTGCTTCTTTACAAAGAACAGCTGTAGGAGTGTAGTCATACATGGACACTTAGCTACTAGTAGTTCACTCCAACAAACATTACAAAAATATTTTCAGAATACAGTTCTCCTACTGGGGTGGCTCATAAAACACTGACAAATCAAGCAGTGCAGAGAATTTTCTAGGACTGGAATAAGATTCAAGGTCAGCAAAGACAAAATCACCAGCAGACAAGTAAATACATCTTCACAAACAAGGAATAAAATCAATTTGCCAAGCCAACAGCCCTATTAAATTTGAAGCCCGTAGCGGCATCGGAATGCCGGCAAAGGCTGCGGGCTTGAAATTCGGCTGCGTTACAGAGCTATTAAATTCCATCATGCTGCGAGTTACGGGCCATAGACGCAAGCCCGTAAACCATTCTTGCGTGGGTTGCATGTACGGCCATGAGCATGATCAATTAGTCAAACTTGTAGTTACGGGTTTAGACTGAGCCAATGGCAAAAGAGATCATCATCATTACTTCACTGAAAAATGGAGGTTAGATTTCAAAGCCTTACGGGCTTAAATTACATATTTCGATCAGACCCGCATTCCAGAAATAATGCAAGATTAATAAATCAGTAAATATGATATTCTAGTCCATGCGAGTTCCATTATATGTATTAACACATTGATTACCGGGATCGATATAACACAGAAATTAAACATAATTTTATTTTATATTGCAGGTTTGCGAGCTTGAGAATGTTGTGCTATTCATTTTAATACCTAACATCACTTTCCCTTTAATTATGAGTACAGTAGTGTGTGTATATTTGCATTTACAGTGCTACAGATAGGACTTTAACCCACTTGCGGGTCCTCCCTAGTACCCCTTGGCTTTTTGGCTCCATTTGCGGGTTACGGGTTGGAACGCCAGTGGATTCCTAGCAATTTAATAGTGATTTTCAAACGTAACAGTTATGGGCTTGACACAACAAAGGATTTGCAACCGCGGAGTTCAATCTTCCACATGCTGTAGGGTTTTTTCGACTTAAGAGGTAAGGACGAAAAAACCTTATGGGATGTGTAAAATTGAACTCCGCGGCTGCAAATTCTTTGTTCTGTCAATCCCGTAACAGTTACATTCGAAAATCGCTATTAAATTGCTAGGAATCCACTGGTGTTCAAGCCTGTAACCCGCAATTGGAGCCATAAATCCAACGGGTACTAGAGAGGACCCGCAAGGGGGTTAAAGTCCTATCCGTAGCACTGTAAATGCAAATATACACACACTACTGTACTCATAATTAAAGGAAAAGTGATGTTAGGTATTAAAAGTAATAGCACAATATTCTCAAGCTCGCAAATCTGCAATATAAAATACTTTTTTTTATATGTTTAATTTCCGTGTTATATCAATCACAGCAATCAATGTGTTAATACATATAATGGAACGTGCATGGACTAGAATATCATATTTACTGATTAATATTATTATTATTAATATTGCATTATTTCTGAAATGCGGGTCCGATCGAAAATCGTGATTGAACCCCCATAAGGCTTTGAAATCTAACCTCAATTTTTCAGTGACGTAATGATGATGATCTCTTTTGCCATTGGCTCCATCTAAACCCGTAACTACGGGTTTGACTAATTGATCATGCTCACGGCCGCACATGCAACGTGCGCAAGAATGGTAAAGGGCTTGTGCCTACAGCCCGTAGCTTGCGGCATGATGGAATTTAATAGCTCTGTAACACAGACAAATTTCAAGCCCGCAGTCTTTGTGGGCTTGCCAATGCTGCTACGGGCTTCAAATTTAATAAGGCTGAAAGTCTCACCTTTCTGTAGGATGTTCATAGGAGTCACCAACATGGACATTGGGTCAACCAGCAAGAGAATCTATGGTTTCTCAAAGCAACAAGAAAGTCGACATAGTTTTCTCCATGGAAAATCTGGGCACCCAATAGCAGATAATGCTGTAGTGCACCAATGAAACTTCGAGTTCACTGCCATATTTCCTCCACTTAAATACTGCTAAAGATGCTAGAAAAAAGTTATAAAAGAGAAAATAATGGAAAAAAGCAACTAAGCACTAAATAAAAGCTACTGAATTGACTCGTAAGTTAAAGAAACTGTTTGTAGCTTTTGAAAGAGGTTGGTAAATTGGAAGACGATTGGGAAGATGGATCCAAATGCCAAACCAAGTTACTGGTCCAAAAGATCAGAATCCATTCAAAATAAGTAATAGCAATATCTTGGATGAGGGAAATCGCCTGAGCAAATCTGCAGAACTGCCATGTAGAGCAGGGTCAACACTTTTGCTAAATATTTGTATCTCCCTGTTGGGCACAGTTCTGAAATAGTTTTTGGGCAATGGGTGTTGCAAGCTGCATTTCCAAATCAATCTAAGCTGGTTCCATGCTTCTTTAAAAGGACATACCACCCTTAGAAAGTAACGGGCAGAATCAGCTTAGAACTTAAAATGTAATACAAAATGTTAAAGAAACAAATGTTAAAGTGAAAATATAAAAGTTGTGGGTTTTTTGCTTTCTAAAACCATGTTGACTATTAGAAAGTTTAGCTATTAAAAACACTGAATAGAAAAACATTGACACAGTTGTCCTTAAAAAGTATGTTTTGGCAGTTTAAACAGATACTTGCTCTTTTTGTGAAGTAGTTTATTTTTTCAGTGTTTGAGCCATGTTTTTTTTATTTTTTAAATGCATGACATAAAATGTGTCTATAACATATATTATAAGTGGGGAAAGCTTAGTCATATCGCAAATATATAATAGAGTCACTTGTAAGGAAGAGATATAGAACTACTTCTGACTACGATCTAACATATGAATGGAAATCTCTCAATACATACCTGCAGTGCTTGACTGATGATCGGAGCATTCTCACGGAATAACCCGTCTGGCTTCTGCTTCTGGAGTATTAACCACTTGATAGCGCCACACAAAACATTACTCTCAATGTGCACCAGCGTTTGAGCCATTGCAAATACTTTAGTAAGGTAAGCAGTGATCCTGAGGGAGAGAAGCCATGGTGAGAAAGAGAGGCGATTAAATAAATTAAGGGCAAATGCTGTGACAAAAAGAGTAGATTATAAATACTGGTAGAAAAGTCATGTACAAAAATGGCAAGGGACTGTCAACATTACCATGTGCTGTATGGTCTGTTAACAAAGCCAGAATAGGAGCCGTCTGGGCTTCGAAAAGTAAGTAGTCGGATATAACCTTAGAAAAGCAGAATAGATGAAAATAAAATTTATAGGCATATAACAGATAGATGGCTTAGCTAATAAAGCCAATAAATCAATACTCATAATTGTCTGTCCAGATAGACAGACATATCAATAAAGAAACACACAACGGTGGGGATATCTTACTCTACTGCAGAGCTGGAAACATTATTATTACAGTAGACTCTCAGTTATCCGGCACCCATGGCCATTGTTAGATGCTGGATAAATGTAGTTTCAGGTTTCTTGAGAGTTACTATTAAAAGGCCTAGATTAGCTGCACATAGGATGCTCTGCTATGTACATTTGTCCGTGAGGGCTGTTCTAGCAGCAGCAGCTTTCACTCCTCACTTACGCACAGGTACGTTCAGCTGGAGGGTGCAGTGCTGAACCCGGGGAAGGTAACGCCAACACTGCACTGGCTCAGTCACTCAGGCCTGTCTGCTTCCAGGTAAAACTGACGTACAGTGGATGCAATCTAGATACCTGTAAGCATTTTGTGGCATGACAACCTGGTTCCTGGCCCTGTAAAATGTAATTTTTATTTAAAGTACAGTATTCAAAAAAAAATCTGGTTGCTTGAGAGTTCTGGTTGCTCGAGTTCCGGTTAACTGAGAGTATACTATAGTATTATCATTATCATTATTATTATTATTGTTATTATGAATGTTGATAAGCTAAAAGGTTGGTTAAGATTTCTGACTACTGCCCCCTCATCATACACACCTGCATTGATAAACTGAATGGCCTGATCCCTCCGGTTCACTCCTAATGCTTCCCATTGATTTGTACTGTCCAGATAATGTGTGGCTATCACAACAGGAGTGAAACTATTTGTGGTCTGCTCACAACATCCACCTGGCATTCTGATCAGATGAGACAGTTTTTTTCCATCAATAGCATCACTCACCATTCTGCTGATTGGAGTGCCTGAGAGTAAGAAAAGTCAGTGGGATCACCATTAAAGAGACAAGCGTGTGTCCAGGCCAAAAACAGAAAACAAAGTCTATGCATACAGCCTAAAGCAAAAATAGATGACAGACCTATTTGGTTACTAAGAAAAGCCTTTACATTGGTTGTCAGCCTCCACCTTTATCCTCACCTTGGATGTTGATGATGGTGTCAACATCTGTACGAGGGAGAATAAGCTTTGGGTCTATTGCTGGAATTTTTTCTTCCTGTACCCCATCTGTAGGGAATGTGCAGTATGAATAAGAGATGGAAAAATGTACCATAAAAAGTAACTTCTAAAATCTTAACAAATCTGAATGTGTAAGTTTATAGCTTAAAAAAAATCTAAATTTTAGAAAAAAATAACAATTTACAGCATCTTTATGTCAAAATGGCACACCGCTTACAAAGATTTAATAAATACCACTAACTAATATACCACAATTACATATGCACAGTCATTAAAATACAACCCCCCAAATGTACATATACGCATGGAAAGTTTAATAATATTTTCCCAGAAATATAATTGAGAATATCCAGGAATATAAATCCCTCAATTGCTTAACACTGCTAATACCAAATTTCTCAAAAATAGGGGAAAAATGTGTTAAATTGAATTTGTACTTTATTTAACAAACTACATTAGTTCTACCTGTTTATCAAAGGGGAGGGGCTTCTATGGTTGCAATCGTATCTTTATACTATTCTGGTTGCCATAGTTATCTGGCAAATGGCTTCATCGGTCAAAACCACTTTGGAAGGTAAGGATTAAAGCAATAATATGTAAACTCTTGTAGACAAAGTAGGATTAATATCGACTATTTGTTAATATAACCCACAACTGGCACTAATTAATTTAATGATATATGCCTCACAACTAATTAATGTTAGTCTCATTAATATCATTCAAAAATCATAATAATTGATAAATGTTTTTCCAATCACATAAGTATTAGTATATAATACAGTACAGTACTATATATAGAGCTTTTGGATTTATAATAAAATATAAATCAACTTTATATATTGTATGTGGTTGAACAATACCAATAGATAGTCATGTACAGTGGGGGGGGGGGAAGCATTTGATCCCCTGCCCCCTGCTCCTGAGTTTGTCCACTGTCAAAGAAATGACCAGTCTATAATTTTAATGGTAGGTGTATTTTAACAGTAAGAGACAGAATAACAAAAAAAACAAGAAAAACGCACGTCAAAAAAGTTATAAATTGATTTGCAGGTTAATGAGGGAAATAAGTATTTGACCCCTTTCGACTTAGTACTTGGTGGCAAAACCCTTGTTGGCAATCACAGAGATCAGATGTTTCTTGTAGTTGGCCACCAGGTTTGCACACATCTCAGGAGGGATTTTGTCCCACTCCTCTTTGCAGATCTTCTCCAAGTCAATAAGGTTTCAAGGCTGATGTTTGGAAACTCAAACCAGCTCCCTCCACAGATTTTCTGTGGGATTAAGGTCTGGAGACTGGCTAGGCCACTCCAGTACCTTAATGTGCATCTTCTTGAGCCACTGCTTCGTTGCCTTGGCTGTGTGTTTTGGGTCATTGTCATGCTGGAATACCCATCCACGACCCATTTTCAATGTCCTGGCTGAGGGAAGAAGGTTCTAACCCAAGACTTGATGGTACATGGCCCCATCCATTGTTCCTTTGATGCAGTGCAGTTGTCCTGTCCCCTTAGCAGAAAAACACCACCAAAGAATAATGTCTCCACCTCCATGTTTGACAGTGGGGATGGTGTTCTTGTGGTTATAGGCAGCATTCCTCCTCCTCCAAACACGGCAAGTTGAGTTGATGCCAAAAAGCTTGGTTTTGGTCTCATCCGACCACTACCCTTTCACCCAGTTCTTCCACGAATCATTCAGATGTTCATTGGCAAGCTTCCGACGGGCCTGTACATGTGCTTTCTTGAGAAGGGAGTCTTGCAGGTGCTGCAGGATTTCAGTCCTTTATGGCTTAGTGTGTTACTAATTGTTTTCTTGGTGACTATGGTCCCAACTGCCTTGAGATCATTAACAAGATCCTCCCGTGTAGTTCTGGGCTGGTTCCTCACCGTTCTCATGATCATTGAAACTCCACAAGGCGAGATGTTGGGTGGAGCATCAGACTGAGGGAGACTGTTGATTATTTTGTGTTTCTCCCATTTGCGAATAATCGCATCAACTGTTGTCACCTTCTCAGCAAGCTGCTTGGCGATGGTCTTGTAGCCCATTTCAGCCTTGCGTAGGTCTACAATCTTGGACACCTCTTTGGTCTTGGGCATGGTGGAGAGCTTGGAATCTGATTGATTGATTGTTTTTGTGGACAGGTGTCTTTTTATACAAGTAACAAGCTGAGATTAGGAGCACTCCCTTTAAGAGATTGCTCCTAATCTCAGCTCGTTACCTGTATAAAAGACACCTGGGAGCCAGAAATCTTGCTGATTGATAGGGGATCAAATACTTATTTCCCTCACTGACCTGCAAATCAATTTATAGCTTTTGTGACATACTGTTAAAATACACCTACCATTAAAATTATAGACTGATCATTTCTTTGTCAGTGGACAAACGTTCAAAATCAGCAGGGGATCAAATACTTTTCCCCCCCACTGAATATTATTATACAGTGCAATAAAGCATTGTATATAAAGTTATTGAATTTATAATAAGATATAAATCAACTTACAATGTTATGTGTTATTGAACAGTATAATGGTGTAATCAGGAATAAGGGTCATGGCAATTCCAGATTGAATACTATGTGTGAGACTTTTATATTTGACCTCATCAAATACTAAAGTGTTGTACAACACTATAATAAAGTGTCACTCCAAAGCAAAATTTATAAAAATCCCAACTATATTTCAAATATATAGTAACCCTTTACAGGGTCTATATCTTTATAAGGCACACCTCTAATATCCCATGAAAATATATATGTGGGAAATAGATATATGAATAATTAATGTGAATGACTGTGGAATGTATCAGTGAATTCTAAGTGATGATTAATGACTGCTTAGTAATAGAATAATACAAGATTATAATAGTAAACATCTAGACAACAGTTAATATGTAGTGATCCATGAGAAAAGTGTTTACCTTTTATATGACACTAGCGACTTGCCCGTCAAAAAATGACGGTCAATAAAAGAAAGTGTTGAAATGCTGTTTGTCACACAATGTGAGTGTACTGTGTGCCTCAAGTAACTAAATTCCTCAAAAATCAGAAATCGACATTACATAAAATAAGAAAAAGTAAAATCACCAAAAATAAAAAATGTACATTACAGAACCCCCAAAAAAACCTACGTCACAAAAAATAAAAAAAGGCACATTACAGAAAATAAAAAAATACATTACAACCCCCCTCACTACAAAATTTTTAAAAAAATTACACACCTGAAAATGAAATACATATAATACATACATGTAATACAATACAATACAATTAAATAAAATACAATACAATTAAATAAAATACAATACACCCCTATGTAATATACATGTCAGTATGTAATATACATGCCACTATCTAATATACATGCCACTATCCAATATACATGCCAGTATCTAATATACATGCCACTATCTAATATACATGCCACTATGTAATATACATGCCACTATATAATGTAATATACATCCCACTATGTAATATACAATACTATCTAATAATACATCCCCCTATCTATCTAATATACAATACATGCTATGTATATATATATATATATATATATATATATATATATAGGTACCCTAATTGTAAGCTACAATAAAATAGTTAAGACCACTTACCTTTGAGATGTTTCTTCAGATCAGCATGTTTACATGAAATACCTAAACATTCTAAACATTTTAAACATTCTAAATATTATTCTCACTTTACAGCATTCTCCCGTTCCAGCATTACATTAGTAAACATAAACCAAATTAAAATAAACACAATCTACATTATACTTACCTTTCCGCGATGTCTCCGGCCTCCTCGCATGAAGGTCATGTCTCCGGCCTCCTCGCATGAAGGTCATTAGCGTCGGATGTCTCCGACGCTAATGACCTTCCTATGGAGTGTTCCAGCATAAAATTGGTAATGGCGGCTTCTGATTGGCTGAAAAGGCTTTCTATTAAATTCAGCCAATGAGAAGACCCCATTTGTGAACCAATGAAAAAAGTATACACCCCAAAATACAACGGTGATTGGATAACACACCTGTCCATCTTTATTTGAACCAATCCTATGGCTTTATTGCCATCAGCCAATCACAATGGAATATACCCCCACGTACTGATTGGTGAAGACATCTGCGCCTTCCCATTGGCTGTAATATTGATTGATATTAACAATAGCCAATGAGAATGCGCAAATCCTTCACCAATCAGTACGTGAGGGTGTATTCCATTGTGATTGGCTATTGTCAGTGCAACCAATCAGAATGCGCAGAGGCTCCAACCAATCACCCTGTGGGGGTGTATTCCATTGTGATTGGCTGAAGGCATCTGCACCTTGTGATTGGTTTAAATAAAGATCGACAGGTGCATTATCCAATGAGAGTGGTATTTTAAGGTGAAAAGTCCGGAAAAGTCTCCTGGAGCGTCATTAGCGTCGGGGATGTCCGGGAGTGCGGATGTAAGTATATATATATATATTTTTTTTTTTACAGGGAGTGGCAGAAGAGGACCCGGAGGAGGCCGGAGACATCGCGGGGAGGTAAGTAGAATGTAGATTATGTTTATTTTATTTTGATGTATGTCTATTAATGTTGTGTGTTTTTTAAAAGGTGACGCGCCAGAGAAGGATTCAAACAATGCCGGACGGGACATGCCGGAAAGGTGAGTAGAATATTTAGAATGTATAGAATGTATAGAATGTTTAGTTTAGAACTGTAAACGTGTTGCACTAATTTTTTTTGATTTTTTTTTCGTAGGTGGCTGATCCCAATGGACATCTGCAAAGGTAAGTGGTTTTAATTATTTTATTTTAGCTTAGACTTAGATTAGTTAATATATAGTTAGCATTTATTGATGTTAGCTAGGGGTATGCATTTTATATAGATAGCATAGGATGTATTGTATATTAAATTGTGTTATTTATTTAGATAGATTGGGAATGTATTATTATATAGATAGGATGTATATTAGATTATGCTATTTATTTAGATAGATTGTGTGATGTATATTAGATAGGGGTGTATTGTATGTAATTGTATGTAATTGTATTGTAATTGTATGTATTTGTATTGTATGTATTTGTATTATATGTATTTCCTTTTCAGGTGTGTATTTATTTTTTTCTGTAGTGAGGGGGGGATTGTAAGGTTTTTTTTTTTTTTTGTAATGTTCCTTTTTTTTATTTTTTGTGACTTAGGTTTTTTTATTTTCTGTAATGTAGTTTATTTTTTTTGTGAGTTAGGTTTTTTATTTCATGTTATGTAGCTTATTTTTTTGTGACTAGTTTTTTTTATTTTCTGTAATTAGAGTGGTGGGGGTTATTAGGGGGTAGGTAGTGTAGATGTTAATAGGTTAGTGTAGAGGGTGTTTAGTTGATATTTAATGTTTTATTGGGGGTGGTATAGTGCAGTATAGTGTTTATACTTAGTGTCATGATGGTCCTTGAGGACCATCATGGCACTTATGTCGTTAATGTAGTGTTGTAACAGGCCCATAATGGTGTTAATATACCTTTATGGGACTGATGGGGTTAAATAGAGGCTTATGGGGGTCTGTATTGACCCCCATGAGTGACAGGGTTAATGAGGGTTTTATGGGGGTCTGTATTGACTCACCCCATGACTGACAGGGTGACAGTGTAGATTTTTTTTCTTTTACAACGGGTCCTTTAAGGACCTTTACGGTCCTTTAAGGACCTGTAACGCGGGAATTTTTAATTTTGATTGCAGCTGGGTCCCCGATCGCGTGCAATCGGGACCCCCACTGCGATGGTTAATGTGGGGTTAATGCAGGGCTCTGAGCTTATCTTGGATCCCCTGCAGTTAATCCGGGTTTCCAAGCTTATCTCGGATCCCTTCTTGGGTAAGTTGTAGGTGGCTGGGTGGTCGGAACTTGGGAATTTGGACTTCAATGGAGGTGTAACTTCACTTTCAGAGGTCCTGGGTGCCCCCCCCCTTGCTATGGGTAAGCTTTTTATGTCGTTTTTGTGAGTATTTGGTGTGTTTTGTCTGTTTTTAGGTGCGCGCAGTTCCGCCATTTTTCGTGAGTGTGGGTGTTTGTTACGTTAAGGTTGGTTCTGAGGTTAATGCAGGTTTCTGAGGTGAGCCTCGTTTTCGCTTTTTTCGGCAGCCATTTTTTCTCTTGCTTAGGGGTTTTTCGTGTGTCTGAACTCGGGAATTTGGACTTAAATGGAGGTGTAACTTCACTTTCAGAGGTCCTGGGTGCCCCCCCTTGCTATGGGTAAGCTTTTTATGTCGTTTTTGTGAGTACTTTGTGTGTTTTGACTGTTTTTAGGTGCGAGCAGTTCCGCCATTTTTCGTGCGTGTGGGTGTTTGTTAAGTTAAGGTTGGTTCCGAGGTGGGTTTAACGGCTCACCTCGCTACGCGAGGCTCGCCAGTAATGAGCACCTGCGGGGCACCCGCATTTGCGGAGACATTGGGATGCTCCACCACCGCAAATGCGGCACCTTGCTTCGCGAGGACCCGCATTTGCTGAAGCGAGGGCCTCAGTTGCTGGCATGGAGCGCCTTCGGCGCTCCATGCCAGCAACTGAGGCCCTCGGCTGCGGTGTGTGTGTGTGTAACCGGGTGTGAGGCGCCTTTGAGATTTTTTTTGTTAAAAACTTGTGTGTGTGTGTTAACACAGCCGACGTTGGAGCCCCCACCTCCGCAAATGCGGACCCTCGCTTTGCGAGGATCCGCATTTGCGGGGACGTTGGGATGCTCCACCACCGCAAATGCGGCCCCTCGCTTTGCGAGGGAGACAGTTTTTGCGGGCTCGCTGTGCGAGCCCGCAAGCGTGAGCAACGGCTCGCATGCTCACAATTAGATATGTGATATCTATGATATACCACAATATTAAATGTACTGAAAATTGTGAATGACCTAAAAAAGTTATGACTTTTAGTAAGACACCTAAAAGATGTGAGTCAACAGCAGATCTAAGTAAAAAATCTCTATTATGATATGAATAACAATTGTGTTCACTCAAAAATGATAGAAAATGTGTGATGTACCACAATAATGTGTTTCAAGTATAGATAAACATATTATATGCTAATCATAATCTAAAAAGAAAATGAGATTACCTGAATCATTGGGTTGTCTACAAAATTAGATATCAGAATGACTGAATAAATACAACTAAATAACAGTTAATATACCATATATTAGTGAACGGGAGCCTTAGTACCAGACTCCAAGGGCCATATTCAGTTCCAAGCCAGCAACTCCATCGCAGACGGGCCAAATGTCTGCAAGTGAGTTGCGAGCTCCCGTTCGTCTCCGATTGCGTTGCTATTCAATTGCTTAAGAACGCTAGTTACGGGCTTGAAGCCAAAACCGTAAACCATGCACTGGTTCGGAGCACTTCAGGGTGGGAACATGATCAATTCATCAAGACCGTAACTGCCCATATGGAATCAGCCAATAGAAAATGAGACTGTTATTATTACGCAGTAAAAAATGGAGGTTATGTGTCAATCAATTGACTGCCAATACAGATATAGTCCATATGGGTGGCCAGATATGTATTAACTCATTGATACCCGATTTAATTGATTTAACCCCAAAATTACACATAAAAAAAATAATATTTCCTGACAATTTGCAAGCTTGAGACAATTCATTCTAAAGTCTATCATTGCTTTCCCCATTATTTACAGTGCAGTATTGATTTTTTTATTTGAATTTACAGTGCTACGAATGGGTGTTTAAACCGTTGCGGTTCCTCTCTATCACTCGTTGTATTTTCTCCTTCATTTGCCGTTTACCGGTGTGAATACATTTGCGGGCTTGTGGAAATTGAGCAATTGAATAGCGATTTGTGATTTTAACCTTGCAAAAGTGACAGATCAAAGGCTTCTGGAGGCTGTAAGTTACGAGTCTAATCATCAACATTTTTTCCAGCTGGTAACTCCAAAGCCGTTCCGAGTCCACAAAAAGACACCAATTGAATAGCAAATTAGCTTGCAACCTCACTTACGGGCTCCTGGATCTCCCGAAACCTTGATTGAATGGGGCTCCATAGGTCCTATATATTATCAAATAAATACAGTTCCTAAAGTGATGATTGTGTCTAAGTAGTGGGTATTAGCATAAATATAGCACAAAAGACTGTACCATAATATACAAAAGAGATTTTATATTTTAGATTAGGGGTATCTTATTTAGATAAATCCTTACATAAATACCAGGAAAAATATACGAGGAAAATATTTGCCCAACTGAATGCAGAATTCCAGAGGATTGCAAGAAGAGACAAGGAGATATACTACAGCGAGCGACATAAAGAGATCGAAGAAGCTAACAGAATGGGTAAGTCAGTCAAGAGATCTCTTCAAAAAAATCATGGACCTCAAAGGCACCTTTCATGCCAAAGTAGGCATGATAAAAGACAAAAAAGGTAGGGACTTAACAGATGAAGATCAGATAAAGAAGAAGTGGCAGGAATGCACTGAAGGAGGGATCTTAACAGCAGTGATGACCTCAATAGTTTGTCCAATGAGCTGGAGCTGGACATCTTGGAGAGCGAAGTTCGATGGGCCCAAGGACGTCTTGTTGATAATAAGGCTGCAGAACGTAATGGAATCCCAATTGAACTATTAAAAATTCTACAAGATAATGCTGTGAAAGTGTTGCTTGCCTTATGCCAACACATTTGGAAAACTCAGCCAATAGACTGGAAAAGGTCAGTCTACATCCCTGTAACGGATCTCCTGGCACCCCGACCGGGTACCTCCGTTGATAGACGCATCCTAGCTTGCGTCGAGGCCTACAAGCACCGCACCGGACACCTCAACCACCACAGACTCCACAACCGCCGTAGTTTAGCTGGAGCCGCGCCGTCTTCCTTCCACCCTGTATGAATCTCCAGCATCCAGGACCGTGTGGGGAAGACCTCTCCTCCAAGGAGGACACATCAGGAACAAGCGTTCAGTAGTTACAGCTCAAGGGAGTATGCAAAAGCATAGCAATCCCCAGTAGGATATAGCGATCCCCTCTAAGAACGAGATGAGACTACGTTTTGAAGGGTCAAGTAGAACTGTAACTTTAATGACAGGGGATCTCCTTTTATGCAATGTTGCCCTCTGAAGGGCTACACCCACATAATTATCACAGCCAATTATGTACATGGTTCAACCCCCATGTCTCCTCCCCTCAGATAACAGGTAACACAATTAAAACAGACACAATTCTAACCACATTCTGGATGTACCCCAAAAACAGGGGGTACACCTTTAAGACCAGCACCGTTCAATAGCTCTCACCCAGGGGAACAACATATTAAAAAATGGCATGAATCAGACCAGGGGTTCAAAAGTTAGTAAAAGTATCTTACTGGCAGCATGGCAATCCACATCCCCCATAGTTGGCCATACAATACACATAGAGGGACAATAGGTGGGTCACACCTCCCTGGCAACTTGGATACAATCAGACATTAATTAGATCATCCTTCTTTGTTCTTATCTGAGAATGAAAACAGTTTATACAATCGACTTTCTTATCTGTAACAGGATTATCTATTAGCCTAGTAGCTGTGATATTCTGAGCCAATATATTCTGTAGAACATAAAACCACATACATACAGTATATTACTAGGATCATATTTTAACCAAGAATTAAATAACCATAAACAGGGTAAAACAGTGATGGGTTCCGTTACAGCTGGGATCTGAGCGCACAAAACTACTGAATAGTGCTCAGATCCTCTTCACACAGTTCAATTGCCATGTAGCTAAAGTCTTTCCCATAGTCTTTCATTATATGAATGGGCTCCATGGCATAGCTATCTGTGGTATCATGGTTCACACAGGGCAAGTACCGAATGACCCCCACTGTATGTACAGGGCCAGAGTGAGTGACATACACTCTGGTATGGCCGAATACTGTGTTTGAAGGGCAATATGTACCAGGGCCATAGTCGCAGGGCAGGAGGCTGGCAAACAGTCCTCTCCAAGACAAAGTGGCGAAGGGCACTTCGTCACAATCCCAATCTCAAAAAAAGGCAGTCCCAAAGAGTGCTCCAATTATCAAACAATTACACTCATTTCACATAGCAGCAAGGTAATGCTTAAGATTCTACAAGCTCGGCTCCAGCAATATATGGACCGGGAACTACTAGATGTGCAAGCCGGATTCCAAAGAGGAAGTGGCACAAGAGATCAAATTGCCAATGTCCAATGGATAATAGAAAAAGCAAGAGAGTTCCAGAAAAGCATTTACTTCTGCTTCTTAGACTATTCTAAAGCCGTTGACTGTGTGGATCACAACAAAATGTGGCATGTTCTTAAACGATGGGAGTACCAGATCATCTCCTTCCCCTCCTAAAGAATCTGTATGTGGACCAAGAAGCCATGGTCAGAACCAAACATAGGACAACAAAATGGTTCAACAAACAAACAAAAGATCGGAAAAGAAGTGCGACAAGGTTGTATATTGTCACCTTATTTATTCAACGTATATGCAAAGTACTTCATGAGTAAGGCCAGGATGGATGAATCCAAAGCCAGAAACAATATTGCTAGAAAAAATATCAACAACCTCAGATACGCCGCTCATACTACTTTGATGGCTGAAAGTGAGGAGAAACTAAAGGACCTATTGATGAGGATAAAGGTAGAGAGTGCAAAAGCTGGCCTGCTGCTCAATGTTAAAAAGATTATGGCACAATAGATGGGGAAGAAGTGGAGGCCGTCACGGATTTTAGTTTCCTGGGTTCCAAGATCTCTGCTGATGGTGACCGTAGTCATGAAGTTAAAAGACGTTTGCTTCTGGGGAGGAAAGCTATGGCAAGCTTGGACAAGCTAGTAAAAAGTAAAGATATTAAACTATCAACAAAGGTCTTTATAGTTAGACCAATGGTATTCTCTGTAGTAACATACGGATGTGAGGGCTGGACCATAAAGAAGTCTGAGCACTGTAAAACTGACGGCTTGGAATTTTGGTGTTGGCGAAAACTACTTAGAGTCCCTTGGACTGCAAGAAGATCCAATAAATCAATAATTCAGGAAATCAAGACAAACTGTTCACTAGAAGGTATGATCATGAGGCTGACGCTCAAATATTTCAGCCATATTATGAGACGGCAGGATTCCCTGGAAAAGACTCTGGTACTGGGAAAGATTGAAGGCACAAGAAGAAGGGGACAACAGATGCAGAGATGGATAGATGAGGTCACTGAAGCAATGAACATGAATTTGATGGAGCTCAGAGGGGCAGTGACTGAGAGATGTACCTGGAGTGCTGCAGTCCATAGAGTCACAGAGACTCAGAGTTGGATGCGACTAAATTACTAAATAAAACAATATACCAGAATTACATTTGCACAGACATTAAAACACATAACACAAAATGTACATATTCGCATGGAAAGTTTAATAGTATGTGCCCTGAAAGTTAAATGCAAACCTTTTCCTTTTACTGCAGGTTCCAGAATTACTGACTTTAAAGTTTGAGTCAACTTCATTCCTTCTGGCTGTAATAGACACAAAAAAAAGAAATTAATGAAAATGTGTCCAAATAAAGTCTGGCTCCAGCCAGAATCTGTGTGGCTGTGCATAATATGGATATGGCATACAATAGCCTCAGCAACTTAGAGACATAGAAGAACTAAAGTCACTGTGATTGTTCATATTCAACTAACTGGGAATGCTCTTCCTGCTACACCCCTGCACTGCAAGAGTTAATTAATCACCTCACATAATAGATCTGCCAGGCAGTAGGATTTTGAAAGTACGGTAAATTCTGCCTCAAATAACAATATTCAAGGTCAGTTACTAATAATTAATGGAAAATATCCTTATTTTTATTTAAGGATTTAACTGCTACCGTATGTGGGACTTCTGCAGTACACCTTTAAGATTTTGGAGGGCAGTAGTTGAGAAGTAGAAGTAGTTGAGAACATCTTATACTTACAGTGGATATAAAAAGTCTACACACCCCTGTTAAAATGTCAGGCTTCTGTGCTCTAAAAAAAATGAGACAAAGATAAATCATTTCAGAACTTTTTCCACCTTTAATGTGACCTATAAACTGTACAACTCAATTGAAAAACAAACTAAAATCTTTTAGGTAGAGAAAAGAAAAAATATAAAAATAAAATAATATGGTTGCATAAGTATGCACACCCTAAAACTAATACTGTGAGGTTTTGAACCCTGGTCCCCAGGGTGCTATACCTCTTCCCTACCACTGCTCCAGCCTGCCTTTTGTGAATTCCATTGAGACCTTATAAGCTTGACTCTGCTAGCAATTTTATCAGTACCTAAGTCTCTTCAGCTGTGTCTGGTCAGGTGTCTGGTCCTTGGCCTATATAAGGCACTTCCTGTCAAATGTACCTTGCCAAATTATTGTTGGTTCCTGATCCCTTCAATAAAAGCTTGTTCCTGTTTAACCTACAAGTTGCTGAACCGGATTATTGCTGACCTTGGCTACTGGTCTCCACAACTTTGTGATTCCTATATCATTACAAATACTTTGTTGAAGCACCTTTTGATTTTATTACAGCACTCAGTCTTTTTGGGTATGAGTCTATCAGCATGGCACATTTTGACTTGGCAAGATTTGCCCACTCTTCTTTGCAAAAACACTCCAAATCTGTCAGATTGTGAGGGCATCCCCTGTGCACAGCCCTCTTCAGATCACCCCACAGATTTTCAATCGGATTCAGGTCTGGGCTCTGGCTGGGCCATTCCAAAACTTTAATCTTCTTCTGGTGAAGCCATTCCTTTGTTGATTTGGGTCGTTGTCATGCTGAAAGATGAAGTTCCTCTTCATGTTCAGCTTTCTAGCAGAAGCCTGAAGGTTTTGTGCAAATATTGACTGGAATTTGGAACTGTTCATAATTCCCTCTATCTTAACTAAGGCCCCAGTTCCAGCTGAAGAAAAACAGCCCAAAGCATGATGCTGCCCCCACCATGCTTCACTGTGGGTATGGTGTTCTTTTGGTGATGTGCAGTGTTGTTTTTGCGCCAAAAATATATTTTGGAATTATGGCCAAAAAGTTCAACCTTGGTTTCATCAGACCATAACACCTTTTCCCACATGCTTTTGGGAGACTTCAGATGTGTTTTTGCAAAATGTAGCCTGGCTTGGATGTTTTTCTTTGTAAGAAAAGGCTTTTGTCTTGCCACTCTACCCCATAGCCCAGACATATGAAGAATACGGGAGATTGTTGTCACATGTACCACACAGCCAGTACTTGCCAGATATTTCTGCAGCTCCTTTAATGTTGCTGTAGGCATCTTGGTAGCCTCCCAGACCAGTTTTCTTCTCGTCTTTTCATCAATTTTGGAGGGAGCTCCAGTTCTTGGTAATGTCACTATTGTGCCATATTTTCTCCACTTGATGATGACTGTCTTCACATGGTATATCTAATGCCTTGGAAATTCTTTTGTACCCTTCTCCTGACTGATACCTTTTAACAATGAGATCCCTCTGATTCTTTGGAAGCTCTCTGTGGACCATGGCTTTTGCTGTGGGATGCGACTGAGAAAATTTCCGGAAAGATCAACTAGAGCAGCTGAACTTTATTTGGGGTTAATCAGAGGCACTTTAAATGATGGCAGGTGTATGCTGACTCCTATTTAACACAATTTGGAATGTGATTGCTTAATTCTGAATACAGCTACATCCCCAGTTATAAGAGGGTGTGCAGACTTATGCAACCACATTATTTTTATTTATTTTTTTCTTCCCTACACCTAAAATATTTCAGTTTGTTTTTCAATTGAGTTGTACAGTTTATAGGTCACATTAAAGGTTAAAAAAGCTCTGAAATGATTTATCTTTGTCTAATTTTTTGACAGCACAGAAACCTGACATATTAACAGGGGTGTGTAGACTTTTTATATCCACTGTATCTGATCTTCCATAAAAAAAAAACATAAATATCACAGAAATAACTATTGTTCACTTTTTCCTATAGTCAGTATACATGAAAAAGTCGCCAAATATGGCTGTTGCTCATGTCCTATCACACCAGAGAGGTAAATGTTCCTCACATTCCTCAGGAGATCTGTTCTTAGGACATATATTCATTACTCCATTTAACAGGCACTGACAATTCTCAATTGGACACCTTACAAAGCTGCTTGAACACTACTTCTCCATACTCACCACAACTTTCAACTGTTTCCTGACACCATCTGCTGCATATGTTAAAGCAGCAGTTGCCTTCACCTCAACATCAAGAAGACCCTGAGTGAGTGGCACAATGATGAATGGTACAGCCACAGAGGAAACAGGCTTAATTTTCTTCTCAATACGGAAGTTTTTCTTAGCAGTGGACATACTGCAGAAATTCGGGTTGTGAGTGAGCTGTACTCGGACCTAGGGGACAGAGAGATCAAATGTGTGAAAACTTACCTCAATGAAAGAGACAATACATGTAAATTAGTAAAAACAGTCCAGAACTGTAATCTGAGAAAGACCCATAAAGGCAATAGTGTTAAAATAGAAATAGCATTATATAAACATTATTTTATAAATATTGGAAATATTACATAAAGCACCATCAATGTCTCAGTGATGTGATTAACCAGCCTGTAATAAAAATGTAATGGGCTTGGAGAATTGTTCTTTTTACCGTCAACTCCATGTTCCCATAGTTGTACAGAATGGCCCGGATCTCCACTTGT
Organism: Discoglossus pictus; assembly: GCA_027410445.1. Taxonomy (NCBI): domain Eukaryota; kingdom Metazoa; phylum Chordata; class Amphibia; order Anura; family Alytidae; genus Discoglossus; species Discoglossus pictus. The sequence continues at coordinate 142,944,748 of CM050167.1, read as the reverse complement.
TCATTCCTCACCACTGAATAAGGCAGCCTCAGGTCGATAAAGAAATTCTTCATAACTACAACATCATATGGTTGTGCAACACAGATACCTGCATACAGAAAACAGGCCATGTTGATATAAAGTTACATACAATCATATGATGGTTAAAAGAGAGACAATTCCCATAATAATCATACATATTGTACATGAGAGGAATAGACTATCTGTTATATATATTTTCTGTTATATGCAATATTCATATTATATATATAAAGACGTATTGTCAACTAATGTTGTATTATCTGTTGGAATTTAGTATGTAAAATGTGTTTAACATTTAAGTGAATTATAAATTAACATAATTTCTAAAGTAATATGGAGTAATGGAGTTATATCATGAATTTAAAAGAATAGAAATCTATGTGTTTTGGGGCATGTCATCTGTAAAATTATTCCTCCATAAACATCCATAACTGGTGTTAGTGCTGACAACCTCTCGAGGAGAGGTCGTAACATTGTCGCAAATGCAGTTTACAGAAGGATTAAAATCCAGATTACTAACGTAAACAGCACTCATTTTACATGCAAAATCAAATTTTGTAGAAAATAAAGAACACGTTGCAACATTCCAAATATTCTCTGTGTCTCTCTCCCCCGCTCCCCTATGTCTCTTCCCCCCCTCCCCTGTGTCTCTTTCCCCCATATCTCTTCACCCCTCTCCCGTGTGTCTCTCCCCCCGTATCTCGGCCCCTCCTCCCCTGTGTTTCTCCCACCCCTCCCCTGTGTCTCTTTCCCCCTCCTCCTCCTCCCTCCCCTGTGTCTTCCCCCCATCCCTGTGTATCTTTGCCCCCCTCCTCCCTCCCCTAAGTCTTTCCCCCTCCATTGTATCTTTTCCCCCTTCTCCCCTTCCTAAAGGTAGGCATGGCGCACACGTACAGCATCATCAGTGTGTACGCTCCTTATGGAACGTTACACACTTACGCCAACTATATTAGTGATAAGGAAATCTTTTTTTCAACAATTCTTTATGTTCTGTACTAATATTCAACAATAATGTAGCAGTTTTATTCTGATTTAATTATAAAAAGACAAATTGCTGTAGCTCTCCTGGCTTGACTTTGGGTACTCTAGTGAAATTAAAGTCTTGTTTTTTTTTAATAATTTTAAGGACACTGTCTGCAAAGAGCAATATATTTTATTTTTTTACCCCCAGTTGTAATACCTTTTTGTATATGTATTGCTCCTAATTAGTTCTGCCAATGGTTCTATGATCAGAACAAATATCATAGGAGACAATGGCACCCTTGACGAGTCCCGTTGTGGATAGAAAATGTATCTGATACATATCCTAAACCCACCATATAGGCAGATGAATTAGAATAAAGCACCTTAATAGCTTGAGATCTGAACTAACCCAAACCATATTTTTGCAATACTAATTCTACAAATTCCCAATTCACTCTATAAAATGCTTTTTCAGCGTCCAGTGATAGAATGACATATGGGACACTATTTTGATTATTAGGTGCCATTAAATTAATTAGTTTATGAGAATTGTCAGAACCTTGTTGTTTTTTTATAAAACCAGATTGGTCTTTAGCAATAAGTTTATCTAATAATGGATCTAGTCTAGAAGCAAGAATGTTGGCATTAATTTTTATATCGGAGTTCAGAAGTGATAAGGGTCTATAATTCTTGCAGTCTCTAAGGTCCTTGCTTTCCTTAGGAATTGTTGTTATTATAGTTTCAAGCATTTCAGGTGGAGCTACTCCCGAAATCCTTATTTCATTAAAAACTCTATGTAAATATTTCAACAAAGATGTAATCATATTTTGTAGAACAGATTGGGGAAGCTGTCAGGACCTGCAGCTTTGCCTGGTTTCAGGCTACTAATTGCCAGTTCGATTTCTTTATATGAAATTTCCTTTTCTAAATTGAGCAATTTTTCTTTAGTTATTGTGGGAAGCTTAATATTCCCCAGAAAGATTTTTATGTCTTCCTTAGATTGATTAATTGTATGTGAACATTTTTCAAGATTATAGAAAGTTTCATAGTTCCCCCTATTTCTTTGGGTTTACTATGGTTAATTCCATTATGATCTTATAATTCTTCAATCCTATTGTATTTATTTTAAGAACAAATACATATTAAGCAAGCCACCTTTCATCCCAGAGCACTAGATAGGAACAGAGTTTGAAGGTTTATGATAGTATGACAATAAAGATTTAGACATATAGATACTGTAACTGAAATGAGAGAACATTGTAGAAAAGTGATTCTCATCAGTGTTCTGGGGGCCAACTGTTCACCTTCCTATGCTCATGGTGGTCATCATCCAGGGCTCATGTGGACCAGTTGTGGGATCCAGAACATTTTTAACAGGGTGATACTTAATATGATTTACTGCATTTTCATCTAGTACAGTTAAACTGCCTTCAAATTCCTCTATAATCTATATTTAACTGTGGCTAATAGTGATTGTATGTATAAAGTGTTAGGCTCTCCATATCCATGAGGACAAACAGATAAGAACCACTGATCTAGGATATATTTTATCCAAAGCACTGAAGGGTCATACCAAAGGAAATTATTTAGACAAAAGGTGTGAGCTAATGTTAAGGATCAGAAGCTGAATCCTGGGCATGGGTATGCCTAGTCATGATGGTAGATAAATAAGATGGACAAGTGGAAGCAAGAACTTTTTCTTCCTTGTAACCAGACAAAATGATAGGTTTATCAACAACATCTGCAGTATTCCTGTGTAAATGGTTGCCAATAGATTGGTGAAGGTTTGACCCATTTGTAATTTGGACAGAACATGTGACCTAAATGAACCAGTTGTTATAGTAAATCTGTCATGTGTTCGTATCTTGAGTTTACATTTACAATGATTATTTAACTGTACTATCCTGGTTATTTCAAGATACATGGGTTGCCCTTTCCACCAATGTATAATAGGGTAACAGGGATAATAGTTAAATGGAAACAGAGGCAATACAAGTTCTGCTATCTGCAAATATTGTTCCTAGGGTAAAGATATGTTTAGCTGTTAGTAAGCAAGAGGGGATGAATAGGAAAAGTTGGTCTTAGGTTAGGAAAGCAATTCAAAATATTATAGATGCCTCCAGGGACCAGATGCAGCAACAGTTTTTTTTCTCTAATTTAAAAGCAATCCTAATGAGATTTTGCCTGTCTAAATATACTGTTAGTCTGACTCAAATTGTTCAAATAGATATTTCTCACTCTACAGTGGTCATTTAATATTGATTACCTTTTAGGATCACTGCAATTTGACACTGCTACCAATGGACAAATAAGGAAGCAGGCATACATATAGTTCAATTTAGTCCCTTCTTCCAAGACTGCAGTCTGTTTACCTTTATTTTCAGACATACTAACAGCCAAAACCTCCCATGTAGTGATTGAATCCTTCAGGAATACATTCAGGATCTTAGTAGAAATGCTGAGGAAAGAAAAACATATGATATTTGGTTAGAATCACCAAGGATTATTAGTGGAGTGTGGCAAGGGAAATATATATTAAGCTGATAATCATGTTCTTTAATAAGTAGTAAAAAAAGTAGAACATCTTATCTGGATTTTATATATTTGCTCATAAAAATGTGATGTGAAATACAATCTCATTGTAGATTTAAAAACTGCATCAGAGATACTACAAACTCACTGGTGTACAAGAAATTGGAAAGAAACTGGAGAAGGACCAGAGCAGAGCACACCATAACATCCGAGTAAACTGAGACATTTTGATAATTCTTATTTAAGAAATAAATCATATTTTTAACAATTAAATCATATCTACTATGGTCAGTTGCAGAGAAAATATTTTAGCAAAGCATAGCAATACATGTCACATAAGACGCATTGATTTTCTACACTGATTTGTCCCCAAATTGCCGGTTTACAGTATATCATTATTCTGGTATGATTTTCTACACTGATTTTTATCCTAATTGCCTGTTTATATGATTATTCTGGTATGAATTTCTACACTGAATTTCTACAATGATTTTCTACAATGATTTTTACCTAAATTGCCTGTTTATATCATTATTCTGGTATGAAATGTATGCTCCTTCTTATATCTAACCAATCAAACTTTTAAAGCACATATAACTTACTATCTGACATTTGCAATTCAGTACATTGAACACATGTTTTCCTGATAAGACTTTTTAGCCAATTTGGTCACTCTGTGAACTGCAAATTAGACCCAACTTTCCACAGCTGACTGACCAGGCCCTATACATTTGGGCCCTCATTCTATTGAGATTTGGCCAATTGAATAGGGCCCTAAATAAGCACATAGCATAATTTTTTAAAGAAGTTTTTAGTTAGTGAAAACCTTGCTTTTGGATAGATGTTTACTAACTAAAAACTTATTTAAAAAAAATATGTTATGTGCTTATTTAGAGCCCTATTCAATTGGCCAAATCGCAATTGAATGAGGGCCTTGGAGTACAGCTGGGGAGGCATTTGCAAGGCGGGCATTTATGGCAAAGGTTCACATATCTTAAGTGAACATTCTGAAGTGTAGCAAAATAGAATTATACAGGAATTGAACACACTTTAATATAATATCAACTCAGACAAGAACAATTAAAGGGCCACCTAATTCAGTACAATGTAGAGCACACCAATGTAAAGATCTCTTAACAGCATGTTGAAAAACTGTCACAGGGATGTGGAAGTGTCACAGGAATGTGGGGGTCACTCTGAGCAAGTGCAGGTACACACTGCCTGGGCCAGTATGTGTGTCATGTTAGGAGCATGATCCATAGGCCCAGACAAAGGGTTCCTCCTTGGCCTACTCAGTGGACGACCAGACCAAGTCCCCTCCTAAAAACAAACTCTTTTTTTAACTATAGAGTCCAAAAACATTGTATGAAGGAGAGATCACTCACCCGTTCCGATCTGGTCTTTCTGTCATATGTTCGACTTTCCAGAACCAACTCTCTGGAAACTCAGTTCTGGACACAATGTCTGCATCATCCACATAATCACTGTCCTTGAAACCTAAAGCAGAAAATGTCAAGAATTCATTGCTCTCAAAGACACACGAAGAATTAGTGTCAGTTTATAACACTAAATGATTAGGTCAGGTGGGTCTGTAGTCATGTTGGTTTCTTGCTGTAGAACTGTATCTGCGTTGACTCACATGCCTGTCTCCTTGTATTTGGCATATGACTTCTCATGTGGGTGTGTCATATGTTCCTAACCCTGTTTTGTTGCAAATCGTTTTTCTTGATGTCTGTTACATGTACCTTTGTTGCAGATGGTATATATTGGCTTTTTAAAATACACATCTCCTCCTGAATGGTTTCTCACCATATAAAAATTAACATCTCAAAATCATTTATGATTCCTCTTTCTCCCTCCACCTCTACACCTGACATTTCCCTTTCTGTAGATAACTCTACAATCACCACAAGATCTCAAGATCATTGCCTTGGTATCACAATTAACTCTCACCACTCCATATCATCACTCACCAAATACTGCAATCTCAACCTCCAGAACAACTCCAAAATGTGTCCATTAAATATGCATGAAACTATAAAGATATTAATTGATGCTGTCATCATCCCCTGGTTTGATTATTGCAACTCCATTTTAATTGGTCTTCCCCTCAAGTCCCCACTCCCATCCATAATAAACACTTCTGCCAGGCTTATTTAGCTCACCCAATGCTGATTATTTGCTGCTCCCATCTGCCATTCCCTATACTGGCTCCCTATGTTATCAATGATAAAATTATAAGATCCTAACGTATAAAGCCCTGAAATTGCACTCTATCTACCTACATCTCTACTCTTGTCTCCAAATACACCCCAAGTCACCCTCTCTGCTCTCTCCATCATTTGCTCTTCTCACCACCCCCCCCCCCCACCCCCATTTTCTCCTCCAATGCTTTACTACAATCTCTTGAACTCCCTATTTCTCTTGATAAGACTCTTCCTTGGTCAGCAATCATAACACTTACCTCCCTAACTCAGCTATTAACTTGAATCAAGGCTACTTAATCTGGCTCTCACACCTCCTTCTCCTGATAAATATCTATCCATCTTGCAGTTCCCCCATCTTATGTCACTGAGAAACCCTATTACCTCTTAGATTGTACGTTCTCACTAGAACAGGGCCCTGATCTCATCTTGTATCATTTTTTCTGTATAAATTTGATATTGTGTCTTATATTTCCTGTCCTCAATTGATTGTGAAATGGTATACATTATTTATTATACCCCTGTTGCAAATTAACAAATAAAATATAATAATAAAAATAATAATACTAATAATAAAATTGTCTTCTTGACCTATCACCCTCCGGCAATATTATAAACTCCCCTTTCTCTCAGGTTTGCTCAGTTACCACTTGCTCGGTCACTTTGTGGTGACTTGTCCCCACTTCCTATATTACTATGATATAACATCCCCTCCGATTTGCCCACATCATGGCTCCTTACTCCTATCAAGGATGTCTACTTGTTCTGCATTTGCCTCATCTTCTGTCTTTTTCTTAATATATCTGCAGCAGTCCAGGAAAGCATCCACACACTTCTGCCCTTCTATGATGAGACGGGAGCGACGCTCACAGCTGTGACCCATCGGATTTTCCTGCATGCCATCTTGGCAGCACTTTTTCTCCTGGCCCTCATAGTGTGAGGCTGAAAGATGGAGGCAACAGATAAGTATCCATTATTATTATTATTATTATTATTATTATTATTAACCTTTATTTGTAATGCACCAACATATTCTGTAGCACTAAACATGGCAGATACAAGTCAAAAACAATGTTAACACATTACAAAAGAATGGAGGGCCCTGTTATTGAATTTAAAATCAAGCATACAAAGTGCTTTTTCTAAAGCACCCAATACAATTGAAAACTCGCAAACTTACAGTCTAGAGGGTATGGATGAGGTATAGAAAGACGAGGTACAATATATTAAGTACTAGCGACTTGCCTATTAAAAATTATGGCATGATGGAGTTCTATGTATTCCCCCCTCCCTCCCCTATGTCTCACCCCCTCTCCCTCCCCTGTGTCTCTCCCCTCTGTGTCTCTCTCCCCTGTGTCTCTTCCTCCCCTCTCCTTCCCCTGTGTGTCTCCCCCCTAGTGTCTCCCCCCCTCTCCCTCCCCTGTCTCTCTGTCCCCCCTCTTCCTTCTCCTGTGTCTCTTTCCCACTCTCCCTTCCCCTGTTTCTCTTCCCCATCCCATGTCTCTCTCCCCCTCCCCTGTGTCTCTTCCCCCCCTCACCCTCCCCTGTGTCTCTCACCCCCCGAACCCTCCTCTGTGTCTCATACCCCCCCTTGCCCTCCCCTGTGTCTCCCCCCTCTCCCTCCCCTGTCTCACTCCCCTCTCCCTACCCTGTCTCTCTTTCCCCTCTCTACCTTCCCCTGTGTCTCTTTCCCCTCTCTCTCTCTTCCCCTGTGTCTCTTTTCCCCTCCCCTGTGTCTCTCCTCCCTTCTCCTGTGCCTCTTTCCCCCTCTCTCTTCCCCTGTGTTTCTTCCCCCTCCCCTGTGTCTCTCCCCCTCCCCTGTGTCTCTTCCCCCCACTTCCCCCCTTCCCTGTGTCTCTTCTCCCCTCCCCTGTGTCTCTTTCCACCTCCCCTGTGACTCTCCCCGCTCCCCGGTGTCTCTCCTACCCTACCCTGTGTCTCTTCCGTCATTCCAGAGTCCCCCTATGCTGCAGACCGGATGCGCTGGCAGGGACTCCACTGAATCACCAATGGGACTGCAGGTAAGGGGGGACAGAGGGAGCATTTGGGGGGACAGAGGGAGCATCTGGGGGACAGAGGGAGCAGGGGAAGGGGAGGGCGAGGGGGAAGGAAACACAGGGGCTTATTGTAGCTCCTGTCACTTATGGGTGATGTGTCCCGCTGTACTGCATCAGTGGGGCAGAGGCCAGTTGTTCAGATGCCAGTTGTTGTCCCGCAAGAGTGATGACAACTCGCAGTTTGACAACTATTATATGTGATACTCTTCTTTAAAGGCATATCTAAGTGGGCTGTATTATGAATGCATCTGATAGAGGAGAATTAGTAGTGTATGCAAACATTTTTTTTGCATGACAAAAATCACAAAATAAACATTTCAACACTTACCTTGAATTTTGCAAAATATCTTGTAATTTCTGAGTTGGAAATCAGGGTTAACACCGTCCAAACCCAGGCTAAATTAGCATAAAATGTGATATAATTTGTTTTGGCCAATCAGGTTAGCTCAAATGATGGGTTCCTATTTGTGCTAAAAAACAGCCTGGGAAATGCAGTGTGTCTGTGGTGAAAGGCCTGGACAGAACAGACAGAGAGCAGACTGTAGCAGGAGGCAGTGACCTCAGGGCTGACATCAGTGCTCTGTTATTGGCTGAAGAAGGCACACAGGATGTGTAATGATTTAAAAACTGCTCCCCTAATGCTGCATGCTGATTGGGTGTGGAAGATGGGCTTTTTAAATATTAATAAAAATAAAATGTTTTATGAATTGTGCAGCATACATAAATTATGCTTTTTGCATAAAGAGTGCAAAAATGTAATAACCCAGCTCACTTAGATATTCCTTTAAACAAATGAGTTTTAGGTGAGGAATTGAAGGATTTGAGGCAGGAGGATAGTCTAGTGGAATGAGGCAAGGAGTTCCAAAGAATTGGGGCAGCATGAGAAAAGTCCTGAAGACGGGAAAGAGAGGAGGTTATCAGAGAGAAGGAAAGAAGGTCATTAGCAGAGCAAAGAGGACAGTTGGGAGAGTATTTAGAGATAGGAGCAGAGATATAAGAGGGTGCATTATTGTTGAGGGCTTTATACGTTAGGGTCAGGATTTTACATTTTATTCTGAAAGCTAAGGGAAGCTAGTGGAGTGACTGACAGAAAGGTGCTGCATCCATAATGACAAGAAGACCCAACAAAATTATTGGCAGGAAAGGAGGACAAATATGTTTATGAAAGGTCAAGCTAAAGATGAATTTAAAAAACATTAAAATATCAATACTGAGGGCATACAAGTTACTCATGAATCCCCAACCCATCCCTCTCACCTTTGGATGTTTTTTTTTCAATCAGCAACACAGATGAGCGACGTCTGCGCTTTCCATGCTCTTCACAGAATGGCTCTAAGAACAAAGACAGAAACCATAGTATGAGAGCTCCTAAGAGAGTAACAGGACAACGTGTAGCAAAAAAGAGATATCTGAGAATAAAATCCCATAAGAGAGAGAGAAAGAGAGATTAGTTCAAAGAATAGAAAAACATGAAGACCTCAGGGGCAGTTGAACATCAAGCATATCATTAAAATTACATTTATTAAAAGCATGTGTGTACTTACATTCAAAACAACTTAAAGCACATACGGAATACATGAATTACATGAATACTAAAATGTGAGGTAGCCTTATTCCAAAAGTGTACTTAAAAAGGGAAGTACAGGTATATTATACCATAATGATGCAAAGTCCAACAAGATATTAAAGCCATAGGTTATTCTGGTTCATACTTTATTGAAGCAGAACATGTCTCTTCTCCTTAATTGTAAAACTCTATTGATATCCAGGACATGTGTAGGTATGCAGTCTATAGTTTTAAATTTCATATGTAAGGAATCAAATATGATATTTAAAAAAAATGTTTAGCTAGGGTATGTATTAAACACACAAATGCTCCCACCATACTTTACATTAGTGTCACAACCCGCTTCTTGGTTGGGTTTGAAAGGGTCGCCAGACCGATCCTACCCACAGATTGGAGGTTGTTCCTATCCGCTCACACAGGACGGCTTAACTGGAGGCTAGGACAAGTTGCCATTCATTGTTATCAGATTGCAGTTGCAGGATAAAGTTGTCAGAGTCAGGACAAGTTACCGGGTACTAGAACAAGTTGCAGAAGTATAATTTCTGATAAAAAAATAATAATAAATGCCTTCCCTCCAGAGTGAAACACACCATGGATGTGTGCCCCAAACAGAACATAAGCTTTATTTTTCCAGTCACCTATTTATATGGTACATCCGACAATCAACATTAGCCCCTTCCTTGGGCAAACAAACAATTCACACCTGGTAGTCCCTTTAGAACTACTCACATGGGACAAGATTATCTCCATGGACTTGGAGCCAATCTGTCTCCTTTGGACTTTTGGGGTACTGAGTAAAGTAATGGGTCCTGGGTGGGCACGGGTTAACAGCACAACTGATCCCTTTTCTCTCTGAGAGACATTGTACCACCATCTGGAAACATAGGGCCTCATTCTATTAGCGTCCGCAGCCGTTGCGGGGCCGCAAGGACCGGCCGCAAGCTATTCTGCTATTCTATTCCCTTACGGCCGGAGGCTCCGGCAGGCTTGCGGCCGGTGCCTTGCTATCTCTTGCGGCTGCTCGCGCCGGAGGAAAGCCTTTGATCTAAAACGGCCGCAAGAGATTTGCAATTCAATTGCTCCGGGAAACCTCTCTGCAAGGCTAAAAGCGAGCTGCAGCTTACTTGCAGGAAAGAGGTCTCGCTAGCACCAATTAAGCACATAAAATAGCTCAAATAAAGCCATCCTGCACTTTGAGAAGACTATAAAGGGATTTTAGGTGTTAGAAAAAATAGCACATAATTATCCTGTACTCAAATCCGTAAAATATTTTATTTTTAATATCCGTAAAATATCCATGTAAAAAGTCCAGAGTGCTTGGAGCACCTCAGACACACCCACGCCGCAGCCGGAAAATAAACAGTTAATTTGAACTCGGGTTTGGGCAGATGTGCAAGCTTGAGAGTGGGTTCCTTTTAATCCTCATGTCCCCCAATATGATCCCTAGCATTTACAGAGCTGTACAGTGCAGGCTTGAATTTATTTTTCAGTTTTTATATTTCTGAGATTACGGCCGGTTCCAAGATATGCGGCCGGCCGTAAAAGGAGATCCTTGCGGGGCCGTATAATAGAATCGCGAGTTAACTGAACCCCCGCAAGGAATCGCAGCCTTACGGCCGATTTACGGCCGATAATAGAATGAGGCCCATAGACTGGTATTGCCCTTTTGGCACTAGTTGGTTAATATTGCCTGTGTTATGCTTGTGACATATATGACTTATACATGTAATGTTAAGTATGAGAATCACTATATCATGTTTGGTATCAAGATGACAGGTTTTCCCAGAATATAATAAAGCATATCACCTAAATCCTCAGGGAAAAGGGCCAGAGTTATGGGCTACCAGGTTGAGGGAGTTTGGGAAGGTTCAGAGGTCTAGGAAAGGTCCAGCAGACTCTTAGAATTCAGTTAAGCAAAGATTTATGCAGATCTGATTAACCGTTATTGTCCCCTTGTGACATTTAGTTAGCACCCCTTTAAGAGCTTGTCAAATGGGCTTGCAATCTCTGACAGCAGTCGCACACCAGCCATGGTTGCTGTCAGCACTTAGAGCTCAGAATTCAATGGAGCTGTGGTGGGTGAAAATAGAGATCAAAGAACGTATTATTGTTGTCAAAATAGAACGTTGAAGTCAAGTACTTCAACAAATAAGGTAAATTGGGATCAAGGGATTATCAACAGCATCTTCTTTGATCTATTGTTTGATAGTTAAAGTCCTATTGATTCCCATTAAACTCTATGGCCCCATGTAAGTCAATAAGTGGCTTGGGTAATTAATTATGTGGAAGTCTTGATCGGCTCTAAAATTGGGGACCCCTCAAACTCATCTCTCTGAAGTTGACTGAATCTAGGACCAACTGAGCACCCTAACAGTATCCGACTAGGGCAGGTATCCACTTGGGGTCACACAGCAAGTTAGGTCCCAGTCATGGGGACACAGGTAATTGGGGGAACATTAGTAGTAATTTAAAGGGACATAGGCCAAAGTTTGGGGGAATGGAACAGAGTGATGTAGGCAGCCAGACAAGCGGTCTCCATTCTTGACTAGTCAGCTACCCCCCCGACATGCTGAAAGAGTAATTTATTAATTGCGGTCTCAAGCTCCAAAGTACCTGGGGAGACATTAGGAAGACTGTCAGTCCTTAATGAACAGAATGCTAGCTAAAGGTTGTGACCCAGTTATGATTGATCAATCAGGTACATCACTATAGTGTGTTTTTGCTATTAAAGAGTTGCCAGTTTGGAAATTCATAATGTATGTGTATTATTTATTCTGGGGAACAAATAATCCTATACATTGGGGTTATTGATGCTGCATCTGATTGACTAGAGCTATAGTCAGTGACTGGTGGTGGAATTCTGGTCTAGGTTTATTCCTGCTAGCAGGGATATCAACAAGAACCCTCACAATATGGTGGTCAGGTCAGAACCAGGTTCTGGGCAAGCCCATTCGAAGAAGCAGGTTGTAACTTTGGGGTACCTTTTGTGAGATGTAAACATAAAGGCAGAGCCCAGTGTTTCTTCAGGGAGTGTACTGTTGGGTGTACCCAGGCTCTAACCGACCTCCACTAGAATGAAATATCTTTATTGAATCGGAGGGGAGTTGGCTAAACGTTTTGTGGGGCAGGGTACTGGGGGGAAGCCTACCTTTTGGGGCCGATGTGAACTTCCATTAGAATTTTAGACAATCTGGCTCCTATTAGATTCATTGAGGGTTAAGAATAATGGCTAAGGTCAAATATGTCTTAATTCGTGGTTAACCACAAAACAAAAGATCAAAGGGGTATTACTTACAAAGTACTTGACATCACTTAACCTCTGTTTGTTGAAACAAATGTTTCAAGTGCTGTTCTGACAGCCTTGTTAATTATACTTAATGGCTTAATCCATGCTTTGAATTCCTCATTGAAACCTATGTAGCCCATCTTAATGGACGATGTGAGTTTGAACCCGACCTAGGGCATAGCCCAACGTGGAGACTGGAAACGAACTGTGTATAGTGGTTGGCAACTGGTAGTACTTATTGGTCGCTCTTAAAATGGTACTAACCCCAAAATAAGTTTATGAACCCAATATACTGGTACTCCCTAAAACACATTCTGCACACAAAATTAACTCTTAAAAAACACCTGGGCTTAGTAGGCTCCAGTAACGCAAAGAAATGGACTCTTAGGCCCCAGGGTACATAACCAGGACTAGCAGCCCAACATTACATGGTTTCAAACATAGTAACAAGTAGCACAGTCCTTGTACGCAAGTCCGCTGAGTGTTGGAAGCCACATTGGCTAGTGGCCAAAAATGTCCCTTGGTTACCCAAAATGAGTCTGTGAGTCCAGGGGGTCATGACAATAAGAAAAACATAATCGTACTGCCAGGTAGAGATGAAACACAGATGGGGTCTTATAGACCTAGGACCTCATTCAATTCCCTATATTGTAAATTTACACAGAAACAGGGCCCAGTAACATTCTCTTGCTATTCTATTCGCCCCTCTCATCAAGACTGCAAGTGTGCTTCTTGAAATGCCTGCAAGTAACCCCAACTCACAATATTACACCTGCTTCCCCAGTGATTTTTTTTTTATTGGAGGGCTCTTTCTATGGTCCAGAAGAGAGGAGCATGGTCTTCAGTCAAGAAAGAAGAGTACCAGAACCTCTTCTATTAACAAGGATAGCCCAACTAATCCAGGGCAGAAGAGTGAGTTGGCAAGTATTATTCATTTCTTTTTTTTTACAGGTTGAAATCTTTTTTTTTTTTTTCTTGTATTTTTTTTACTTAAATGTAATGTAATTTTTAATTGTTTAACTATTTTTTGAAAGTGTAGGTTTTATTATTTTTGATCATTTAGTTTTTTTTGTAATTTATTGGGGGGTTGTATTTAGTGTAGAGTAGTGTTTTTTGATGTATGATCATGAGGCTGAAGCTCAAATATTTTGTACATATCATGAGACGGGAGAATTCCTTAGAGAAGATTCTGATGCTGAGAAAGATTGAAGGCACCAGAAAAAGAGGACGACAGAGGCGGAGATGAATAGATGAGGTCACTAAAGCAATGAATATGAATTTGATGCAGCTCAGAGTTGCAATGACTGAGAGATGCACCTAAAGTGCTGTGGTCCAGAGGGTCACAGAGAGTCGGACGTGACTGAGCAACTAAACAACAAGTGTTGTAGACCCCATGGCACTTCATTAATTCATTTTAGGTTACCTTTGGATTAACATTTTAGATGTTATGGGGGTCTCAATTGACGCCCATGGTCATGTAGATGTATGGAAGGAATCCACAGGGTTTTCCACTGGTGTCAGTGGGTTACTGATCAAAGCCATACTCCTAATCCTGAGCCTTGTAACTTTACTTCCAAGGCTTTAGTTTTACAAGTTGCGGGTATGCTCAGTAATATTTTGAAATATTATATAAATGAATGACAGAAAGACTAAAGCCAAACATGCAAACTCTCCTCTCTCCCGAACAATTTGGTTTCATACCAGGAAGAAAACCTGTCAAAACAATTAAGGATAATATAGCAATCATCATGCAAGCTTATGATTTTTCCAATAACAGATATATAATAGCCAATTTAGATGCAGAAAAAGATTTTGAAGCTGTTGAATGACAGTTGCTAAAAGCAGTGATGAAACATATGGCAATAGAAGATGAATTTATCAACGTCATATTAACTAAAGGTAGTTGGTCAAAAGCAAGATTAATAACAAATACACTGTTTTACGTTGGAGAAAGGAACAAGACAGGGTTGCCTTCTGTTCCAATTCCTGTTCAATTTGGCTCTGGATCTACTGAAAAGACTCATTGCAAGTGATACACAAATCAAAGGTGTAAAAATAGGTAGTGGAACAGCAGCTATTGCAGACTACATCATTTTAAATCCCCAAATGGGCAGAATTCTTTAGGTTGATGGTCAATTTGACACTACCGAACTGCTTTATCAAAGGGCTTGTCAGGGCTTGGGTTTTCGTGGTTTTAATTATCCCACTGTTCACATGCTGTACTGAGTAAGTAACATAATGGCCATACGAAATGTAAACTGCCATATTGCACATAGGTAAAGGGCAATCAGCAAAGAACGCTGTATGTGGCACAGTCAGCTTGAAGTACCATGGATTAAAGAAGATACTACAAAACACAATATAAAACATGTACATTGTATATTGTATGAAGCTAAAATAATATGATCAATCACTGAGTAATAAGGAAAATGGTCATAAATAAATTGATGATAATGGAATACTGTAAATTGTTAGAAAATGTGACATAATAGTCAATAGAACCAATAATGTATGTATAAGAGTCTAACAAAATAAATATTGCAGATCCTTCCATGTAGGTTTTATCTCTGAATAAAGAATAGCAGGAGCAATTATACAGTAGTCTTCCACATGATTTGGGATAAAAGGTTTTAGTGTGCTAATACTGTCTCTACTGCAATTCATCCTAATGAAAAAGTATTTTAATTTCAACAGTAAATGGTTTTATGAAACTACTGAAACAGCCATGAAGAGGATGTGTGCCCCAAATGATGCCAACCTATTATGGATTGTGGGAGACAACCCAAGTGATTGTTCAATTGTGGACTTTACTGAGAACAGTCTTCTTTGGTATAATTTTATAGATAATATTCTCATTTTCTGGACAGGCTCCCTAAAAAAGTTTTTGAATAAAAATTGACTTGAGCTCATATTTACTTATGAAAAAAATCCATCTACAATAGTATTTTTGGATTTGAGTATACAGAAAAATTAAGCTGAACGATACTGAAACTACAATACATTGCAGATGAACATCTTCTGACACCTTCTGGGATTAGTCCATCTTACATCCTGTCCAACTGAAAAATGGCATACCTACAAGACAATATCTAAGAAAAAGATAAAATTGCAGTGACAAAACTAAATTTAAGCTTCAAACAGATGTATTATGAGCTAGGTTGAAGGCAAAGGGGTATCTGAACCGTACAGTTAAAAAAACTTAAAAGAGAACAATACGCTTGCCTCATGGGGCACGCTCGAAAAGTACCCAATAACATTAGAAATATGCAAACTGAAGAAATTGTATTGTACAAGATAAAATGGCGTTGACATAATAAGACTGCTATATAAGGGATGTGCTGGATCACTGTGTCAGATCCACATTTGGTGCTATCATACTCTATGTGCATCTCTCAAGTTTGATAATAAATCAAAATCTGATTGAAGTGCTGAGATTTCGTGGTCTTCTTTGAGTGCCTGAACTGTGTGGTGAGAAACTTTGAGACAATCTTTTCTTCAACAATATGCTATTCTGAAATTATGTGGATTTTGCTAGGACACATATAAAACATTGAATATTCTTTGATATATTTTTACACTGAAAGGATCTTTAAATAAGAGTTTTACAATATCATAATTTACTTCATACTTGTAAAAGTATAAGCACATGAATTATGATTATATTGTACCTCCTGGATAGCATTTCGATATGTTTTATATTAGTATTCATGTCACATTACATTATCACTTTAACTTTAGAAAATGTTAAGATTATATACAAAAGCATTTCAATCATTGTCAGTTAAATAACAGGCATTGAATGTTTCATGCATTCTATTATACTGTATACAAAATTCAATAGTAAATCACATATGCACATTTAGAAGTTTTATATATACTTCAGAACACATAGATTCTTTAGCCACAGAGTAGTACTCTTTTTACAGCACTTTTATCATATTATTTAAAAAAAATATCTACAATATGTTACTAGAATAGTATACTATTCTTTATTTAGATATAGAACATGCATGGAAGGATCCACAAGATTTCTATTGTTAGACTCTTAGAAATACAGTATTGGTTCTATTGATGCTAGAAAATGTTATATCACATTTTCTAACAATAACAATATTACATTATTATCACATCTTTATGATCATGTTCATTATTAACCAAGACTGATGATATTATTTTAGCTTTATACAATATACTACATACTGTACATGTTCAATATTGTCCATTGTAGTATTGTCACAAGCACTGCTTCTTTTGGGCTTGCCCAGAACTTAGTTCTGACCTACCCAGCAGTATGTGATAGTTCTTGTTATTATCCCTGTTAGCAGGGACAGAACTGGACCAGAACTGGACCATCAGGACCAGGAATAACCAGTCAGAGTAGCAGAGTTACCGTCTGTAACTTTTCTTTAGGCAGATTCCTAATCCCAATGATAAAGAATAATACTTCCCTCAATAATGAACACAAATGTAATTATGTATGATCACACTGAAAACGTTTTATTAGTCATAAATCCAGCATATCTATGCACATCTATCATCCATCACCATGAAATCACACACCTTATCAAACACTCCCTTTAGCCAATCCTCAAGACCCCTTCTGCCAGCCACGTGGCGCACCTGTTGATCAAGGCTTGACAGTATCCCCCCTACGAGCCCCCAGGTACCTTGGAGCCTGGGACATTACTCCTTTGTACTGTTTGTCAGAAAGGCTAGCTGGCTAATTAAGGAAGAACATGGTTTGTCTAGTAGCTTACATGACTATGTATCCTTGCCCCCACTGAGATGAAAGCAGAGTCACGGTTGTAAGCCTATGCGACAAGCTTTTAAAAATGTAACCACTATCTGTCACATGGGAACAATAACAGTTAATCTCCATTTCCCCACACTTAACTGAGTTTCCTGGGCTCCTAGAAGTTTTGCAGCTGTTTCTTAGACGTCTAGCTTTTGTGAGCCCTTTACCCGGGTACCCCCAAAACTCTGACCCCTTTGTCCGAGAATGTGGAACATAGACTTTATTATATTCCTCAGGGAGAACCAAACCCCTGGATACCAAACACACTAGAGCCACTGACCATATATTCTGAGTTCCCCTGGTAACAACCATATCACACAGTTATAATTAGACATGCCATCAATGCAGCAATAATTATTATAAACCCACACATACCAGCAGGGCAACCCTAACCCATACATCCAGGAGGTATCAAAATTATGACCACCTTGCTCACAGGGAAATAACAGTCCAAATAACAGTCCATATATCCATTGGCGGTGCAATGTTTGCCCTGAAAAGGACTCCTTGTGGCACACACCTCATGCCCTCCCAGGGCACATATTGGTTGAATCAATCCCAAGAGACACCAGTAGCTCTGGGCCTCACAATTATCTTCTTTTATCCATAGGGCTTCCAGCTGACTTCGCCCGTTACAGTGTTCTTTGCAGATTGCCCTTTACCCATGTGCAGTACGACAGTTCACCTTGCCTATGGCCATAACTGTACTTACTCAGTACAGCATATGAGCAGCAGGTTATTAAAACCTGCGCAAAGCTGCATTCCAAACCCTAGCAAGCCTTTAACAAAGCTGCTTTGTAGTGGAGAAGTAGTAGTCAGGCTAAAAAATTCTATTCGCTTATTGACTTAAATATTTACATCTTAACAAATATATACAGATTATGCCTGTTCTAGCGTAAATATTTTTCTAATTCTTTCTTTTTAAATTGTTGTTTTTTAACCAGAAACACATTATTAATATCCTCCTGGAGCATAGACAAGGGGCACAGTGTGAAATCTAATTATGAGCTAACCCTTCATGTTGTTTACATTCTAACTCTGCATGATATTCTGGAAGGATGGGATACATTTGATTATATTTAGCTGAATTATATTTGCATACATATATATTGTTTCCTTTTCCAAGTATGGAGTTTTACATCTATACTCATATAACAACTGTGCCCTTACTTCATTTTATTACAAATATTGGGAACTCCTAAACTCAGTTTCCAATTCATTATGGATTATATATGAGGCGCTTTTAGTATGTGGTGTATGCTTTGACATATGGATTGATATACAGTATGAATTAATATAGCTTCCTTGCATCCACATCATTATTACAGAGCCACCCAGCCAGCTTTTGGGGCATTAATTTCGGCTAAGCCTTCCAGAAATGAGGTATCCCTTTGGGGATCATAGAACTGCACCTTTATATTGCACATGGCTATTAGAGTGTTGTCTATTTATATACTTTCTCAGAGTGTTTTTTTTTTTTAAATACAATTGCGGGTTGATATCTTAAATACTTAATAAAGTTTCCAAGGTATTCATTTATTTATAGTGTTTATATTGTAACATAGTAATTAAGATTGAAAAATTATGTTTAGCCCATCAAGTTAAACCTTTTTAGACCTCCCGTGATCTGCAGTATGCAAATTAGTTGCTAATTGATCCAGGGGAAGTCAAGCAGAAAAAAAAACACATTGAAACATTGCCCTGGATCAATACTCCCTCTCTAATTATCCAGGATAACCTAGAATGCCCTTTTATTCAAAAATATATCCAATCCCTTTTTAAAGTTGTCATCACCTCCTTTGGTAAAGAATTCCACAGATTAAACACCCTTAATGAAGAACCCATTTCTTTCATTAAGGTGGAATCTCTTTACTTCTAAACTCAAGGGATGTCCTCTTGTCAGCTGAAAACCTCTTGGCCCAAAAAGTTCACTTGACAAAGCCTTATATTGACCTGGATATATTTATATAATGTAGTCATATCCCCTCTTAGACACCCTTTTTCTACTGAAACTTCCTTTAATTTGGTTAGTTTTACTTCATAGCTTAGCCCCTCCATTCCCCTTATTAGTTTTTTTTGCCCTCCTCTCTACTTTTTCCAGCTCTAAAATGTTGTTTTGTTGAACCGGTGCCCAAAATTGTACTCCATATTCCAAATGAGGGTGTACTAGGGATTTGTATAGTGGCAGAATTATATCTGCTTCCTTTACTTTTTTATCCTTCTTAATACATGCTAATATTGTATTTGCCTTTACAGCTGCTTCTTGACAATAAGCACTGTTATCTAGGTGGTTGTCCACAAGTACTCCTAAATGCCTTTCAATATCTGATACCCCTAGAATTGTTCCATTAAGATTATAAATTGCATTGCTATGTTTCCTTCCTAAGTGCATAACTTTATATTTATTCCTATTTAATCTCATCTGCCAATCAGTTACCTATTTCTCTAATTTATGCAAATCCCTTGGAGAGGTAAAGTAGATCATTAGCAAAAATAGAGACAATACTTTCCAGTCCTATTTCTAAGTCATTAATAAATATGTTAAAAAGGAGAGGACCTAATACTAAAACCTGAAGAACCCCACCTACCACATTAAACCAATCAGAGTATGTTCCATTTACAACCCTTTGCTTCCTGTCTTTTAGCCAGCTCTCAATCCATGTGCATATATTTACTGCAATTCCTGTATCCCTTAGTTTGCTCAATAGTCTCCCATGTGGCACTGTTTCAAAAGCCTTTGCAAAATCCAAAAAGACTACATCCCTGCCCTGATCCAAGTGCCTTTATAACCTCCTCATAGAAACTATTTAGATTTGTTTGACATGACCTATACCTCATGAATCTGTGCTGACTTCTACTTATAATCTTGTTCAATCAGACATGTTCTTGTATACTATCCCTTATTAACCCTTCTAAAAGGTTTCCCACTACAGAAGTGAGAGTCACTGGCCTATAATTCCTTGGTTTTACTCTTGCTTTCTTCTTAAATATAAGTATCACCTCTGCCTTTCTCCAGTAATCAGGTAGCAACCCTGTGCTGAGTGAAAAAAAAAAAAAAAAAAAAAAATTTAGTTGGTGTTATGCACCGGGGAACATCCAGGGCTATTTACTTTAACTGAGAAGATAATTATTTACCGTAATTACTTATATTAATAATGATTCCAATTATCAGTTATAATCAATATTGCTGATTAAATTGAAGTTTTACACTTGATATTGCTCCATTCAAAAGGAAAAAAAGCTAACTCTAAACTAAAGAAAAAATGTTGACTATAATGGCTATCTTGATGCCAATAGTGGATTAACATTACTCCTGAAAAAAGTGTCAGTTGATGAAGCAGAGATCAAAGTAAAATACATTTCCACATATTCTGAAGGGCCTCATACTATATCTAAACAATTAAAAAAAAGACATTGGCATATTCTACAGAAGGACTTATTTGGGGAACAGCCAAGGGTAATCTTAAAATTAACAATAATTAAAAAAACAACTATTGGCATTATTCATGTTTCAGACCGAAGTAGCAAAAATAGTATCTAAGTTTACAATGCAAGGGATGTACAGTTTACTTGTGGCCTCTCTCGAACCAGAATGTGAGACATATTTTTTTTAGATTTTGTAAGTAGGATCTAGACTTGTTATTATTTTTATTTCCATACATTCATTTACTCCTTCATGGTCTGCATTATGTGTGGGACATAAGACTGATTGACTACAAACTACTTGTTATGGCTGAATGTACAAATTTTTAAGATCATTATATGCTAATAATAGTAAGAAATTATTTAAATAACACTTTTAGAATAAAATACCTTTAAAAAAAAGATTAGACATCAACTATTGAAAGAGATCCCCATAGTGGTTTGAAACAGATTGGCCACTTTGATTGTACACAGTTGGTCATAGAAGCATACACTAAATTAAAAACCATTCACATACACTTCACTCCGTTAATTCTTCCTGATTAAGTTGTCTATATAAGTTACTAGTATATTGCCCGTCACAAATGTCGGAAATGAAATTGTAAGACAGGCAATGCTGGTTGGTATACAATGTGAGGCTTTTGGTCCTTGGTTTTATTTTCAAAGTCCGACGTGCCTGGCGTTGTAAGTGTAAGTGTTACTGTTTTCGCTGTGCTGTATTTTCTAAGTTCTGCATGCCTGGCGTTGCCAAGCCTCATTTTCATCCTGTTTCAGAATTTTAACTTTTTTCGCCTGCCATTTTTTTCCTCGCTTAGACGATTTTCGAGCGGCGTAAACCGGCAAATATGGCTCCAATTCATTTGCAACTTCACTCCTAGGCTTCCTGGCTCTCCCCTGTGCTGTGTGTCTTATTTTTTTGTTATAATTATTTTGCTTGTTTTGGGGTGTTTGAACGAACTGCGTGCATCAACTGCTCACCACGCTTTGCGAGGCTCACAGTGCAATGAGCGCCTTTGGCACTCATTGGAGCCTAAGTCCCACATGCCTCAACTGCTCTCCTTGCTTTGCAAGGCTCGCAGTGCCATGAGCGCCTAAGTCCCGCAAGCCTCAACTGCTCGCCTCGCTCTGTGAGGCTCACAGTGCAATGATCGCCTTTGGCGCTCATTGCAGCCTAAGTCCTGCGTGCCTCAACTGCTCGCCTCGCTTTGTGAGACTCGCAGTGTAATGAGTGCCTTCGCAGCCTAAGTCGTGCGTATGTCAACTGCTCGCCTCTCTTTGCTAGGCTAGCAGTCAACTGCTCAAAAGCGCGAGCAAAATCGCAAACGTTCCCCACACTGACAACTATATATGTGATTATGTTGGCATATTTGCTATTATTTTGTCAGTTTCTCAAAACTGTAGACAGAAACATTATAGTTAAACGCTCAGTAGAAAGACTTCAATTATTGGTAACATGTAAATAAATATTTATATAAACTGCAAATCATTTTGCAATTATTGAGAAATTGTAAAATAAAAGATTGTAAAAGTAGTAAAAACAATTTTTGAAAAAAGTAGTAAGTGAAGAACCTTTATATATCACACTATGGGGTAAATTGATCAAGTGGGATTAAAGGTGTGATTAAGCCTGTATAACGTCCTATGGTAACTTTTTTTTTTTAAGTAGATAGAATTTGAAATGTTTAACTTGATAAATATACCTCTGAGATTTATCATCCCACTGAACAGCTTCAAAATGTGTCCAATAATTAGTATGTAGCATCAACTTTAAAGTTTCACAACCAAGTGATAAAGTTGCCCTTCAGTAGGGAAATACAGAAATTCAATACCAACATTGCCTATCTTTGGTGTAGACCAGTCTGAGAGAACATAGTGCATGAAACACAGAGCTCTGCAGTACAAGGGTGTTCACACATAACAAGCTCACTTAGCATATATTACAGTCACCTGATCTCTGCGTAGTAGTTATCCTGAAATTTGTCTGTACAGCCAGGCCAGCATCATAAAATACTCCAGGACCATCAACACCACCCCCCGGTGTGCAGCCAATGTCTGTCTTCTCCACAGAGTCCCATACCTGAGAGATGAGGAAAAAGATACAAGCAAATTATACAATACTGTATGTATGTTTCACTGCATGGTCAAAATGTAGCATACCTAGATATAGGGACAACATGCTATTGTTCTTCTCCAATCATATGCATAAACAAATGGGGTTTATTTATCAAACTAGGAACTTGCCCATCAAAAATGACAGGATTAAAATTATAAGGATGACAATGCTGTTTGCCACACAATGTGAGGCTTTTGGTCCTCTGAGCACCTTCGGCGCTCATTGTGAGCCTCTCCCTCCGTGTACTTCAAGTTTCCTGCTTTGCACTGATCACCTTCGGCACTCATCGTGGGGCTCGCCATGAGCACCTTTGGTGCTCATTGCAAGCCTCTCCCGCTCGTGGTGCTCATCGTGAGAACCAGGATTAGTGCCTTTGGCGCTCATTGCGAGCCTCTCCCTCAGTGTACTTCAGGTTTCCTGATTTGCACTGATCACCATCGGCACTCATTGCAAGCCCCACTCACATTGCAAACCTCTCCCATTCGCGGTGCTCATCGTGAGCCCCACAATGAGCACCTTTGGAGCTCATAGCGTGTCTCGCAATTAGCGCCTTTGGTGCTCATTGCACGTCTTTCCTCTCGCCTACTGTACGGGCCACTCATTTCAGGGTTTGCTAACCTGCAAGTTTAGTGCTTAGGAATGCCATGTGTCTCTTTCTAGCATCTCCCCCCTGTCCCTTCCCTGTGTCTTTCTCCTCTGTGTGTCTGCTGAACGTTTGCGTGGCGCGCAGTGACTGTCTTTGGCTTTAATTTAAAAGTCTGTAAGTGTTACTGTCTTAAGCAGTGTATATTTTGTAAGTTTTGCGAGCCTGGCATGCCGTTTGTGAAATTTTGCGTTTTTGCCTTTTCTTTCTCGCTTAGGCGATTTTCGAGTGACAAAAAACACCAAATATTGGTGTAATTCCCTTGCAACCTCACTCCCAGACTTCCTGTGTCTCCCCCTGTGCTGTGTGTGAGTGTGTTATAATTTTTTGGAGATGTTTTTTTATTTTAGGTGTTTTTTTAGAGTTACGCATTTGGGCTGCTTTGCCTCGCTTTGCAAGGCTCACATGTGTGACGGCAGCTCTGGCGAGGATGCAACTGCGTGACCAACATCGCAAACCTCACCAACATCGCAAGATCCACAACTATATATGTGATTCTGTAAAATATTGTGAAAGTGGCATTATTATCCCCAATATTCATCAGCATTTATCATCATAGTCCCCTGTATTTTCTAACAGAAACCAATTTGCCTTTTAATGGCTAAATGAGAAGGATTTTATTACAAGCTTTCAAGGCCATATCCCTTTATTTTAGAAAATTCTCAAATGATATAAAAAATAGGGCCAGTAAATATAAGCAAGTAGAATGTAGAATTTTCCAGTGATCCTATTTATACCATGGGGTTAATGTTTTAATGGTTAATGTTTAACCCAATTTGGTAGACTCCATATACAGTAAAACCAATGGATACATGCTAATATGTCACTATATCTCATGGTATGTCACAAAAGTGATGGATCCCTCACTACTTGATTTTACATGTTTTCTCACCTTTTCTTGTGAGATCTTAAACTTTTTGTTCAGTACATAAACACCTTTGTCCACGGCCACCAGTCCAATGTAGGCTTTATGGTCAGCTGTCAGTTTCAGTTTCATGGAGGTTGCAGGGGCTTGGGCCATATTGTGCCTCTCGCTTGACACCACCAGCTGGGATACAATACCATTGTGTTAGCATATAATTAACAACTTTAGCAATTTTTTCAGTAGGTTTGCATTGTGACATGTTATTCCATTCTATAAAATGCATGGACAGAATACTGATTATATCTTTTTAATATATACTTAAACACATAAGCTGTATTTCCACTAAAATGGATATTTATGTAAACCAGTGTTTCCCAAACTATATTCTGTGGAATATTGGGATTCAATTCGTTATCACATGGATTGCAGGAGAAAAACTTTGGGGTTCTGGGCAGTTATCTTGGGGAGTGACAGATTTTTAAAGGGTTCCAGAATAATGGCACAAAAATAGGGGCTGGGGTTCATAGGACACATTTTAGGTTCACGTGGTTCTGTTTATTTATTTAGAGGCAAAAAAGGGTTCACTGGCTAAATTAATTTGAGAAAAATTAACACACTAACCTCTGTATGAATTCATGTATTTTTCTCAATAGCTTTCTACTAAAATGGACATTATATATATATATATATATATATATATATATATATATATATATATACATATATATATATATATATATATATATATATATATATATATATATACAGGGAGTGCAGAATTATTAGGCAAGTTGTATTTTTGAGGATTAATTTTATTATTGAACAACAACCATGTTCTCAATGAACCCAAAAAACTCATTAATATCAAAGCTGAATATTTGTGGAAGTAGTTTTTAGTTTGTTTTTAGTTTTAGCTATTTTAGGGGGGTATCTGTGTGTGCAGGTGACTATTACTGTGCATAATTATTAGGCAACTTAACAAAAAACAAATATATACCCATTTCAATTATTTATTTTTAGCAGTGAAACCAATATAACATCTCAACATTCACAAATATACATTTCTGACATTCAAAAACAAAACAAAAACAAATCAGTGACCAATATAGCCACCTTTCTTTGCAAGGACACTCAAAAGCCTGCCATCCATGGATTCTGTCAGTGTTTTGATCTGTTCACCATCAACGTTGCGTGCAGCAGCAACCACAGCCTCCCAGACACTGTTCAGAGAGGTGTACTGTTTTCCCTCCTTGTAAATCTCACATTTGATGATGGACCACAGGTTCTCAATGGGGTTCAGATCAGGTGAACAAGGAGGCCATGTCATTAGATTTTCTTCTTTTATACCCTTTCTTGCCAGCCACGCTGTGCAGTACTTGGACGCGTGTGATGGAGCATTGTCCTGCATGAAAATCATGTTTTTCTTGAAGGATGCAGACTTCTTCCTGTACCACTGCTTGAATAAGGTGTCTTCCAGGAACTGGCAGTAGGACTGGGAGTTGAGCTTGACTCCATCCTCAACCCGAAAAGGCCCCACAAGCTCATCTTTGATGATACCAGCCCAAACCAGTACTCCACCTCCACCTTGCTGGCGTCTGAGTCGGACTGGAGCTCTCTGCCCTTTACCAATCCAGCCACGGGCCCATCCATCTGGCCCATCAAGACTCACTCTCATTTCATCAGTCCATAAAACCTTAGAAAAATCAGTCTTGAGATATTTCTTGGCCCAGTCTTGACGTTTCAGCTTGTGTGTCTTGTTCAGTGGTGGTCGTCTTTCAGCCTTTCTTACCTTGGCCATGTCTCTGAGTATTGCACACCTTGTGCTTTTGGGCACTCCAGTGATGTTGCAGCTCTGAAATATGGCCAAACTGGTGGCAAGTGGCATCGTGGCAGCTGCACGCTTGACTTTTCTCAGTTCATGGGCAGTTATTTTGCGCCTTGGTTTTTCCACACGCTTCTTGCGACCCTGTTGACTATTTTGAATGAAACGCTTGATTGTTCGATGATCACGCTTCAGAAGCTTTGCAATTTTAAGAGTGCTGCATCCCTCTGCAAGATATCTCACTATTTTTGACTTTTCTGAGCCTGTCAAGTCCTTCTTTTGACCCATTTTGCCAAAGGAAAGGAAGTTGCCTAATAATTATGCACACCTGATATAGGGTGTTGATGTCATTAGACCACACCCCTTCTCATTACAGAGATGCACATCACCTAATATGCTTAATTGGTAGTAGGCTTTTGAGCCTATACAGCTTGGAGTAAGACAACATGCATAAAGAGGATGATGTGGTCAAAATACTCATTTGCCTAATAATTCTGCACTCCCTGTATATATATATATATATAGTTGAATAATCAGAGTATTGCAGTGAATAGTGATACCCTTTTTATTGGACAAACTAATTCATAATATAGCGACGAGCTTTCGAGAGATAATGCCTTTTTATCAAGTCAAAAAGCGATACTGATACAAGTATGAACAAAAAACAGTAAACAGAAAGAGATGGGGAAAAAAATGGAAAAACAAGAAAAACTAAATTCATTGGCCAGAGTTAAGTGAGAAACAGACCAGCATTGTAAATAATGTCCTGATAGGTCAGTAAGTAAGTCTATAGATCAAGTTGTAGATAAGAACACAACAGAGTAAAATAAAGAGCAATACATTTCAACATAGCATGTAGCTTACAAAAACAGCAATAGTAGGGGGGGTATGTGGAATGTGTGTGAGCTATAAGACATTCAAAAGTTTTCCGCTGTTGGATAGTTCTGAAATTCCTTCGGAGTACTATTATTTTGAGGTTCTGGATGGAGTAATTCTCCTGGGTGAAATGGTCTCCAACTGGAGTACAGTAACTGTCTTCATGGTGCTTTTTGATGGAGCTTCATTTTTATGTGTAGTTTCTGGCTGTTTTCCCCAATGT
The DNA here is from genome assembly GCA_027410445.1 of Discoglossus pictus. Lineage (NCBI taxonomy): Eukaryota > Metazoa > Chordata > Amphibia > Anura > Alytidae > Discoglossus > Discoglossus pictus. The sequence goes on along the minus strand of CM050167.1, from coordinate 142,917,358 downwards.
AGCATCCCTTTTCACATACAGTACATTGTATAATGTACACTACATTGGATGATGTACATGAATATGAGCCTCTGATGTTGTAGGTCTTGTTGTTGTGCGTGTATGTTTCCTCTTTGCAGATGTGTTGGCATAGTTTGCAGCGACTTTTATTGCAAAGTTTGGTGCTATTTTCTCTGGTATGCTGTTCATTTGGCAATCATCTGTTCACCAATGTTAGTCTTAGATTAGGTGGCTGCCTATATGCAAGAATGGGGGTTTGGGGAATATATGTTTCAATTCTGTGTCCTCTGTGAGTTGTGGTTGTAAATCCTTAAATATTATGCACAAAATATATATGGAGCCTGGTTGGCCTCTAAAAGTAAATGCACCCCAGAGCCCCCTTAACTCCCCTAGCTGACTCCCCTCCGACTCAATAAAGGTATCTCTACCAAAGAAGAGGTGGGCTCGGGATCGGATATACCCAACCACCAGTTTTTCTAAGCACATCAAGCCCTAGAGATATTTCTTCCCCATTTACAGTTCACTCTGGACCTTCTAACCAGCCCCACCCACCCTCTGCTAAGTTCCACACTTAGTGAGAGACCTTTTCTTGAAAAACCTTGGTCTGTACAACCCGGATTCATGGTTCCCTGCTCGGATTAGACCCCGACCTATTGCCCAGTCACTCTGGCTCCAGTGTTCAAAGCTCCCAAACTTGCTGCTGTGCCCAGACATTTACCAGTCTGACATCTGAGGCAGTAGATTAATCGGCACCTAGACGGGTGGGATATACAGTCTGGCGCCGGGCCCTTGGTGCAAGTTCTAGCCTATGTGGGGCAATTAAAGTACCAGAAGGTGTGAAACTCTAATTGTGTTAGGGCAACTAATCTTTTGTTATATGGGCTGAAAAATTGTATAAAAAGGTGAATCAAACAATAAAGATTATGCTCTGTTTGGAGCACATATGCATGGTGTGTTTCATTTAAAGGAAATATATTTATTATTTTTTTAAATCAATAAATAATTTCTACATTCTGTCCTGGAATGTGTTAACTTTACCTAAGAATCTGCAACTTGTCCTAGCATCAAGCTAAGCCATCACGTATGTGGAGATATAGAACCTAGTTAACCTGTGGGTAGGATCTGTCTAGCAGCCTTTTCAAGCCCAACCAAGAGCGACAACTGTGGCAACTTATTTGTCAAGTGTGTACCAAACTAACAATTTTAGCTGTTATGTCATGTATGTGTTGCAGAGAAGAAACCTGAACTAACTACATGGAATATTCTGGAGATATGATAAGAAGTACCCGTCAAAATAGGAATATGGACTTTAAAACAGAAGTGTCAAATTGTATCATGTAGAGTAATGCCTTAGAGGAAGCCCAATAAGCTGCAAGGCAAATATTTTAGAATGTGGAGACAAAAGGTGAATCTTTTCATTTTTGTGCTAGTTTATTATGTCATCATTAGGACGCTAAGTGATGGATATAACAATTTTGTGAGAAATCCATATTGTGCTGCATAACTTCCTCAGAGGTGTGTGTGTTTTGGCTCAGTGGAGAGTGGAGGGAGGGGCGGGGAATGAGAGAATGGACAGCCTTCCTAAAGATAATTGAATTAGATTGAATTTGACACAACATTCTTCCCCCTCAATGGCTCAGAAGCAACCTTCTTGCATTATTCACTGCAACCACAGTTCTCCAGAAATGTAAACATCTTACACACATATAACTTCCACAAATCCTGCAGAAGCATCAACATGTATTTTATTTCTAATTTAAAACTATCTGTTTGGCATTTTTCCTGATTATTTATACTATTAGTCAGACTCAAAGCTTTCAAAGAAATTTGTTCTTCATTGTAAGGATGGTCCTTTAATCACTAATCCACCCTACACTCCATAACACAAGCTATCTCACCGTTCCCATGCAGGAATCTGTCACGTCCACCCAAATAGAATCGGACACAATCTCACGCCCAGCTGGAGTCACCACTGTGTAATATGCAACCATACGGAAAGATGGGATGAATTCCTCAGTGATAGCCAGCGACATGGTGACAAGTGGCTGACCAGGCTGACGTTCTTGTCTACCCACAGTCATGATCCTACCCTTGTTCAAAATCTGAAGAGAAAAAGGATACAAAATCACAAAATTATCCAAAAAGGATACAATGGGAAATAAAAGTCTGGCACAAACATATGACAAGGAGCTTAGCATCGAATATTTGTTTGGTTGGACACAGAAAACATCTGTGCAGAGGTGTTTTCTACCTAGGTCCACAAGGCCCAGGACTATGGCAGCACATTTTCAGGGGGCAGCAGGCTACCTGAAAATGCAGTGCAATACATTGAAATAGTGATATTTAGTGATGTTTGTAAGTATATTTGACCCTTTATGACATATTATAAATATATAGACACACATAAACTTATAATTTGAGAAATAAAAAGGGAAAGGGAGGAGCTGCAAGTGGAGTGTATAATTATCCTAGCATAAAACTTAAGTATGCCCATGCACCAGTGCCTAATATACACTCACCATAGAAGAAAACCATAGCCTAAAGCACACAGGACACACAAAGAACTGTTATACAGAACTCTTTATACAGACACAGTATTAAGTCTAATATACACCGGGTGCTTGGTAAACTAGAAAAGAGCCCATTAAATAAGGGATCCAAGATTAATATACATGACACAGTGGGGATTGGTGCATGATATAAGCACGGAGAGAGCATATGATAAGATACTGATAAAGGAAATAGCCTAATTTAAATTCAGAATATGCAGATCAGAGTCTCACACACAATGGAGCAGAATTTGATACACGCTGGTGGTAGCCACGGTTTCTTACATAAGACACATGGAGACAAAAATATTAGACACAAGCTATGTGGTGGATCAACATGTAATATATATAGGACAAGACAATGAACACAGTAAAACAAGATTATGTATGGGTGATAACTTTCTTTTCTATGTCAACTTTTAACATATGGAATTGTTGCCAGAAATCAGTTACAATATTCCAACTAATATATTACAACTAGCTACTTGCCCGTCAAAAATTACGGGATTAAAATGTTAAGGCTGGGAATGCTGTACGCGAGCGTCTCTCTCTGTCTACTGCACAATTGTAAGGCTAGCAATGCTGTTTGCCACACAATGCGAGGCTATGGGCCCTCTGAGCACCTTAGGTGCTCATTGCCTTCGGTGCTCATTGCAAGCCTCCGCCCCTGTGTAGTTTATAGGCATTGTGCTTGAGTGTTACTGTTTGGGCTGTGTTACTGCCTTGTGTTAAATGTTACTGTTTATGGCTATTTTTGACATCCTTCTGGCTAGTTTTATGTGCTTCGGGCTAGTTTTATGTACTTGGGCCTCGTTTTCTTTGTCGCGTTTTTTCGGCTGCTATTTTTCAATCGTGAAAAAACAGCAAATATGCCGCAAATTAACTTGCAACCTCACTCACAGGCTCCATGCCTCTCACACTGTGCTGTTTTTTTAGGCATATTTGTTCTTTTTGTCATCTTTTTTCTGTTCAGTGGTTCGGCTGTTAAAGTCGTAATTTTCGAGGCACGCAGTGCATGTATGGGTTTCGGTCCTAAGTCGTACAGGTCATAAGTCCTGTGTGGCTCAACTGCTCGCCTCGCTTTGCGAGGCTTGCAGTGCAATGAGTGCCTTTGGCGCTTATTGCAGCCTAAGTCCCACGTGCTTCAACTGCTCGCCACGCTTCGCAAGGCTGGCAGTGCAATGGTGCCTTTGGCGCTCATTGCAGCCTAATTCCTGCATGCCTCTACTGCTTGCCTCGCTTTGCAAGGCTCACAGTGCAATGAGCACCTTTGGCGCTCATTGCAGCCATAAGTCCCTCGTGATCTACGGGCCGCAACAAGGCTCACAAAGTGTGACAAACCAGCAAATGTGACCAACGTTCTTGAACTGACAACTATAACAGTGCATAAATATATTAATAAATCTCTCTTATAATAATAATGTTATTTATAAATGCACTTAACTAATAATATGCTGATGTGTATGATTATTCAATTTATAAAAACAGATATTTAAAATAAGTACCACACACCATAAGGTTTGAATAGTAGTGGTTAGGAGAAAGTTTATCCCCATATCCCTATCCCAATAAACAATATTACAATTTTAGTATAAAACTTACAAATGTGAACCACTGAAGATCACACTCACATGCAGTTCAATAATAAATATGTAAAAATATACAATTAATATATTGGGATTAAACAATTTGCTATCTCTGTGAACTAAAGCTTTATTTTTGATAAGGTTAAATTATTAACATTCATATTATTATATCAAATGTTATTGAATAAGGGCACATTCTTCATACATATAAAATGTTCTTGGGATTCTCACCATGTAGGTGAAATGTTTGATCTGGTTCCCAAAATTCTGATTAATGTTCAGGATGTTAAAATTCACAGGAACATTTTCCCCAGGCTTCAGCTGGGATGCAGTGATGCCAATGTGCAGATAATTCCCAGAACTACTCAGTGGCTTGTATGGGGATGCTGTCATGGTTGCAGATGCCTGGCGATCTTTAGGCATCCTGGGATCTGCTGTATTTACCTGTATATATTGGGATAGAAATAGATGAGGCTGATAGGTAAGAAAATATTTCCACTAACACAAAAAGTAAAATTATACATGTAAATAGGATATATTACATATCTCAAGGCAATGTACCAGGTGTAGCATTACCATTTTTAAAGTATAAATCATGTTTATATTATATATATTTTAGTCTACTTGCAGCTATATCAATGATATATTTTGCTACATTTACTATATACATGCATTAAAAAAATTGTGTTTTGTAAGTGTTTGAGAGACATACAGTTATTTGTAAAGTTGCCATGTTTGCTCCTGTGTTCAGAGTCAGCCTTGTGGTTCCATCTCCCTGGGTTGTTCCTATCACATTTCCAGGATCAGCCACCACTTGTATCCGATTTGCAGGGGAGTGATCTGGGTTTGTGACAAACACCTTTGGGACAAGTAAGGGAAGACATAAAGGAAGTGTATGGAGAGTCAGGCAGAGAAATAAGGAGTATAATTGGGTGATGTTAGAAAAACAGAGAAAATACGTTTAGTAAGGGTAAAATAGCGCAAGCAAGGAAAATAGAGTAAATGGAAATAAACAGGAAACATGGGAAAGTATGACATATGAATTGAATAGTGTAAAATATAACAGCCCTTATTTATTGTAACTGACAAATTTGCACCAATCTTTAATTCAACCTGTGCATGCAAACTCCAACAACCCTGAATACATTGTACTGACTATATAATAATGGTGTATATCTTCACAATAACGTGCAATTATTCATAAGAAAAACTTAAATGTAAAAACGTAATTTATAATAGTCTAATCAAAACATATAGCAAATTTAGTAAAACTAACATCATTTTTATAATCTATTACATTTAAGATTAATAGGATACAATATTAGTATAGTGTATTGATTCATTACAGTTAACATGCAATCACTTAATAACAATAGCTGACGATGGACAGTGCTTATTCATTCTGTCCTAAACCAGTTTTGCTTTGCTGACCTACAATGAAAGCAGAATACTTGATTTCATGTTTATTTTTCGTGTTATATTGGTCCTGGCAATCAATGTGTTAATACATATAATGTAACTCACATGTGATAGAATATCAAATTTACGGCTTTATCAATATTGCATTAAATCTGGAATATGGGTCCAATCGTAACTCATAATTTTAAGCCCGTAGGACTTCAATGAAAAATGGAGGTTGGATTTCAAAGTCCTACAGGCTTGAACCATGAGTCACGATCGGACCCAAATTCCATTGGCTGTTTGGAACCAAGAGTTACAGCCTTGCGTCAGCAATCGAGTTCAAGCCCGCAAATGCTACTTTCGATAGCATGGTTTGAGATGTGCGCTTTTGGCCCCTAACTTGTGGGCCAGGCCAATTTAATAGCACCATAAGTTGCGGCCGCTGCGGGCTCACATACATCCTACTCCGATCGACTTGCGGCCTCTGAATTGAATGAGGCTCCATGTATTTAAGCTTTACACCTATATCTATAGCACATTAGATTAATAAATAATAAAATAATCACTCCACTGACAGGGAAAGAGTAATCTAGATTTAAAATAAACGCCATATTGTTTGCCACAGTTTTAAGGCTACTTCAAGCTTTTCTACAAACTTCTTTCATAAAATTGAGTCTTTCTTTAGTGTCATACAGACAATGTCAAGTCTGCCAGTTTGATCCATTGAATACTCAATATGTTTGCAATACTGCAGCAAATCATTACATTGAAATGTTCTGAATTACATTGACATTAGTTTGTCTGGAATATTACAAAAACTGAAATCCAATGGCAGTGCAAGTTTGAGCTTTACTTTAATCCCTGGGGTCCATGGCAGGTTGGACAATGGCAGCTGCATGTAGTAAAGGGAAACTCTTAATTTATTAGGGGAGGGAGCACATAATCATCACCCTAGTGGTCAGCTAACCATCAACATACATTTTTGGCTATTTTTTTGAACTCTGCAGGGTTTATAGAGATGTTTCAAGGAGGGCCCCAAATAATTTTGCACCAGGGCCCTCTATTCACTAGCTCCACCACTCAATGTGAATGTCCATTGAAGTGCTAGATCACATTGGTATGGTTCAAATGATCAAAAACGATCCAAAAGGAAATCTCATTTGAAACCTATGGAGATTTCAGTTAGAAAAATGCTGATAAATATATGTGTGATAATTTAATAATCTGTAGCCCTAAATAAGGTTTAGATTATGAACAAAATAATCCTGTAGCACATTATTGAATAACATGGATAAGAGATTAGATACCATGAGGTCAAAAGGCATTCCTGGTTTGAAATATTGTGAGGTTTTTGTGAAGTGTATTTTATAGGGAGAGGTGACAATAAAAATATCCTCCAGCTCAGCTTCCAGCATTTCAGCACCTGTAAGAAAGAAAGGCAGACATTACAACTAGAGCCACCTTTACTTTAAGTATGTGATACAGGTACTGTAGAAGTCAGAATGTGAAGCTTAACGTGATTTTCCTTGACACAACCTGATAGTACTGTCTACTCCCTCTTTCTTTCCTCCTAATCAATCTTTATTACACTCCACATTTCTTTTTCTCTTTTTTTTATCAGTACACCTGAGAAATTTCAAATTGAGTTCAACATTTCCTGTGTTATCCTTTCTTGGACATTTTGTTACTTTAAGGCATCTGTAGCACACGTAATCAAAAAACAAGTAATGGTACCACACACCCAGCAATGGGATCCAATAGATTATATAAAGCGTGTGCTGAGCTTCCAGGTCCTGTGCTTTTACCTGAGTCAGTAATGACAGTAACCGTCAAATACAAGGTATATTCCAGCATTTCCTCAGGTTTCTGGAAATGCTTTACAAGGTCTTCTCTTCTTAATGTAACCTCTCCTACACCATCAGTAATCTGAGAAGTAAAACATGGAAACAAAGGTGAGGAAAACAGAAGAGAGCAATGAGTGAAGAGAAACAAGGACACAAGGGCATAGAAATGTGAGAATGGCTGATGTATACCTGGAGTCTCCTCAGAGATTCTGGGATGCCTTTCTTTATACCATCCTTTTTGACTCCAAAAAGGGCAAATGCCTTTCCATCCACAGCTTTCCCATACAGAAACCTGAGTTATAGGGACACACAAATGAGAAATGTCACACACTGGTCATAATTACACTTAATGACCCTGCATGTATGGTCAAGGATAATACACAAACATAGGCCTCCATTTAATTCCAAGCTAGTGATTACCTTTACACTGACCGTACGTCTGCGAGTTAGAAATTTGTCACAGTTACAGATGTATTTAAATGACTCAAGCCCGCAAGTCCAGGCTCATAGGCACTACACGCCAACCATGAACCTGTAAGTAGCATTTCAAGGCATGATCATGATCAATTAAGCAAGCCTGTAAAATTACAATTTAGACAGAGCCAATAGTAAATGAGACCGTCATCATGACGTCAGTAATACATGGGGCCTCATTCAATTGCATTTTGGCCAATTGAATAGGGCTCTATATAAGCACATTGTATATTTTTTACAGAAGTTTTTAGTTAGTGAACTTCTACTGTATTCAAAATCAAGGTCTTCAGTAACTAAAAACTTGTGTAAAAAAATAGGCTCTGTGCTTAAATAGAGCCCTATTTAATTGGCCATATCGCAATTGAATGAGGCCCATGGAGTTTAAACTACAATCAATTAGTGTTTAGAAGTTTAATCTGCAATCGGACTCGCAATCTAGAAATTTAGAAATCACTAAAAATCTATAAATAAACTGGTCTAGTCCGTGTGGGTGGCTTGACTCCTGAAATATAAATAACATTGAAATAAAACATAAAAAATATTTTTCTGTTGCAGATGTGTGAGCTTGAGATTGCTGTGCAATTAACTCTAATGCCTTTCATTGCTTTCCCAGTATTTTTAAGTACAGTATGGTGTTTTTATTTGCTTTTACAGTGTTACTAACAGGTGTTTAACCCACTTGCTAGTTCTATCTATTAGTCATAGAATTTTTGATAAATTTGCCATTTATGGGTTTGTAGGCAATTGCGGGTTTGTTGAATTGTTGTAATTAAAAATGGATTTTGTGCCTTTAGCACTGGTAACTTTTACGGACTTGAAACATCAAAGGAGTAGGTAGGACGGAGTTATGTTTTTGACAAGCGCAGTGATTTTGAGCCTGTAACAAAAATGGATTTTGAGTAGCAAAATGTAGCCAATTAAATATCTGTAACTTTTACTGGTTTCATTACGGGCTCTTGTAATTGCAATTTGGAGCATTAAATGGGGGCCATATTCTGCAAACATACTCATGTGCTACACACATGTGTACTCTCAATGACTACTACAATACGCAGACAGTCACTCAGTATTACTGAATAGTATAACACCAAACTGGCATTCATAACACAAACTAATTTTAAAGAGATACTCACCGTGCACTGATGTCCACTATAAATTCAGCATCATCAATGTAAAAGAAATTCTGATCTGCCTTCAGATCAATCTGAAAACTGGGTAATACTGAAATAAACAACAATAAAAACAGAATGCATGAAATGAGATAAATAAAAGTGTCATGAGAGAATTAAGATATAGAAAGGCAATTTGAATTTGAATCTGTGCACTAGATCTAACAATTAAAATAATTTTGCCAATTGCCTTATTGACTAAGTTAAAAACCAACAATTTCAGTTCTCATCTTCATATTTTTGCTATTCTGTTGCTTATGGATGGGAATTCAATGGATTCAGCTGGTACTCTTTTGTTAAGGTAAACGACTGTGAAATATATGGATTTAGTAAGCACAGGATACAATTAATTACCAAATTTCCATTTTTAATGCTATATAATTATGTAGCACTCTATACAATGCATTAGAGCATTGGTTCTTGTCCATGTGGTTTTCATGATATGTATTAACCCCTTGAGTCCCAGGATCAATATTACTCAGAAATAACAGTTAAAAATAATATTTTTTAATTGCATATTTGTGGGATTGAGACTGTTCTGGAATTAATGCTAATGTCTTTAAATATCTTCCCATGCTTTCAAAGTACAATATTGTGTGTTTAATTGCTGCTACAGTTATAATAAATGTTTGAAAAAAGCCCTTGTTGGTCTTATTTAGTACTCTGAATATTTTTGACAGAAACTTGATACTTTTTTCCGTTGTGGGTCAGACTTACAATGCAGGCTAGACCTAAGGGTCCAATAGAATATGTATAACTTTAATTATTTAGTGCTCATAATGTTCGAGCTGTGCTAAAACTAATGGAGTTCTAAGCCCGAAGTTGTGTCTTTGGCTGGCTTTATGTTGTCTTTATGTACAAATGATAGGATGTTACATGAAATCCCACAGATAGCTTTTTGATTGTATACATTTATAAATTGCTAATCAGTAATTTATGAATTACTACTCAGTAGTCACGTAATGAACTAAGGGCCCAATTCCATTGCAAGCTCGTATCTGGTGGGATGTAGGCCATATGTCTGTGGGTGTGCTCCAATTCCAGAGCTATTCAATAGATCATGCCCGAAGTGACTGGCCCAAAGCTGACTCCGTAAACCATGCACTGGTTCGTAGTAGTTCAGGGCGGGAACATAATCAATTAAGCAAGACCGTAACCTCCCATTTCGATTCCGCCAATAGAAAATGAGACATTGTTACAGGAGTAGACCAAGGAAGTTACAAGTCAATCAATTAGGGTTGGGGGTGCGATATGCGATCAGACTCGCAAAACTGCAAAATACAGAATTCTGAAAATGAATGCCAATACTGTTCTAGTCTATATGGGTGGCCTGATATGTATTAACTCAATGATACCCAAGATCAATTTAACCCCCAAAATTAAACATAAAAATAAATCTTATATACTGACGATTTGCGAGCTTGAGACTGTTGTGCATTTAATTTTAATGTCTTTCATCGCTTTCCCCATTATTTACAGTGCAGTAGTGATTTTTTATTTGCTTTTACAGTGCTACGAATAGGTGTTTAATCCCCTTGGGGGTCCTCTCTAGTAATCGTAGGATTTTCTCCTTCAATTGCTGTTTAAAGGTGTGAAAACATTTGTGGGCTTAGGGAGTTGGAGCAATTGAATAGCAATAATTATATAATTCTGTTGGTAGCAAAGAGTTCTATTCAACTCAAGACAAGTAAACTACTGACAAATGTAATTTTGAATGCAAAGTCTTTTTTTGTAATGTTAATTAATTAATTAATTCATTCATTAATTCATTAATTTAATGTTCCCCAGGTCCATTGAGACCACCATGGCATCTAAAATATTAACCGTGTACCAGGGGCCCTTAAAGGACTCCTGTAGAATTGAAATCTTAACCCCCCCCCCACAGGGGTCCCTATCAGACCCCCATGGCACCTTTAATTAACCCTGATACCGCTGGGGTCTTAGAAGGACTTTTGCAGCATCTATTAACCCCTGCATCTACAGATTAACCCCATGCCATGGAGATCCTTAAAGGACCCTCACGACATCTAATTAATTTACCTCTGCCACATAGATCCTTAAAGGACCCCAGCAGCACCAAATCTATATCACTTGCCATGACTGTTAGTAACAATGTGTCATCTCACAAGGAATGCTTAGCTGTGATCACAGTCAGTGGTCCAAGAGTACTAACACTATCTCTATATGATATTGTTTAGCTACATTGACAACACATTAATCTGGTATACATGTGTTATCAGATTATAACTGATTGTTATGATATCATGATGTCTGAACAACTACCTGAGTGGACGCAAAAGTCAGCAGCCATAATATCTGTTACTTACATCAGACAAAATTATCTGTTCTCATATTGATGATAGGATGACATGTTTAACACATGTGTTAATGCTGGCTTTGATTAACATGCAATTGTCAGACTTTGGTATAAATTAAACTTAACAACACCCATATATTCCAAAACATCATATATGATAAAATGAATGGCGTGTGAGATTATATTGCTAGGGGGATTTCATTGATGGAGTGGCTTTCTGATAGCCACTATATATATATTTCACTTGCTTGCAGAATAAGAAGATACCTTCATTGACCTGAATTGTCCCTAAAATAAAAAATAAAAAAAGTGGTACTGCACCATCTCTTTTAAATGGCATTCCTCAGTGACCATTAATTGGTGAAATGTTAAAGATAACCATATGTGTCCATAGAGAAGAGTATTATGGCTGATGTTATAGTGGGTAGACACGATTGCAAAATATCACCACCACATAGGTCCTGATCCTCTGTTCTGTAGCCAGGCTAGATTATGTAAACATTTCGACCAATAGATTGTCACTGAGGAGTGACGTTGAGAAGGTCAAATCCTAGGTGCAGCCTCTATCTCCCTCCTCCACTTGGACTCAGCCCCCCCCCATGAGGTAGCAGCACCTGAAGAGCTGGAGGCATTGAGGAAGGGGCCAGGCTGTGTGTAAGGGGGAGGCCTCTGGGGTGGAGGAGGCAGTGCTAGCAACCAAAGCATGCTGGGTGATGTCTATACTCAGCTGGGTTAGTGCGCTCTGGTTCTGTAGTGCCTGGAGCAGCCTGGCTATGTAGATCTCCATCTGATGGTTGTGCCTCCTCACCTGTCAATAGAGTCTCCTCTGGCTCCAGCCTACCGAGGCTCTCTCTCTCTCTCTCCTTTCCTCTTTTCTTCCTCTTCTCCTTCCCACCTCTCTCCTCCTCCCCCTCCTCACTCCTCCCTCCATTATAATCACAATAAGAAAATAAAGATAAATTAAAAAAGTGTTTTGTTTTTTTTTGTATATGTTTATATTTATAATGGGAAAACATTTGTATGTTTTATATGTTTTTTTTAAATGTTAGTATATAGGTTGGGGAATGGGGGATGGATGGTGTGGCCTAGCTGTATGTGTATCTATGTGCAGTATTACTCTATTTGTATGTATATTATGTGTTATCAGTATTTATGTGCCTGGTAAAATTAAGTTTAAAGTTGTTTTGAAGTGAATGTAAATCAATGAAATATGTAGTAACCTGCTCTGCAAACTCAGATTGTCTACTCTGTCACTCTCTGTCTCTCTCTCTCTCTCTCAATATCCAATAACCTATAGCTCCAGGACCAGAATGCTAATTTTTGAAAAGCTACAACAAAGTTAAAGCTGGAGTGGGAGACTCGCAAATATATTATCTATCGATGTCAATCCCTTTTCTGTTTGCTGTATTCTATTGGTTCCTATTGCTGTGGCACAGTATGAAAATCTGGATCATTGCAATGTGTCAGAACTATTGTAATCATACATTATCCTAATATTTATTTTAATATAATCCTTTTTATATGACATGATTTATACACACGCACACATATATATATATATATATATATATATATATATATATATATATATATATATACCGTATTTATCGACGTATAACACGCACTTTTTCTCCCTAAAAATAGGGGGCAAATGATAGGTGCATGTTATACGCCGATATTCCCTCCCCCCTCCTCATCCTCAACCTCCCTCCTCATTCTAAAACCCCCTCCTCATTCTAACCCCCCCTCTTCCTCAACCTAAACCCCCCTCCTCAACCTAAACCCCCCTAAATACCTCGCCCTCACTTACCTGCTTCTGCTCCGGCCTCCGCTCCGCTCCTTGACCCGGCGCGCATGTGACGTCACACGCGCGCCACGTCATTAGCATATACCGGGTGCGGGAGGCCGGAGCAGAAGAAGGTAAGTGAGGGGGAGATATTTAGGGGGGTTTAGGTTTAGAATGAGGAGGGGGGGTAGAATGCGGAGGGGGGTTTAGAATGAGGAGGGAGGTTGAGGAGGGGGGTTGAAATTGAGGAGGGGGGTTGAGGATAGGGGGGTTGAGATTGAGTAGGGGGGTTGAGGATAGGGGGGTTGAGAAAGGAGGATGAGGATGGGGGGTTGAGGAGGGGGGTTGAGGGGATTTGAGGATGGGGGGGTTGAGGAGGGGGTTTGAGGACGGAGGTTGAGGAGGGGGTTGAGGATGGGGGGTTGAGAAGGGAGGATGAGGAGGGAGGTTGAGGAGGGGGTTAAAGATGAGGAGGGAGGTTGAGGATGAGGAAGGTGGGTTGAGGATGAGGAGGGAGGTTGAGGAGGGGGGTTGAGGTTGAGGAGGGGGTTGAGGAAGAAGGATGAGGATGGGGGGTTGAGGAGGGGGGTTGAGGGGGGTTTGAGGATGGGGGTTGAGGAGGGGGTTTGAGGAGGGAGGTTGAGGAGGGAGGTTGAGGATAGGGCAGTTGAGGAAGGAGCAGAAGCAGGTAAGTAAGGGGGAGGTATTTAGGGGGGTTTAGGTTGAGGAGGGGGGTTTAGGTTGAGGAGGGGGGTTTAGAATGAGGAGAGGGGGTTAGAATGCGGAGGGGGGTTTAGAATGAGGAGGCAGGTTGAGGAGGGGGGTTGAGGATAGGGGGGTTGAGGTTGAGGAGGGGGGTTGAGGAGGGGGTTGAGGATAAGGGGGTTGAGGAAGGAGGATGAGGATGGGGGGGTTGAGGAGGGGGGTTGAGGGGGTTTGAGGATGGGGGTTGAGGAGGGGGTTTGAGCAAAGGGGGGTTGAGGAGGAAGGATGAGGAGAGAGGTTGAGGAGGGGGTTGAGGATGAGGAGGGAGGTTGAGGATGAGGAGGGGGGTTGAGGATGAGGAGGGGGGTTGAGGATGAGGAGGGAGGTTGAGGAGGGAGGTTGAGGTTGAGGAGGGGGGTTGAGGAAGGAGGATGAGGATGGGGGGTTGAGGAGGGGGGTTGAGGGGGGGTTTGAGGATGGGGGGGTTGAGGAGGGGGTTCAAGGAGGGAGGTTGAGGAGGGGGTTGAGGATGGGGGGGTTGAGGATGGAGGAGGAGGAGCGAGGTTGAGGAGGGGGTTGAGGATAAGGAGGGAGGTTGAGGATGAGGAGGGGGGTTGAGGATGAGGAGGGGGGTTATGGATGAGGAGGGAGGTTGAGGAGGGGGGTTGAGGTTGAGGAGGGGGGATGAGGAGGGGTTGAGGATAGGGGGGTTGAGGAAGGAGGATGAGGATGGGAGGTGGAGGAAGGGGCTGGAGCAGGGGGTTTGAGGAGGGGGTTGAGGATGGGGGGTTTGAGGAGGGGGTTGAGGATGGGGGGGTTGAGGAGGGAGGATGAGGAGGGAGGTTGAGGTTGAGGATTTTGCTTCAAAGTTCTTTATTTGAAATTTATTTTTTTCCCTTAAAATGAGGTGCGTGTTATACGCCGGTGCGTGTTATACGCCGATAAATACGGTATATATATATATATATATATATATATATATATATATATATATATATATGTATATATATATATATATATATATATATATATCCATTCTTAAAATTAGAGCATTGATTCTAATAACATTTCATGAGTTTCATTTAGTCATGGTAAAACTTTTCTGTATACCCAGGTGGGCTTAGATCAGAATGAACGATGGTTGGTAAACATAAATGTTTGAGGACAATGACGAGACAAGTATGTTATTTCCTTGTCCCAAAATATCATATATTTACCTAAATATACACTCAGGTATCTTAAAATCCTTCTGAGCATAGCTGTGTCAACATAGCCAGTGTATTTAAAATTTTGTAGTGACTAGGACACATAATTTAGTATGTTTCCCAAGGTAGCTAGTGATCTAAGTATGGAATCAAAAACAACCCTTGGATATGAATTGACTATTTAAGACTGCCCCTTTGTAAGCTAAGAAAGGGATAGCAGAACACACAACATCAGGAAGAGAGAGGAAAGAAGAAGAGGAGAGAGAAGGAGATGTCAGGGAGGCCTAAAAATATACAAGTCTTTTAGGACAGACATTCAGATTCATATTTATGAGATAAACTTATAGACACACTTAAAACGTACTATTGGTATACTCCCAAAACACATACATATCCCAAATGTATACTCCAGTAGCTACAAATAAACTTTCACAACGCACTTCCAAAATATTTTACACACCAAGAACAGGAAAGTCTTTTGAAAGAAAAGAAAAAGTTCAAACTTCCTGGGGGAACCATGGATAAGGCACTGAATTTCTGTATCGTATCATATATTTATTTCTTTTTTCATTATGATTATGGAATATTTTGTTAATTTACTATAAAATAGATCACTATATAAATATTTATCTGATATAACAATATCATCATAATCGACATACAATTTACAATTGTAAATTGGCGTACAATTCACAGATTAATTTTAATAAATATCACAAATATCAGCTGTTATAGCAATCCACTATATTTTGATTTAGTACATAATTGTAATGTAATTGTAATTATGTATTAGATAATATTATAATTAGACTGCAGAATTTGTATAACTTTAAAATAGTATGGTCTCTTAGTGAATAGATATTCTTGAACATACTGAAAATGACCAAACCAACTTTGATATCATAATTGCCATATCTTATGGATTAGGCATATTTGGCATGTCGTGTACATGATTATGTGGACAATGTGTTAATAACCAATTCTTTATCATTTAAATATACCTTGATATATTCTGTCATAATTATTATACCATATTCATTGTTATATTGAAAGATACTTTTTTGATATAATTTTATTCATTATAATATATATATTTTCATATAATACAGTTCTGTTTATTTCATGAGGCTAAAGCTTACATATATACATAAAAGAATTCAGATAGTCAAGATTGGCAAATATGAAAAGTATGACATTTTTTATTACTATTAATAAATGTTATTGATATTAATAATATCACTAAATTAACTGCCAAAAAACATGAAAAATTATTGGTGAAACATTGCAAGCATCACGTAATCCAACCCCCTAAATATTACTGGCTAGAGCTTGGTTTACGGATGCCAGGTGAGATCCATATTATTGCGAGTGAACTGCATTTAATACGTGTGTAATGTTACAAAAAAAAAACGCTCCCGCAGCCGAAATTATGTAGTAATGCACATTATGTTGCTCGAACAGAATATGGCTCTTTGTTGCCAACAGAATTATCAGCCTTATTAAATTGTGATTCAGGCCAGTTGAATAGGGCTCTATATAAGCACAGAGCATATTTTTTTTACAGAAGTTTTTAGTTCGTGAAGACCTTGCTTTTGGATACAAGTTCACTAACTAAAAACTTATGTATAAAAAAACGCACTGTGCTTATATAGAGCCCTATTCAATTGGCCGAATCACAATTTAATAAAGCTGTATATAATTATCTTGTAATAACTTAATGATAAGTGGATCTATATAACTAATGAGAAACTATTCAGTGAATTAGGGCCTTATTAAATTCCAGCATCGTAAGTCCAACATGTAGCACATAAGGGCTGCTGGCCTCGTGTTACATCAGTATTAAATTGGAAGGGGCTGCGAGCTACGGGCCGGAGACGCTAAAGCGCAATGCAGTCTGTCGCACGTTGGATTTGCGGCCGTGAACAGCGTCAATTAGTCTAACCCATAGTGATGGGTTAGACGTAGCCAGTGTCAATAGAGATTGCCAGCATGGCTAATGAAAACCCCTGCAGGCTCCTGACATCAGCCCTTGCAGTTGGGGTCCCGATCCAACCCCCGTGTCAGTTAAACATTAAACCCCTGCCTCGGGGGTTCTCCAAGTACCCCCCAGCACTTAAAATTAAGCCACCCAATACTGGGGGTACCCATTGGACCCCCCGCAGTGCCCCAACATATACCCCCACAGCGGAGGTCCAATGCAATTAAAAATTAAAATTTCTCGCTGTGGGTCCTTAAAGGGACAGAGGCACACAAATTGTGAACCCTTTACAGTACCCCTGCAGCACCTAACCTTAACACCTTCTAATGCTCGGGGTCTCCATCGGGACCCCCGCTGCATTTAAAATTTGAATTTGCCGCCTCGCAGGTCCTGAAAGGACCTTAAAGGCCCTTAAAGCACCAGCACTAAATAAATATTAATAATTTAACCCCTGCCCAGGGGTGTACTATAAGTACCCCCAGCACCTAAAATTAATCCATCACTCATGGGAGTCTATAAAGACCCTCATGAGCCTCTAATCAAGCCCCTCAGCCCAATAAGGGTCTATATAGACCCCTATAGGACACTATTAACCCCTATAGTAACACTATAAGTGCCATGAGGGTCCTCCAGGGCCCTCACGACACAAAGTGTAAGCACTACACTACACTATTAACCCAAACTATACCCCTTTAACCCTAACTATACCCAATTAACCCTAATGATACCCCATTAACCCTAACTATACCCAATTAACCCATTAACCCTAACTATACCCCATTAACCCATTAACCCAAACTATACCCCACTCACCTTAACTATACCCCATTAACGCTAACTATACCCAATTAACCCTAACTATACCTATATACCCCTAACTGTACCCAATAAACCCCTACCCTATTAACCATTACTAACCAATTTACCCCCTTCTAACTAATTAACCCTATTTAACCCTTACCATACCTAATTAACCCTATGATGAACCACTTAACCCTATCTAACCCAATCGGGATCCCTGCAACATGGAGATTCATTTGGGAAACGGGGGGGGGCTTTAGGGGCCGGAGGGTGGTTTGGGGGCAGAAGCGGGGGTCTCTTCTGCTGCTCACACAGCAAACATAAGGGCTTTTAAAGCCGTTGTGGGTCCTCTTGAGCACACGTCGGGCTTTGGGCTCCATTCACGTGTTACGGGTTTGTTCAAGGGGGACTTCGTAGCAATTTAATAGCAAAATTGGAATGTAGCGGGTACGGGCTTGACAGATCAAAGGGTTGCGGGCTGCGATGTTCCACGTTCCACAAAACGTAGCCATTTTTCAGCTGTCCTGCGTTCTAACATGCAAGTTGGCAATGTAGAGGTTTACGAAGCTAATTTAATAGCCTTTAGTCCTAATTTTTTATATACGGGCAACGTTTAATAAGGCTGTTAGCCACGGAGTAGTAATTCATAAACTACAGAGTAGCAATTTATAAATGTATACAATCAAAATCTGTGGGATTTAGTGTAACATCCTAAGGTCCTCTCCTTTTTAACATATATATTAATGACGTATAAGTAGGATTGGAAAGTATTGTCTCCATTTTTGCTGTTGTGCAAGGTAATTAAATCAGAAAATGATGTATTTTCCCTCCAAAGGGATTTGCATAAATTAGAGAAATGGGCAACTAAATGGCAGATGAGATTTAATATGAATAAATGTAAAGTTATGCATCTGGGAAGGAAAAATAGCCATGCAATTTATAATCTTTAGGGAACAAATCTAGGGGTATCAGATATTGAAAGGGATTTGGGAGTACTTGTGGAATACCACCTAGGTAACAGTGCTCAATACCAAGCAGTAGCTGCAAAGGCAAGTAAAACATTAGTATGTATTAAGAAGGGTATAGAAGCAAGGGAAGCAAATATAATTCTGCCACTATACAAATCCCTAGTACACGCTAATTTGGAATTTGGAGTACAATTTTGAGCACCACATCATTTTAGAGCTGGAAAAAGTACAGAGAATGGCAACAAAACTAATAAAGGGAATGGATGGCCTAGGTTATGAAGAAGGTAATTTTCTCTAGAATAAAGGCGTCTAAGATGGGATATGTTTACCTTATATAAATACATCCAGGGTCAATATAAGGCTTTGACAAGTGAACGCTTTGTGCCAAGCAGTTTTCAACTGACAAGAGGACATCCTTTGAGGTTAGAAGTAAAAAGATTTCACCATAAAGAAAGAAATGGGTTCTTCAAGGGTGGTTAATTTATGGAATTCTCTACCAAAGGAGGTGGTGACAGCAGATTCCATAGATAACTTTAAAAAGGCATTGGATATATTTTTGAATTACAAGGGCATTCAGGATTATTCTGGATAATTACAGAGGGAGTATTGATCCAGGCAGGAAACTGATCACCAGTATCTTTGGTCAGGAAATACTTTTTTCCTCTTTTGAGACAATTGGCAAAGTTTCAATGTTTTTTTTTCTGTTGCCTTCCTCTGGATCAATTAACAATTACTCTGCATATTGCAAATCAGAGGAGATCTAAAAAGGTTGATGTTGATGGACTAAACATTTTTTGTCAACCTTAATTACTTTCAGAATTATTAAATTGTGATCCGGCCAATTGAAAAGAGCTCTATATAAGTACATAGCATATTTTTTTTACAGAAGTTTTTAGTTAGTGAATGTCTATCCAAAAGCAAGGTCTTCACTAACTAAAACTCCTGTAAAAAAAATATGCTGTGTGCTAATATAGAACCCTATTCAATTGGCAAAATCTCAATTTAATAAGGCTGTATGTAACTATGTAGTATCAGCCTTATTAAATTGCGATTCAGTAAATTTAAAAGGCTTCTAATTAAGCACACAGCATATTTTATTTACAGAAGTTTTTAGTTAGTGAAGACCTTGCTTGTGGATAGAAGTTCACCAACTAAAAACTTCTATTAAAAAAATATGCTGTGTGCTTAATTAGAGCCTTTTTGAATGTACTGAATCGTAATTTAATAAGGCTGATATATATGTACATAAACAGCCTTATTAAATTGTAATTCTGCAAATTTAAAAGGGCTCTATTTAAGCACATAGCATATTTTTTTACAGAAGTTTTTAGTTAGTGAACTTCTATCCAAAAGCAAGGTCTTCACTAACTAAAAACTTCTGTAAAAAAATATTCTATGTGCTTAAATAGAGCCCTTTTAAATATACCGAATCGCAATTTAATAAGGCTGAAAGTTGCTGTGTTTTTAATACATTCCTCTTAAAACACATTAATAAAAATCTTTTCTTGAACACTAAGGTACTCAGTCCTAGAATACAGACAGTAAAGTGGTCATTGTGTTCTCAATAATGCTTAGTGTGGAAGTGTGGAATTATCAGTAATTTTAAATCCAACTATATCGATTATTCTCTATTTATCGTATATCCTAATACTCTCTGTATTTGGCAACTTTACACTGTGATATCATCTCTCCACCTATAATAAACTAATAAAGTGATTGTGAGCAACATATTAACAGCCTTATTAAATTATCATTTGCCCAATTGAATAGGGCTCTATATAAGCACATAGCAACTATTTTTAAAATATTTTTTTTATTGCTGAAGACCTTGGTTTTGCATAGAAGTTCACTAACTAAACACTTCTGTAAAAAAATATATGCTATGGGCCTCATTCAATTACGATTTGGCTAACTGAATAGGGCTCGAATATAACCACATTGCATATGTTTTTTTACAGAGGTTTTTAGTTAGTGAACTTCTATCCAAAATCAAGGTCTTCACTAACTAAAAACTTCTGTAAAAAAAATATGCTGTGTGCTTATATAGAGCCCTATTCAATTGGCCAAATCGCAATTGGATGAGGCCCTATGTGCTTATATAGAGCCCTATTTAATTGCCTGATTGTAAGTCTTCAGAATATTACTAGACACTTACTTCCATGTGCAAATTGTTGACACAAGTTTTCATTTTTCAAGTAATGTGTATTTTATGTCTAATTTGTAAATAAAACGTTTTTTTTTTATTCTTTCCCTTATGTAAAGTAATTCACTAGTACACCAGTTCTTACCTTTAAAGCTTGACGTATTCAGGGTGTCTATAGAAGGTGGCCCCTTCTGAATTGCTACCTTTTGGTGAAGAGGTTTGTGTTAATTAAGCTGTAAGCTATAGCATGTAGGGTCACCCAAGATGGGCAGATCATAGCAGAGAAGTCAGACAAATCGTGATTCACTGGAGAAGGAACTAGCAACCTACTCCAGTAACTTTGCTAAGATAGAGTTATGGACAAGCACAACCAGAGACATAATGATATGGTACTGGAAAATGAGCTCCTCAGGTCAGAAGGTGCCTACCACATTATTGAGGAAGAGCAGAGGGTGAGTAGCACCAGATCTAATTAAGTGGTTGGGCCAAAGTCGAGATCTTCAACACATCATAGATATAACATCAATAAAAGATGTTACTCTTATCATAGGAGATTGGAATGCTAAAGTAGGGAATCAAAAGACACCTGGAATATCTGTCCTTAGAGTACAAAATGAAGCAGGTCAGAGATTAGTAGAATTCTGTCAAGATAATTCTCTAGTCATTACAAACACCCTCTTCCAACAGCCTCCAAGATGACTCTACACATGGACATGACAAGTTGGGCAATACAGAAATCAGATTTACTATATACTCTGTAGTCTATACAGTATGAAAAAATGAGACCTGGAGCTCAGAGAATGAGCTTCTTATTGCAAAATTCAGAATTAAACTGAAGAAAAGAGGGAAAATCACCAGACCAAGCAGACATGAAATTAATAATATCTCCTGTAAATATGTAGTAGAGGTAAAGGATAGATTTAAGGGACTAGACATGATTAAATGCCGAAACAACTTTGAACCAGCGTTTATGACATTATTCAGGAAACATCAACGAAGATTGCACCCAAAAGAAAGAAAACTAAGAAGGCAAACATGCTGTCTGATGAGGCTTTGAAAGTAGCCCAGGAAAGAAGGAAAGCAAAAGGTAATGGAAAAAGGAAAATATTTGTCCAACTGAATGCATAATTCCAGAGGATAGTAAGAAGAGACAAGTCATTCTACAATGAGTGATGTACAGAGAAGAAAATAACAGAAAGGGAAAGTCAATAAATCTCAGCAAGAAAATCGGGGATCTCAAAGGAACCTTTCATGCCAAAGTGGGCGTGATAAAAGACAAAAATGGCAGGGACCCAACAGAAGCAGATCAGATAAAGAAGAGTTGGCAGGAATACATTAAAGATCTATACAGAAAGAATCTTAACAGCAGTGATTACCATTTGTCCGAGGAGCTGAAGCCAGATATCTTGGAGTGTGAAGTTAGTTAGGTTGTCTTGCTGATAACAAGGCTGCAGGAGGTTATGGAATCCCAGCCAAACTATTCAAATTCATACAAGGTGATGCTGTGAAAGTGTTGCTTGCCTTATGCCAACACATTTGGAAACTCAGCAGTGGCTAATAGACTGGAAAAGTTCAGTTTACATCCCAATCCCCCAAAAAAGACAGTTACAAAGATTGCTTCACTCATTTCACATGCAAGTATGTAATGCTTAAGATCCTACAAGCTAGGTTCCAACAATATATGGACCAGGAATTATCAGATGTGCAAGCCGGATTCCACAGAAGAAGAGGCACAAGCAACCAAATTGACAATGTCCAATGGATAATAGAGAAAGCAAGAAAGTTCCAGAAAAGAATTTACTTCTGCTTCATAGACTATTCTTAAGCCTTTGACTGTGTGGATCACAACAAAATGTGGCAAGTTCTTAAAGAGATGGGAGTACCAAATAATTTAATCTGCCACCTGATAAATCTGTATATGAACCGAGAAGACACCTAACTGAACATCAAACAACAGAATGGTTCAAGATTGGGAAAGGAGTGCGACAAGGTGGTAAGTTGTCACCTTACTTATTCAACCTATACACAGAGTAAATCATGATTATGGCCAGAAAGGATGAATCCAAAGCCGGAATCAATATTGCTGGAAGGCTGAAAGTGAGGAGAAAGTAGAGGACCTACTGATGATGGTGAAAGAAGAGAGTGCAAAAGTTGGCCTGCTTCTTAAATTATGGCAAACAACAATCTCAGTTTCTGGCAAATAGATGGGGAAGAAGTGGAGGCAGTGAAATATTTGTTTTTTTCCTGGGATTCAAGATCTCGTCAGATGATGACTGCAACCATGAAATTGAAAGACGTATGCTTCTGGGGAGGAAAGCGGTGGCAAGCTTGGACAAGATAGAAAAAAGTAAAGATATTACATTATCAACAAAGGTCCACATAGTAAAAAGTATGGTATTCCAAGTTGTAGCATACAGATGTAATATAAAGATCGCTGAGCACCAGAGAATTGATGACTTTGAATTGTAGTGTTGGCAAAAACTGCTTTGAGTCCTTTGGACTGCAAGAAGATCCAATAAGTCAGTAATACAGGCAATCAAGACAAACTGTTCACTGGAAGGTATGGTGCTGACATATGTTGGCCATATCATGAGACAGCAGGACTCCCTAGAGAAGTATCTAATGCTGGGAAAAATAAAATGCACTCAAATAAGGGGGAAGGTAGAGGAGGAGATGGATAGATGAGATAATTGAAGCAATGAACATGAGCTTGATGGAGCTAAGAGGGGAAGTGTCTGACAGAGGTTCTTGGCAGTCTGTGATCCATGAGGTCACAGAGAGTCAGACACAACTGAATGATTAAACAACAACAATAGAAGGTTGATAGTTTACAAATTTTCTCTAATAAAGATGAGTCAAATTTAGTCAAGAAGTGGTCTTGGGTAAATATTCAGGACATAAATGTCCCCATTTTGGTTCTAGCTTTCTCTCAAAAATATCCTAAGAAGAAACGGATGTACACCCAGAGATTAATTGTGAAGGGGAATATACATGAAAATTGCAGTCACATTCATAAAGTAACTTAGAATGTTAAGTATTGGAAGATGGTTATCCATCTTCAAATTGACAACCATCTCTACTGACATCAACGGAAATGTGATGAGAAGATGTGTAAATAACTCAGTGAAGGATAACGTTTAGAACAGCTATCACTAGTGCTCTTTATTCTTTCTGTGATGGAAGTTGACTGATAAAGATGTGGATTCCAGTAGAGTAGGGTTGCTAGCATATACTGTATGTCATTGTAGTCATGAAGTAGCAGCAAGTTTGGATATTTTCGAGCCTATATGGATCTGTTTATTAGTGATTGGATATCATGCCCATGCATAAAACTTTGCTGTTTTGACATTATTGTGAAATGTATGCTTCTGATTCATTTCAGCCCTTTCATTGAATTTTCCTTGTCACATATACTAGGCTGGTGGTTGGACTCATTTGCCTGCTTCAACCCTCAGAGTTTGATTTCCTGAGCAGTAATGGGCATCATTTTAATGGGAGAACTCCATATTTCATAAGTACTTCCTTTCTGGGTTACTGTGATGTGAGGACCAGGCCCATTGTACCAGATTTCTCTGTTGTCAGTCTCACTGTGTAACCATGTACCATGACTACCACATGTACACACTATTACAATATTTAGAATGAGAAACACCTACCATATTCCTTCACCTCAAAGTTTGTGGTGTAATTCTTAGCAGGAGAATCTTCATACTTTGCTGAGATGGCCCATGCCCCCAAGCTGCAGTGACACATTCAGGTAAAGCAAAATTTGTAGTTTACATGGAATATCTGTGTTTTTCAGTGAATCAGAAAGTGTGCTTATGTGCGTAATAATCTGCTTAGTGATATGCTTTCCTATGGTGTGCTTGTGTGTGTTTGTGTTTAAGTTTGTTTCTGGTGATATACGTGTTGTATCAGTTGCTATGCCTGAATTATGCTAACATTTTGTCCATGTGTATCTAGTATGTGTGTCTATGTTGTGTCTATTTTTTATTTTATGTTTGCATGTCTATATATGTATATACTGTATAACAATGGTGGGTCTTTGGCTTATGTGGTGCATCTTAAATGCCATAAGCAGTGTATCTTTATATTTTTCTGGCGGCATAAATGTAGCGGTTTGAGCACTGTCAATGTTCATTTATATCTCTGTAAATGTGTATATGTTGGTTTCTCTAAGTGTGACTGGTCCAAGTTTCTGCATATTAGCATATCTCCAAGCTGAAGTTCATATAAGTGTCCCTGACTGTGCAAAGGTGACTGCGTGTTTAGTTAAGATGTCTGTGCTTGTGGGATTCATTTAAAACCTCACCTTACAAGTTCAGGTAATTTGTAGGATAGAGAGATAATGCCTGATTTGGTATCATGGAGAACAGAATCTCTCTTCACAATGAGTCCTTGTGGAGTCTGTAAAGTAAAGAAAGTATCACTTTTAGTTACATTAGAGCCTATTGTAAGCCTATTGTATTTACTTGTATATAACCTACGTTGTATTCTGTGTTTGATTTACACAATATAAAGTATAAAGTAATGCAAAATAAATAAAAAAAATTATCACACAAATATGAAAGATACACATAATGGACAGCTGTCTCACCAGGAATTCCACGACTACTGTTTTGGATATAGGCTGCAGTTTGTAGTTCATGGTGAAAATTCGATAGAGAACTAAAAAGAAAGAGAAGTTGAATATCAAAAAAGTTAGCCAGTTATTTGGGTCATCTTAACGTATATTATATATGTCTAATCTGAGTTAACTAATTAAAACAGGATAAAACAATTAAGCTAACCTTTTATGAAAAAATTTCTACTGCAAAAATAAAAATTAACTTTTTTATTATTATTAGTCTAAAACGAAATTTGTGTTTTCTGATTGTGATTGAGACAAAACAACATGAAGCACTGTCAAATGCACTAATACTAACTGAAGTGACGTCAGGAATATTGTAACTTTTATTGTCTCATTGCAAAAGAAATGTAGTAAATTCAGATAGTGACTATAATTGGCAGTAATATCTATCTTATTAGCTTACCTATGTATTTGAAATCTCACTATTTAACAAAGGCTAATTCTTAGTTTTTTCTTTTTTTTGTTTGTTATTATTATATCACACATCTTTAGTAATATTGGATCAATTTGTAGCATTATCTGTCAGTATTTTCACTAGGTTTGTTACTTTTGTTACTTTTCTTTGCTTCAATACTTATGCCAATTGGTGTTGTTTAAATAAACCAAGTTACAAAGTGATCCCTAAATGGAATTTTTTTTGTATCAGGTAATTGGAAAATTGGTTTTGCTACAATTTAAATCACAGTTAAATTTGGTTTGTTTATAGTGTAAATAATGCTGCTTTATATTATTTCCTTGTTATAAAGTTGTAGGGACAATTCCCCACAAAAGAAGGCTTGCTTTAATATAAGTAGTGTCAGTAACATCTGTTTTAGCATTGAACAAACTCTCCTTGTATTGATCTCATAGGAGAAGTACTCCACTGAGGGATTAAATCCCTTACATTGCTTGGGTTGCCCTATTATAGAGAGATGCAATATAAGTCCCAATACATTAATAGCGGATCCTACTCATTTTTATTTAAAAGGATCCATTGCTGGAATTTCTTCACAGTCCGATCATGTTGACTGTGATAAAACTCCATGTCTCAACTCTGACATCACCAGAATGAGTCCTCATGTGCATTTTGTCATGGTAGTCAGCCAGTGTATGTTCTTCTTCAGACTGAGCATGCCCAGTAAAGGGGGTGATGGCTCATGCATTGTCACTGGATGGAGACTAGGGGAAAGCTGCAAGCATGTTATTATAGAGCGATTACATCTTTGTAGGCAGTGGAGGTAAAGCTAATGATGTCATGGGGCAAGGCCAGTAACATCAAATCCAGCCTTCGTCAAAAATCCATGATAGTCTAGCACACAGTCAGGGCTTGCCACGCCCCTGATAGACACAGGTAGGAGCAGATACTCAGCTCATCTTGAGGTGAAAATTGACCACTTAAAAGTTATCAAATTATGTTTTTAATAGACTTTGCCCATCAAAAAACAGATGAGCTATACTTGTAAATACACTACAGTGCTCTTTTAAATGTAACACTCGAGAAATGCCATCCAAATGCTCAAAATGTCTGTAATATCTTAAGCCATGAGTGGCTGTCCGATAACTATTTTCAAAACCTGGAAAGGCAAAGGCACAAAAATGCACCCAAATAAGCCCAGATTGCTAAAACCGACACTATGAAGGAGCTGCTAGCGCCTAGGAATGCAACCCCTATGAGCCTGGGTATCCCCTGGGACCCTATTCAACACCCACAGGGCCATTAGGTCCCCCTCCATTTACCCCTTGTGCTTTGTGGTATAGGTCCATTCTCCACATGGGGTTCCCTATGGATCCCTATGGACCCAATGGCACCTTACATAAAAACCTATGTCATATGGTATAATAGCCTACAACTATGCGAATCCTATGCACCCCCAGGATATAGGGGTTAAAGTAAGGTGCCATATCATCCTAATCCCTACTACAGGGATCCTTATGGACCATCATGTATCATATCGACTGTGGTTCACAAGGACCCCAACTGCCTTGTCATTACTTCCCAATTATATAAACTAAATACATTAAAATAAAAAAATAATTACAGAAAATAGAAACATTACATTAAAGAAAAAAATACTATTAAAAAAAAACTAAAAATAATATAAAAAAAGAAAAACTACCAAAAAAAACTTATGGGTGGGGGAAAATGTACTTACCCTCCCTTCGCTGACCCTCTAGCTATAATTACAAATGCCCAGATCCTCAGTAATCTTCTTTCTTGAATGAAGACCCTCAACTCCTCCCTGCGGGACACAAAAAGGGCTTACTCCTAAAAAAAAAAGAGCTGCTCTATAAAACTTAACTAAAGGAGCTCCTCGTCTGAGAAGCTCCCCCACTGACTAGTGGCTTTCTGACTACTCCCTTGCCTTTTATTCAAAATATGTTTTCTGATTGTTTGACATCTTAACTAACCAGAAAAGGGGTGGTTGTATTTTCTGATTGGTTACTGAGTAATCCATCAGAATTCATAAATTCAAACACTCAGTTATGATTGCCTGAAATATGCTTGAAACATATTTTAGCCTATAAGAAGCCAAGAAACTAGTATATAAGGAAAGGGCATGGTCAAAAAGCCATTAGTCGTTGGGAGAGCTTCTTGATTTAGGAGCACCATTAGTTTTGTTTAGCTTTTTTTTTCTTTTAGAATGCTACATTTTCTTTTTAGGTGTAGGTCCTTTCCATTGGCCGAGGATGGGAAGTCAAGCATCTTCAAACAAGAGAGAAAATAAGTGATTAATACTTGCAAAATAGATTCTCCTAAGCTGAAGAATGAGAACCAAGGGTCGGTGATCATTGCTGCAGGGTCGATAATAGGAGGGTAGAATCCATCCCCTCATGTTTGTTTATTTGCTTGTTTGTTTGTTTTTAGGGATTTTTCTCTTTTTTTTTTTTTTATTTTGTTATATGTAATTATTTTTTTTAAATAATTATGTTACTTTCTGTAATTTTTTCTTTGAATATTTTTAGTTTATTTAATTAAGGGGGTAATGCAAGGGCTATAGGGTCCTTGTGTTGGCTATTATACCCTGGGGAATGCCCATGGTACAGGGTTAATGTTAAGTATAATAGGGACCCCCATAGGAACCCCCATGTTAACAGGTTAGTGTTAGAAAACAATGCAAGGTCCACAAGTACTCCCATTGTTATACTTTAGATTATCATGGAGGTCCAATATCACTAGCAGGATGTAGAGGAGCTAAAAAAATTAACTAACTCTCTCCCCAATACATTACTTTTACTCCATACTGCTATCAGTGGGCAACTAGCCAGAGGTGCAGTTCAGTTTGGGGCTTTGTAAGTTACGGTTAAGGGGTTGTATTGTATTCTTCATAAGGTGCAGCCAATTAAAACCAATTAAAATGGAGTTAGAGGGGTGAAGCTGGGGGATGATGAGGAGAGGTTAAATTCCATTGTAATACCAAAATAATGTACAGTACTTGAGATGTTTGGGTGATTGTGAACTAATCTACAGAAAGTTAAATTGGAAGTATTCTGTAGATGTGGAATAAACAGTAATTCTGTCTTGGAGATGTTATTTTTAGATGGAGGGGACATGGAAAGGCTTGAGAGGTGGAGAAGCTTTCGTTATTGTTACCATAAAGATGTTACTGAAACTGAAAAGAGCTGATTAGTTTGTTAAGAAAGGAAATGTAAACTGAAAAAAGTGAGGCACCCAGGAGAGAGCATTGAGGTATTCCAACTGACAGCTGTAGTAGAGGAGAGAAGGTGCCACAGTAGGAGATACCAAAGAATTAATGAGAGAAATATGACTCCAACCATGTGAGTATTGTGCCACAGATGCCTAGTGAGTCGATAGTATGCAGGAAAAGTGGATAACCAAGAATGTTAAAGACAGGATATAGGTCAATGAGTATCAGAAATGACAAGTGTCTCTTTCATTTGGCAGTGAGCAGGTTATTTGTTAGTGCAGTCTCTCTTCTGCATTGGCGCTAGAAGCCAGATTGCAGTTGGTCAAGTAAGGATTTTTCCGGTAGGAAGCTAGTAAAACTATTTCGAGACTTGCAAATCCGGGAGTTAGGGGGAGTAGAACT
Source organism: Discoglossus pictus (assembly GCA_027410445.1). Lineage (NCBI taxonomy): Eukaryota > Metazoa > Chordata > Amphibia > Anura > Alytidae > Discoglossus > Discoglossus pictus. The sequence continues at coordinate 142,887,774 of CM050167.1, read as the reverse complement.
ATAGGGCAATAGAGAGGCATGAAGGATTAAGAGAATAAATGGGAAGAGAGCCTGTTTGATGGAGGATTGGAAACATGATAGTGGAGAGAAGTTGAAGAGATGAGTAAGTACCAGGGTTAAGGTTGAGATGACAAAATGTGAAGTGAAATTAGATGAAACCAGGAGTTTGAATAGTTCTTCCTCTGTGACTAGTATAAAGCATATGAGTGTGTCTGTGTGAGTGGAAAGTAGTGGAAGTAATATGTTTGTGGTTGGTGCAAACATATTGAGGGATTAAGGAGGAAGTAACAAGTTGAAAAGATGCACTTGGGGTGGGATGACAGAGTTAGCATGAGGGAGGAGAAGTTGCTTTGCTTGTACAATGTAATGGGTGAGGTATTAGAGCACACATGAATTTATAGTGAAGGAAGTCTAACTGAGTAGGGTTTTTTTCATCAGGCACATTCAACAGAGCAGAAGCGCTTTTGGAGCTAGCAGGTGTCCTTTGAGTGCCATGAATGTGGGTGAGCATGAATTGCATGGCAGTTGGTATTAGGGGCATACTTATCTAGTGTTGCTGAAAGTATATGGTTGTAGTAGTCTGAAGCAAGATCTGTGCTGGAAAAAATGGTAACATTAAGTGTGTGTGTGTGGGGGGGGGGTGTAGTGAGATAACAGGATGCTGTGGGTTAGTGAAGGTTGGAAAGTGCTGTGGGGTATGGTTAGGCTGCAAGTTACATGTGGTGGTCAGGTAGAAAGAATGTAATGTTGGACAGCATAGAGACATCACAGAGAAAAATAGGTATATGGAGTGGCCATTGCAGTGTATAACATAGGAAGTCCACAGAAAGGCCAAAGGTTAGAAAGAGAAGTTTAGTGGTGGGAAGTGGCATCTGCATTATCAACTTTATTCACCCACAATGAAAGGAGAGGGGGCCTGAAGGCAAAGTGTTTAAGAAAATGTGAGGATAGCCCAAGAGGGCTATAGATAACAGCTGCACATAGAGAGATGGATGAACATAAGCTTATGGATTAGACTTCAAAGGAAGAAAAGGATGGAATGATCTAGAAAGTGCAGCTGGGGACAAAATAATTCCCATACCAACTACCTTTTGGTCACCTATTGGATGTGTCTGCAGTCAGACAACTATTGGAGAGAGCAGCAGGGAAGGTTATGTCAGATGATGAAACCAAGGTTTCTATGGTGGTTAGTAGACCTAGAGATGATGAGCAACTTGTGTTTATGTTAAACTTCACCTTTAATGGTCAAATAAAATTAAATGCATTAAATGTATAGATATTCAAAGGTAATATAACTTTTTGTTAATTCATCAAAGTTCCATACCAAATCCAAATCATGTTGTCTATATACAGGGTACCAGTTTTGGAAATATTTTACCAAGTCTTCAGTAAAACACATGAATGTTTCTATGTTACCTGTAGATCCTGGGGTGTAAATGGTCTTGTCTGTCTGAACAAAGATGTATCCACTATGAAATGACAACAGGACAACTTTCTCCAGAGGACACAAACTAGACTTCACAGTAACATAAACATAATGATTCTTTTGATGATCTTTCAGCAGTTCCTTAGAGGGAATCTGATGTGACAAAATGAAAGAAACAAGAATGACACAGGTAAAATATAAAAACATATCCATCACAGATTAAAACAGGCATAACACATGTTACCAACCCCAGCCAACAATAAATATAGATGGCTTCAAGCCTATTCTTCATGTTTTCTGCATTTTGCTATGTCATTATTAGGTACAAATACTGACTTCAATAGGAAGGATCCAATTTGTAACATAATTGTGTGTAGATTATTAAGGCATCACTCATCATTAAGTCATCATCAGCTAATTTATTTTGCTGATTTATAATTGTCTTATACTAGTTGAGATAACCCCTTCTGGATCACTACCTTGTTTTTGTGAAGGGCATGTGCATCTCAGTGAAAGTGTGAGCTGTACAATGTAAGGTCACCCAAGATGGTCAGGTCATAGCAGAGAGGTCAGAAAAGTCATGGTCCACTGTAGAAGGAACTGGCAGCCCACTCAAGAATCTTAACTCAAAAAACTGCGAGGGTCACAGAATAAAGGACATGACTGAATGACTGAACAACAAAAAAATTTAGATAAGCGATACCTATATTAAAAATATTGTTGGTGAGGTGTATCATTATGATCCCAGCATCCACCAGTTTACCATTCATAGGATACAAGGTTGGTCTGTTCCACAAGCTAAAATGTAGAGGGCTCAACTCAGTGGCGGAGCTAGTGAAAGGAGGGCCCTGGAGAAAAAATATTGGGGGGTCCCCCACAATGTTCTTTTTTATGTTGACCCCCTCCAGGACCCCTTATGGTGCTATATATGTATGCAAATATGTGTATATATACAGTACCTTGCAAAAGTATTAACCCCCCTTGGTATTTTTTGTGTTTTGTTGCCTCACAACCTGGAATTAACATGGATTGTTTGAGGATTTGCATCATTTAATTTACAGAACATGCCCATAACTTTGAAGATATTTTTTTTTATTATTGTGAAGCAAACAACAAATAGGTAAAATAACAGAAAAAGTCAATGTGCATAACTATTCACCCCCCTAAAGTCAATACTTTATAGAGCCACCTTTTGCAGCAATCACAGCTCCAAGTCGCTTTGGATAAGTCTCTATGAGCTTGCCACATCTTACCACTGGGAGTTTTGCCCATTCCTACTTGCAAAACTGCTCCAGCTCCTTCAAGTTGGAAGGTTTGCACTTGTGAACAGCAATCTTTAAGTCTGACTAAAGATTTTCTATTGGATTGAGATCTGGGTTTGACTAGGTCATTCCAACACATTTACATGTTTACCCTTAAACCACTCAAGTGTTGCTTTAGCAGTGTGTTTGGGGTCATTGTCCTGCTGGAAGGTGAACCTCTGTTCTAGCCTCAAATCATGCACAGAGTGGTACAGGTTTTGCTCAAGAATATCTCTGTATTTAGCACCATCCAACTTTCCCTCAACTTTGACCAGTTTCCCAGTCCCGGCTGCTGAAATACATCCCCACAGCATGATGCTGCCACCACCATGTTTCACTGTGGGGATGGTGTTCTTTGGGTGATGTGATGTGTTGGATTTGCGCCAGACATAGATGGCCGAAAAGTTCAATTTTAGTCTTATCAGACCAGAGCACCTTCCTCAATACATTTTGGGAGTCTCCCACATGCCCTTTTGCAAACTCAAAACGTGCCGTTTTGTTTTTTGCTGAAAGTAATGGCTTTCTTCTGGGCACTCTGCCATAAAGCCCAACTCTATGGAGCGTACAGCTTATTGCCGTTTGGTGGGCGGCCGTCTCTTGGCAGGTTTGCTGTTGTGCCATGTTCTTTCCATTTGATTATGATAGATTTGATAGTGCTCCTGGGGATCATCAAAGATTTGGATATTTTTCTATAACCTAACCCTGACTTGTACTTCTCAACAACATTGTCCCTTACTTGTTTGGAGAGTTCCTTGGTCTTCATGGCAGTGTTTTTGGTTAGTGGTGCCTCTTGCTTAGGTGTTGCAGCCTCTGGGGACTTCAAAAAGGTGTGTATATGTAATGACAGATCATGTGACACTTAGATTGCACACAGGTGGACATCATTTAACTAATTATGTGACTTCTGAAGGTAATTGGTTGCACCAGAGCTTTTTATGGGCTTCATAACAAAGGGGGTGAATACATACGCACGTGCCCATTTTCTGCTTTCTATTTCTAAAAAAAAGTTTTATGTATATATTTTTGTCATTTCACTTCACCAACTTGGACTATTGTGTTCTGATCCATCACATAAAATTCAGATTAACAAAACATTGAATTTAAGGCTGTAATGTAACAAAATAGGTAGAAAGTCAAGGGGGTGAATATATATTAAGTACATAGTACATCTGTGTCCACATTTGAATATCTAAAGTAAATTAAAAAACTTGCTTCCAGCTCAGAATTCAGAGAAAAACAGTTATAACACTGCATTCTGTTGAGCTGGGACATGCAACTCCATAGCCATTTTCAAACATGGCTTCCTTTAAGCTTATGACTGCTATATTACAAAGCTTTAATGCAAAGCCAAGGCTGGATTTTACACAAGCTTAGAATCTTTATATATTTATATATATATATATATGTGTAATACAGGGGCGGCCCGTCCATTGGGGCGTCAGGGCAAACGCCCCCCCAAATATTTTCTTCACCCTGCAATAAAAAAAACACAACAATGTATTAGTATAACCCAAAAACAAATAAATATAAGGTGTACATCATCATTTCAAGTCTAAATAGTATTAAAAATGAAGTAAAGTTAGAAAAGGGACACTGTCACTTTAAAATAACCCTTGCGCTACATTAACTAATGCTGTGTATCTATCGCCCCCTGCCTGCACCCTGTGTGATCAAATTACAATAGTTATACACTGTGTACACTAACCTTTAGACTCTTCTCTCTCTTCAATGAGTCCTGGCCTGGCCCCCCTGACCGTTAATGCATGCCGCCCACCATCACAGTGATGATATGCATGGGCGGTCATAAATGTATCAATTAATAAATGACAGTCTTCCATCATTGACCAATCAATGATGGAAGGCTGTCCAGTTACTAAGTGATCAATCTAAACCCACCCAGACCGTTAGCCCTGAGCGCCCGCCAGCAAATAGGGCCTCGAGTTTACATTTTGATTGACTGATACAGTCAATAAAACCACCAGTTCCCTGTCCCTTCCCCCTTTCTGTTTCCTGACCCTGGTCACGCTGAGACTGAGAGACCTCCCTGGCTGAATCTACTCATCTGCTCTGCCTGCCTAACACAGTAAGTCTACACCTGCCTCTGCCTGGCACCTGCCCTGCCCCTGGCCAAACCAAAACCCCTAGTAGCCCCTAATAAAAGTTAGGGGTGACCAGTTACCCCCAGTCCCCCACTATGCCTGCCTAGCCTGCCAGTGCCACCTACCCAGCCACCCACCAACTACCACCGACGACCCCAGCCATCACCCCCATGTGGCCTGTGCCACCCCCGATCAGGCCTGCCCTATGCTAGCCTAGCTATGCCATCATGCCACCACCGGATTACCCCGATCACGGGATCGGGGTAGTCGGGTGGTGAGCGGGGTGGCACAGGCCCACATGGGGGTGATCGGATCACCCCCTTGATGAGGCCTGTGCCACCCCTGATGACCTCCATGTTGCCGCCCTATGCCACCCCCGAGGCCCGATCACCACCGGGCCCCCGGCACCACCCCGATGCGGCCTATGCTACCCCGGGTATTCGGGCAGTGAGCGGGGTTCACCAGGCCACATGGGGGTGGATGTTCACCCCCATGAGGCCTGTGCCACCCCTGGTCGTGGCCTATGGGCGACCGATGGGCGCCTGACCGTGACCGACCCCACCCTGGATGAACAAACTACCTACACCCCCCCCCCCCCCCCTATTTTTATTCCATTTTTAGAAGTAACAGGCATGTATATGTGCCTGTCACTTCTAAAGATAAAATAAAAATAAGGGAAGGGAAAAAAAAATACAGTAAAAAGTAAAAACATTATTACAATTAAACAGTAAGCTAACACATTGTTAGTACAGTTAGTAACACATTTTATACAAAAATAAACAGCTTTAAACAAACATTAAAAAAAAATAAAAATAAACAACAGCACATACTTACCTGTAAAATTGACCCCTCCAGCGTTGGCCTTCTGTCCTCTCTGGATATAGTCATGAAAAATAAATAATCCATGTTGATTGAAGCCAATGGTCAAAATAAAATAATCCATGTTGATTGAAGCCAATGGTCAAAAATAAAATAATCCATGTTGATTGAAGCCAATGATCAAAAATAATCCAATCTTGATTGAAGCCATTGTCCATCCATCCATTCTGGCTCATTGAAAGAGGCCTCCACAAAAAAAAAACCGACGCTCTAAAAAAAAAAAAAAAAACACACTAAAAGAGCTCCTCCTACAAGGAGCCCCTCCCGCGATTAATTGTTTTTTTCCCACGGTCTGCTATATATACTAATTTTTGAAGGACTCTGATTGGCTGAAATTTTTGATTGACATCGATTTCAACCAATGAGAGTCTTCAAAAAATTAGCAAATCAGCAAGCAGGTATGGAAGCCTGTAAGGGTAAAAAAGGTTAGTGTGAACTTGTTTGACCCTGTATGTATTATACATATTACAGGGCTATTTTATGTGATATACATGTTACAGGATAATATCCTGTAACATGTATAGCCAAAAAATAGCACTGTAATATGTATAACAAATAAAGTGTAATAGAAATGCATGAACAATATAATATACCATGTAATAAAGAACATCAATTAATCAAATAATAAATATCAATTAATATATATTGTTGTATGTATATGTTTATGTATATTTATGTGTAATTTTTTATATATATATATATATATATATATATATATTTGGATATATATATATATATATATATATATATATAAAAATTAATATCAATATATCACAATAAATAAATATATATATATATATATATATATATATATATATATATCAATTTGATATATATATATATATTTATTTATTGTGATATATTGATATCAATTTATATATATATATATATATATATATATATATATATATATATATTTATATATATATTTTTTTTTTTTTTTTGGGCCTATATGTTATTTAAGGTTTTTAAGGTACGGTTGGGGCCTATATGGTCCCAATTTGTTATTTAAGGTTTTTAAGGGGCGGTTGGGGCCTATATGGTCCCAATTTGTTATTTAAGGTTTTTAAGGTGCGGTTGGGGCCTATATGGTCCCAATTTGTTATTTAAGGTTTTTAAGGGGCGGTTGGGGCCTATATTGTCCCAATTTGTTATTTAAGGTTTTTAAGGGGCGGTTGGGGCCTATATGGTCCCAATTTGTTATTTAAGGTTTTTAAGGTGCGGTTGGGGCCTATATGGTCCCAATTTGTTATTTAAGGTTTTTAAGGGGCGGTTGGGGCCTATATTGTCCCAATTTGTTATTTAAGGTTTTTAAGGGGCGGTTGGGGCCTATATTGTCCCAATTTGTTATTTAAGGTTTTTAAGGGGCGGTTGGGGCCTATATGGTCCCAATTTGTTATTTAAGGTTTTTAAGGGGCGGTTGGGGCCTATATGGTCCCAATTTGTTATTTAAGGTTTTTAAGGTGCGGTTGGGGCCTATATGGTCCCAATTTGTTATTTAAGGTTTTTAAGGGGCGGTTGGGGCCTATATTGTCCCAATTTGTTATTTAAGGTTTTTAAGGGGCGGTTGGGGCCTATATGGTCCCAATTTGTTATTTAAGGTTTTTAAGGGGCGGTTGGGGCCTATATGGTCCCAATTTGTTATTTAAGGTTTTTAAGGGGCGGTTGGGGCCTATATTGTCCCAATTTGTTATTTAAGGTTTTTAAGGGGCGGTTGGGGCCTATATTGTCCCAATTTGTTATTTAAGGTTTTTAAGGGGCGGTTGGGGCCTATATGGTCCCAATTTGTTATTTAAGGTTTTTAAGGTGCGGTTGGGGCCTATATGGTCAAAATTGGTTATTTAAGGTTTTTAAGGGGCGGTTGGGGCCTATATGGTCACACTTGCTCTTTTAAGGTTTTAAACGTTACGGTTTGGGTCTTAAACGTTCTAATGTTTTTTTTTTTGTTTTCTATAACTTCCCAGGTGCAAACTATCTGTGGAATCAGATTTCTTTGGACTCGTTGGTTGACTTACTGGACGTGAATACCCAGAGAAGGAGCGTCAACTGTTGGTGAGTATATGGTCACACTTGGACTTTTAAGGTTTTAAAAGTTACGGTTTGGGTCTTGAGATTTCTAATGTTTTTTTTGTTGTTTTCTATCACCCCCCAGTTGCAAACTATCTGTGAAAGCAGATTTGTTTGGACTCGTTGGTTGACTTACTGGACGTGAATACCCCGAGAAGGAGAGTCAACTGTTGGTGAGTATCATTGTCTTTAATTTTCTGTCCATGTGTATAGGTGCAAATTTGATGTTGATGTAGTCTTGTCACATGAGGGTTTGCAATCTGTAATGTATACCAATGAAATCAACACACTGTTATTTTAAAGTAATTTTGTGACATAATATAAATTAATATACCGTGATCTCTTTCTTTTATTGGTATCAATATCAGAAATGAATACTATTGACTCTCTACTTGTGAAGCCTTTCGCCACCCTAACCTATGAGGAGAAGGTGGAAGTAAAACGGTTAGGAGCTGACCAACCAGAGATAAATCTGCAGCAAATCGCAAGAGATAGAGGGAAGCAATATGTCCGTAATTTCAATACTGAATGGTACAAGAAGAACGACTGGCTTTCTGGAAGCGTTTCTAGGAAGTCCTTATATTGTTTCCCATGCATCCTATTTGGTGGTGACGCTGCTTGGACCAAAACTGGAGTGACTGACGTCAAACATCTAGCTGACAAATTGACAAAACACAAAAGTTCTAAAGCTCACTTGGATAACAGGATCAAGTTTGAGATGCTTGGACAGGCGAACATTGCTGTTCAACTGGACCAAGGATACCAAGTCAGCATTCAAAAACACAACGAAGAAGTGGCTAAGAACCGGTACATCCTTTCGAAGATAATTGATTGTGTTCGCTTTTGTGGCGCCTTTGAACTGGCATTAAGAGGACACGACGAGAGTGAAACATCGCTAAATCCAGGAGTGTTTAGAGGCCTGGTGGATTTGGTTGGCAGTATCGATAGTGCAATGGAACAGCATTTGAAGACTGCAACTGTGTTTAAGGGCACTTCCAAAACCGTGCAGAATGAGCTACTGGACTGCATGCATGAAGTTATAAAGGAAGTGATTCACCAAGAGCTTAAGGAAGCCCAGTTTGTGGCAATCCAAGCGGATGAAACAACCGATATTTCCGCTAGGACACAGTGCGTTGTAGTCTATCGCTACATTGACAAGAAGCATCAAGTGGTGGAAAGATTTGATGGCTTCACGGAAATGAAATCAACGGATGCAGACTCCATTGCTGCTGTTGTGCTGGAAACACTGAATACTGTTCTCCCAGAGCCAGAAGACAAGAAGAAACTCATAGCTCAAAGCTATGATGGTGCCAGTGTGATGCGTGGAGATCAAGGAGGAGTTCAAAGAAAAATAAAAGACGTGTACCCGAACGCACACTACGTCCATTGCTATGCTCACCAACTGAACCTAATAATGGAGAAAGCAGTTTCAAGGATTGGAAGAGTTAGAGTTTTTTTTTCAAACATAGGCGGCATACCATCTTTTTTTTCACGCTCTCCAAAAAGGACTGGAGTTCTGGATGAGGTAGTTGGTAGAAGACTTCCAAGAGGTGCACCGACATGATGGAACTTCAACGTTAGGACCGTGAACGTGATCTACGAGAACAGAGATGCGCTACTTGAGTGTTTCCAGACAATTGAAGCATGTCTAAACTTTGATCCAACATCTATACGGGAAGCCGCAGGTTTCATTGGAATGCTGGAAGACAGGGAGTTCCTTTACTTCCTTAAATTATTTCATTTAATAATGCCACATGTAGACATCCTCTATAGTCAGCTTCAGAAGCGAGACACGGATACTGTTTATATCAAAAAAGTCACAGAAGACTTTGTCGCCAGCATCCAGAAAATCCGTAATTCTGTGGAAGAGATAGAAGCAAGTTTGCCAAGCGATCTAACAGTCAACAGACGGAGTGCGGAGATCTCAACCTTGAGACAACTTTCAAGAGAGGTATGTGACATAGTGGTGGTTCATGCAAAAGAACGTTTTTCATTTTCAAATCACCTAGTCAGTGCCAAACTTGTTCAAAGTGACTTGTATAAAACCCATGACACTTGCTTTCCAACCCAAGCTCTGGAAGACACCGTGCAAGCATATCCAATACTGAAGAAGGAACAATTACGCACTGAGCTGTCACTTCTGTATGGGAAGACAGAGTTTCATACTTGTACAAGTGCTGTTGCTCTGCACAAACTTTTCCATCAATTTAATCTGCAGAATGATTTCACAGAGACAGTAAAATTATTAAGAATACTGATTACAACACCAATGACTACTGCAGAATCAGAAAGATGCTTCTCAACATTGAAGAGGATAAAAACCTTTTTAAGAAGCACCATGTCCCTGGAGCGGTTGAATGCATTGGCGATGCTCTCAATGGAAAAGCAACTAATTTCCAAGATCCCACACTTCAATGAAAAAACCATTGAGAAGTTTTGTTCTTTGAAAGATCGCTGTGCAAAATTAAAATACAAGTGATTGAAGCAAAGAAGAATGCATCCCCCCAAGGTGTGCAAAGATAAACTGCGTTAAGCAGCACCACCTCACACTACCAAACATAACTAGTGGTAAGTAAAGTATGAACGGTGTGTGGGTGTGCATATGGAAGGAGCTATGAAAGGTGTGTGCATGGTCAGTAACAATTGTTGAAGCCTTGGCGTGGTTTGAAGGAATTGGAGGCACTTCCAAGGGTAGCTGTCACTTGTGTACAGGAAGCAAGAATTCCATGTCTGTACAAGTGCTGTTGCTCTGCAGCAACTTTAGCATCAATTTAATCTACATAGTTTAACAGAGTGAGTGAAGCTATAAGGAATCCTGCTTACAACAACAAAGACTACTAAAGAACCAGAAAGATGCTTCTCCACATTGAAGAGGATCAAAAAAGTAATTAAAAAGCACCATGGCCCTGTAGCGGTTAAATGCATTGGTTTGAAGGAATTGGAGGCACCTTCAAGGGTACGTAAAGTTCTCAGAAATGGCACCACCTCACTACCAAAAATAACTAGTGGTAAGTAAAGTATGAATGGTGTGTGGGTGTGCATATTGAAGGAGCTATGAAAGGTGTGTGAATGGTCAGTAACAATTGTTGAAGCCTTGGCGTGGCGTTACTGCTCATATGGTTATCCATATGCTAATTCAACGTGTTTGTTTGACATTGATTATTGTGTGGTCTAAACAGAAGTGAAATGTTGTTGTTTTCTTGAATCCCAAGATCCACTGGTTTGGGCCTATGCAGTGCTGATTGGTCTTCTAAGGTATGTTTGAGGCCTATATGGTCCCACTTGGTCTTCTAAGGTATGTTTGGGGCCTATGGTCACACTTGGTCTTCTAAGGTATGTTTGGGGCCTATGGTCACACTTGGTCTTCTAAGGTATGTTTGAGGCCTATATGGTCACACTTGGTCTTCTAAGGTATGTTTGGGGCCTATATAGTTCCACTTGGTCTTCTAAGGTATGTTTGGGGCCTATGGTCACACTTGGTCTTCTAAAGGTATGTTTGGGGCTTATATAGTCACACTTGGTCTTCTAAGGTATGTTTGGGGCCTATAGTCACACTTGGTCTTCTAAGGTATGTTTGGGGCTTATATAGTCACACTTGGTCTTCTAAGGTATGTTTGGGGCCTATATAGTCACACTTGGTCTTCTAAGGTATGTTTGGGGCCTATATGGTTCCACTTGGTCGTTTAATGTTTTTTAAGTATGGTTTTGTTCTTGAATGGTATGATTGATTTGCTTGTTTTCTTTCAACCCCAGGTGCAAACCCTATGTGGCTGCAGATTTGTTTCTACTCATTGGTCAACTTACTGAACGTGAATACCCTGAGAAGAAGAGCCGACTAATGGTAGGTGTCACCATATTGCTGTAGTCTTGTCACATGAGTTTTTTCAATCTATATTGTATACCAATGAATTTAACACATTGTTACTTTACTTCTTGACATTTCTGCATTGCAGATCATGTATTTCAATGGGCTTTACAAGCATAAGGTCATTGGGCGGGGCTTATAAAGGTCATTATGACGTCAGGGGGAGGAGTTATAAAATGGGTGTGGTTTGAAAAAGGGGAGTGGCTATGTTTCGCCCTGTCGCCCCTCCAACTTGAAAAGTCACCAGCCGCCACTGGTGTAATATACATCTTACATATATACATATATACATATATACATATATACATATATACATATATATATATATATACATATATATATATATATACATACATATATATATATATATACATATATATATATATATATATACATATATACATATATATATACATATATACATATATATATATATATATATACATACATATATATACATATATACATATATACATATATATATACATATATATATACATATATACATATATATATATATATATATACATATATATATATATATATATATATATATATACATATATATATATTCCACAATAATCATTTAGTGTATGGTGAGCACAAAAGTGAGAAAAGCTCTCCACCGTACAAAGTACAGAAAACGAATAATACATTAATAAGCCCATTTGCATGTCTAAAAGGCGGGGACATGCAAATGAGAATACAATGTACCTCACTCTTTTAATCCAAAAATAGCAACTTTATACATTGCTCCCTTAAAGCATATGCCCGCTGTATTAAACAGCTTTTAAGCAAAGCATTGGGTTGGATTTTACACAAACCAAGAATCACTCATATACAGGCCTGTTTCAAGCTTTTGGCTATCATCAGTATGAGGTAGATTCTGGTTTGTGCAATAGATTTTGTAGGATTGGGTATTCCACAATAATCATTTAGTGTATGGTGAGCACAAAAGTGAGAAAAGCTCTCCACCGTACAAAGTACAGAAAACGAATAATACATTAATAAGCCCATTTGCATGTCTAAAAGGCGGGGACATGCAAATGAGAATACAATGTACCTCACTCTTTTAATCCAAAAATAGCAACTTTATACATTGCTCCCTTAAAGCATATGCCCGCTGTATTAAACAGCTTTTAAGCAAAGCATTGGGTTGGATTTTACACAAACCAAGAATCCCTCATATACAGGCCTGTTTCAAGCTTTTGGCTATCATCAGTATGAGGTAGATTCTGGTTTGTGCAATAGATTTTGTAGGATTGGGTATTCCACAATAATCATTTAGTGTATGGTGAGCACAAAAGTGAGAAAAGCTCTCCACCGTACAAAGTACAGAAAACGAATAATACATTAATAAGCCCATTTGCATGTCTAAAAGGCGGGGACATGCAAATGAGAATACAATGTACCTCACTCTTTTAATCCAAAAATAGCAACTTTATACATTGCTCCCTTAAAGCATATGCCCGCTGTATTAAACAGCTTTTAAGCAAAGCATTGGGTTGGATTTTACACAAACCAAGAATCCCTCATATACAGGCCTGTTTCAAGCTTTTGGCTATCATCAGTATGAGGTAGATTCTGGTTTGTGCAAAAGATTTTGTAGGATTGGGTATTCCACAATAATCATTTAGTGTATGGTGAGCACAAAAGTGAGAAAAGCTCTCCACCGTACAAAGTACAGAAAACGAATAATACATTAATAAGCCCATTTGCATGTCTAAAAGGCGGGGACATGCAAATGAGAATACAATGTACCTCACTCTTTTAATCCAAAAATAGCAACTTTATACATTGCTCCCTTAAAGCATATGCCCGCTGTATTAAACAGCTTTTAAGCTATTTTTGGATTAAAAGAGTGAGGTACATTGTATTCTCATTTGCATGTCCCCGCCTTTTAGACATGCAAATGGGCTTATTAATGTATTATTCGTTTTCTGTACTTTGTACGGTGGAGAGCTTTTCTCACTTTTGTGCTCACCATACACTAAATGATTATTGTGGAATACCCAATCCTACAAAATCTATTGCACAAACCAGAATCTACCTCATACTGATGATAGCCAAAAGCTTGAAACAGGCCTGTATATGAGTGATTCTTGGTTTGTGTAAAATCCAACCCAATGCTTTGCTTAAAAGCTGTTTAATACAGCGGGCATATGCTTTAAGGGAGCAATGTATAAAGTTGCTATTTTTGGATTAAAAGAGTGAGGTACATTGTATTCTCATTTGCATGTCCCCGCCTTTTAGACATGCAAATGGGCTTATTAATGTATTATTCGTTTTCTATATATATATATATATATATATATACATATATATACATATATACATACATGACCCCCCACCAGGTTCATGCCCCCTTGGCCCCCCTCAACCTTACACACACCAGGATCCCCTCCCCCCTCTCTCACCCTGATCTGTGGGTCTTTCTTTCTGTGCTGCTTCAGCACCTCCCCTGCAGGAGCATCTATTTTCTGAGGCAGGAATCCTGAATTACTTTTTGCCTCAGGGGAGTTGCTGAAGTAGCACATGTACTAGAACAGTATTGGCATTCATTTTCATAATTCTGTATTTTTAGGGTTTGCGAGTCCCATCACATATCAGACCCCCGAACCTAATTGATTGACATGTAACCTCCATGTTTTACTGCCGTTTTGATGGCAGTCTCATTTTCTATTGGCTGTTTCAAAATGGGAGGTTACGGTCTTACTTAATTGATCATGTTCCCGCCCTGAACTGCTATGAACCAGTGCATGGTTTACGGAATCGGATTTGGGCCGTAACTTGCGGGCTCCTTTAATTGAATAGCTCTGGAATCGGCAGCAAACAGGAGCCAGCAGCACACCCGCAGACATACGGCCTGGATCCAGCGAGATGCGTGCTTGCAATTGAATCGGGCTCTCTGTTTGGAAAGACACTACTGAGGTTCGAGAACTCTAATCACATATATAGTTGTGAGCAATATGGGTTGTTGCTAACACTTGTGGGCTCGCGTAGTCAGCCTGCTGCAACTGCGGCCCTCGTGAACTTGCACTGGTCGAGATGAGCGCCATAGGCACTCATCCCTACGACCCCGTACAACTTAGGCAGGGAGCGCCAAAGGCGATCACTGCCCTGGTGGAGATGAGCGCCGTAGGTACTCAACCCTATGACCCTGCACGACATAGGCGGCGCTCACTGCGCTGGTGGAGATGAGCACCATAGGCGCTCATCCCTACGACCCGCAGAACTAAATCTCAATTACACCATTCATCTTCTTTTTAGAAGAAAAAAAAATACAAGGTAAAAAAATACGAAGTTAACGGACGAACCGCAAACATACAAAAACAACAACACCACCAAAATTAACAAAAATACAAAACAAACACCATTCACAGCACGGGGGGACAGGCACGATGTCTGGGAGTCAGGTTGCACGACAATTTAACCACAATTTGACGAGTTTCCACACACGAAAATCGCCTAAGCGAGACAAAAAAAGACGTCCGAAAAAAATTAAAACGAGGCTACACAACCCCTAAACCCGCATAACACCACCAAGCATATAAGACTTTTACGAGGTATAAAATACACTATTAGGAACAACGGAAAATGCTCCACACCCGCGTAACACATACACAATCGCCGCCATTTTACAACACTAACTTACAACTAATAAACATTACCATTACAAAATGCCCAATTACACAGCTACTGTAAACAAAAGGTTTGCTTTCGAGCACACAGCCTATTTACACTGCACACTTCACACATTGCTGACACTTACACCTAAGGTAAGCAACAGTGCAAATGTACATTGTATGCTGCAGGAAAATCAAAACAGATTTTGAGCTCTTCAGGGTATTGATTGCTGGATATATTAATTACAAATAGGTAAAGTATAATTTATTATTTCATTAATTTATTAATTAGCATTAAAATATATATATATATATATATATATATATATATAAAAGTACACCAGGCAGAGGTTCGCAATGAGCGCCGAAGCCGCTCAGCACGGGGCTTGCAATGAGCGACGTAGGTGCTCAGACGATCAAAAACCTTACATTGTGGGCCAAGCAGCATTCCCAGCCTTACAATTTTATTGACCGTCATTTTTTGACGGGCAAGTCGCTAGTACAATATAAATGTAATCGCAAACCGGTATACCCCCTACCAGAGACTTACCCCCGGTGGATGCATCAGCCTGGAACATGGTGGAACTTTGCAGAGCAGAATGGACTTTAATCACCTTGACTGACACATCGATCTAGGATGTTGTTGAATTCTGCAGAGCTAAAACTGATGAGACTTTCAAGGCTACTTTCAAGTGGCCTCGTTTTGCCTGCACTACCATCCTTACTAAGCCTTAAGGCTTTGTTTAATATGTCTGGTCACTAATTGATCTTACTCTGAACTTGAGCCACATCTACCCTACTGACATATGCACTACACTGGTGCCTAGAGTGTTTGTTATTGTCCCAAACCACATGTTCAAATCCCAAAAAGATGTCCACCTAGCAAGATGTAACCCCCCCCCCCCCCCCCCCAATAAAAGGGCTGATGAAGATTTGATTGGCAAGTTTATAAGAGACATTGTGATTCATTGTATAAGTTCAAAAAAGAGTATTCTGTGTGAATACAAATTATGCAATGGGCAATAGAAGCTACAAATCTAAAATATATATTTTGATCTAATTAAAAAGAAAGCAAAAGAGATGGCTGTAACCTCTAAGAGACTTAACTAAAAAAAAGACTCAAGATTACTATGCCACAAAACCAACTATGCACTCTTCTCAACATCCCTCTACTACAGATAAGCAATCACCGAAAAGTATAACAGAGACCTCTGCACCCAGGACTAAAGCAGACATCCAAGACTTGAAATAATTAATTTCCTGCTTCAGATTATAAATCAAAGCTGAAGTACAAAATGTCTCTATGGAACTAATAGCAGAAATAAAAGCATTGATACTAGAGGATAAATTAAATAACCTTCTCAAATCAGATATAGAAACAAAAAAAAATTGATTATGCTTCAAAAGGAACAAAATCATACAAGAGGATGTAGAAAATAGATCAAGAAGAAAGAAAATACATATACCGGTATCTATTTAGTCAGTACAAAATCTAACTCTATTCATGAAAGATTCATGTGACCTAAATGAAGAACTTAGAATAGATAGGATTCATAGATCCCTAAGAGCTTTGTTATCCTCCAGTGAGAAACCAAGAGATATAATCATCAGATTTCACTATTTTTTATGAGAGCAGCTAGACATGGTGTTCCTGAAATTGAAGAAGGTCAACCAGCTATCTTTTTGGACTTATCCCCTATTTCCTTATTTTAAGGAAATGAAACCTTTTTTAGAGGTGGTCATGAAGCACGGATACAAGTATACTTGGGGTTTTCCTTTTATACTCAACATATCAAAAAACAGATTTAAAAACAGAAAAAAGGAATAAAAATTTGTATGAGTAAAGCTATTTACTTACTATATAAATCAGTAAGGCTATCCTGAGGATTTATTATGCTAGAATGGGTAAAGTAGGTGGGCGGATTGGTTCTTTTTTTCTGTTAAAGCATTGATTATATGTTTCATAGTATTTTTAAGGATACCAAACACATAACACATCTAACAATAAGCAAAAAAAATACTACAATACTGGTGTGACAAAATATATATACTTAATAAAATTCTTACAGTAAATGAACACATATTGATTATTTCCTCCTTATAGCAGACACCAAACTCCAAACAATCCCTCAACAACCGAAGTAACAATAACATATATATAGCAAAATGTACCCAAAAATGTCACCCATGCTGTTGAACACAATATTTACTCACCTTTGCTTTGACCACACCTAGGTACCCATTGGCACTGTTAAGGGAAACCTTCACATCAACAAGATTGAGTGTCTTTCGAGGAAAATCCTGGATTATAATGTCAGCATCAAAAGTAGCTCCATGTCCTTGGCCATCCAATATAAAAGTCTCCTCACTCTCCACGCGCAGGACATTGGGTGTAATGAGGATACACCTGTGAGAAGGTGAAATAAAGTAATTAGACATATAACATAGAAAGGCCACTCCTGTAAGCATATTACATAGAAAGTCTTTAGTCCACCCTTGTAAAAGTCTAGGACCCACCAAACAAGAAAAATCATTTAGATGTAAATGTTTGACCAAACAGATATTTGTTCCACTAAAAACATTGATCCAGATGATACCATACATAGTACTAATCTTTTTCAGTTGGATCTAGGGAGATTAACAATATGTTCTACACAATATATGATGTCTTTTGTTCACTTGTAATTTATGTAAATGCTTTTTTTGTTTTACTATATCTTTGTAGTTTCCCTGAATACTATCTTTTGGGTGTTTGAGCTCCATTTTCAGTTGTGTAACTAATGTAGGGGAATGATCAATCCTAGATACCTAAGTATCACATCACTCTACAACAATAGAAACCTGCAAAACTCTTAACTAGTGCCATTTGTTGGGAATGTATGCATGTTTATTTTTGCTAGTATTCCAATGTGGTATCTGAAGTTAATTTAAAATATCTTCAGAGGCAGTTGCATTTTGTTTTACAAAAACAGGACACCTATAGAATGGATGATTGAAGCAAAAAAGAATTTGCTTCTGACTTTACAATATACAAAGGCCCCTATTCAATTGAGCAATTGTTGGTTACTGGAGTCCGTAATGTAGCCTATAAACACATTTTCTATTCACCTGGCAAGCTGTAAACGATCTACGGGCTACAGGCTGAAAATCACTGCGTTGCCAAAATCGGTACGTACAACCCATCAAAGCCTTTGATCTGTCAAGGCGCAGATGTTGCAATCGCTAAAATTGCAAATCGCTGTTCAATTGCTACAATTCCCCAAGGACACAACTTTTTTAAACCCACAGACAGTGAATGTAGGCAAAACTAGACTAGTTTGTAACACTGCAAAAGACAATTAAAACATAAAATATGGGGAAAGCAATGGAAGGCATTATAATTCATTGCACAACAATTCCCATTTAACAAATGGGCCTTAAAAATGTTTTCTCATATTTTGGAATGGTCATGCATATGTCAATATGAAAAGTGTGGCTGCAAGATGCTGAAAGTAATTAAAAAGACACTACCTGATTAAATTTCAACACAAAAACATGAAACTGCCTGCCATATTATTCCTTTCTCACTCATAGAGGCTCTAATGTGGACCCTAAAAATACAAAGATCATCTTATATACATCTCACTCATCAGATCTACATTGGAAAAACAAATAGTGGCCAAATTACACTGCTACATGACATATATCAAGTACCAGGGGAACATTTTATTTTTGGTTGTTCAGTCATTCAGTCGAGTCCACGTCTCTGTCTGTGCTTATCCACAAGGTTTGCATGGCAAAGATACTGGAGTGGGTTGCTGGTTCCTTCTCCAGTGGACTGTGATTCATCTGACCTCTTTGCTATGACCTGCTCACCTAGAGTGACCCTACATGGTATTGCTCACATCTTCACTGAAGTACACAAGCCACTTCACCGCCACAAGGTGGCGTTCCAGAAGGGGTACAGGGAACATACACCACACTGATCTACTCTAATCCATCAGTAGGGGCCACAAACACACATGGAGGATGTTCAGAGGCACTTGGAGCAACAGCCAACTCACCTCCATCAGGGATAATTGCCACTACGTCCATCCTGGAATGTCCCAAGCCATTGATGGTGGCCATGTGCCAAGATGTATACCCATTATCATTTGGTGAAATCCCACCGAGTGTTTTGCTATCAACCAATTTACATTATCACCTGTCATATTGTTATCAGGCCTTCAGGGGGATGTTGATACTCCACAGTATCACAAATTGGACCTGTCATGTGTATTAACCCTATATTATTATATACTATTATATATATATAATATTAGTATTATTATTATTATATGTATTAATCTATTGCATAGTAACTAGGGCTCATTACTTTACATATAAAGGTATGTGACACAAATGTGATATAAACCATTGAAAACACACTGACACAGTGATAAAGCTTTATTTCATGCACAGAGCACACAAATGTACGATATTGTGCATTAATATCATGGGCGTGTTGTGGGTTGATCATGTAAGGGTAAGAGGCTTTTGGCTTAAAAGTGGATACCTAAAGTGGGTAATGTGATAGTCTAGAATAAGCATGATGCATAGCACCTACCAGGGTCACGTGTGGTCACTACACCACTTCAACCGGAATCTGATGAAAAAAAAGACTCATCACAAATCACTCCATTTAATTGAACATACCAGTCAAATGCGTAGAATTGACAAATTGATATACCTGCTCAATTAAACAGATGAAAATAATTATGGATAATGTCATACAAATTTGTTCTACACACTGTGTGTTTTCAGATAATAAGGAATATTCAGAAATTGATGAGCCGAATCTGTGACACAGAAAGAGGAGATTGAGGAACATGCCTTCATGGTCGTGACATTGGGCTATTAAGACCCACAGAGGCAAGAACAAGATATCAATCAGAACACTATTTGGATTGTCTGCAACACCTCATCTCAACGGCAATCCACATTGAGCATCGATTGCAGAAATATTCAACATAACCATATGTGTACACACTTTGTAGCAAGCCAATAGTATGTCAACATTAATACAAAATAATATTCATTGAGGAGTGTGGATCAGGAGGACTTAGGGCAGTGTTTCTCAATCCTCTCTTCATGAGCCATCAGAGGTTTGACAACCACTGACCTAGGGAACGTTCTCATCTACTTCCTCTTTCTGAGCACCGGGCCCCTACCTTCCGTGCCCGCACGTTTCCTCCCTCTACCATGGACTGGAGGTGTTTGATTGAAGGGTGCGTCCAACTGGGGTTGCTGTGTAGTAGCTGGCATTGGCGGTAAGGGGTGAGATGAGGAGGCTGCAGGCTCTGGTTGCAGTGGTGGGGGAGCCTGTGGAACTGAAGGCTGGAGAGTATTGACCTAACCTTCTGCCAACTGCACTAGCCGCTCCATGATATGTGTCTGGGCTTGTCTGTCCCTCTCCATCTTTCGATTATGCCTCCTCACTTCACCATATATTGATCTGATGCTGTCGCCTCGATCGTAGGCAATATTATTTTGCCTTTCAAGTTGGCCTGTTAGCAGTTGCACTGCTCTGTAATTCCGATCATCATTCATGCGGATGTGCCATAAGAAATCCATCCAGTTGCCTTCTGAGGGGGTGTGAGGTCTGTCACTGGATGGGCTGTGGTGTTGCCAGTGTCGATGGTGTTGCCTGTAGAGATGTTGTTGCCAGTGTCAATGGTGTTGTCCATGGTGTTGCCAGTAGCAATGGTGTTGCCCTTGGGACAACATCTGTTGGGGCATCATCTTTCAGGGCCCGTTGTGTTGGGGCCCGGTCAGGAGTGGAAGCGCATTGGGGTCCGGCCACCTCATCCATTGCATCTCACCAGGTGGCTGTGGTGGGCCTGTTGAGAGTGCTCCCCAGGACCTCGACATCCTTGCAGATGGTTGATGGCTCCTTGACATGTCAATTGGTTCACATGGCTGGGAACGTGCCCATGATGCGTGTGATGGCTCGGGGGGTGTTTCCCACAATGGTCTTGCTGCTGATGGGCCAGCTTCCTCCACCACCATTTGCTTTGGTGATTGTGGTTCATCCTCCTGTGGAGCCACCACCTGGGTCTTGACAGCCAGAGTACACCTCCCCGGTACTGAAGTGAGAGGACAATAGTATTTAAGTATTGATTCTCTAAAAATGTTTTGCGGTGTGTTTCCATATCCCTGACACCATGGTCGCTTGTAATTGGCTGTGGTGATTGTTTTACGCAGATAAACATTGAGCTGTATGGTGAGCATTGTGGATCATGGCTCATATCAATATATCTAATGCTGGTGCAGTGTGCCATCTGCAGTTCAATAGGACATATGCTCATCTAAATCTGCTGGGCAGGGTGTGAGACTGACTAATCTGTGACCAATTCTCAGCTATGGGTCTTAACATGTTTATGAGACATGGTCCAGGTTAGGCTAGTTCATCACATGCACATGCAGTTCTTCAGAGTCTGTATCCGCATATGCTGCAGTGTGCACACCCATACATGTACTCTCTTTTGGATGTAAAATCAATCATGATCTACAGCTATATGGTTGTAGATAAGTTCCAAGCGGTAGGAGTGTTTAAACAGTGCCGTTTAACATGGGGAAAATAAGGATGGGGGAACTCACGACAAAAAATACACAATTGCAATATAAATGTAAACGTCTTTGTTTGATATGAACTTGGAACAAACAACAAACATCACACTTACACAAATTGTATTGGCAACTGCTATTCAGGATCAGTTTGAACTGCAGGTATAGGACAGATATTTCATTGATAACAATTATTATTATTATTATCATTTATTTATAACGCGCCAACATATTCCATAGCGCTTTACATAAGTTGAGTTCCAGACAAAGACAAATTCAATATTAACACATTGCAAAGAATGGAGGGCCCTGTCTTTGAGCTTGGAAACTTGCAGACCTACAATCTAAAGATAATAATATTTTTGTTTCCTGGATGTACATAGTTATTGCTGCCCCATATATCTGTAGTCATAACCAGAGATCTTACAGTGCTGTCCAGCTGTCCTGGAAGGCCCATTACTGCTGCTGTCTCTATCCACTCCTTCAGAGTCCGCTCCCATCTGCAGTATGTGATGTTATCTGGTGGGCCACCACCAGTTGCACAGGCTGCTCTGGCCTTCGCTGCCATCATCCTCTTCACCATCATCAGGCAGACTTCACATCCCTGTTTGCAACCCCTAATGACGCAACAGCTGCAAAAACCGCACTTCAGGCACGTGTCTTATCGTTTGGCCTCACCTCCCTCCCACCATGTATGATGCTATAGCGGGCATGAATTTCCCTGAGGAGGATGTCCGTCACCTCTGGGCTATAATTGTAGGCCCTCTGCTTTGGCACAATCTTTTGCCCTTACAACTGTGCCTTGGGTTCCTGGCCTCTTTCTTCACTCCCTGGGGCCTGGCCTTTAATAATAATAATAATAATAATAATAATAATAATAATAATAATAATAATAATAATAATAATAATTAAGTGTTAGTGTGATATATATTCATCACATACGTTTTATGATTGGTTACAATTTCCCAACCTACATATGTATTGGCCTTACACTTCACATCAGTTGCTTTCTATCACACACTGCTTGTATTAGATACCACAGAAAATTAATTTGACTAATAACAGTCTAATTGACACTTAAAAAAATACTGGTGATTAAAATATTCATAATTTTTGTTCTTGATATATAAATCATATATATATATATATATATATATATATATATATATATTATTTTTTTTTTTTTTTTAGAAAAAGGTTGATATTAAAAGTTATGTTTTTGTAATTTATCACTTTAGGTTGCCCCAAGAAAGGTTTCAAGATTTCTGGGTCCTTTAGGCACAACCGCTTAGTAGCCTCTGGTATGCAGGAGCTGAATCTGTTTCCCCTACTACCATGTTGCTTCACCAGCAGTTGTAGGTCTAACAAATCAGTTATGTTGCACTAATTCTAATATACAGTATATTATAAAAACACTTTGAAAAACAGTAGATTAAGTTGCTTATTACTATGGGAAGAAATAAATAAATGAGTGAGATTATTTATAATAATTTTATTATCCATTATAATAATAAATGTATGCAAAATGTGTTCTATATTATATATGTGATGCCCAGGAGGGCCCGCTGGACATTTTGGGACTATGGACTGTTGTGGGCCCTGAGGGGAACCTGGTACCAGAACACAGCTCCTTCCCTTTTCCACCAAGAGCAATGCCGATTACCCTGAATACCTGGAGTGTGGTTGCAATGTTGGAGCAAGATGGATAATGTTACTACAAATGTGTAGTAACATTATCAATCTTGGGTCAACATGGCAATAAGCATAGCCTTCTGTATGTGACAGCCATATTTTGTATTTTGGCCCATGTTTTACTGTAAGCCATCCTGTTACTGATTAGCCATGTTATACTTGTTAATATGTGATGTACAGTTATGGTTGTGTGAAAAAGCAATGTTGTTCATGGAGGGGTTAATCATAGTTATTGTATGTGTGTATATTATATAGAGGGCAGTATGTGTGACCTTAACAGGTAGGAATTATTGTACTATTGTGTAAATGTATTTATGTAATGATGGCACCCAGGCATGCTTGGTATTGAAATGCTGCATTGTCCCCAGGGAGTTTAACAAAGAATATTACCAGGGTCCCTGGGGCAGAGGGTTGCCAGGTATGAGGTGCTTGGTTGCAGGTGATCCACCAGGGGTGAATGATGAAGCATGCTGGGCATATGAAGCAACCTGTACATCACAGACTACGATTCTCCACTCTTGATCTGATCAGATACCTCCTGTAAAGCCAGGATTAAAGGGCCAATTAGCCTGGGTAGTAAATTCCAGGATCAAGTGGGTGAGTAGGGGGTGACACCACTAAGGAACAAGCCTCCCCACATGGTCAGGGAGGGGCTAAGGGAGAATGAAATTACTGGATTGTAAAATGTGCTATGCATCAATAAAGGAGTTTTCAGTTTAAACTTACATAACATCTGTAGTAACACTATGCATCATGGGCCAACATAGCAACCACTGTCTAGGTATTCAGGGGTTTGGGTATTTTTGTTGGTGGGAAAGGGAAGGAGTTGTATTCTGGTACCAGTTTCCCTTCAATGTCCACAAACCCATAGTCCCCATAGTCCAGTGGGCCCTCCTGGGCATCACTATATACAGTATATATATATATATATATATATATATATATATATATATATATATATTGTGGCAGAGCGCCCCCTTCTGGCGGGATCAGCGCTCTGTTTATCCAACTTTTTATGCTCTTTATGGAGGACTCTGGAGCCTTTGTATGCTTTCACAGGCTTTAATAAGTGGTTGGCATAATATAAATAAACATAGCTTATGGTCAGCATGAAACAAAAATCTACTTAAACAGGCTTACTTACTTGCAGGAACGCAACTGACTAGCCCTGGGTCCGCTAATCGGCCTGCAGGTAAAACAGTACCTTTTGTATCACAAAGGGGTGGTACCTTTAAGTCCAGTCACTTAGCTGCAATGGATCCTCTTCTGCTTGCAGCGAATGTTTTCCTTTAAATCAGGTGTAGTCACACAGCCTGATCCCACAATGGCAGCTTCACTTGCTGCTCTGGCACACTTGCTTCTCAGTCTCTGGTGCTCTCTCTCTCTGGAGCTCACTGGTGCTCGCTCTCTCTCTGGAGCTCTCTGGTGCTCGCTCGCTCTCTCTCGGGAGCTCTCTGGTGCTCGCTCGCTCTCTCTCTGGAGCTCTCTGGTGCTCGCCCTCTCTCTCTGGAGCTCTCTGGTGCTCGCTCTCTCTCTGGAGCTCTCTGGGTCCACACCCAGCCTGAAAACCCCCCTGCTGGTTGCTTCAGGAGGCCTTTTAAAGAAACTTCCAGCTGGGCCTGATTACACCTCAAGCTTAACTCCGTAGCTCCTGGTGTAAATAATAATGTCTCAGGGATTAGTCCTCTTCCTAGCGCTGCGTCCACACTGGCCTCTGGGGGCAAACCATCACAATATATATATAGTAAATAAATAAATAGTACATCTGTGTTTACATTGGAATGTCTTAAAGAAGTTAAACCTGCTTCCAGCTCAGAATTCTGAGAAAAACTGTTATTACACTGCATTCTGGGAAGATGAGCTGGGACATGTAAATGTGCCCACAAATGCCTCACTCTTCAATCCATAGCCAATATCAAACATGGCTTCCTTTAAGCTTATGCCTGCTGTATTACACAGCTTTAATGCAAAGCCAAGGTTGGATTTTACACAGCCGATAATCCTATCCATGCACAGCTGTTTCAAGCTTACTGGCTATCATCAGCATGGAGCGGGATCTCAGCTTGTGTTGTGGATCTTATGAGTAGGTACTTCACCACAACAATCATTTAATATATGGTGGGCAAAATAACGATCGAAGCCCTCCACCGTACATTAGTACAGTAAATAAATAGTATATCTGTGTTCACATTTGAATGTCCAAAACAAGTTAAAAAACCTACCTCCAGCTCAGAATTCGGAGAAATATATATATATACCGTATATACTCCAGTATAAGCCAAGTTTTTCAGCCCTTTTTTTAAGGTTGAAAAGGTCCCCCTCTGCTTATACTCGAGTCACCCTGTGTCTCTTTCCCCCCTGTGTCTCTCCAGTGTCTCTCTCCCCTCTCCCTCTCCGGTGTCTCTTTCCCCTTCTCTCCCAGGTGCCTCTTTCCCTCCCCCTTCCTTATCATCCTCCTTAATCCCCCTCCTCAACCCCCCTCCTCATCCTCAACCCCCCTACTCAACTTCAAACCCCCTCCTCAACATCAACCCCCCTCCTCATCCTCCCTCCTCAAACCCCCTCCTCACTTTACCCTCTCTAATTATCTCCCCCTTTCCCCTCACTTACCTTCCATCAGCAGCTGCTCCTCCGCTCCTCCTCACATGTTTGGGCTGTGTTGAGGAGGGGGGTTGAGGAGAGAGGATGAGGAGGGGGGTTGAGGATGAGGAGGGAGGATGAGGAGGGGGGTTGAGGAGGGGGATCGTGGTAGAGGAGGGAGGTTGAGGAGAGAAAATGAGGAGGGGGGCTGAGGAGAGAGGAAGAGGAGGGAGGATGAGGAGGGGGGTTAGGGAGAGAAGATGAGGAGGGAGGATGAGAGGAGTTGTGGATGAGAAGAGAGGTTGAGGATGAGAAGGGAGGTTGAGGAGGGCTGTTGAGGAGGAGGGGTTGAGGTGGGTGATAAGGGAGGGGGAGGGAAAGAGACACAAGGGAGAGGGGGGAAAGAGACACAGGGAAGGGAGAGAGG
Source organism: Discoglossus pictus (assembly GCA_027410445.1). Lineage (NCBI taxonomy): Eukaryota > Metazoa > Chordata > Amphibia > Anura > Alytidae > Discoglossus > Discoglossus pictus. The sequence continues at coordinate 142,861,227 of CM050167.1, read as the reverse complement.
GGGAAGAGACACAGGGGAGGTAGGGAGGAAGAAGAGACACAGGGGAGGGAGAGGGTGGAAGAGACACAGGGGAGGGCGAGGAGGGGAAGAGACACAGGGGAGGGAGAGGGGGGAGAGACACAAGGGAGGGAGAGGGGGAAGAGACACAGGGGAGAGAGAGGGGTGACACAAGAAAGGGGCACAGAGGGCACACAAGAGGGGGACATAGAGGGCACAAGAGGGACACTGGGCAGCACATGTCCCACCCTCGACCAACTAGAGCAGCTGAACTGATTTTGTTAATCAGAGGCACTTTAAATGAAGGCAGGTTAATCAGAGGCACTTTAAATGAAGGCAGGTGTATGCTATTTAACACAGAATGTGATTGCTTAATTCTGAACACAGCTACATCCCCAGTTATAAGAGGGTGTGCAGACTTATGCAACCACATTATTTTTCTTTTTTTTTCTTCCCTCCACCTAAAAGATTTCAGTTTGTTTTTCAATTGAGTTGTACAGTTTATAGGTCACATTAAAGGTGGAAAAAGTTCTGAAATGATTTATCTTTGTCTAATTTTTTTACAGCACAGAAACCTGACATTTTAACAGGGGTGTGCAGACTTTTTATATTTACTGTATATATATATATATATATATATATATATATATATATATATATATATATATATATATATATATAGTATATATATATATATATATATAGTATATATATATATATATATATATATATATATATATATATATATATATATATATATATATAAAACATTTCCCACACATAAGAAACTATTCATAATCAAATTTAATTCATAATGCATTTGTTAATTAACTTTGCAACTACCTCATGATGGTGGCTAGAGTAACAGATAGCATGCTATTGGTACAAGCTTATTTTTTTTCTATGTGTTATATTATTTCCTTTTTTAAGAAGATACCTTAAAATGATCTATTTCTATAAAATAGTTTTATTCATTTTACAGGAATAGTGTAATGACGTTTAGTACAGGTACGTATGGAAAGAACATATGTAAAGAACTCTCTAAAGATATCCACTCTGGTGGAAAAGGAAACTGGACTGGCAAAGGGAGAATGTGGATATTCAGGTACATATAGACACAAATAAAACATCTTAACATGTAAAACAAACCAAGACTTGCTTATACGGCTCACAATATAAAGCATTATTTCTATTTAAGGACAAGATACACTGGTTTGACTTACTAACTAATCCTAATTCACACCCACCTCCTCCCCCGAACAAAGAACTTGCTCATGGCACCATTCTAGATAGGCAGGGTCTAAGTGTGAAACATAAACAAACTAGAATGTAAATGTATTGTTACCCAAAAGAGGCCTCATCCCAAGTGGCACCCCAGACAGTTGCCTTGTTTTCCTAGTTAAACATCCGGCCATGGTCACAGCATGTTTATTTTAATTTTCAAATAAAGATCTCAGAGCACCAGAACTTATTCAGAAGTTTACCTGCACATGCCCTGTGTTTTCTTTTTTCAAAAAAAGATCTCAGAGCACAAGAACTTTTTCAGAAGTTTACCTGCTCTTGCCCTCTGCCAGCGAATGAAATCTCCAGGCTAAAGTGTGCTCTTTGTAATCATGTTAGTTGCAATTAACTTTAATTAATATTTTTTTGTGCAGATAAACAACTTTTGTAATGTTTAAAATGTGCCTTTTTAAAAAAAAAAAACATGCAGAAAAAGGTTTACTATGTAGCAGAGGTTGTGTGGGAGACATAACACTCGTGTTCTATTCTGGAGAGCTTCCAGATTAAGGTCCTTCATACTCACGGTGGTTGAGCGTAGGACCATGAGAGCAGGACCAGCAGTGTGACACAGAGAGCTCTGCACCCCATGATGCTCCAGGTAATATGTGCAGCTCTGTTGGACAAGGCCGTTATATGGGCTATCTCTGTGTTACCCGAAGCTATTGCCAAACTAAACGTATAATCATTATCTGAGCTTATCTGATGGGAATGTCCAACTGACATTTCCAGTAAAGCCCACAATTGTATCACAACACTCAAACACTAAGGAGCGATAGGTTTGTCCTTCACAGTTCAGTAACACAGACACAGGGGTTGCTGCCAGTGCACACATACAAAACTGACTATTACAACACAAATAAATAAAAGATTCACATCAGATATAAAACACAGAAGTATATCTTATGCCATGGAATTACATTAATTTTCAATGCAAATAATGCATATAGTTCTACCCCCGCAAAATCAATATAAGCATAACCGCAGAGTCAGAATGTAATGTCAAACAATACAGGCATCACTTTATTTCTTACTTCACAACATTTTAAAGGATCACTGTGGTCAGCTTTATTCTGTGTGGTATTTTGATTTACTAAACATAATGGGAAAAATGTTTTTAGAAAGTAAAATAAAAAATAAGCATAGCCTTTAACCTTTTTACTTTTAGATGCAATTATTCTTTACTGCTGGTTTCCATTTTCTTTACTGATGCTGCTTCCAACTTCTGTCTTAATGTGGTGTGACTTGTAAACTAATGAGCTTTGCATTAGTGCTAGTGAGAGCATTGACATCTTAGTGTACAGATACAAACTTCATATGTAATCAAAGTCTCCTCCTACTTCAGGTAGTAGATAACTACACTCAAAATGTTTTATTTCACAGCAGCATAAATGCATATAAAATGAATACATTATTATTTGTTTTATTTAATAAAATCTGTTGTAGTTCTTGAAAGAGGGTATTTTAAAAAATAAAAAATGCACATATACTCCAGAAGAGGCACACTCCTGCGATACTTCTTTCTTATGGAATCTTACAGGAAACAACTGGAGACATATGACGGAAAGAAAGAGTGACTAGGCTGGGTCATTGACTTGAGATACTTTAATAGTGTGACATTTAACCGTGACTTTATAAGTTAATAACATTTTGTTTTTGTATGCTTACCTGTTAATAAACTTGCTGCACTGAACAATCTACAATACCAGACAAAATGCTAACATTTCATGGCATTCATGATTATAGCATTAACTTAATTCAAAGCTAAATCAGATGCTACTTTGCTACATATTAATATATAGTTTCCTCAATGAAACTCTCGGTATAGTATCAAGAGAAATATAAAGAGGCTTTATTTAATTTAACTTATGTTCAATCATTCCACGTGAAGTGGGGTATCATAGGATTGAATCATTACCGAAATAGCCATTATGTCATTGAATCTAAGATAGATATAGGATGTATCACAGGACACAAAAAGATAAGGACCTTTCTAAATGAATCTGATGCAAAACTTTAGTAGATGTTACAAACATTATATAAAGGACTAGAGACTTGCCCTTCAAAAAATGACGTCAATGAGGTGTGTATGTTTCTAAATTTGATTAGTTAGTAATATACGTATTTGAGACTATTAAGGTTTTAGTTATGTCGAAATAAGTACAATTCTTTTATTAAACATGTTTATTTTTGGAACATTTTCTTTTCTTGTTGAGCAATTGTTAAAGAGTATTGTAGTAAAAGTGTTAACATTTGAATGTAAGAGCAATTGAACTTTAGATTAATCAGTTTTGTAAACTTAAGCTAATGGTTTTTTAACATGCAACTTGTAGCTCAAGAACCGTTAACTTAAATATACATTGAATCCAGAGAAAGGCAAACACTCTTTGAAACGTAGCCAACTGTATCAAAGCGGGGAGAAAAATAATTCCTTCCTGACCCCATTAACTGGTGATCGGATTACTCCCTGGATTAATGTTTAACATGAAATACAACATTTACATTTTCACTGAAAACATGCTTGTGCTCTTAACATGAACTTTGTAATATGTCTAAGTAAGGAACTTTAAAGTATTTTTTGTGAAACTTGAACTTTCTTATCTGTCTAAGTAAGGAAGTTTAAAGTATTTTTTGTCAAACTTCTAACTTTATAAACAGTAACATAGTTAATTAACATTTGAACAGAATTTTTTCAAATAATGCAAGGCAAGTGTTTTGTGGGGCTAATCATGCATAATCAGTACTTCCATGAATTATGACTGAATTATTTATTTATTGGTGGTTTTCAATGGTTGACCTTTGTTTGTTGGTGTAGTAATTGTTTAAAATGGCACATAGAGTTTCCTCTGTGGAAAAGTGGTTCTCTAAAAAGAGAACACAACACCTTAAAGTTCGTCCGTGATGTGTAACCACTGTTCCCTATGTGTTTTGCCATTGTATGTAGTTTAATATGGAAATTTTGTTGGTGTAAACCTAATTTGAGTGCTCTAAAAATGAATTTTTTAAAGAAAGGGACGGTTGTCTGTAATTTTTCTGAATTGTTTGTGGTTAGATTGTGCTTGAGTTGATTTGTGAGTTTTGTTTTAAATTTGTTTGGCATGGGTTTTGTTTTTTTGATTGAAAGTTACAGTACTTCATAGTAGACAATGTTTTCAGTAAAAATGGATCCATCCTCTAATAAATCACCTTGACTTGCATTGTTTTCAATGTAAACTTTAATAGCCTGTGGATTTTTGCACCGTGATAAGGCAACTTACAATTGGCCATGTGCAAATACTGGTTGTTCTAAGAAAATACCCACAGATTTGAAAGTTTGTCCTTGTGATTTATTAATGGTCATGGCAAATGCCAGAATGATGGGAAATTGTCTTCTTTAAAGTATAAAAGGGAGACTACTTTCACTTGGTGCTAAATCTATCCTTGGTATGAAAATTCTCTCTCCTTTATGGGTACCAGTTAGAATTTCAGCATCTATGAAATGGTCCTTTAATTGTTGAACAATTAATCTTGTCCCATAGCATAGACCTTTTTTGGGGTTCATATTTTGCAGTAACATGACAATTGCACCTTTCTTTAGCTGCAAAATATGTGGTGGCATTCCAGAAGGAGCTAATGAGTTTATGAATGACTTTCTTTGCCTTACTTTCTTTGTCATCAGCAAGTACAGAATCATAATATTTCATTATGCATCCTTATTTTTTCATGTTAGTATGACTTGGTTGGCAAGTTCAGAATAGTCCTGGTTATTTGTTGTACTTTCGAATATAGCAGATATAAGATCTTGTTCACAAATCATATGAGGTGGGATGTGCACAGTGTCGTCAGGTAAATTTGGTACTTTTCTGTTTTTCCATTTTCCAATTTTAATAAGCCAATAATTGAAATCATATTGTCCGTCTGATCTCATATTTTGTTGTAATTGAAGAGGGGTAAAATGTTTCCGTAGTGTACTTGACTTTATACAGGTTTCGATAATGTCGGTTTGATTTCCATGTACGACAGGTTATGTTTGTCTAAAATCACCACCTAACAACATTACCTTTCCACCAAATGGAAAAGTATTATCCATGACTTCACAAAGCAAACGGTCAGTACATTGGAGGGCATAGCATGACATCAATGTAGCCTCATCTATTATAATTAATTTACTTTTTTTTCATTTTTTTTGCTTGTAATGATGTCATCCGAATATCGGACACTGATGTTTCTAAAATAGGCACTGGCAGTTTAAATCCACTATGCACAGTTCTTCCACCCTCTAACAAAAGTGCAGCAATTCCAGTGGTGGCAAATGCAAGTGCTATTTGACCTTGTGCTTGTCAAAACTCATTAATAAATTATATAGATAGGTTTTTCCTTATCCGCCAGGTCCATCAAGATAGAAATAATGCTCTTTGACCATGTCATCATCTAGGGCATTTTTGATGGCATTAAATGCTTGCAATTGTAATGTATTTAAAGTTGCAAGTCTTTCTTGTGTCCTTTCTGCTTGTAGTTGAATGTCATAGTCTTCAAAGTTTATGTCGTCTATAAGACCTGGATCAGGCAGATTAAAACTTGCATAACTTAATCCATGAGTTGAAAATACTTCTTGGATTTCCATTAATGCTTTTAAGTGTGCAATGGGTTCATTGTATCGTTGCATAAAGTCTTCAGCCATATTACTTTTAAATGTGTCCCACAAAGCTAATGCATTTGGAGCATTTGAGAAGATACAAATGTATGCAAATTGTTCCCCCATCTGCCGTGGCATTTGACATAGTGCTGCTTCTTCTAGACATCTTTCCCATTCAGCTAGTAAGTTTCTATGTCTGGCAGCTAAATCAAAGGATTCATATACTATGTCATTAACAGTTCTTAAGTGTTCAAAACTTTGTGCACCAGGAACATTTAAAAGTAGTAGTAGTAAGCAGAAACGTTCAAGGTCTCTTGGACTGACAGTGTAAATTCTTGGTATTATTTTATTTCATATATCAAATCCTAGGGAGATGATTCCCTTATAGTGTTTACCACTGATTTAAATAGAGGTATAATATGGGTATATTTACAATTTGGCCAACAAGTATATTATAATTTTATTTAATCCAAGATAACAACGGTGAATATAAAAAAGGAAAGTTAAAAACACTTTAAAAACAATGGAAAAAGATCCTCTGAGAAATAGTGATATAATTCACTTTTAAACAGTATATAGAGATATGTACTATCTCTTAATTCATAGAGGAAAAGTTATAATATTCCACTGGAAATAACTCTATTTGCACATGTCTAAGGTCTATTGTTTTTGTCCTTGCAATAGGAAATCCCATATAGACTATCTGTCATGCAATTGTTAGAGATAGTATGGTGTACAAAAGGCACTGTTTTGAATCAATAGGCAGCCAGAATTTATAGGAGACTTGGTTATAGAAATATCTCCTATTAGTTAACTATGGGATTCTAAAATAACAATCCTAATACATTAGGACATTTAATACCCACATAATGGTCTCTATTAGGTATAGACGATACACTTGTCTTTGTTAATAAAGTAGATTCTATTATGGGTTACTGTGTCCTTGCTTATTTTTCTATTTAATTATGAAGGTATCCAGTCGTGGATTACCAATGCTTGAATGGGCTCCCTATTGTTTTCTTGTGGCCTATATATTGCTCCTAAGAACTTCTACAAGACCCATACTATGTAATATCAGAGTTATCAAACTAGTGCCATGCTTCTTGCTAGGAACGCTAATGCTGCATGGTTTCACTTCCTAGTTGTGCGTGGACAGCGTCGTGCGTGATGACGCACGTATGCGTGTATACGCCTATGCCTGACGCGTTTCAACGTGCTGTGACGTCTTTCTCAAAGGGGAGGGGCAATAGTGCTGTTGTTGGTCTTATATAGTCATTTGGTTGCCTTAGAAACCAGTACTGGGAACGTGGTTCGATGGAAGCCATGTTAGAAAGAAAAAAAGCATGCAAGCCTGCTATAAATTAGTGTATAACATACATAAAGTATTAAATAGTGTAAACGGCTCAGTCTGAGATGGACATAAAGGTGGTAAAAAGATATTAAAGACCAGATACGATGAGATAAATTAGATGAAGTCAAAGTAATGACTTTCACCATCTATGTCCATACAGTATGGGGAATATACTTAGTATTATTGAAGGAATACCCATACTTTCAGTAAATTTATAGTGATATTCCATAGGTTGCTTAGACTGGATTGGATAAATAAGTTGAAGATATAAGGGATCTCAGATCCCATATATTGAACTATATCATATAGTGCTGTCTATAATTCGTCAAATATAAGATGGGCTGTAAGTTAGCCTATCAGAGATTACACAGTGATAGTATATGGAGTCTAGATGTGAGGTAATAGAGGTTTACTTACTGCATTCATACATATATTGAAGCAGTTATGTATCAACTATAAAAAAAAATGACAAAATAGGCCTCTCTAGGGACAGAATGATGATCTATACAACAGGAGTTAGAGTAAAATTCTCCATCTAATAGTTATGTATAGTCAGATGGACTGATCCATTTTAGTTTCAAATATATCAAGAACATTCTTACCATAAGTTCCAGACTCAGACTCAAGCTTAGAAGTCTGGGAAATGAATTAATATTCCCATAACATGTGAAGATCTACTCCAAGATAGGGACTCATAACAAGTCAGAATAGTGATGTGTATATATGTACAAAGAAAAGACTCTTCCATTCATTTCATAAAAAATAATTCAGGCAAAAAAATGCCATAAAATCCGAAGAAGAATCTAAAAACATAGATTGTGACTAGTAAGAAATCATGAATAAGGAATAATAATGAAGTGTATGCTGTGTGCCAAACAGTCTGTCTGTGATCAAAGTGACAGAATTGATAAAAGTTGGAATGGCTCAGGAATAAAGAGTCAAAAGTAACAAGGGATACAGTGCCTAAGAGTATCATGTGTAATGTGTATTAGGAAAGTGAATAGGGCCTAAAGTCACATGGACTAGTGTTAAAAATATATAATAAGGCAATTTTGCCACCGTAATAGTGAGAAGGTCCTAACAAGTTGAACCATTGCTTATATCAAAGTGATACTCATATCTGGATATGGACTAGAGAGGTGTATTATAAGAAAAGAAAAAATATATGGACAAAAGAAAAAGTGGGTGAATTTGTGATAATTCCAGTTGTCACATAGTGAGAGGATTATGTATAAAAATATATAAACATACAATATATACTGTCATGGCTCACTTGGCAGTCATCTGGGACTTGGACAGATGTCTGTCACAGACTGTTGACAAGAGACGATACCTGGGGGTTTGGGGCTCCCAGACACCCTGTGATACTGTTATAAGGTTATATTGTTATTTTGTGGTCTAGGGGATAAAGTATTATAAGTTTACCCCTTAGTATATCCCCATCCCTTCCATGTTTAGGCTCATTGTAATGGGTGTCATGTGAGGGAGCTGGTGGGATGTGTTGGTTGTATGTGTGGGAAACATTGTGTGTTGTATTTGTAAATATGAATGTATGTTATTATATTAGTAGGTTATTATATTGTAGAGGGGAAGCCGTTGAATACAGGCAAGCCTCCTTTGTTCCCAAAGGCCTGTTAATCCCATTAGCTAAGTATCCAGCATAGAACTAACAATGGGAAGCTCACAGCTGGAGAGCAGACAGGCAGGCACCCAGCAACAATGGGATGGCCTGAAGGCTTCTCAGCCTTCATAGCGTGGGCACAGGAGAGTAAAAGACATGCTTTCCCCTGGACATTCAAAGCCCAAATTAATTAGTTGGCCTCGCCTAGTGGACGGACCTGGGAGGGGACTATTGGTTCACGCACAGTTCCCCTTCATGATTGGCCAGACGTCATTTGGGGCTGGATAACGGTAGCCACTTCCCCCATTCTTGTGTTATGTGGTTAAATATGCTGTTCTAAAATAAAACATGGTTCATAATTTTCATCAAGACTTTGTGTGCAGGTGTATTATTGACCCAAGGGCATATGCTGGCAGAGGAGACTTCCTTCCAGGGTTCCCAGCGCACACTACCTTAAGCTGGGACTTATGCTCTTGCATCCGCAAAGAAGGTCCATTGGTCTGAAACACCCAAATCTTAGGTCTAAAACCTACAGGAGATAAGAGGACTAGGATCCTCTATACTCCATCATCATTGTAGGTTGTGACATATACAGCTAATGTTGTTCATGTTATGTCCCATCGATTTACGTGAACATTATAGGGAAAAACATCATTATTTCTCAGTATATCTTCAAATGAATGGAGTGAATGAGAAACCGTCATTTAGTCCCCTAGGGGCTTGGGCCTTCAATTTGTAGATCCATCTGGCTTCACAATGTAAAAGTTTCCTTTCAAGGTCTCCCTTTCTGGGACCTGATTCGACCTTATCCACCACACAGAACCAAAGAACATTGCTGTTGTTGTTATGATAATATTTAATATGGCGTGCAATAGGTGTATCATAGGAGTTGTTAATAGCATAGATGTGTTCTCCTATTCTGCGACGTAGCTGTCTACGGGTTTTGCCTACAAAAATTTTGTTACAAAGGCATGTAGCCACATATACAACCCCTGTAGATAGACAATTAAAGAATGTATTGATCTCAAATACCTCCTTTGTGATTGGATGTTCATATCTTTTTATGGGTTTTATATACTTACAAAAACTACATCGCCCACATCTAAAACATCCTTTCGGTGGTTGAAGCCATGTTTGACCTGGATTTTTCTCTTTGAAATGGCTATGTACTAGCATATCTTTAAGGTTGGTACCTCTACGATAAGTAATCGGGATTCTAGTTGGTAAGATGTCTTTTAAATCTTCATCACTTAATAACAGATGCCAATGTTTACTTAGGATATTTCTGATGATATCCGAATCATATCCATAGGTCATGATGCACCTTGGTGTGTTTTCTATTTGTTTATCTTTTGGCAATTTCTGTTTTAATTCAATGGGAGTGGTATTTGTAGTTGTCTCTGGCCTTTGAGTCCTATTCGTTGCATGAATATTGAGCAAATCTGCCCTATTACAACTTAGGGCATGTTGGTAGGCCAGTTTAAGACATCTTTTAGGGTAACCTCTTTCCTTAAATCGTAATCTTAGTTTCTCAGCTTCAATTTGAAACTCATCCTCTGTACTACAATTCCTTCGAATACGCAAGTACTGTCCTTTAGGGATGCCTCTTTTGATAGGTTCGTAGTGTTGACTGTCCCAGTGTAATAGGGTATTTGTTGCTGTATCTTTTCTGTAAGTAGAGGTAAAGATATTACCATCATTGTCTTTATAGACTTTTAAGTCAAGAAAATTTATCTTCTCTTTATTAATTTCATGGGTGAATTTTTGACCCAGAGTATTCTCATTAAGAGATTTCATGAAGATTTCAAATTCCTTATTTGTACCTTCCCATACAACCAGGATATCGTCTATGTAGCGACGCCATAACAAAATTTTATCAGTCCAGTTGGTCTGTGTTTCATTAAAGATGTATTTCTCTTCCCACCATCCCAACACAAGATTGGCATAGCTTGGAGCACATGGCGTGCCCATGGCTGTACCTTTACATTGATGAATCCATTGGTCATTAAATGTAAAATAGTTGTGTTTGAGTACAAATTCAAGAAGTGTAAGAAGGAATTGATTAAATTCCGCAGATCTTGAATCTTTCATTTGCAGAAAGTATTCAACTGCTTTAATTCCATAGCTATGATGGATACTGCTATATAGGGCTTCAACATCTATGCAGGCTAGCCATGTATGTTTAGGTACACTGAGGTCTTCAAGTTGATTAAGAATATCCATACTATCCCTTACATACGAAGGTAGACTTGTAACTGATCCTCTTAGATGGTAGTCAAGAAATTGGCTACAGTTGTGTGACAAGTTGTCTGTGCCTGAAACTATAGGTCTACCTGGGATAGGTGTGCTTTTTTTCTCTGATAGGCTAACTTACAGCCCATCTTATATTTGACGAATTATAGACAGCACTATATGATATAGTTCAATATATGGGATCTGAGATCCCTTATATCTTCAACTTATTTATCCAATCCAGTCTAAGCAACCTATGGAATATCACTATAAATTTACTGAAAGTATGGGTATTCCTTCAATAATGCTAAGTATATTCCCCATACTGTATGGACATAGATGGTGAAAGTCATTACTTTGACTTCATCTAATTTATCTCATCGTATCTGGTCTTTAATATCTTTTTACCACCTTTATGTCCATCTCAGACTGAGCCGTTTACACTATTTAATACTTTATGTATGTTATACACTAATTTATAGCAGGCTTGCATGCTTTTTTTCTTTCTAACATGGCTTCCATCGAACCAGGTTCCCAGTACTGGTTTCTAAGGCAACCAAATGACTATATAAGACCAACAACGGCACTATTGCCTCTCCCCTTTGAGAAAGACGTCACAGCACGTTGAAACGCATCAGGCATAGGCGTATACACGCATATGTGCGTCATCACGCACGACGCTGTCCACGCACAACTAGGAAGTGAAGCCATGCAGCATTATCTTTCCTAGTAAGAAGCATGGCACTAGTTTGATAACTCTGATACTACATAGTATGGGTCTTGTAGAAGTTCTTAGGAGCAATATATAGGCCACAAGAAAACAATAGGGAGCCCATTCAAGCATTGGTAATCCACGACTGGATACCTTCATAATTAAATAGAAAAATAAGCAAGGACACAGTAACCCATAATAGGATCTACTTTATTAACAAAGACAAGTGTATCGTCTATACCTAATAGAGACCATTATGTGGGTAGTAAATGTCCTAATGTATTAGGATTGTTATTTTACAATCCCATAGTTAACTAATAGGAGATATTTCTATAACCAAGTCTCCTATAAATTCTGGCTGCCTATTGATTCAAAACAGTGCCTTTTGTACACCATACTATCTCTAACAATTGCATGACAGATAGTCTATATGGGATTTCCTATTGCAAGGACAAAACAATAGACCTTAGACATGTGCAAATAGAGTTATTTCCAGTGGAATATTATAACTTTTCCTCTATGAATAAAGAGATAGTACATATCTCTATATACTGTTTAAAAGTGAATTATATCACTATTTCTCAGAGGATCTTTTTCCATTGTTTTTAAAGTGTTTTTAACTTTCCTTTTTTATATTCGCCGTTGTTATCTTGGATTAAATAAAATTATAATATACTTGTTGGCCAAATTGTAAATATACCCATATTATACCTCTATTTAAATCAGTGGTAAACACTATAAGGGAATCATCTCCCTAGGATTTGATATATTTAAGAAAGAAGTGGTTCAGTCCACTAGAGAGAGATACTAATATATTGTTAATTTAACCTAGTACTGTTACTGTGAGTTAAAACACTAAGATGACTAACTTAGTCTTTGGGAATATGGACATAGTACAATTACAACAGGAAGCAGAAGCAAGCTTCCAACCTAACATACAACAAACTCAAATTGAAAATAAAGATATTAAAGTGGCGGTTACAAATTTATTAAAAACCACCAAAAAACAAGTCAAAAGTGTATGGGAAGTAAGTAGCCTACAAAACTACTTGAAGAATAAAATCATTCCTAGAGGCCTGAGATCAATACAATACCTGCCACCAATCTGATGAATGAAATATTTATAACTAAATGGAAAGAAATCCTTTTTAAATGTTCATGTGACTTGATGTCTCTGATTGTAGAGACAGAACAACAAAATCTAGAAATCGTTAAGCACAAAGTTATCACTAATCAAAAAGAGCTTGAGAAATTCAAGGAATCACCTGATTATGAAAATCTTTGTACAAAGTTAAACATTAACATTGATAAATTTAAGAAAGAGCTAAAGGAACGTAAGCAACGCAAATTTTGGAGGGACCAAAATGATTTCAAACTGGGGAATATATATAGGAGATTCCCCTCTGGTACCAAAACCTCCACATCAGACATAAGTTCATCAGAATGTGACAATTCAGATATTGAAGACAGTACCCCTAGGAACTGGAATAGATCAAATACATTCTATAATAGGGAGAGATATGATACCAGATCAAGATCATATGCTAGGACACCTTTAAGGCCTCATAATGAGTCTTTTTTAGAGAGAGGCCAAGCTCCCCAAGGTCAACCAGACCATCCAACAAGAACAAGAAGGAATCAAAAACGATAATACCTAGCTCAGATAACATAAGAGATACTAACCCTGAGAGTCGCCTGGTTGTCAATCTATCCAAATTTACACTTAATGAGACCCATATCTCTATCCTTACAAAAGGATTGACTTTTGTTCCCACATCTTCAACTAACTCCTCTACCCACATCAAAGATGTAAACCTGTTTGCAAGAAAATTAGCTTTGAAAAAATTCTATCTTAATAAAAGTCAGAGGGAATTCCTACACTTAGGAGTAGGCAAGGAGGACATAGATGCACTGAAGACTTTAATGTCTCTATTAGAAGAAAATGAATTGAATACTACCAATTTGCCTCCTAAAAAATGGAAAAACAAAAGCACGTTTACACCTCAACTTAAAGAATATGCTAACATATGGGTCTTCCTACAACAAGTGTGTAATGAAATTGAACAGATTGATCAAAGAATGATCACTAGGAAATATAACCTTTCCAAGGAAGAATTTGAAACATTGAAAGAGCTAAGAACCAATAAGGAAATCCAAATTAAACATGCAGACAAAGGGGGCAATGTAGTAGTTATGGGGAATAGAGAGTACAAAGAAATGTGCAATAGGATTCTTCAAGATAGTACCACCTATGAAGTCATTACCAAAAATCCAACTATAGAATATAGAAAGAAATTAAAAAGTATATTGGATATAGCCAGAAGTAATGGAATTCTAGACGAAAATACTTACAACTTTCTATTGCCTAAATTTCCTGTTATATCTACCTTCTATGCGCTACCCAAGGTACATAAAAAAAGCACACCTATCCTAGGTAGACCTATAGTTTCAGGCACAGACAACTTGTCACACAACAAATTTCTTGACTACCATCTAAGAGGATCAGTTACAAGTCTACCTTCATATGTAAGGGATAGTATGGATATTCTTAATCAACTTGAAGACCTCAGTGTACCTAAACATACATGGCTAGCCTGCATAGATGCTGAAGCCCTATATAGCAGTATCCATCATAGCTATGGAATTAAAGCAGTTGAATACTTTCTGCAAATGAAAGATTCAAGATCTGCAGAATTTAATCAATTCCTTCTTACACTTCTTGAATTTGTACTCAAACACAACTATTTTACATTTAATGACCAATGGATTCATCAATGTAAAGGTACAGCCATGGGCACGCCATGTGCTCCAAGCTATGCCAATCTTGTGTTGGGATGGTGGGAAGAGAAATACATCTTTAATGAAACACAGACCAACTGGACTGATAAAATTTTGTTATGGCGTCGCTACATAGACGATATCCTGGTTGTATGGGAAGGTACAAATAAGGAATTTGAAATCTTCATGAAATCTCTTAATGAGAATACTCTGGGTCAAAAATTCACCCATGAAATTAATAAAGAGAAGATAAATTTTCTTGACTTAAAAGTCTATAAAGACAATGATGGTAATATCTTTACCTCTACTTACAGAAAAGATACAGCAACAAATACCCTATTACACTGGGACAGTCAACACTACGAACCTATCAAAAGAGGCATCCCTAAAGGACAGTACTTGCGTATTCGAAGGAATTGTAGTACAGAGGATGAGTTTCAAATTGAAGCTGAGAAACTAAGATTACGATTTAAGGAAAGAGGTTACCCTAAAAGATGTCTTAAACTGGCCTACCAACATGCCCTAAGTTGTAATAGGGCAGATTTGCTCAATATTCATGCAACGAATAGGACTCAAAGGCCAGAGACAACTACAAATACCACTCCCATTGAATTAAAACAGAAATTGCCAAAAGATAAACAAATAGAAAACACACCAAGGTGCATCATGACCTATGGATATGATTCGGATATCATCAGAAATATCCTAAGTAAACATTGGCATCTGTTATTAAGTGATGAAGATTTAAAAGACATCTTACCAACTAGAATCCCGATTACTTATCGTAGAGGTACCAACCTTAAAGATATGCTAGTACATAGCCATTTCAAAGAGAACAATCCAGGTCAAACATGGCTTCAACCACCGAAAGGATGTTTTAGATGTGGGCGATGTAGTTTTTGTAAGTATATAAAACCCATAAAAAGATATGAACATCCAATCACAAAGGAGGTATTTGAGATCAATACATTCTTTAACTGTCTATCTACAGGGGTTGTATATGTGGCTACATGCCTTTGTAACAAAATTTATGTAGGCAAAACCCGTAGACAGCTACGTCGCAGAATAGGAGAACACATCTATGCTATTAACAACTCCTATGATACACCTATTGCACGCCATATTAAATATTATCATAACAACAACAGCAATGTTCTTTGGTTCTGTGTGGTGGATAAGGTCGAATCAGGTCGCAGAAAGGGAGACCTTGAAAGGAAACTTTTACAATGTGAAGCCAGATGGATCTACAAATTGAAGGCCCAAGCCCCTAGGGGACTAAATGAGGGTTTCTCATTCACTCCATTCATTTGAAGATATACTGAGAAATAATTATGTTTTTCCCTATAATGTTCACGTAAATCGATGGGACATAACATGAACAACATTAGCTGTATATATTGTATGTTTATATATTTTTATACATAATCCTCTCACTATATGACAACTGGAATTATGACAAATTCACCCACTTTTTCTTTTGTCCATATATTTTTTCTTTTCTTATAATACACCTCTCTAGTCCATATCCAGATATGAGTATCACTTTGATATAAGCAATGGTTCAACTTGTTAGGACCTTCTCACTAATACGGTGGCAAAATTGCCTTATTATATATTTTTAACACTAGTCCATGTGACTTTAGGCCCTATTCACTTTCCTAATACACATTACACATTATACTCTTAGGCACTGTATCCCTTGTTACTTTTGACTCTTTATTCCTGAGCCATTCCAACTTTTATCAATTCTGTCACTTTGATCACAGACAGACTGTTTGGCACACAGCATACACTTCATTATTATTCCTTATTCATGATTTCTTACTAGTCACAATCTATGTTTTTAGATTCTTCTTCGGATTTTATGGCATTTTTTTGCCTGAATTATTTTTTATGAAATGAATGGAAGAGTCTTTTCTTTGTACATATATACACATCACTATTCTGACTTGTTATGAGTCCCTATCTTGGAGTAGATCTTCACATGTTATGGGAATATTAATTCATTTCCCAGACTTCTAAGCTTGAGTCTGAGTCTGGAACTTATGGTAAGAATGTTCTTGATATATTTGAAACTAAAATGGATCAGTCCATCTGACTATACATAACTATTAGATGGAGAATTTTACTCTAACTCCTGTTGTATAGATCATCATTCTGTCCCTAGAGAGGCCTATTTTGTCATTTTTTTTATATAGTTGATACATAACTGCTTCAATATATGTATGAATGCAGTAAGTAAACCTCTATTACCTCACATCTAGACTCCATATACTATCACTGTGTAATCTCTGATAGGCTAACTTACAGCCCATCTTATATTTGACGAATTATAGACAGCACTATATGATATAGTTCAATATATGGGATCTGAGATCCCTTATATCTTCAACTTATTTATCCAATCCAGTCTAAGCAACCTATGGAATATCACTATAAATTTACTGAAAGTATGGGTATTCCTTCAATAATACTAAGTATATTCCCCATACTGTATGGACATAGATGGTGAAAGTCATTACTTTGACTTCATCTAATTTATCTCATCGTATCTGGTCTTTAATATCTTTTTACCACCTTTATGTCCATCTCAGACTGAGCCGTTTACACTATTTAATACTTTTTGTATGTTATACACTAATTTATAGCAGGCTTGCATGCTTTTTTTCTTTCTAACATGGCTTCCATCGAACCACGTTCCCAGTACTGGTTTCTAAGGCAACCAAATGACTATATAAGACCAACAACGGCACTATTGCCTCTCCCCTTTGAGAAAGACGTCACAGCACGTTGAAACGCGTCAGGCATAGGCGTATACACGCATACGTGCGTCATCACGCACGACGCTGTCCACGCACAACTAGGAAGTGAAGCCATGCAGCATTAGCGTTCCTAGCAAGAAGCATGGCACTAGTTTAATAACTCGGATACTACATAGTATGGGTCTTGTAGAAGTTCTTAGGAGCAATATATAGGCCACAAGAAAACAATAGGGAGCCCATTCAAGCATTGGTAATCCACGACTGGATACCTTCATAATTAAATAGAAAAATAAGCAAGGACACAGTAACCCATAATAGGATCTACTTTATTAACAAAGACAAGTGTATCGTCTATACCTAATAGAGACCATTATGTGGGTAGTAAATGTCCTAATGTATTAGGATTGTTATTTTACAATCCCATAGTTAACTAATAGGAGATATTTCTATAACCAAGTCTCCTATAAATTCTGGCTGCCTATTGATTCAAAACAGTGCCTTTTGTACACCATACTATCTCTAACAATTGCATGACAGATAGTCTATATGGGATTTCCTATTGCAAGGACAAAACAATAGACCTTAGACATGTGCAAATAGAGTTATTTCCAGTGGAATATTATAACTTTTCCTCTATGAATAAAGAGATAGTACATATCTCTATATACTGTTTAAAAGTGAATTATATCACTATTTCTCAGAGGATCTTTTTCCATTGTTTTTAAAGTGTTTTTAACTTTCCTTTTTTATATTCGCCGTTGTTATCTTGGATTAAATAAAATTATAATATACTTGTTGGCCTAATTGTAAATATACCCATATTATACCTCTATTATTTTATTTCCTCTGGTTTTTCTTGGTCTCCATAATCCATTAACGAAAACATAATGATATGGAATTTCAATCTATAAGAATTGTGTTGCATGTGAATCTGTAGAATTTTATTGAAACCATGCAGTTAGTGTAGTGTGACGATGCTCACATTGTGCCAATGCATTAGTTTCATTTCCAGCATGGAAATATACTAAATGTCTTTGTGGCAAATGTACAGCTAATCTATATACTGCACGTGATCTATCGTGCATTTCAAATTTTAAAAGCTGCCACATAGCTTCTGGCGCACTGACATAGCGAGCATTTACATGAGATGCAAGTTCATCATGTACTAACATGTACTAACTAAGTGCTTTCGGTATTGTCTGCACTTTTGACGACTGCAGTAGCTGCATCATAGCCTTTATAAATATATTTGTAGACATATTTAATGGATTTTATGGAAGTGCAGGCGTCTACATTAATGTGTGCATTATACTTCATAAGTAAATGTGGATTGTATGGTACCACATATCTATTGTCGACGTTTTTCCCACGAATAATGACACTATGTCCCTCTCTTCTTCTATATAATGGATAGCCATTACAATTGGCATAAATTTTGTCTATATAATATTTTGGAAATTCTTTTGTACATTTATTATTTTCCATACACGGTGATTGTGCATTAACATCTCCACATGGTCCATGAATCATCCGATGAGTTACAATCTCATATAGTCTACCATATAGTTCTGGATCTGGTAGTTCAGCAATAATGACAGAATCCACTTTGTCACCAGTATCTAACTTATCTTTTTCTTGAAGGATTATAAGAAGATGTGCATGTGGAAGCCCGCTTTTTTGAAATTCAATTGTATAAACATAAGCAAGACATTTGCCAAATAAGTGAGTTATAGTGATGTCACGTATTAATTCATTTAATTTAATTTTGAAAACTCTGGCTACTAAATCTGGTCTATCAGAAGCAGTTTGGCCAACAAGTAAATTTTGTGTAATCTCTGGCCATTGGGGATTACATGTAAATGTAATAAATAAATCTGATTTCCCAAATTTGGTGACAATAGCCATGGCATCATTGTATCTTTCTCGCATATTGCGAGGAGATCCCTGGAAAGAAGATGGTAAAATTATGACTTTGCCAGCTGTCATGTCTCTGCTTGTAGTGTTCTACACGTAGTTTATCTTGTTGATATTTTATGAAGTTTAAATTATTGGCCTCAACTTGCAAATAGGAATCAATAATCCATTGTTGTGTTTTCCACCACATACAATTGGATTGAATGTATTTCAAATGGCAATTTGAGCTACTTTAAATTCAAGCATGGAAATATTATTTTGCACTCGTACTTTAGAATTTGGGTAACTGGGAAGGGTTAATTTTGGTTGCCAGCCTGCTTCTCCGTGTGGGAAAAAAATGGGATATGTCATTGGATCTAAATTAGTACTTAAGATATTGATATTAATGAATGGTTGCTCCTCATTTCTGGGATATATTCTAATGTCTCTTTGAAATGGTGGTTCTTCTTCATCATTTTGAAACACCATTGCAACCTCATTTGATGTTGGCAAATTATAACGGCGTTTATCAGTATGTCTATCTCTTTTAAGCACCATATTGACCTTTGGGATTGGTAATTGGTGTCTTTCTCCATGAAGTTGTTCCTTTTCTACTTTTGCCAATTTTGTATAAGCTTGAGTGTAGGGGTTATTCGCCATAATTTGATCTAGCTCTATAAAAACACTGGGTAAGCATTTTTTATTTTCTTGCAGCTGCATATGTTGGTCAACAGTTTGGATTGTATATTTGAGCAAATTTTCTTTGGATGTAAATAAGAAGTAAATGGTAAATTTTGCCTTGGACTTTAAAGCAGTAAGAGCCATGTTCTGGTACATTAGCAGCTAATGTTGCCCCCATAGATGCAAAGGATATGGCACTATTGTATGATCTTATGTTTGTTTTGACATTTTTGTAGTTTGGAAAAGTAGGTTCAGTCATAATGTTTTGTAAATATGTTGGGAATTGTTGTCTTTCTGGAAGTTTGACCTTGCCTTTTTGACAGCAACTAATGAACTGTCCATCTCTAGGTCTTTCCTGTTTAAAGTGATAAGCCTCACAAAACTGACAGAATATTCATGTCACCACAATTATGAACCTCTACTGCTAAAGACTTAAGTAAAGGACAATTTGAAGATCATATAGTAGTTTCAGTTTGTAATTCATCATTTGAAATGTTATGTGATGGTTCAGGAACAGGTTCTAAATGCTTTTGCTTTTTTGTTGCTTTTTTTGTTGTTTATTTTATTTTTTCAGGTTATAGTCTGTGCTTGCAAGTCTTGTCCGTGCTTTTTCTCGTTGAATTTCCTTCTTCTCCGGCGTCTGCTGGTTTGCCCATCTTTTTTGCCGTTCTCTAGCATGACGTCTTATCTTTTCCTGTTTGGTCTCGTTATCAGCCATCTTAATCTGTAAATAAAAATAATGTAACATTAGTTTCGTTTGTGATGTCAAATTGATTTCAAAGTGCTTTTTTTTTGGTTACTGTAATGTTTTTGTTGCAACACTGTTGTGATTAAAAATGTACTTTGTTTGTAAGTGATTATAGGTCATTGTAGAATAAGTTGCTTTATAGTGTTAAATTAATATGTGTTATTTTTTTGTTGTTGCTTTTTATCTTGTAGGTTTTCATTTTTGGCTTAGAGGCATAGCAGAGACAAGGCAATTGAATTATAGGTCATTTTAGATGTAGTAGCTTTATAGTGTTAAATGAGTATGTGTTATTTATTTTTTTTGGGGGGGGGGGGTTGTTCGCTGCTTTTTATCTTGTAGGGTTCTAGGGTTGCCTTAGAGGGACAGTAGATGGCCACAAATGGTAGTAATATATTGGTCTTTGAAATTTGTACTGTAGGTGATTGTTGTAATAGTAGCCTTATATTTTAGTTTTAATCTTATATGGTGTGGGTGTTAAAAGAAGGTTTCTATTGTTCTTTGGTAGCTGTTAGTAGTATTTGTTGTAGTATCCTATTTCCTGTGTCTGTTTAGGTTTCGTGCTTAATGTTGTAAGTTAGGGCCCTGAACAAAGAATTTATCTTAGAATTTGTATGTGTTTTCACTATTTGTTGTACTATGCTGTTTTATCTTGTGCACATTTTGTTTGATAGATTGAAGTTAGGGTTTACTGTTAAAGGTTGTTATAGGTAAAAGCTAATCAGTAGCTAAATTATAAATGTGTCACCAATATTTGTTGAAGTATGGTGATTTGTGGGGCTTATTGTTGGTGTGTTGTTGTTTTATTTTCTTTTTTCCCTTGACATTGCTGCACAACAAACATGTTCATTTTGTTTTCTCTTTTTTTACTTGTACTGTACCTTGTTGTAAGTGTGATTTCCAGATGAATATCACTGGATCCGGTAAATCTTTGTGCGACAGTCTTCACGCAGTGTGTTCTAAAAGAGAAAGACAAATGTTATTTGATTAGAATTTATTGTTGATGAATAGCATGTTTTTTTTTTGCAAAGCAATGTGTTCTGATATTTGTTTTTTTTCTTGTGTGTAAAATGTTATTGATGTGAGAGTGTGTGAGAAAGCGTACAGCGCTGGCTGTAATTAATTATTATGGTGTTTTGTGTAGACCCCTGTTGTAATTCTATTATTCTTTTACTGTAGCAGATTGTTGGGCATAAAACAGTATTTTTATTTTTTTAATAGTGTATCTGTTATTCTGATTTGTTATGCTATGCTGTTTTTTGTGCGCCACTTTTAAATTGGTGAATTTCAGTTCTGGGTTACAGTTATAGTTTGTTGTAGACTAAACATTAATGTTAGTTCCATTTTGTATATATTATCAATGTTTGTTGGACTATCCTGTTTTGTGTCCACGACTTTTGAGATGCTGTATTTGGCTTGTGTCTGAGGGTTAAAGGTTGTTGTAGACTAAAGATGAATGTGAATTGTATTTTCAATGTTTGTTGGATTATCCTGTTTTGTTTCTGCCACGTTTGGGATGCTTCATTTGGCTTGTGTGTGAGGGTTAAAGGTTGTTGGAGAGTAAACAGGAATGTTAAGTTAGTTTTCTATATGTTGGGAAGATTTTTGTACTATCCTGTTTTGTGTCCACCACTTTTGGGATGCTCCATTTGGCTTATGGGTTATGGTTAGAGGTTGTTCTAGAGTAAACAGGAAGAATAAGTTTGTTTTCTCTATGTTGCTAATGTTTGCTGTACTATACTGTTTTGTGTCTGCCACTTGTATTTAAGTTCTGCGTTGTGTTACCCAAATTTTTTCTATGCAAGTGTCTTTATTTGTGAATTGTATACGTGTTAGCAATGTGTCTTGAAGTGGGGTGTTATGGTTTTTCTGTAATTTGTATTAAGGCTTCAATTTTTTTTTTGACTTGTGATATTGGCGGGCAGGAAACATGGGATTTGTGTAATTGCCTTGATTAAAGCCTTTTTGCTGTATGAATGACAGAGGTTCCCCTACTGCCAATGTTAATCTGCCAGTCTTCTTGTAGTGTCTGTTTGAAAGAGAAAGTTAAATGGTTAATTGTATATTCATTGTTTTGGTTTTGGAAAAGCATGGTCTTTTTCTGCATGTAATGTATTTTGGTATCTCACCTCTTCTTCTTTCTTTGCGTTCTTTAAAAGTAATCCACTTTCACAGTCCACTCTGCAAATTCTTGAGTGACGCTGTTGATGCAGAGTCTGTTTGAATAGAGAAAAAAATGGGAAAGATTGAGCTGCAGGTTAAATATGTATGGGTGAAATATATTTTTTGTGGCATTAGTTCCTGGGAATTAATGTCACTTGAATATACTTCTTTGATTAGTTTGAGTTAAGATTAGCTTGTAGTAGGGCCTATACACATATGTGTGAATTTCACGTCACTATACATGAATGACGTCTTTGGTGTGAATCTTTATAATGGGTTTATTTTTTGTATTTTTTTGGGGGGGTCTTTCTTAATAAATTAAATGTATTAAAGCTTACCTCTCAGTTGGAATTTGCAGATTGTGAAGTTGTAAATTGGTAAGTAATTCTCTTCAGAAGTAACGGACGCAGTGAACTATCCAGTCACACTGTTCATCACCTGAGGAGAAATGTAGAAATTTCTGGAAGGTGGGCAGTATTTATAAACTTTGAGGTGGTTGAAACCGTTAGCATGCAATATGCATGCGCACTTTGCGTTCCAGGCTTCAATTTGCATTCCATCCTCCATTTTGCGGCTAATAGTTGTGCGATTCATGTAAAATGGTGGGTAATAGCAGTGTGGTATGTGCCGCATAGTGTGTGTTACGTGCCTCGTGAACTGGTCTTGAGCGTTCGTTCCGTTTTGCGAGTAAGTCTAGTAGTTTTGCGTCCTTAGCCTTGTTTTCTTCGGAAGCCATTTTTTCTCTCGCTTAGGTGATTTTCGAGTGTCTAAACTCTGTATTTGGACTTAAATTGAGGTGTAACTTCACTTGCAGAGGTCCTGGGTGACCCCCCCCCAAGCTGTGGGTAATGTTTTTATGTATTTGTTGTGTGTATTTATTGTGTTTGTAATGTTTTTCTGGTCGCGCGTTTTGTGTCCTTGTTTTTGGATCTTGTGCTTCTTTTTTGCAAAATCCATAGGTGTTTGGTGGTGTTTTACGTCTTTAGAGTCCTGTACCCTCGTTTTAGTTTTTTTCGGTGGGCATTTTTTCTCTCGCTTAGGGGATTTTCGGGTGTCTAAACTCTTTTCATTCGAGTTTAATTGAGGTGTAACTTCACTTTTCGAGGTCCTGGGTGCCCCCCCCCCTTACTGTGGGTAAGCTTTTTATGTGTTTCCTGTGTGTATTTATTGTGTTTTTAATGTTTTCAGGTACGCGTGTTTTGGGCGGTAAGGTTGTATATTTGCAAGGTCGTAATGTTTTTTTTTCTAAGTCCCGCGTCTCTTATTTTTTTCTCATAAGTCCATAAATTTTGCGAAGTCCGCAGTTGCTGGCAAGGAGCGCCTTCAGTGATCCATGACAGCAACTGCAGCGAGTGCCGCAGGCTCGCTACGCGAGCTTGCAGCGTTAACAACAACCCACATGCTCACAACCATATATGTGACTAGCGAATTGCCCGTCAAAAAATGACGGCAATAAAATTGTAAGTGAGCTAAGGGTGTTTGGTGTATATAATGTGGCTGATGTAGCGTCGTTCGTTTTCTATGTCGTGCGAGTTTTTCGGAATATTCGTTTTCTATGTCGTCCGAGTTTTTCAGAATATCCGTAGCTGTTTGGTGGGCTTTTTCAGAATATCCGTAACTGTTTGGTGGTGTTTTGCGTGTTTATGGTAGTGTTTCGCGTGTTTAGGGACCTTTAGCCTCGTTTTCGTTTTCTTCGGCAGCCATTTTTTCTCTCGCTTAGGTAATTTTCGGGTCTTTAAACTCCGAAATTTGTGGTTAAATGGAGGTGTAACTTCACTTGCAGAGGTCCTCGGTGCCCCCCCTTGCTGTGAGTAACCTTTTTATGTGTTTGTTGTTTGTATTTGATGTGTTTGTAATATTTTTGGGATTGCCCGGCTTGCTTCCTTGTTTTCTAATCTCGTAGGTGTTTTTCGGCAAATATGTAGGTGTTTGGTGGTGTTTTGCGTCTTTAGACTGCTGTAGCTTTCTTTTCGTTTTTTTCGGCGGCCATCTTTTCTCTCGCTTTTTTAGTGTCTAAACGCTTTTAATTTGAGTTAAATTGAGGTGTAACTTTAGTTTTCGAGGTCCTGGATGCTCCCTCATCCTGTAAGTA
Organism: Discoglossus pictus; assembly: GCA_027410445.1. Classification (NCBI taxonomy): domain Eukaryota; kingdom Metazoa; phylum Chordata; class Amphibia; order Anura; family Alytidae; genus Discoglossus; species Discoglossus pictus. The sequence continues at coordinate 142,836,307 of CM050167.1, read as the reverse complement.
TGCTTTTTATGTATTTGTTGTGTGTATTTATTGTATTTTTCATGTTTTGATGTGCGCGTGTTGCGGCCGTAACGTGTCTCGTATTTTGTTTGCGTTACGACGTAAATTTTGCGAGGGTCGCAGTTGCTGGCAAGGAGCGCCTTCGACACTCCTTGCCAGCAACTGCGACCCTCGCTTCGCGAGGGCCGCAGGCTTGCTGCGCGAGCCCGCAAGCGTGAGCAACGGCTCGTATGCTCACAACTATATATGTGATAATAATGGACTTCATAAGGATTATGATACAAATACTGTATATCATGTGATGCAAAACAAAATTTATCAGTTTCTGTATTATTCTTTGCTCATGTTTATGATCAGTAAATATAAAAATAATAATAAAATGCAAGTTTTCAAAAAGTCAGACAATTGGAGGTCTAGGAAAAGTAAAAAGGTTTTTCTCTTAATAGACTGGCTGTCCAACCAAAAGTTGAATGTATGCACTTTATGTAAAAATAAACAAACCACAAAGGGTAAAGTTCAACGCACACACAGTGTAGAGCAAACACATGAAATAGATTCTATGCAATGCTTGACTTTCACAAGATCCAGAGACAAACTCCCAACAAAACACGAGTTTGAAACATGAACTGGTTAAATAGTCTTAAAGACTACAAAAGGCTTTCAAGGTCCCTTGTGTCAGGAATAGTTTCAGATAATCCAATATAATACATACTGTAAGTTCCTACCACTCATCGTTCCCCTTTAATGCTAATTTTGTACATGTTTTTTGAATAACTGCCTGCTAAAAAGCAACATTTTTTAAAAATAAATATGTAGAGATGTACTTTATAATTCTTTAACTTTTACATGTATGAATTATTTACTGCATAGTTCCAATTCTTTTCTGACCTAATTTGGTCTACTACTGTCTAATGACCTTTCCATTACACCTAATGAAAGTACTGGCAATCTTAGCTGTCTCGTTCTCATTGTGCAAATAGAAGCTTTCTCTGTATCTAATGTCTCATTCCATTAGGAAGTGGATCAGCAGAAACTGAAATTCTAGATTTCACAGTAGCATAATTGTATATAAAAGGTAATAATCAGCAACTGTTGATTTTTTTATCCATCCTAAAAAGACATTTCAATATATTCCATATATTTTAAATATATGACCACAGTGGTCCTTTAAAGAACCAATGTAGGGTTTCAACTTGTTTGACTATTAAATAATATAGTAAATACAGTAATATAGTAAATATCAGTATAATTTATTTTTGTAAATTTACAAAAATCCAAGAAAAAATGCCCACTGAAAATGCAGTTTTCTTTACCATCTTTAAGTTGGAGCTCCTCACACCTTTTCCAAACTGTGACAGTGTATGGAGCCCATTTCTGGAACCTTTAAAACCCAGTTAACAGTAAACAATAAAACTGTAAATATGAGATATGTGTCATATCTACAATACTCACCCAGACATTATATGGGTCCACCACTGAAATACACCAATAAAGAACAGTTGTATGCCTAAGTATTTCTCCTCATTAGGTATACCTCATATTAACAATTAATTCATTTCCTACAAAAAAATACTATTTTGAGTAAAATAAAAATAGTTTTAAACTCTATGACCTTTAAGGATTCAGGGGATGCAAATTAGGCTAAAAATGGATACTTGTTCCTTGGTGCTCACAATCACCACTGAGGAGTTGGTGGCGTCACGGATTGAATAATGGCTTGCCCTTGTTTCTTCCCTTAAACTGTTTTTTTTTCAGATCTATACCATTTTTATTGTGTGACACATTCTGCAATTCCATAGCACAATATTCAAATTAGTGGCACTGTGTGCCTTATGGAATGAATGATAATACATGGGTTGATCATATTTGACCTCCAGAGAAACTAAGAAATTTGACTATTGAACAAACCAAATAACAGGATATTTAGTGTACTATAGATACGATTATCCAGTTCTAGGGAATAAAGAAGATGGTGAACTGAAGCTGCTCTTGAAGGTTTGAGTAAAACTGTGGAATTTATATAGGAAGAGTTATTTAAACTTCTTTTGTAATTTTCAGCAGAAATGGTAGGTGTGGTAGGTTTGAGAGAGTGCATGTATAGATGTTATTTCATTAAAACTTCCCTTCACTCTTCAGAGTTTAAGATAATAAAACTAAAATTTTGAAAGAGATATTCATACAAAGGGAAAAAAAATTATATCAAACTGCTATAATATAATATAGCATACAGTAGGCGGAAGACTTTAATTTGAGTTGGCCTGAATCTGATTTTTTAATTCACGGAGACTATTTTTTGTATATGTGGGTAAAAGTTTTACAATTAACATTGTAATTTCTATGTATGAATATTTAGAAAAATGCTCTTCAAATGCATCCTAGAAGCCAATGATGAATATTATTAACTAGAGAATTGCCCGTCAAAAAATGACGGCAATAAAATTGTAAGGTAGCTAATGCTGTTTGGTGTATAATAATGAAATATATAATACATTATTAAGTGAATATACTTTACCTATTTTGAAGCATTGTGTTGAAGAGCTGCAATCTGTTTTGATGTTGCTGCAGCATTAGTGGTGTGGAGCTGTTGTGTAAGCGTGCTGAATGTGTGCAGTGTAATACTGTGCGTGCGCAAGACTAAACCGTTATAGCATAGTCGTGTACTTCCGCATTGGCGTAAAATGGCGGGTAATGTGTGGTATGTGTCTTAGCGGAATATCCGTAGGTGTTTTGTGGTGTTTTGCGAGTTTCATGTGGTGTTTTGCGTGTTAAGAGTGCTGTAGCCTCGTTTTCGTTTTGTTCGGCGGCCATTTTTTCTCTCGCTTAGCGATTTTTTTAGTGTCTAAACTCTTTTATTTTGTTTTAAATGAAGGTGTAAGTTGCTTTTTTGAGGTCCTGGATGGTCCCTCTTGCTGTAGGTAAGCTTTTTATGTATGTGTTGTGTGTATTTCTTGTGTTCTAAATGTTTTTATGTTCGCAGGTTGTGGCCGATTTTTGCGAGGTCGTAATGTGTGCTAACGTGTCTCGTATGGTGTTTGCGTGTGTAGCCTCGTTTTCGTTTTGTTCATTTTTTCTGTGTCTTAGCAAATCTTTTAGTGTCTATACTCTTTTATTTTGAGTGAAATCAAGGTGTAAGTTGCTTTTTTGAGGTCCTGGATGGTCCCTCTTGCTGTAGGTAAGCTTTTTATGTATGTGCTGTGTGTATTTATTGTGTTTTGAATTTTGTAATGTTCGCGAGTTGCATCCGAGTGTTGCGAGGTCGTAATGTGTGTTAACGTGTCTCGTATGTTGTTTGCGTTGCGACGTAAAGTTTGCGAGTTTGCTACGCGAGCCCGCATACATTAGCAAAAACTCACATGCTCACAACTATATATGTGATACACTAGTTGTGTGCTTGGACTTTCTTTTAAATTTAATAAATAATTTAATTTGCTGCAGAAAGTTAGTTTTCTTAATATGTAACCATTTACTAAATCTATAAAATTTCAGTAGAGCAATTGGGCAATAGAAAAGGCTGTACCTACAAGTACAATAAGCTGTGGGCAGTCATAAAATATCTAATTAAACAGGTCTATGTTATCAATCATGCCACTTTATTTGGCTGATAAGGCTTGAAGTGATTATAGGCAGTACTCTAAATAATGAACATGACAAAAATAGGTTACTAAAGGCTATTTACTTACTTCAGATTTAAAACATATTTAAAACATGGTGGTTAGAGATGTCGCGGACTGTTCCCGGCGAACATAGCATGTTCGCGTTTGCGGCGAACTGCGAACATATGCGATGTTCGATCCGCCCCCTATACTTTATCATTGAGCAAACTTTGACCCTGCACCTCACAGTCAGCAGACACATTCCAGCCAATCAGCATCATACCCTGCCTTCCAGACCCTTCTACCTCATGGACAGCAGCCATTTTGGAATCATAACTAACTTGTAGTCTTACTGAGAGGAGGGAGAGTGTAGGTGATGCTGATTGAATAGGGAAATCAATAGCTAGGCAAGTTTATTCAGTGTCCAGTGCAGTGCTGAAGGACTCATCAGATCTCTGCTGTAAACACAGCACCCCAAAAATTCCTTTTTAGGGCTATAACATCATTTTTTTTTTGTTTGTTTTTTTCTGTCTAATCTAACTTCATTTGCCTGTCTCCCTGCTAGCCCCTGCTAGCAAGTGTGTGTGTCAGGCTCACAGCTTATACTGTGTGTGCACAGTTCAACCAATACAATCTTGTTTACTAGTTGTCTACTTTAAAAAAACCAAAACTTTTATTTTGTTAAATCTTAGTTAATTTGCCTGACCGCCAATCTAAGTTCATTTGCCTGACCGCTAGCCAGTGTGTGTGTGTCAGGCTTACAAGTATTGTGCCAAGTTCAACCAATCCAATCTAGTGGTGTACCAGCAAACTACATTTAAAAAAACAATAATTTTATTTTCTTAAATCCAAGTTTATTTGCCTGACCGCTAGCCAGTGTGTGTCAGGCTTACAAGTATTGTGCCAAGTTCAACCAATCCAATCTAGTGGTGTACCTGCAGTCTACATTTAAAAAAACAATAATTGTATTTTCTTAAATCTAAGTTCATTTGCCTGACCGCCAATCTAAGTTCATTTGCCTGACCGCTAGCCAGTGTGTGTGCCAGGCTTACAAGTATTGTGCCAAGTTCAACCAATCCAATCTAGTGGTGTACCAGCAGTCTACATTTAAAAAAAACAATAATTTTATTTTCTTAAATCTAAGTTCATTTGCCTGACCGCCAATCTAAGTTCATTTGCCTGACCGCTAGCCAGTGTGTGTGTCAGGCTTACAAGTACTGTGCCAAGTTCAACCAATCCAATCTAGTTGGGGTACCAGCAGTCTACATTTAAAAAAACAATAATTTTATTTTATTAAATCTAAGTTCATTTGCCTGACCGCCAATCTAAGTTCATTTGCCTGACCGCTAGCCAGTGTGTGTGTCAGGCTTACAAGTATTGTGCCAAGTTCAACCAATCCAATCTAGTGGTGTACCAGCACTCTACATTTAAAAAAACAATAATTTTTTTCTGTGTAATCTAATTTCATTTGCCTGCCTGCCAGCGTGTGTGTCTTAGGCTCACATCGTATACTGTACCCACTTGCCCAGTCAGTGCCACCACTCATATCTGGTGTAACAGTCAGTAGTGCACATTTAAACAAAGAATACAATTTTGACTGTAATACATTGAATAGCAGTTACTTGTCTGCAAGCCTCTGTGTCAGGCCTACAGCGTCTACTCTGCCAACTTCTGCAAGTGCACAGTGCCACTCATATCTGTTGTCACAGTAGCTTGCACGCATAGTACCACTAATCAGAAAAAAATGACAGGCAGAGGCAGGACACCCCGCCTCTGCCTGTGATTCCCTTTGGCCCTACAATAATGCCTAGTGTTCAGAGGCCAGTTACCCTGAACTTGAAAAGTTCAGAGGACGTAGTTGACTGGCTAACACAGGACACCCAATCTTCTACAGCTTCCGCTTGGAACATTGACGCACCATCCTCCTCCAGCTTAGCTTCGGGCACATCTCAAGTTACCACTCGCCCGCCTGCCTCCACCACCAACACTAGTACCACAGCCGATTCAATTGATCAGTCAGAAGAGTTATTTACACATCAGTTTGAAGAAATGAGTGATGCGCAACCATTATTGCCAGAGAAAGTAGATAACAGGGATATGTCTCAGTCAGGCAGCAGTACACACATGTACGTACGATGTGATGATGATGATATACCCGCTGCTGCTTCCTTTGTTCAGTTGTCAGATACAAGTGAGGCGGGTGATGATGATGACGATGCTCCGTGGATGTCACGTGGGTGCCCGCTAGAAGAGAAGAAGAACAGGGGGAAAGTTCAGATGGGGAGACAGAGAGGAGGAGGAGACGAGTTGGAAGCAGAGGGAGGTCATCGCAACGAGCTAGTGGCACAGTCAGACAGCATGCATCAGCACCCGGGGTCAGCCAGACAGCACGCCAATGAACGCATGCTGTTGCCACCACCAGAATGCCGTCACCGCAGAGCTCAGCAGTGTGGCATTTTTTTTGTGTGTCTGCCTCTGACAACAGCGATGCCATTTGCAACCTGTGCCAAAAGAAACTGAGTCGTGGGAAGTCCAACACCCACCTAGGTACAACTGCTTTGCGAAGGCACATGATGTCACATCACAAACGCCAATGGGATCAACACATGAGTACAAGCACCACACAAACTTAAAGCCGCCATCCTCCTCCTGGTCCAGCATCTTCATCCACATCAACCACTGCTGTCCTCCTTGCCCCCTCTCAACCATCCGCCACTCCGTCTCTCGCCTCTTGCTGTTCCTGCTCATCTCCCCACAGTCAGGTGTCTGTCAAGGGCATGTTTGAGCGTAAGAAGCCAATGCCACAAAGTCACCCCCTTGCCTGGCGTCTGACAGCTGGCTTGTCTGAACTCTTAGCCCGCCAGCTTTTACCATACAAGCTGGTGGAGTCTGAGGCATTCAAAAAATTTGTAGCGATTGGGACACCGCAGTGGAAGGTACACGGCCGAAATTTCTTTGCCCAAAAGGCAATCCCCAACCTGTACTCGATTGTGCAAAAGGACGTAATGACATCTCTGGCACACAGTGTTGGGGCAAGAGTCCATCTGACCACTGATACCTGGTCTGCAAAGCATGGTCAGGGCAGGTATATCACCTACACTGCACATTGGGTAAACCTAATGACGCCTGCCAATCATGGAATGATTGGCTCTGCAGAGGAGTTGGTGACACCGCCACGACTTGCAGGCAGGCCTGCTGCCACCTCCTCTACTCTTCCTACTCCATCCTCTTCCATAAACTCCTCAGCTGAGTCCTCTTCTGCTGCGTCTTGCTCCACATCAACGGCACCCCCCCCAGCTCCCCAGATACTATTCCACATCCCGGATACGGCAGTGTCATGCCGTCTTGGGGTTGACTTGCCTGAAAGCAGAGAGTCACACCGGGCCAGCCCTCCTGTCTGTCCTGAACGCACAGGTGGATCAATGGCTGACTGCGCACCAACTGGAGATTGGCAAAGTGGTTTGTGACAACGAAAGAAATTTGTTGGCAGCATTAAATTTGGGCAAGTTGACGCATGTGCCGTGCATGGCACATGTGTGTAATCTGATTGTACAACGCTTTGTCCATAAGTATCCAGGCTTACAGGACGTCCTGAAGCAGGCCAGAAAAATGTGTGGCCATTTCAGGCGTTCCTACATGGCCATGGCGCACTTTTCAGATATCCAGCGGCGAAACAACATGCCAGTGAGGTGCTTGATTTGTGACAGCCCCACACGTTGGAATTCAACACTCCTAATGTTCGACCGCCTGCTCCAACAAGAAAAATCCCTTAACGAGTATTTGTATGACTGGGGTGCTAGGACAGCATCTGTGGAGCTGGGGATTTTTTTACCACGTTACTGGACGCTTATGCGCAATGCCTGTAGGCTCATGCGTCCTTTTGAGGAGGTGACAAACCTTGTCAGTCGCACCGAAGGCACCATCAGCGACATCATACCATTCATTTTCTTCCTGGAGCGTGCCCTGCGAAGAGTGCTGGATCAGGCCGTAGATGAGCGTGACGAGGAAGAGGAAGAGTTGTGGTCACCATCACCACCAGAAACAGCCTTATCAGCATCGCTTGCTGGACCTGCGGCAACGCTGGAAGAGGATCGTGAGGAAGAGGAGTCAGAGGAGGAATGTGGCTTTGAGGGGGAGGAGGAAGACCAATCACAACAGGCATCCCAGGGTGCTCGTTGTCACCTATCTGGTACCCGTGGTGTTGTACGTGGCTGGGGGGAAGAACATATCTTCAGCGAGATCACTGAGGACGAGGAACGGGACATGGGTAGCTCGGCATCCAACCTTGTGCAAATGGGGTCTTTCATGCTGTCGTGCCTGTCGCAGGACCCTCGTATAAAAAGGCTGAAGGGGAACAATCTGTACTGGGTGTGCACGCTACTAGACCCCCGGTATAAGCAGAAAGTGCCTGAAATGTTACCAAATTACCGCAAGTCAGAAAGGATGCAGCAGGTCCAAAACAAATTAACAAGTATGCTTTACACAGCATATAAGGGTAATGTCACAGCACAAGGGCAATATAACAGGGGAAGAGGTGAAAGTAATCCTCCTCCCACGACCACGCCGGCAAGGAAAGGACGTTTAAAAGACGTGTTGTTGATGGAGGAGATGCAGACCTTTTTCAGTCCTACGCATCGCAACAGCCCTTCGGGATCCACCCTCAGAGAACGACTTGACCGACAGGTAGCAGACTACCTCGCCTTAACTGCAGATATCGACACTCTGAGGAGCGATGAACCCCTTGACTACTGGGTATGCAGGCTAGACCTGTGGCCTGAGCTATCCCAATTTGCAATTGAACTTCTGGCCTGCCCCGCTTCAAGTGTCCTGTCAGAAAGGACCTTCAGTGCAGCAGGAGGTTTTGTCACGAGAAGAGAAGTCGCCTAGGGCTAAAAAAGTCTAGATTGCCTCACCTTTATCAAGATGAATGAGGGATGGATCCCGAAGTGACTGACACTGGGCGATACATTCGACTGAAAAAGGCCTGATGAGATGAGCTGCCTTCGGCTAAAAATGGTCCACACGCTGCTGTATGTTATCTGTGAATGCCGGATGACTTGCGTGACTTATCCGCCACCAACTAGGGTTCAAGAAGACGCAATGTTTTATGGCACTTTCTGCCTGGGGAACAAAGGTCAATTTTTCTGGCCGCTGCAACAGCAGCGGCTGCAACAATACCTAATTTTTTTATTTAAATTTTTATGTCAGAAGGCGTACGGCATGTAATGAAAAAGAAAGCATATTGAACAGTCTTGCATAACACAACAGTTGTGCAAAAATACATATTTACAATGAAGACATTTTGTTAAAATTAGCTGGCTAGGCCTTCTTATTTTAACTTTTTTGGTTAATAAATTTTCTTTTTTTTTACTGTGATTGCAATTTTTAAGAGAAACCTAAGACATGGTAAAACAGACAATAGTAAAGAGTATATCAGCAGTTAACACCAAAGTACTATTATCTATCATCACTCCAGCAGTAGCTGATCATTTACAATATCTAACCTGCTCAATCGCCCTTGGGTTACCCTAGGGCAGGCTTCAGTAGGCGACCTCTCCTTTCCTCGGATGATTTTGCCGCCGGTTGCTTCTGAAGGGTCTCCTCCAGGGCTCCATCACTCCAGTCCTTCCCCCTGAGTCGCTTCAACCATTAACAAATGTTTTATTATATTAGGGGGGCACTAAATGGGGATGTTATCCAGGGATCCCAAATTGTCTGGAACTGGGTGATTCTATCCAAGACTACATGGTATAATCTCTCGTTGAGCAGTAAATAGTTGATTTTTTTAATTAATTCCTGAAAGTTTTTATTTGGGGTTTTCCGACTACTAGCTATGTGTATTTTTTCTTTCAAAAAATATTTTATTAGGTAAGGTAATATATCATATTCAAACAACCATTTCCATGTTACATATATATCCATACATGTTAATACATCACTGAGTTACCTTATCTCTATTATTACTCACTTTACCCCTTTCCATTCCATAATCTTGGAGCTTATACCATATCCAGGGCTAGTATGTTATCTGGATTTGGTTGTACCTGTAGCCTAAAAATATATATATTTTTTTACTTTTCAGTTATTAATATAGCTTTAATTCAGTTTGTTTTAAGTTGTTTCCCTTTAAGTCTTGAATCCGACTATAATTGGGAAAAAAAATAACTAGTTTTAACATTTAACATGTTGGGAAAGGGAAAGGTCCACAAACATCCTCCTTTTTTACATAAATATGATGTAAAATATAGCACTCACCTCCGTCCTCCGCCCCTCTAAGGATCCACACACACCTACATCCATCCCGTTCTCTTGAGAATATCCTCTCCCATTTAGGGGAGCCCCTATTCCGGACCTAAATTTCTTTAATTGTCTCCAGATGATATGCTATCCCTTAATTGCAGCCACGGAGACCATATATCTCAAAATGTATCCATGGAGTTGTCTACTAAATGGGTAAGGCGTTCATTTATAAGGATAAAGTTTAATTTATTTTTAACCACCTGAAAGTGTAGGGTATCCGATTTCCATTGTCTGGCTATATGGTTCTTTGTGGCCAACATGATGAACTTTAATAGCCTATTTTGAGCGGGCGAGAGACAGACATGCGGAACACCCAGTATGCAGTTTTCTATATTAGCAGAAATCTGAATCTTAAACATTTTAGAAGCTAGTAAGCATGTTTCTTCCCATAGTCTTATGACTGCCGAACACTCCCACCAGACATGAATAAATGTAGCCTCATTACCACTGTTCCTAAAACATGAGCTGCTCCGTTTTGGATCCCATTTATTTAGCTTAAAAGTAGTAATATATGTCCTGTGTAGGACCTTTATTAAAGTCTCAAGCAGACTATAATTTAAAGATCCCCTACTTAAGCCTCGCCAACTTTTATCCCATGTGCTGTCTGCCAACTCGGTGCCCAAATCCCTCTCCCAAGGCTTATAGTCTGGTTTGTTTGTCCATGAGTTTTCATTAAATAGTTCATACATGAGGCTAATAATACCAGGCTGAAAGGGGGAATCCCTACATTTTTTGAGTAGCCAGGTGTTTTTTGGGGGGGTTCCCCTACCACTTATCGTATATATAAAATGATGTATCCTGCAAAAATTATAGTATTCAGGCAGGGGTAAATTCTATCTATCTCTCACCCGCTCAAAGGTCATTATTTTGTCGTCATGCCACCATGGACCAACCCTTAGTAGGTTCTGAGACTTCCACCAACTGAGAGAGCTTTCCGGAAGATGTATCTTAAAGTGGGAATTGGGTACGATAGGGGTAAGATCTGATACCCGAGTGTCCAGTTTTTGTGTCCAGTTCATCTCCGTCCATATTTTTAATGAGTGCTTAATCAACGGGTTTTTCAAGTTTCTCAAAAAAGTATACAGGCCTGGAATCCATATTACTGTATCCCATGTATAAGGTGACATGCTTACATTTTCCATAAATACCCAGAGCGGCTGATGTGTGGGAGAATGCGCCAGAGGAATGAAAGCCAGCTGCGCTGCCTTGTAATACAGTTTGAGATTCGGGCAAGATAGGCCCCCTTTCCCTTTTGGTCTATACATATTATTTTTTGAGATCCTCGGGGCTTTATGATTCAAAATAAATCTAAAAATTAGTTTTTTCCCCTTTGAATCTTTATGTGTTGTAAGCGATCTCCCGGGAGTTTTAATCTGGCTGACGGGGATTTGTAGTATGTATCTATCAAGTTCATAAATTTGCCTGCAAACCCAAATTTCTGTAATACTGCTTTTAAATAAGGCCATTCCAACGTATCAAAGGCCTTTTCTATATCTAACGCCAAAAGGCATGTGGGTATTTGATGTTGGGATGACCATGAGATTAAATTTTGTGTCCGTCTGATATTGTCCCCTGTTTGTCTATGGGGGATAAATCCTGTTTGGTCTTTATGGATTATGGAGGGGAGAAATCGCGAAATCCTGTTTGCCATTAATTTGGCCAAAATTTTTATATCCCCGTTTAGGAGTGATATGGGGCAGTAATTTTTAAGTTCTAATGGGTCTCGTCGTTCTTTCGGGAAACATATCATATTTGCATTGTTTAGTTCTTGTGGCTAGAGGTTCAATGGCAAGAGCAAAGAGCAGTGGGGAGAGTGGGCATCCCTGCCTGGTCCCTCTCTGTACTTGGATTTTGGCCTTATGGTCCCCTGGTATCTTTAAGTTAGCTACTGGTGAGTCTTAGTACCTTCTGAGCAGGTTGAGAAAGCGTCCCTCAAATCCAAACTTATCTAGCATTTTGTACATGTATGCCATTCCACCGTATCAAAAGCCTTCTCTATGTCTAGGGCTAGAGGGCAAACTGGGTTGTTATAGTGTTTAACCAAGAACTGGGCGTTCAGAACCCTCCTAACATTATCTCCTGCCCCTCTGAAAGGAATGAACCCCGTTTGGTCCTTGTGTATTTAGTCCAGTAAAAAGTTAGATATTCGTTCGGCCATAATTTTAGCTAGGATCTTGACATCCACATTTATCAGGGGTATGGGTCGATAATTTTTAACCTCTAAAGGGTCCCTACCCTCTTTTATAAAGACTATGAGGTCGGCCTGATTCAATTAAGGGGGCATAGGTTCTCCATTTAGTATAGTGTTAAACAAAGATGTTAGGTGCGGGGGTAAGCAAGGGCTCAAATTTCTTATAGTACAGATGAGTAAAACCATCTGGCCCTGGGGACTTGCCAAATTTAAGATCTTGGATTGTAGATTTAACTTCCTCTTGGGATATGTCTAGGTTCAAGCTGTCCAATTGAGGTACAGGTATTTTGTGGACTTCTTGCTGTAGGAGGAAGATCTCTATGTCAGATCCGCTGCAGTGGGATTGGGATGAATATATGGTCTGATAGAAGTTTTGAAATGTTTATTGGATAGCATTGGGGCTAAACGAGGTTTGGCCATCAGGTAGTCTAAAGATACCGTATATTATGTCCTCTCTTGGGGGGTAAAGACACTAATAATTCCTCCAATAAAATTCTGTTTTTTATGTGGGCAAGGTCCCTGGTTAGCCCCTTGGGTTATCTGTTAAAAAGAGTGGTGCAGAGACTGTGGGAGCTGTTAGCCTCCTTGTCCCTGTGTGTCCGTTTAGAATCCCTGCTGCTGCATGTTTCAGCTTTATTAAGGTGTAATTGTACAGCGTTTGACTCAAGTAGCTGCCTGTGCTGGGTCAGTTTGGCTTAATTGCTGGGCCCTTTTCCTGCCAAGATGGCGACCGTCAGTCCATGGGCCTCTATGTCCCCTTCACTACCTTTGTCCCCGCTTGTGTGCTTATTTGGGATGGCCCCCCTTTATATCTACGGACTGTGGCCTTCTCAGGTCCCCCCTCAATCTCTGAGTGTGGGTATGCGGGGCTGGGGCGTTTAATCAGGCCTACCTTCTTCTCTGCTCGCTGCAAGATCAACAATACCTAATTTTTCAGGCATGTGTACATGCCTAATTTTTCTGGCCTCTGGTGCTGCACTGTGGCTTCAACAACCAAACCCAAAATAGGCACATAACAGGGATTAAACTGATAGGAGTAGTACTACTTAACACACCACTCATATCTGGTGTAACAGTAGTGTACATTTAAAACAAAAACAAAAATTCTACTGTAATAGATTGCATAGCAGTTAGTTGTCTGCAAGTGTGTGAGTCAGACCTACAGCGTCTACTCTGCCAACTTCTGCAAGTGCACAGTGCCACTCATATCTGTTGTCACAGTAGCTTGCACGCACAGTACCAATCTGTCAAAACCTGTAATGATGAATGAGGTCTAGAGTAGCCTGGTTCCCTTATCCTCTACAGGTTGAGACGTAATGTTTTGGTGACTCCAGACCAACACATGAGTACAAGCAGCACACAAACTCAAAGCTGCTATCCTCCTCCTAGTCCAGCATCATCAGCCACATCAACCACTGCTGTCCTCCTTGCCCCCTCTCAACCATCCGCCACTCCGTCTCTCGCCTTGAGCAGTTCCTGCTCATCTGCCCATAGTCAGGTGCCTGTAAAGGACATGTTTGAGCGTAAGAAGCTGATGTCACAAAGTGCCCCAAATTTGAAGTGATACGACCAACCAAGCATCTTTTTCCATCTCCCGGTCCCAAAAATCCAGGCCTTATACACCTGCCCTGATAGGTGACGTAACAAGTATTAAACTGATAAGAGTAGTACTTACAAACACGCCACTCCTATATGGTGGCACCTTTGATTGCACGCGACGTGCCCCATATTTGTAGTGATACGACCAACCAAGTATCTTTTTCCATCTCCCGGTTCCAAAAATCCAGGCCTTATACACGCCCCCTGATAGGTGCTGTAACAGGTATTAAACTGATAAGAGTAGTACTTACAAACACGCCACTCCAATATGGTGGCACCTTTGATTGCACGTGCCGTGCCCCAAAATTGAAGTGATACGACCAACCAAGCATCTTTTTCCATCTCCCGGTTCTAAAAATCCAGGCCTTATACACGCCCCCTGATAGGTGCTGTAACAGGTATTAAACTGATAAGAGTAGTACTTACAAACACGCCACTCCTATATGGTGGCACCTTTGATTGCACGTGCCGTGCCCCAAAATTGAAGTGATACGACCAACCAAGCATCTTTTTCCATCTCCCGGTTCTAAAAATCCAGACCTTATACACGCCCCCTGATAGGTGACGTAACAAGTATTAAACTGATAAGAGTAGTACTTACAAACACGCCACTCCTATCTGGTGGCACCTTTGATTGCATGTGCCGTGCCCCAAAATTCAAGTGATACGACCAACCAAGCATCTTTTTCCATCTCCTGGTTCTAAAAATCCAGGCCTTATACACGCCCCCTGATAGGTGCTGTAACAGGTATTAAACTGATAAGAGTAGTACTTACAAACACGCCACTCCTATATGGTGGCACCTTTGATTGCACGCGCCATGCCCCAAATTTGAAGTGATACGACCAACCAAGTATCTTTTTCCATCTCCCGGTTCCAAAAATCCAGGCCTTATACACGCCCCCTGATAGGTGCTGTAACAGGTATTAAACTGATAAGAGTAGTACTACTTAACACACCTTATAATAATGCAGAGAGAGGCAACGCAGTGAGAGGAGTCTGAAGAAGAGGAGTCAGAGGAGGAAGGTTGCTTTGAGGAGGTGGAAGACCAAACACAGCAGGCGTCCCAGGGGGCATATTGTCACCTTTCGAGGACCCTTGGTGGCTGGGTGGAGGAAGAGACCTTCAATGACATCAGTGAGGACAAGGAACGGAACATGGCTAGCTTGGTATCCAACCTTGTGCAAATGGGGAGTTTGCGGTTGGGCAAATGGACTGTTTGCGGTTGTTTGCGGTGCGTTAAACGGGGAGTTTGGTCTGTCACTGTGAAGCGGGCTTAACCCTTACACTACCTGATCGATACAACATCATACCTGATGTTTTAAAGTACGTTATTCCAAACAATTTAGGAACGTTAGGTAATTTATGCCCTTTATGGCTTGAAACCAGACTCTGCATCAACTATGAAATTTTCCGTGGGAGTTTTGCCATGGATCCCCCTCCGGCATGCCACAGTCCCGGTGTTAGTCCCGTTGAAACAACTTTCCCATCACTATTGTGGCCAGAAAGAGTCCCTGTGGGTTTTAAAATCTGCCTGCCCATTTGCGGCGGTTCGTGTTCACGGTTCGCGAACCGAAAATTTTATGTTCGCGACATCACTAATGGTGGTTATTAATTATATTATTGCATCCTGAAGTCTTACTGAAGATTCTCCTTAGATGATCATTTCAGATATTTCTTAAAATTCTTGTGAACTATCAGTAGATTTGACATACAGCAATGTTTGCTCAATATTTACACATTGGTGAAAATGACAACACACAAAGCAATCCTTAAATTGTTATTTCAGATATTTTTAAAATTCCTGGGAAGTATTAATAGATTTGATATACACCCATGGTTGCTCAATATTTTCACATCAGCCAGTAAACCATGTGACATACAGAGCTTAAGGCAGCAAATGTTTTAAAACATGGGAATACATCTCAACCTCATATAAAAACAAGATAAGATAAGATAAGAACAAGAAATCTGCCATTTTTTAGCAACTAAAAAATTTAGTTAATCCCCATGAAAATTCCAATTAGTCCTTTACTTTTAATTTTACAATCACTTACTATGCTTATATTATCTATTTCTGCTGGGAGGCTATTCCTATTATATATTGCAATTCCTATTTCCATTTATTGCTGATTCTACCATCCTACAACTTCAAATTGCAATGTTTTGTTACAGCTTTCTTCCTTTATTATCTTTACTAAATTATATTAAGCTTATTTATGAAAAAAATATCACACTAACACAAAACAGTTAAACTAAAGTTCCACACAGGAGAAGCCCAACCCATCATATAAAAAAACTAATTTAAAAACTTGAGTTTACTCCAACTCAGTAAGGCAGAGGCTCAGTATGTCAGCATGTATTATTTACTTGTTTTCTCTTAAATGATTTGTGGGATCCACTCTTCTCTACTTCAGAAGGTTCCATAATGTATGACCACAGCAACATGTAATGCTGCGACTGGGGAACAAGAGGAGGATCAATATGTAGCAAGTAGAATATTTACATATTTCCTTAAATCAGAGCCATTTTGGCAGCTTTAAGACGTAAGCAGCTGAAAAGCAAGGTTGAGAGACTGTATGGGAGGTTGACGGCAAAAGGTTGTGGCAGGATCCAGCTAAATAGAGTGAGAGATGTTGCTGGGTTGAAGATCTGAAGGAGAAAGAAAGTTATTGAGGAAGATACACATTTTCAGAGGGAGAGAGGGTGGGTTAGGGGAGGTTCATGGGAAAATAAACAGAGGAAGCTTGGCTTGCTTTGATCAACAGAGGATAATTCTAGTACATTTATCAGACACTAAATAAAAACTGGATGTAGAGTGAGCGATGCTTCTAGGTTGAAAATCTGAAAGAGAAAGAAGGTTGTTGAGGAAGGCAAAACATTTTCAGAGGGAGAGAGGGTAGGGTGGAAGGTGGTTTGGGGTAAGAGAGGAGTAGGTGCATGGGAAAACAAACAGAGGAAGCTTGGCTTGCTTAGATCAACAGATGATAATTCCAGTAACTTATGTTACAGTTTAAGTCTACCAGTGAAGGCATTGTAGCAGTGGAATCACCTCTGCTGGAGTAGGCCGGCGTGCAGCTATAAACGGGGTGTAGAGTTAAAGATGTTGCTGGGTTGAAGATCCTAGCTGGAGTAGGCCGGCGTGCAGCTAGAAACGGGGTGTAGAGTTAAAGATGTTGCTGGGTTGAAGATCCTAGCTGGAGTACGCCAGCGTACAGCTAGAAACGAGGTGTAGAGTAAGAGATGTTGCTGGTTTGAAGATCTGAAGGAGAAAATAAATTATATATATAAAAACAACATTGTGAACAGGTAAATGTACTTGTTTTGCCACAATTTTCAAGAACACTCTGATGTCTAATACATCAGAGAGACAAACTATAAGATAACTGTGATATTCCTCCATTCCACCTGTATGAACTTTCCATCCTCTCATTAGCAAATGTGTGCTGTTGTTGTGCTTACTTTATGAAGAACTGGCCCATTATCTTATCTATATTCGTGAGGTCCATCAGAGCATATTATAATTTATTTTTAGGGGGAACTGTAGTCAATTTGATAGAGTGTTTTGATAACTATGAGGAGAGTGTAGAGAAGATTATATTTAGGCTTTTTTTCAAAACATTTGATTTAATTCTAGTGGAATTGATTCTCCTGTAAAATTTCAGATCTAATTTTAACTTTATTCCAGAATATTCTGATTTTGCAGAGTGCTATTTATGAAAGGTTGAGCTGCAGTGTTCATAGAGTCTGGCATAAAATTCATCTCTTCTCTATGTCAGAAGATTACAAAGTGTGGACAACTAGCAGTCTATGAGCTTCACTCAGGTGATCAACAAAACAAAACAATTCTGAAACAAAATTAATAAAATAAATAACAATGCATAAACAATTAGTACAAGAGCAGCTATTGTCTACACATTCATTATGGCATAGGGTTTTCCAATTGGTAAGCAACTGCCAGAAGACTCATTAATGGGACATGGAAATATTATTTTATCCTTGCTGCATCTAAAAAAGGGTATTCATGAATATGTCACAGTATGATTTATTTTTTCAAACGCTCTTTGGGCAGATGCGCAGAAAAATAGCTGTTATATTTATCTGTCAATGAGATCTGTAGCTTATAGTATCCTCAATGCATTTTTGTTCGTTTCAATTACGTTTTTCATGCAAAAAAATTGCTTTTGTAATGTTGAATTAAAGCTCTTTTAAATACTATACTCTCAATGATTTCAAATAGTCCTGAGAAAGAAACAAATGTTTTTAAACATATGTCTGACAATTTTTTCATATACTGAGTGTGAACAATTCATAAGTTGTCTGATTTTTAAGTTGGCAAATGATTTACATGGTTCTTTAAATCTTTGTGGCTTTTATTCACCAGTGCGGAAACTTTGAGCACTCAAAACTTCCTTGTTTATCCGTTTGTTTAGGTTTGAAATATTTAACAGGCTTTGACTTGTAATTATGCTGTGTTTATGTGATGCTTTCCCAATGAAGTTCACCCCCATTATTTGACAGTGATCCAAAACAAGCATGGTTTATTAGGTTTTATGTACGGTAATTTGATTAATGAAGCAGTTCATAAAAATCTCTCTAAGCAAGGATTAAGCCAGCAGTGTGCTGCCTTAGTAACAAAGAAATGGAATCAAAGGTTTGCCATCCAATAAAGTGATAGAGCAGGTATGACCAGATAATATCTATAGCATATCACATTTCTTAACAAGAAGTCCCACAACAGTACAATGTGTAGGGCATGTGGCTTTCTATATGGATCATCTGAAGCCTTCATTATGTTGCTACTGCATTTTTGAAATATATTTTACATAAATCCCCAAATGTCCATGGGCCTTTTCTCTGGGGACTAATGTACTTCCAAGAAGCTTTGACACAGATAGGGTATTTGACCCCCAATTTTTGCACCAGTTTCTGCTTATGACAGAGACAAAGTATACTGCACCTGCTGAGGTGAGAATAAAAGAGATGAAAAGAATCACATATATAGTTGTGAGCATACGAGTTGTTGCTAACGGTTGCGGGCTCGCACAGCGAGCACAGCGTAGCGAGGGCTGCGGGCGAGGGCATCAGTTGCTGGCATGGAGTGCCGAAGGCGCTCCTTGCCAGCAACTGCGACCCTCGCAAAATTTACGTTAAAAAACAAACAACACGACACAACAACCGCGACCCTCGCAAACTTTACCTCGCAACGCAAAAAACATACAAGACACGTTACCACACATTACGACCTCGCAAAAATCGTCCGCAACTCGCGAACATCACAAAATTAAAAACACAATAAATACACACAGCACATACATAAAAAGCTTACTTACAGCAAGAGGAAGCATCCAGGACCGCAAAAAAACAACTTACACCTTCAGTTAACTAAAAATAAAAGAGTTTAGACACTAAAGAAAAATCGCTAAGCGAGAGAAAAAATGGCCGCCGAACAAAACGAAAATGAGGCTACAGCACTCTAAACACGCAAAACACCACTAGAAACACGCAAAACACCACAAACGACCTACGGATATTCCGCTAAGACACATACCACAGATTACCCGCCATTTTACGCTAATACGGAAGTACACAACTACGCTAACGGTTTAGTCTCGCGCACGCACACTATTACACTGCACACGTTCATCACGCTTACACAGCAGCTTCACACCACTAATGCTGCAGCAACATCAAAACAGATTGCCAGCTCTTCAACACAATGCTTCAAAATAGGTAAAGTATATTCATTTATTAATTGTATTAGATATTTCATTATTATACACCAAACAGCATTAGCTACCTTACAATTTCATTGCCGTCATTTTTTAAAGGGCAATTCTCTAGTAGAGGAATAAACATAAGGAATAACATAATAAGTGTAGATTTGAAAGATAAGTAGAGGAGTAGTAGAATAATTAAGAAAGAAGAGAATGAAGGAAAGGGGGAATGATGGGAACAGAGTTTTAGATCCTCTTTCATTCAGATTGTTTAAGGAAATGTGCAGTGTCCACTGTCTGTATACCTCTGTAAATAATTTGCTTATTAGATATACCCCTATTTGCACAGGTGACAATGAGGATTCAACCATGCCTAGGGCCATACTGATAGCTATAAGTTTTGCCAGCCTTGCTTTTTTAATTTGCAGTTTATTAGCACATGTTTGTAAAGAGTGGAATATGCCTTGACTTTATTTTTATTTTTTGCTTTCTGTAATCTATGGCACCAGCTGCAATCACCACGGTCTACAGAGTTACAGTATTTGTATATGTAATAAGACCTTTTAAAAGGTTTTACACGTTTGGAAGAGTTCAATAATCTTATGTTACTCCACTAATGATTATATACTAATAGTAACTTGCCCGTGATATATGATGGTGTCATAAAATTTTCTCTCTTCTATGTCTCTCTCTTTCTATATCCTGTGTCTTCTGTCTCTCTCTCCCTCTTTCACACTCTCTTCCTCTCTCTACCTTCTCTTAATCCCTCCCACCCACTCTCTCTCTCTCTCCCTTCTCTCACTCCTTCCCCCTCTCTCTCCATTTGCTTCTCTTACTCCTTTGCACCTCTCTCTCTCTCTTTCTCTCTCCCTTCTCTCACTCCTTTTTACTCTCTCCCTTCCCACACTCCCTTTCCATCCTCTCCCTCTCTCCCTTCCGACCTCCCATCCCATCCTTTCCCTCTCTCTCTCTCCCTTCCTTCACTCATTCCCACCCTCCCTTGATACCCTCTCCCTCATGTGCCGTGCTCTATTCCCCCTCCTGTGCCCTTTAGTGCAAACGCATTAGTGATTTAGGCTTAGTAGCTTGTGAGTAATGGCTGAGCAGAATGCATCGCACAGGAGTTACTCACAAGCTAAAAACTATTATAATGGATGGGAGAAGGAACTGTGTTTACAGTAAACTAAACTGTTTATTTAGTGTATCTTTTTTACTCACAAATAGTGGGCTGGTCATTTTATACAAAACAGGGGAATGTAAGCCAAGATATAGCTCCCTGAAAATAATACAATAATTAAGGAAACGTACCTAGGGCTGTTCTTTGAAGGAAACACTGCAACAATATAAAAATGTGTAGTATATAGAGAAATAGTGTATTAAAAGGTATCAAATATTATTAGAGAGTGACACAGTAAAAATATAGCATAAAGATCTATCTATAGATGGATAGATACCATAAAACAATTAACTCCGACTAAGGCAACCACCATTGGATATGGAAGCAACAGTATGTTCCGTTTATTAGAAACAAATCTGTGCTGGGAACAGGTACAGAAGATATAGTTGGATCCTGTGATCCTGGTCTCACAACATATTTATACAGTGAAATGCAATATTTCTCCCTATAAGGCCTGTGATTTAGAAGAACTTGGAAAACCTGAGGTCAGATTCTAATGAAGACTACTCTTAATTTCCAACACTTTTCGTGGTTAAGTGACATTTTCTCAAAGAAGGCTTTAGATACAGGAGAAGTAAGGTTATAGAGCCTTCTGTCTAATTACACCAGTATGAAGGTGGATCAAATCTTTAACCCTAGTTCTGAGTCAACTGACAAACTGAACAGTCACAAACTGATTGAGCTCTGATAAAAAACGAAATGTTATAAATAAAATCAAGCCGCTGCTAGACTCTGCTAGTTTGAATTTGTGATTTAGACACGGACCCGGACAAGATCTGGTAACTGTGACTTGATAACTGGCATTATGCCTCTTGTAATTTTAAACAAGCATTTAAGAGCTCTGAAAATGTTCCGAAACGATTCAACATCATCATAAACCACACTTGAATACCACTTTGATCATTACCACTACTTTACGATTACTGCAAACTTGAGGTTATAAACGAGCTTTCAGGAGCTCTGAAATACGGAAACTGTTGAACTTCATTATATGAAACCCACACTTGAAGTGGAAATATGCAGTCCCACTGCTAAACACAACTAAACAGTCACTTATTTGGCACTGTCTATATATGAAACATTTAGCTGTGTAATTGTGAAAGCTAGGATTTGAAAAATAGCAGCTTATCATTTCCACAACAGAGTCTAGACAGCAAGAAAAAACACACTAACCAGAATAACCTTACCATTCATCAGAGTGCTACACTGACTTTTAAGCAGCTCATTGCAATTTAATCGAGAAGACACGTCTACATAAATCAACTTTATTACACTACTGGACTACTGGATTAAAAACATATGTAAGAACACCCTCCCTCCGTTATATAGGAGGAACTGTAGCCATAATTGAAACATTAAATAAAAAAATCAGTATTACTTTTGAAGAAAAGAGTTGCAAATGGATATGGCTGGTGGCTCTACGAGTCGGACCTTGAAAGGCATCCAAGACTATATGCAATCCTCTCAGCATTCTTCTACATCTACCAAACATTCACCAAAGTCTAGCACCGAGACATCTGCAAAGAGTAACAAAGCAGATATAAATATATTTTAAATAACGGATTTCCTCTTTTAGATTAGAAATAAAAGCAGAAGTACAAAAAGTTGCTGTGGAATTAAAGGCAGAATTTAAAGCTGTAGACACTAAAGTTACAGAATTGAAAGACACATATAATAATTAAAAAAAAAATAATAAATAAATAATTGATTAATAATTAATCCGCATATTGCAGATCAAAGGAGATCTTAAAATGTTGAACTTGATGGACTGAAAGTATTTTTTCAACCTTAAATACTATGGGCCCTCAGCTTCTCTGGCCATCTTCCTCTTCACCGTGGCCCTGATATCCACATATCTGTGCTTCAAGGACCTCAAGCCCCTAGGAACCGTCGACACCTCCTTCATCACTTGCACTACCTCCTTCCAAGCCTGAGCCTTAGGCCCAGGCTTCGCTTCCCTTGCAACAAGGATGACGGGCCGGTCACGGATCGCACCCAGGAGGACCATATTCTCCTGGGGCGTATAATTACGGGCCCTGCGCCTGCCCTTGCCAATAGCCCCTTGCTCTCTCGACTGTGCTCAGGGACCGTGGCCTCCCTGCACTCTTCCTGAGGCCTGTCCCTTCCCCAAACTACCACGCCCCCTGGGAACAGGCCCCTTCCCCTCTGTCCCTCCTCTATCAGTGCCTGTGTCTCCCTCCTCCTCCTCCTCTTCCCCCCCCTCTGGGGACCACTCCTCTTCCTCCAGGGACACCTCCTCCTCCGGGGACACTTCCTCCACCCCCTCCGGGGACACCTCCTCCACCCCCTCCGGGTACACCTCCTCCACCACCTCCGGGGACACCTCCCCCTCTCCTCCACCCTCCACTACACTCTCCTCACTCTCCTCACTCTCCACTCCTCTCCTCTCCTCCTCTCTCCACCTATCTCCTCCCTCCATGCTGAAATAA
Organism: Discoglossus pictus; assembly: GCA_027410445.1. Lineage (NCBI taxonomy): Eukaryota > Metazoa > Chordata > Amphibia > Anura > Alytidae > Discoglossus > Discoglossus pictus. Next base: position 142,813,280 of record CM050167.1, on the reverse strand, counting down.
TAACAAAATAAGGATAACTCAAAATAAGTGTAACTGTTATATAGGTGATGAAACAGGAACAGGCCCCTTCCCCTCTGTCCCTCCTCTATCAGTGCCTGTGTCTCCCTCCTCCTCCTCCTCTTCCCCCCCCTCTGGGGACCACTCCTCTTCCTCCAGGGACACCTCCTCCTCCGGGGACACCTCCTCCACCCCCTCCGGGGACACCTCCTCCACCCCCTCCGGGTACACCTCCTCCACCACCTCCGGGGACACCTCCCCCTCTCCTCCACCCTCCACTACACTCTCCTCACTCTCCTCACTCTCCACTCCTCTCCTCTCCTCCTCTCTCCACCTATCTCCTCCCTCCATGCTGAAATAATAACAAAATAAGGATAACTCAAAATAAGTGTAACTGTTATATAGGTGATGAAAAAAAAAGTGTATTTTCTATGTGTTTTTAATAACTGTTGGGGGATGCGGTGCAAAGGTTTGGGGGGGGGGGGGGTCCTAAAGCTATGTATGTCTCTATGTGTCTTTAATCTATGTGTCAGGCAAATATGTGTAATCTGTAAATATGTATAACTCTTACGTGTAAATATGCTAGTAATCAAATCCAAAACAATCAAAAAGAGTGCGCCTACAAATCAAAATAACGATAAAGAAATAAAAGTATTACTGGAATGTCTGTTGGAAAGAAAAGATGTGTGTGCTATGTGTATTTAATAAGTGGTGGGGGATGGGGTGTGTTGGGGAATGGGGTGTGGTGGGGGGATGGGTGTGTGGGGTGTGTGTCCTAACTATATATATGTCTCTATGTGTGTTATTTAATCTATGTGTCTTGCAAATATGTGAAATCTGTAAATATGTGTATTGCTTAAATGGAAGGACTTCTAAAATAGACAATGAAAAAAGAAAAAATAACTAATCTCCCTCTCTCCAAAGTACTAATCTCAAAGACTCTCTCCCACCTGCTCCTGGAAATGCGTGCTAACTCCAATGGCTCTTACAACACAGTCAGCGCATGGGTTTGTATCAATCACATTTATAAGCTCATACTGTCAATCAAATTCTTAGCTCGTACGTGATTGGCTGAGAGGCGTGTCTCGCTAGGACGTCCCCTTATCAGCTTGCGAGCGCGCCAACAGACTCAGCCAATTACATACGCACTTATAGTGTCAGGCCGCCAAGTGCGTATGTAATTGGCTGAGAGTCCCAATGCGGGCCGCCAAGTGCGTATGTAATTGGCTGAGAGTCCCAATACATACGCACTGGGCAGCCCGCGTTGGGACTCTCAGCCAATTACATACGCACTTGGCGTCCCACGTTGGGACTCTCAGCCAATTACAGACGCACTTGGCGTCCCGCGTTGGGACTCTCAGCCAATTACATACGCACTTGGCGTCCCGCGTTGGGACTCTCAGCCAATTACATACGCACTTGGCGGCCTGTGTTGGGACAGCCAATTACATGCGGCCAAGTGCGTATGTAATAGGTTGAGAGGCTTCTTGACGTAAAATCATCAGCTGGAATGCCATGTAAAGATCCACAGGTGACCAATGGCAAAGCAGAAATTAACGTGCCTAATACCAGGTCATGCAATCAACAAGTTATATAACCCCATCCCCAACAAGTCATCAGCATGTCTGAAACAGCATGGATGATCATGTGAGAGGGATGATGGCCAGGATGAGTGGGCGTATGAGGTTGAGATGCTTTTGTGCAGCTCACCTAGCACAGTATGAAGACCAGGAAGCAAGGTGTGTGATTGAGGGGGTGATGGGGAGTGGCAGAGAAGAGTGTCTGGGAGTGAATGAGGGTGTGAGTGGTGATGTGATCCATGCTGGGGCAGAACCAAGCCAGGCAAGGGAATTACCACAGGCCATGCCTAGTATCGTGGGGGTGGATCAGGGAGGAGAGAGAGCTCCAGTAGCACAGGGACAGAGGGATATAGGGCCACCTGCACCCAGGGAGGCTGACAATGTTGTCGGTGATCAGCTGCTGGGGGGAGTACAGGATGTGGTGGCTCAGGCAGAAGGGGGGGAGCCTGACCAGGAGCCTGACCAGAAGCCTGACCAGGAGCCTGTGAGGAGGCGGGCACCCAATGTGTACAGGGAGAGACTCACATTAGAGGGGTTAACTGATGGGGAGGTGTATGAGCGTTTTCGGCTGACCCGTGCCAGTCTTGGGGAGCTCTATGAGGTTCTCAGAGCGGACCTGGAGCCTCGCTCAGGGGCAAATAGAGCCATCCCAGGAATGACACGGATGTTAGTTGCAATACACCTCCTTGCTTCTGGTAGCTTTCAGACCACCCTGAGCATAGCCGGAGGAATGTCTCAGCCAAGCCTCTCGAATTGTCTGAGTGCATTCCTCCGTGCTATTGGTCGGAGAGCTGCCAGATACATCAGTTACCCTAACACTGCTGAAGAGATCTCAAAGGTGAAGTTCGATTTCTTCCAATTAGGAGGTATCCCCAATGTGCTTGGTGCTATTGACTGTACACACGTGGCACTGATACCTCCTAGAGAGCAAGAAGCGCTGTACAGAAATCGTAAGCATTATCATTCAATCAATGTCCAGGTTGTTTGCGATGCGAACATGCGCATACAAGGTGTGTATGCAGGCTTCCCGGGAAGTGCTCACGAGAGCCTATATCCTGCGTGCATCCGGAATATCTGACATCTTTGAGTCCGGCAGATTTCCATCCGGATGGCTACTGGGTGAGTACACATTAGTAATGGCAGTCAACCATATCTTACTATGACTGGATACAATAACACATACGGTACATCAGGTTTCCCTCTATTGCTCTGATGTTCACATGTGCATTACGGAGTAATACTACCAAAGCCAGAACAGAATAGCTCATTGCTGGCAAGAACCCTGTGTTAGCTTGGCCAAACAGTATGCACAACAACATATGCCAAAAACCACAATTGATTAATCATTAGGTTTATGTTCTGATGCATTCCCTTGTATCATGTGACATGGACATCTCTAGTCTACATAACGTGTTGTGTGTTCTTGTACGGCCTATGTAAGTGAGATGACTTCAGAATTCATCTGATAGAGGAGAATTAATAGTGTTTGGCAAACTTTTTCTTGCCTGAATATATCCCGGAATAAACATGAATTAGCTTACCTTGAAGTTATCAAAATCTCCAAGGTCTTTTGGCATTTGCGTTTGATCGTGTACGCCCCTGGGAAATTCCACCTGAATTAGCATCACATTTACGTTCACAAGAATACACTATCACGCTTCACCTCAGACCTCTGGCATGTGCTCGGTACAAGAACTGCAATAGTGACTTCCCGCTCTCTACCAGAAGGGTCGCAATATGTACCCTGTTGTATTTCCCTTGTATCTCCGCCTCATGTAAGTGTCCTGTGGGTGTGAACATCTGGATTTTACATTTGTGGAAATCACATTGTAATTGATCTGAAGCTTCATATAGAATACATGTGTTAATACACTACTAATTATCCTATCAGATGCATTCATGATCCATCTCCATTACATATATCTTTAACTGTGTATTAGCCACAGGGATGTGTTGATAGGTCATGATGACGATATTTGGCCATATGCTTTGTCAAACATCACAACATCCTATTCATATCAACATCATATTTTATTTTCACCAGGTGATGCAGGATATGGTAGTTTGCCGTGGTTGTTGAGCCCTGTGAGCAATCCCCATACTCGGGCAGAGGCGCGGTATAATGCTGCGCATAAAACCTGCCGGAATGTAATTGAGCGCACCTTTGGTGTACTAAAGATGCGCTTCAGATGTTTACATTCCACTGGGGGGGCTCTACAATACAAGCCCCAGAAAGTTTGTCGCATCATCGTTGCCTGCTGCTGTCTGCACAATATAGCAGTACAGGCCAACTGTCTGGGGGACATTGATGCGGCTCCGCTACCTGGGGAGGAAGAGCCTTTATTTCCCCCTGAAGTGGATAATCTGCAGGGGTCACAACAACGTGCCCGCCTAATTCGTGAGTACTTCACATGTAAGTACATACCCAATATGCATGGAACACAGTCTAATGTATCTGGATTATGCCTAACTCCCAAATCCACCTTTATCCATCGCCCTTGTCATACAGAACTCCAAACAGTCCACAGTAGAGGAGAGTTCCCTGACGTTGTCGATGTTTGTACCCTGGAACAAGCCACATGATCAGTTATAGGTAAGTAAGCACACATTCCCATACACATCTTAAGTACTGACGGTTAGAAACATCAATGGCATAGATAATTTGAGTGGATTATATATCCCACTATGTCAATGTATATATGCCCCACGTTACATTGTTATCTAGTAATTTAGATGGAAAAAAGACTTTAGTCCATCAGGTTCAACCTCTATAGATCTAGGATCTGCAATACGCAGATTTATTGTTAATTGATCCAGAGGAAGTCACCTGAACAACAAAATGTGAAGCTTTGCCAATTGTCTACACAGGGCAGAAAAATATAACATTCCTTCCTGAGCCCAGATACTGGTGATCGTATTCATCCCTGGATCAATACTCCCTCTCTACTTATCCAGGATAGCCCCTAATGCCTGTTTGGTTTTGTAATGTAAAAAGATACCCAATCCCTTTTTAAAGTCACCTACAACCTCTAAGGACCAGGATTGTTCACATTGTCTGATCCTGCCAAACCACATGAAATGGGATCAAAATGTCGTAGATAAATACCATACACACATACTTTGTCTAATTTGTGACTGTAATCCTAACATCATATTAACCTTACAGAGCTGCTGTCGTGTGTCAACTCTTCTTTCAACAACCTAGACATGGAAAAACATGACCAGCAACAGAACTGCTACATCAATGTAAGCTACATAGTGAGTATTTGTGTAATAATATGTCCACGTATGCTGAAGGACACAAATAACACATCAATCACTTTATTAATATCGGCCTATCTCTTTCCAGAATACAGCAGATAGGTAAGCGGTGATAACTAATGACGATCCACAGCGCACGTGTCCTGGTGGAACAAATCACCTCGCGGATGAGCTTGGGACTGTGTCCAAGGTAAAACACCACATTTGGCTCTCAAAAGATGCATTCATGTGTAATCTATGGGAGATTCCTACATCATTAGCCAGATGAGTAGCTCGTTTCATATGTAGGGAAAGAACAGTGAAGACGTTTGTCTGAAATGAGCAACATATATCGGTACAGTGGTTCGAAAAGGTCTAAAGTCTACACACCCCTGTTAAAATGTCATGTTTCTGTGCTGTCAAAAAATGAGACCAAGATAAACCATTTCTGAACTTTTTCCACCTTTAATGTGACCTATAAACTGTTCAACTCAGTTGAAAAACTAACTGAAATCAGTTAAGTAGAGTGAAGAAGAAATCAAAAAAGAAAATCACATGGTTGCATAAGTATGCACACCCCTAAACTAATACTTTGTTGAAGACCCTTGTGATTTTATTACAGCACTCAGTTTTTTGGGGGATGAGTCTATCCGCATGGCACATTGTGACTTTGCAAGATTTGCCCTCTCTTCTTTGCAAAAAAACTTCAAATCTGTCAGATTGCGAGGGCATCTCCTGTGCACAGCCCTCTTCAGATCACCCCACAGGGATTCAAGTCTGGGCTCGGGCTGGGCCATTCCCAAACTTTAATCTACTTCTGGTGAAGCCATTCCTTTGTTGATTTGGATGTAGAAAGATGAAGTTGTAGAAAGATGAAGTTTCTCTTTATGTTCAGCTTTCTAGCAGAAGCCTGAAGGTTTTGTGCCAATATTGACTGGTATTTGGAACTGGTCCTAATTCCCTCTATCTTAACTAAGGCCCCAGTTCCAGCTGAAGAAAAACAGCCCCAAAGCATGATGCTGCTACCACCATGCTTCACTGTGGGTATGGTGTTCTTTTGGTGATGTGCAGTGTTGTTTTTGCACCAAACATATCTTTTGGAATTATGGCCAAAATGTTCAACCTTGGTTTCATCAGACCATAACACCTTTTCCCACATGCTTTTGGGAGACTTCAGATTTTTTTTTTTTTGCAAAATGCAGCCTGGCTTGGATGTTTTTCTTTGTAAGAAAAGGCTTTCATCTTGCCACTCTACCCCATACGCCAGACATATGAAGAATACGGGAGATTGTTGTCACATGTACCACACAGCCAGTACTTGCCAGATATTCCTGCAGTTCCTTTAATGTTGCTGTAGGCCCTCTTGGTAGCCTCCCAGACCAGTTTTCGTCTGGTCTTTTCATCCATTTTGGAGGGAGCTCCAGTTCTTGGTAATGTCACTGTTGTGCCATATTTTCTCCGCTTGATGATGACTGTCTTCACTGTGTTCCATGGTATATCTAATGCCTTGGAAATTCTTTTGTATATTATAAATTCATTATAATGGAAGATCACACAGTCATGTTTCTTAGTGAAAAGATATGTAGTCATATATTTCATTTCAGAGCCATCTGCAGTGGGGAATAATCCTGATAGAATGCCCGTTGGGAACTGGGTTGAGTGTTTACTCACATGATGGTATTGTACTGCTCGAAGATGAAGAAAATGTCTTCATAGTTGTGAGAGTTGGCTATTAACACCTACAAAGACAAAAACAATGTCTCATTCCGAACAATATTATGATTAAATACAGCATTTAAGCTCAAGGTCAATCCCCATTGAACATCAATTGTTAAAATGTTCAACATAACCAGACATGTACACACTCTGTAGCCAATATTATGTCAATATGTATAACAATCAGTATTCTGTGAGGAGTGGTCAGGAGGCCCTCTCGGATGGTCCTAACACCTCCTACTCCGAGTTAGCGGGCCCCCACCGTCTGTGCCCGCGGCCCGTCTCCCTCTTCCACGCCGTGGTGTGGGATCAGGGGGTGCCACTACAGCAGGTGGCTGTGGTTCCAATGTGGGCGATGTCTGAGATGAGGAGGCAGACATCTCAGGTTGAGATTGGACAACCGAAGGCTGGAGAGGTATGGGCTGGCGACGTAGATTACGCAGCAATGCACGTCTCTCTCGGCTTGCGCGTTCCTCATATCTCTCCATCCTTCGGTTGTGCCTCCTCATCTCAGCATATATAGCACGTGTGGTGGCTGAGATCACCCTATTTCCAGCCAGGATGGCCCTGCTAACAGCCAATTGTCTTTCGCTAATGTCCAGCATTTGCCTTGCTCTCTGGCTTTGGGCCTGGTCCTCTTCTTCGATGTGAGCCATGATGTGCCATAATTGGGAGATGTGGCAGAGGGCCTGGAGGTCTGGCGGCTAGCGGCTGGGCGGCTGGCGGCTGGGCGGCAGGTGGCTGGGCGGCAGGCGGCTGGGTGGCAGGCGGCTGGGCGGCAGGCGACTCCGCGGCCTGCGGCTAGGCGGCAGGCAACTCCGGGGCCGGCGGCTGGGCGGCAGACAACTCCGCGGCCGGCGGCTGGGCGGCAGGCGACTCCGCGGCCGGCGACTCCGCGGCCGGCGACTCCGCGGCTGTTCCTCCCTGGGCACTTGGGGCCGGGGCACTTCCTCCTGGGGCACTTGGGGCCGGGGCACTTCCTCCCGGGGCACTTCCTCCCGGGGCACTTGGGGCCGGGACACTTCCTCCCGGGGCACTTCCTCCCGGGGCACTTGTGGCCGGGGCACTTGGGGCCGGGGCACTTCCTCCCAGGGCACTTGTGGCCGGGGCACTTCCTCCCGGGGCACTTGGGGCCGGGGCACTTCCTCCTGGGGCACTTACTACCGGGGCACTTGTGGCCGGGGCACTTGGGGCCGGGGCACTTCCTCCCGGGGCACTTGTGGCCAGGGCACTTCCTCCCGGGGCACTTGGGGCCGGGGCACTTCCTCCCGGGGCCCATGGTGGAGCCCAGGCTGAGTGCGGTGCCCCGTATGACGGCGGAGCCCAGTATGAGGGGAGAGCCCAGGGTGAGGGCTGTGCCCAGGGTGAGGGCTGTGCCCAGGGTGAGGGCGGAGCCCATGATGAGGGCGGAGCACCAGATGAGGGTGGAGCCCATGATAAGGGCTGGGCCCATGATGAGGGCGGAGCACCAGATGAGGGTGGAGCCCATGATGAGGGCTGTGCCCATGATGAGGGCGGAGCACCAGATGAGGGTGGAGCCCAGGATGAGGGTGGAGCCGCTGAGGGTGGAGCCGCTGAGAGAGACACAGGATGGTGTGGCTGGTGCAGGCCCTGAGGTGGCCACGCCGAAGAGTGCCCGGGCATCACTTCCCGCTCCGTATGAGCAAGTGATGTGGATGGTCTTGGACCCTCCTGAATGTCCTGGCCCACTTCAGCCCTTCCTGCCTCCTCCTCTTCTGAATCTGTGGATACTGCAATGGAATAAACATATATTTCAGTTGGTTGCCATACACAATTGCCAGCTATGCATTTACATATCATTGACATCATGGTCACCTGTGAGTGACTGTGGTGCTTGTGTTACACAGATGAGCCACGGGCTGCATAATGAGCATTGTGGATCATGGCTCATATGAATGTGTACTGCATGTGCCTCAGACACGTGCTCTGCTGCATCTGCTGTGCAGTGTGTGAGACTGACCAATCTGACAAGTTTCCAGCAATGGTTGTTAATATGCAGCTGAGAGATGGGCCAGGTTAGGACAGTATATGACACACATGCAGTGCTACAGAGTCTGTATCCACATATGCCGCACAGCCAAATTTTTAGTCACGATCGCAGTGGAAGCCAAAGTCAGGCCTGCATTTGGGGATAGCCATGCTGCATCCAGCTGAGAATATCATTCTCCAAGTCATTAAGTCTAATTGACTCATCTGTTCACATCAAGGAAATCCACATATCCAGGCCTGTGCGCAGCCCAGCAAGTTTGACTTGGGACACCCTACTCTATTGCAATCAATCTGGATATAATTAGAAATTGACATATCAGGGAGACAAATTATGAACAGGATAGATTTGCTACCAGGACTTAAATGGTTATTGTCGCACCATACATTTTTAGTCAACCATCGGGCTTACAGTGCTATTGTATGCGAATTATCCCTGTGTGTGGCCAGGGGTGTAGGAGGCCATATAATTCTTGAGCAAGGGTGGGCAGGTTCGGGCCTGGAGGGCCACACAGGTGAGCCAATCGCCTTTTCAGTCATCCGGATTGACTCACCTGTGCCCAAAAAGGATATCTTGAAAGTCCGGCATGTATGTGGCCCTCCTTACCCACCCCTGTTCTAGAGGGATACAGCTCATTATATACAACAGCCAGAACACAAGCCTATTCATACATACATACATACATACATACAGCATGATATCCTGAAAGTCCGGCATGTATGTGGCCCTCCTTACCCACCCCTGTTCTAGAGGGATACAGCTCATTATATACAACAGCCAGAACACAAGCCTATTTATACATACATACATACATACATACAGCATGATATCCTGAAAGTCCGGCATGTATGTGGCCCTCCTTACCCACCCCTGTTCTAGAGGGATACAGCTCATTATATACAACAGCCAGAACACAAGCCTATTTATACATACATACATACATAAATACAGCATGATATCCTGAAAGTCCGACATGTATGTGGCCCTCCTTACCCACCCCTGTTCTGGAGGGATACAGCTCATTATATACAACAGCCAGAACACAAGCCTATTTATACATACATACATACATACATACAGCATGATATCCTGAAAGTCCGGCATGTATGTGGCCCTCCTTACCCACCCCTGTTCTAGAGGGATACAGCTCATTATATACAACAGCCAGAACACAAGCCTATTTATACATACATACATACATACAGCATGTTATCTGCAGGCTTTTAGACAGCCCATCCCCCCACAATCTCAGCCAACCATGTATGTGATATGATACTCACGTTGCAGGGTGTTAGGACGATCTGTGTCCATCTGCCCTGGTATTCCCATCACAGATTCAGAAGGGATGAAGCGCATCACTGACCTCTCCCATTGTAGGTGTGCAGTGGCCTACCACTAGGTGTAGCTATGTGTACGTATTAATCTATGTGTGTGAATTATGTGATATCAGTAATTATGTGTATTGTAAACAAAGGGTTAAATTATCTGCTAGTTCAAAAGATCAAAAATTGAAATTCGCTCCTCTCTCTTCTCTCTCTCCTCTCTCCACCAAAAACCCACCAACGCCTAGACCTGTGTGTCTACTTGCAAAAGCTCCAGCACAGTCAATTATGTTCTGTTTTGGCTCCCTTTTAAAGGCATACTGCCGTCAGGTTAAGTGGTACGTATCACGTATTTCGCGCTCTTTTCATACGCAAAGTGATCCCAGATATCGTACCTCATGCGCAAATACGAACGTTTACGCATTCGCATCCATCGCTCGTATCTCGCAGCACTTGGAATTTAATAGCGTCGGAAACGGTTTCTTTTTTAAACTACGTAGGACTTGCGTTTTCACCTATTATTTCCGCAGCTCGAATTTAATAGGGCCCATAGTATTTAAGGTTGAAAAAAGACTTTCAGTCCATCAAGTTCAACCTTTTAAGATCTCCTCTGATCTGCAATATGCGGATTAACTATTAATTCATTAGTTGTTAATTAATTATTAATCAATTATTTAATGTTTTTTATTTTTTATTTTATTATTATTAATTAGTCCAGAGGAAGGCAAATAGAAAAAAAAAAAAAAACAAGCGAGACTTAGCCAATTGTCTCAAGGGGAAATGTAAAAAATTTGGATCATTACTGTCTCTCTAATTATCCATGATAACCCTGAATACCCTTTTTAATTAGAAAAAAATCTAGTCCCCTTTTAAAGTTATCTATCGAATCCGCTGTCACCACCTCCTCTGGTAGAGAATTCCACAGATTAAACACCCTTACTGTGAAGAACCCTTTTCTTTTTTTGAGGTGGAATCTTTTTACTTCTAACCTCAAGGGATGTCCTCTTGTCAGTTGAAAACCTCTTGGCACAAAAAGCTCCCCCGACAAATCTTTATACTGACCCTGTATGTATTTATGTAAGGTAATCATATCTCCTCTTAGACGCCTTTTTTCTAGAGAAAATAAGTTTAATTTGGTTAGTCTTTCTTCATAACTTAGCCCCTCCATTCCCCTTATTAGTTTTGTTGCCCTTCTCTGTACCTTTTCCAGCTCTAAAATGTCCTTTTTATGAAGTGGTGCCCAAAATTGTACTCCATATTCCAAATGAGGGCGTACTAGAGATTTGTATAGTGGCAGAATTATATTTGCTTCCCTGGCTTCTATACCATTCTTAATACATGCTAATATTTGATTTGCCTTTGCAGCTGCTGCTTGGCTTTGAGCACTGTTACCTAGGTGGTTGTCCACAAGCACTCCCAAATCCCTTTCAATATCTGATACACCTAGATTTGCTCCATTAAGATTATAAATTGCATGGCTATTTTTCCTTCCCAGATGCATAACCTTACATTTATTCGTATTAAATCTCATCTGCCATTTAGATGCCCATTCCTCAATTTTATGTAAATCCCCTTGGAGGGAAAGCACATCATTTTCTGATTTAATTACCTTGCACAACTTTGTGTCATCAGCAAAAATGGAGACCCCACACTCCAATCCTACCTCTAAGTCATTAATAAATATGTTAAAAAGGAGAGGACCTGATACTGAACCCTGAGGAACCCCACTTACCACATTAGTCCAATCGCAGTATGTTCCATTTACAACAACCCTTTGCTTCCTGTCTTTTAGCCAGCTCTCAATCCATGAGCAGATATTTACTGCAATTCCTGTATCCCTTAGTTTGCCCAATAGTTTTCCATGTGGCACTGTATCAAAAGCCTTTGCAAAATCCAAAAAGACTACATCCACTGAGTTGCCTTGATCCAGGTTCCTACTAACCTCCTCATAGAAACTAATTAGATTTGTTTGACATGACCTATCCCTCATAAACCCATGTTGACTCCTACTTATAATCCTGTTCAAATAGACATATTCTTGTATATTATCCCTTATTAACCCTTCTAAAAGCTTCCCCACTACAAAAGTGAGGCTCACTGGTTTATAATTCCCCGGATCTGCTCTTGCTCCCTTTTTAAATATAGGTATCACATCAGCTTTTCTCCAGTCATCTGGTAGAGACCCTGTGTTGAGTGAATCTTGAAAAATTAAATATAATGGTTTGGCTATACACTGACTTATCACATCAATCCCCCTGCTCGTGACTTCCCTAGTACTACAGATCAGGGTACATGTGTCAAAATGCTGTCTTTGTTCAAACTGTGCTCTAAACTATAGGACTGTCTGTCACACGCAGCATCACCCAATCAGAATGGCCGGGAGGGAAAAGTCCTGGATCCTGCAGGTGCAGCCCTTCTCACTGTACCCTTGGAACTGAATACATTGGTGCAATCCTGACAATCTGAATAAAGTTTATTGTAAAAAAATAACTCCTGGCTTACTGTGTATGTCTCAAATTTCTCAGTAATCTGGTGGTCTATAATGTGTGCGTATATATATATATATATATATATATATATATATATATATATATATATATATATAATGTGTATATAATGTGCATTACCTTTCTGGCATGTGAAATTAGTGCAATTGTTCGATAATTGGAGCACTCTTTTTTGGGGGATTGGTATGTAGACTGACCTTTTCCAGTCTAATTGCCATTGCTGAGTTTTTCAAATGTGTCTGCATAAGGCAAGTAACACTTTCACAGCATCATTCTGTAGAATTTTGAATAGTTCAATTGGGATTCCATCAATTCCTTTAGCCTTATTATCAGCAATACATCCTATGGCCCATTTCACTTCGCTCTCCATGTCTGGCTCCAGCTCATTGGACAAACTTTTGAGGTCATCACTGCTGTTAAGATCCATCCTATATAGATCTTCAGTTTATTCCTGCCACCTCTTCTTTATCTGATCTTCTTCCGTTAAGTCCCTACCATTTTTGTCTTTAGCATGAAAGGTTCCTTTAAAAAAAAAAAAAATTCTTGTAGAGATCTCTTGATTTACCCATTCCTTTATCTTCTTTGATCTCTTTACATTGCTCATTGTAGAATGTCTCCTTGTCTCTTCTTTGCTTTACTTTACTTTAATTTAAATAGTGGCAAAGAGGTGCACCATATGGTAGTACAGGCTGTTTATAAGGCAGTCATAAGAGGTATCTGCATTCAAATAGATTCAGCCTCCAAAAAAAACAGAAATGAAGCAAATTAATGAACTTAATGAAAAAAATTAAAATTTACAAAATTCTTTCATATCCCAAAAATCACCCAAAATTTTAATAACTTCTCACATTAAAATACAAACTTAAAATGATATTGCTGAGGAAGATTGCAACAATAATGCACATGGTTAAAAATGTTCATGTTTTCTAATAAGCTTGATTCAATGTTAGCTTGCAAGCTTAGGCAACGAAGAGCAGACTTGTTTATTTCTAGATTAAAAATAAAAGAATATACTTAAATATATCATCAATTAAATTGGCCAATGCTTTCACAAAATTTTATGCAGATCTATATACAACAAAAAGCCAGTCTGGTTCGGCTAAACATAACTCGCCAATAAATACATTTCTTTCAGAAAATAAGTTTGCCAAGTAAGGATATTTCTTATATTGGAATCTATTATTGCCCTGATTACAAATGAAGAAATGAAAACACAATAAAATCTACCAAATCTCATAAAGCTCCTGGACCAGATGCATTTACAAATTATTATTATACATTTTTTTAGATATTATCTTGGCCAAAATTAAATCCTGTCTAATGATATTGTGCTAGGAATACCTAGAAACCAAAATGATTGTCTGGTAAACACCCTATCCAATGTCAAATCTATAGACCAGTCATTAATAAACAGTGATATGAAAATATATTCAAAGATTAACACAAAGTCTCCCACACATAATCCATCTGGACCAAGTTGGCTTTATTCCAGGCAGAGATGCTCCAGATAACACTAGGAGAACCCTTGATCTTATAGATATAGGCCCTCATTCAATTGCAATTTGGCCAATTGAATTGGGGTCTAAATAAGCACATAACATATTTTTTTAAAGACGTTTTTAGTTAGTAAACATCTATCCACAAACAAGGTTTATACTAACTAAAAAATTATTTAAAAAAAATATGTTATGTGCTTATTTAGAGCACTATTGAATTGGCCAAATCACAATTGAATGAGGGCCATAGCATCTAGATTCTAGAAAAAAAAATCCCTCTGATGCTGTTATCCTTAGATGCAGAGAAAGAGCTTGACAGAATAGACTGGACCTACATGTATGAAACCTTACTCAACTTTGGTCTTAGTGATATATTTTTTAAATGCATTAGGGCATCTTATTACTCTACTCTAAAAGCATATATCTCCTATCAAGGTTTTCGCTCTCAGCCATTTAATAACTCTAGAGGAACGAGACAGGCATGCTCTCTCTCTCCATTGATCTTTGCACTTTGTATTGAGCCATTAGCTACAGCTATAAGAAAATGCCCAAGCATTATAGGGTTTGAAGTTGCAGAGAAAGATTATACATTGAGCCTTTTTGCAGATGACACCCTGCTAATGATTACAAAGCCATTAATCAGCCAACGTAATCTTTTAAATTTGGAAATATTTCAAATTTTAAAGTAAACACAAACAAAAGTGAAGCATTAAACATATCACTTCCAAAGCATATAGGAAATGTTTTTATTGAAAGACCTAAATAACTGGTCTTCTTATAAAATATGCTGGTTAGGCAAAATACATGCAATAAAAATGAACACACTCCCCAAATTGAACAATTCCACTAGCAATTAAAAAAGACGAAATACTGAAATTACAAGGTGCAATCCTCTGCTTTATCGGAACCACAAAAAACAAGAGTTAACAGTACAACTGTGATAGCTTCAAAAAAGAGAAGCAACTCCTGAACTTTTAACATATTACAAAACATCTAGACTTGCACAGTTGACTAAATGGATCACCAAGAAAATGCCTCCCTGCTGGGTAGAAATTCAAAGTTCCATTCTCAAAGAACAGAATATGTTAATACAACAAATGCGTTGGTTAAACCTAAAAAATTAAATTAATACAGAAACTCTGCCTCAAAGCATCTTACATTTCCTTAGTTTATGGAAAGAAATCAATAAAAAAAATACATTTGTTAAAGAAGGGATCTTGGCGGACTCCCTTATGGATACCCCATAAGAAATTCATGAGTGACAAAATTTCCCACTTATCCTGGTGGATCTGACAACATTTACTTATAGCAGCAGAAATGTTAACAAAAAATACCAGTTGGTCTCCAGCAGAGTTTAGTGAACAATATCATTGGTTCAATTTAGCTTTAATAAACACGACCATGGCCCATATCTTAAGAGATAATACATTAGCTATTAAAATTGTTGCATATATAACCCCAATGGAAACCAAAACATCCCTGCCTTATATAATTACTTAATTGACCAAATTACAACAACCAAATTATCTTACAAAGCTTTGTGGGAAAAAGTGTTGAGCATAGCTCTGGATGAAAAGCAATGGGTTAAAATTCTTAAAAATGCAGCAAATTCCTCTCTTAATATAAACTTGAAATAAAATGCTTACAAAGCTCTACTAAGGGCCCTATGCTAATGCCTTAAAGAGCACTTATGAGTGCCCTGACCGCAGAGTAAATCCTACATAGCTATGTTAATCCCCCATCCCTAAAACATTGCAAGAGAACTCCTACGGGTCACTGCTATGAGTGAACTTCACGACACAGATGAAAAGCAAGGAATAAATCTCCAGTGAGTTTTCCACTGAAAGAAAATTATGAGTTACTCCCTGACACGCTGACACCCAGACCCTATGCTAATAAGATTTTACGGATCACTCGCAAATCAGGGCAGGGTGCCAAACATCGATCGCAAGTGGTTTTAAAATGTTTGCTGAGTCTCCCAGAAGCATTTAAAGTGACACTATAGAACAAAAAGCACAACAAAAATTATGAAATTTCAACATTATTTGACACTTAACAATTCAATATCATATATATGTAATTAGAAAATATATGTTGGTATTAAGCCCGTTTTATGATACAAAATCCAGGGTAACAACCCAGTACTCAAGGGGTTAATACACGCACAAAGCCACGTTTCCTAGGAACAAACACTCTAATGCATTGTCTATAAATATATCATATTTTAACACAAAATAAACATATCTTTATTTATTGAAGCTATAAATGCAATCATCTTATTTATATCAAAACATATTAATATATTTTTTTTTAAATTACTTTATATAAATATATATCTCTGTTTCCTTGTTGTAGCTAGCTACAGGCAGTTGTTCCTACATATCCCACTCATTATAAGATTTATGACGTTCACATTTCCTAATCTGTAAAGCTTGATTTGACTGCTCCCTGCACAGAAATCTGTTGCGTCTACAGAGCAGGATTTACGGCTGTTCAATGAGTGCCCTAATGTGGGGGAGTGAATGATTTGAACAATTTAGGGACTATTTATTTCATTCCCATAACTTAGAGCACCAGATTAGCATAGGGCTCTAAAATGGTATTTTACACCAATGAGATTACAGATTTCAAACCCATCCCTGGATGGTAAATGTTTTAGAGGATGTGGTGGAGTGGGTATCCTAATACACGCTTTATGGGAATGTCCTAAAATCACACATATCTGACAAGAAACACACTCAATATCAGAAAAACTTTTGGGATTTTCTATTCTACAAATAATGGAAGAAGCATTATTGGGGCTACCTCTACTACAACTCTACACAAATAGACTAACAATTTCTAATAAATCATATCTTCTTAGCTTCCAGAAGTGTTCTAGCTAAATACTGGAAAATTAATATACCCACATTTGATGAAGTAAAGAGGAAAATTCAATACATACACACGATAAGTATGATCTCTACCAAAGTAGAAACATTGTAGAAAGTGGGCATCTTGCTGGGATATATGGACTCTTAAAATAGGTTGGAACTAAAAGAACAAAAATGTTGTACTCAACATGTTTAGTAGGGAGAGTTACTACCCCCCTTCCCCCCTGGAAAATATAAAGAAAGTTTGTTATATTAAAGTAAACATGTAAAAATGCAAAATTTAGGCATATCAAAAATAAATGGAAAAATATAAAATAGGAAAGAAAATGTAAAATTACCTGCCGCGGCTCCTTAAAGGGCTTGCGACACACTATTAGCCAATCCCGGCCGCGGCACCTAAAATTAACCCCCCTCTATGCTCACATCGGGACCCCCAAAGTGTCCCCACATTAATACCTTGCTGCAGGGGTCCATAGGGACCTCCGCAGCCCGTCCACATTACCCCTTTGCAGCAGGGGTCCCTAATCGGCACGATCGTGACCCCGCTGCATTTCCAATTTCCAATTTCCCTCCTCGCGAGTCCTGAAAGGATGGTAAAGATGCAGAAAGGACCAGCGCTAAAAAAATGTAACCCTTGCCACCCAGGCAACTAAAATTAACCCCATCACTAATGGGGGTCAATACAGGCCCCCATAAGCCTTAACTAACCCTGTCACTCATGGGGGTTAATACAGACCCCCATAAGCCTTAATTAACCCTGTCACTCATTAGGGTCAATACAGACCCCCATAAGCCTAAATTAACCCTATAACCCATAGGGCTCTATACAGAGCCCCATGAGCCCTCAATTAACCCCATAACTCATGGGGATCAATACAGACCCCCATAACACATGGGGCTCTACACAGAGCCACATGAGCCCTTAATTAACCCCATAACTCATGGGTCTCTATACAGTGCCAGGACCCTCGTGACAAAGTCTAAGCACTACACTACACTATTAACCCTAAATCTAATCCTAATTGGGCCTATTTAAACCAATCGGGACCTAAAAACCCTAACTGGGCCTATTTAACCCCATCTAGCCCTATTTAATCCCATCACTTATGAGGGTCTATACAGACCCCTGTAAGCCTCTAGTTAACCCAATCAGTCCCATAAGGGTCTATGAAGACCCTCATAGGACAATTAGAAGCCTATAATTAACCCCATAAGTGCCATGAGGGTCCTCCAGGACCCTCATGACACTAAGTACCAACACTACACCCCTAAATCTAAACTAACCCCCTCTCCCCTAACCAATTAACCCCTACCTACCTAACACTACCTACCTAACCCCTATTAAACCCCTGCCCTACTAATTAGATAACATTAAAAAAAAACTAAGATACATAAAATAAAAAACCTAAGGTACACAAAATAAAAAAAACCTAAGGTACACAAAACAAATAAGGACATTAAAACCCCCCACTACAAAAAAAAACATCACAACCCCCCTCACTACAAATAAATAAAAAAACATTACAAACAACCCAGCCACTACATAAAGTAAAACAAACATTACACACCTGCAAAAGAAAAGACATACACAAATACACATAACATTACAGTCATAAATACATTAGAAATATACACCTAACTACAATACATATCCCCCTATCTATACCTAACCCTGAATCTAAACATCACCCCCTATCTATACCTAACCCCCAATCTAAACATCACCCCCTATCTATACCTAACCCCCTAAATCTAAGCTAAAATAGAATAAATAAAACCACATATCTTTGCAGATGTCCCATCTGATCGCACCCCCTAGGACAAAAAGAAACATCAGATTATTAAAAAAATAAACATTACATAGAATTAATAAACATTACAAATACAGTATTAAACTTACCTTTCCAGCATGTCCCTGTCCATCTTCTTCTGTTCTCCGGCTCTGCGCCTGGAAAAAAGATACATTACATTAGTCACACATACATCAAACACAAATAAATAAAATATAAACATTCGAAATTGAAAACGTACCTGTCCCCGATGTCCCCGGCCTTCTCCTCTTCTGCCCGGCTGGGCCCTTGCTGAATCCGCGCTCTAAAAAAATAAATAAAAAAAATAACGGAGCTCCCCGACGCTAATGAGGCCTCCAGAGCCTCTTCCGGTAGGAAATTGGCAATGGTGCCTTCCGATTGGCTGAAAAGAATATCAATCACATTTAAGCCAATCAGAAGGCGCCAAGGTGTGAGCCAATCAGGATGGGATACACCCATATATCCCATTCTAATTGGCTGAAGGAACTGTCAATCTGTTTTTAACCAATCAGAAGGCACTATTGCTGTCAGCCAATCACAATGGGATACACCCCAACAGGGTGATTGGACTTCTGATTAGCTGCAGTCTGATTGACAGTGACAACAGGCAATCAGAAGGCACTATTGCTTTCAGCCAATCACAATGGGATACGCCCGCACGGGTGATTGGCCGGAGCCATTTGAGTCTTCTGATTGGCTCACACCTTGGCACCTTCTGATTGGCTGAAATGTATTTGTGTATGTCTTTTGCTTTGCAGGTGTGTAATTTTTTAAAAAATTTTTGTAGTGGGGGGGTTGATGTTTTTTTTTTTTGTAGTGTGGGGTTGTAATGTCCTTTCTTTGTTTTGTGTACCTTAGTTTTTTTTATTTTATGTACCTTAGTTTTTTTTATTTTATCTAATTAGTAGGGTGGGGGGTTTAATAGGTAGGTAGTGTTAGGTAGGTAGGGGTTAATAGGTTAGGGAAGAAGGGGATAGTTTAGATTTAGTGGTTTATTGGGGGGAATAGTGTAGTGTTTGTACTTAGTGTCATACGGGTCCTGGGGTACCCTCATGGCACTTATGGGGTTAATTATAGGCTTCTAATTGTCCTATGAGGGTCCTATGGGACTGATTGGGTTAACTAGAGGCTTACAGGGGTCTGTATAGACCCCCATAAGGGATGGGATTAGATGGAGGCTTATGGGGGTCTGTATAGACCCCCATAAGGGATGGGGTTAGATGGAGGCTTATGGGGGTCTGTATAGCCCCCCATAAGGGATGGAGTTAGATGGAGGTTTACAGGGTCTGTATAGACCCTCATAATTGATGGGATTAAATAGGGCTAGAGGGGGATAAATAGGCCCAGTTAGGGTTATTAGGTCCTGATTGGTTTAAATACACCAAATTAGGGTTAGATTGGCCCAGTTAGGGTTATATAGGGTTTAGTATGGGTGAATTGGGTACAGTTAGGGTTAATACTGTTGTGTAGTGCTTAGACTTTGTCATGAGGGTCCTGGAGGACCCTCATGGCACTTGTATGGTTAGCCTAGGGGTAAATAGTGTTCTACAGGGATCTATATCGACCGCTATTGGACTGAGGGGGGTAATTATAGTCTCATAGGGCTATGTACAGCGCCCCATGGGTTATAGGGTTAATTAAGATGGCTTGTGGGGGTCTGTATTGACCCCCATGAGTGACAGGGTTAATTAAGGCTTAACCGGGTTTGTATTGCCCCCCATGAGTTATGGGGTTAATTAAGGCTTATGGGGGTCTGTATTGACCCCCATGAGTAACAGGGTTAATTAAGGTTTATGGGGGTCTGTTTAGAGCCCCATGAGTGATAGGGGTTAATTTTTGTTGCCTTGGGGAGTACTTATAGTACCCCCGCAGCAGGGGTTCATTTTTTTTAGTGCAGGTTTTTTAATGACCCATGAGGCGGGAAATTGGAAATGCAGCAGGAAATTTGGAAATCCAGATGGGTGCCGATCGGTGACCCTCGCTGCAAGGGGTTAATGTGTGGGGGGGGTGGCTGCAGGGGTCCTTATGGACCCCTGCAGCAAGGGGTTAATGTGGGGGCACACTGGGGGTCCCAAAGGGGGACCCCAGCATAGAGGAGAGTTAATTTTTGGGATAGGTTAATAGTGTGCCGTGGGCCCTTTAAGCACCCTCGGTTGGTTATTTGAAATTTTTAAATGCAACGGGGGCTTGATCAATGCCGATCGGGGACCCCCGCTGCAAGGGGTTAATGTTGGGAGGCTGCAAGGGTCTCTATAGGGACCCCTGCAGCATGGGGATGTGTTTAGGAAGCAGGGGGAGCATCACACGCAGTATCGTGCTGCTCCGAGGCAGCACGTAGAGGCTTTAAGAGCCCTTGCTGGCACTTTTTTGTGCCCGTAGGGATTCTTCCGAGGTGCGAGAATCACCTCATAGATTTATGGCTGCGTATTACTACGTAGCTCTCTCGGAGCCTATTCTCAGCCATTTACTGTCTTTTGCGAGGACAGAGGAAACTACGAGGGCTAATTTAATAAGGCCCTAAATCTGCTGCCCTAAAAATTACTTGATTCTTATTATGGTCCTCCTATAGAAAAATACCACTCTATGATCCTCAATGGAATGCTGCTATCTGTAAGGTAAGGCTAACCCGTCACCCCGAAGCTGACTTGGTCCCTTAGTTTGCACAAACCGTAAGAGCGTAGAAGAATACTGAAATAAATAAGTATCTTAGTGCATATAAACTAATATATACAGTATATCGAAAAATATTGCCCTATGATTCTGAATGGAATCCTTCTACCTGGAAGGTGAGGTACATTAGATTATATTATATTTTATTTTTGTGTGAAATGCTGTCCATTTGGTGGAGCTTTTTGATAAATATGAAAATGTAGAGAAGATTATATTTAGGTTTTTCTTTTCTTGATAAATTTGATTGCGTTCTAGTGGAATTGATTCCTGTAAAATCTCAAAACTAATTTTGAACTTGTTGGTGTAAAAAAATGGGTCCATGTTATGCTAACTGCCTTGCACAAACTACTATTATGGGATGTTCAGTGCACCAGAATGTTCCAGTCTGAAGCTTGTAAGCACACTTATCTTGCATTTTTACTTACTCTCTTTATGGTACAATGTAAAATGGAATGTGTATATGAATAACAAACTGCTTGTATCTAATGACCTGTGACATTTGCTCATTCTGCAAGTGAACTGCTATGTGGAGTTTCAAAATAATGCAATGAGTGGGTGGGATTATGATCTATATAATGCCAGGCTTTGTATGCAATAAATTAGAAATTTCGACTTTACCGTTGACTGTGGTCATTCTGTCTCCCAAGTACTCGACTCAGGATGAGACAGGTGCTGTACGGAAGAGTGGATGAAAGGAGGGGGGAGCATTCATCCCTGGCCGTGTGTTTCCTGCCCTAACAGTTCTGGTGTCAGCAGTGGGATACCCTCCAGAGAGGTGACTAGACATTCTAATTTTGCTTTTCTGTGTTCTCACCTGTCCACATGGTATTATAATTATTGTAAAGGGAAGCTGTTTATTTGTGTTGTGGGTTAGAATCCCTGATTAGTTAATGGGTAAAAGTCCCTAGTTGCAAAATTTTACCACCTCCCTATACTCATATAAATTGTGATTGAATTTGCCTATGCTTGCTTTCTTTAGTAAATAGGTTGTGATAATTTCATGTTGTATAATTTGTGATTAAGTTTTACTTGTGCTCATTTTGGTATTGTGTAAGAGAAATGTGAAATAGTAAATCAAAGGGAGATACTCCAGAAGCTAAGGCTACAAAGATTATTATTCTCTTTAAATAAAATTAAACAGGAGATCCAAACAGTAAAGAGGCAAAGAGTGAGTCACCCTTATTTGCTCAACTTTCAGCTCCTGAACCTGGAGAGACAGCTAAAGAATACGTTGCCAGAGGGGCAGGAGTCCAGAGGCGGAGCAACCGCCAGTGCAGAAGGTGCAAGGCACCAAGGCCCCTTGCCTCCGAGGGCCCCCCACAGCCGCCCATGGTTCCCTGTAGCCCCACGGGCCCATGTGGCCCCCATTGCCCTCACAAGGCCCTCACTTGGCTCCCGTGGCCCTCCTGTGGTCCCCGCAGGTCTTCTGTAGCCACTGTGGCCCCCATGGTATGCTGTGTCCCCCCAGGTTCCCTAAAATACCCTGTGGCCCCCACGGCCCCTGTGGACCTGCCGTGGGTCCCCTGCAGCCCCTTATGGCCCACTGTTGTGACCCCCAACCAACCCAGGTGCCCCTTGCAGGCCCTGTGGTGCCTCGCGACCCTGTGTTCTCCCTGAGCCCCCTGTAGCTTCTCGCAGGCCTCTGCGGCATCCCTCAGCCCCCTGTAGCCCCTTCAGTCCTTGCTGACCCCTGCATGGACCTCTGTGGCCCCCATCATGGCTCTGTGACCCCCAACAGTCCCTCTGTAGCTCCCCCTGGGGCCCCAGTGGTTGCCATGCTACGCTGTGCCCCCCGGTGTCCCTATGGTCCCAATGACCCTTATAGCCACTGCAGATCTCTCATGGGTCCCCTGCAGGCCCTTATGACCCACTGTGGCACCCCACAGGCCCCAGGCGCCCCCTGTGCCCTCTGCAGACCCAGTGGCCCCCACGGCCCCTTATGGCCCACTATAATGAGCCCTAACAGGACTAGGCGCCCCCGGTGACACCTGCAGTCCCTGTGGCCGCCGCAACACTGTTCCCGCTCAGCCTCCTGTGGCTCCTCGCGGACCTCTGCGGCCTCCTTCAGCTCCCTGTGTTCCCCCTCAGCCAACTGTGGCCCTTTTGGTCCTTGCTGACCCCTGCATGGACCTCTGCAGCCCCCATCATGGCTGTGTGGCTCCCCTCGGCCCTTTGGCATGCTGTGGCCACTCCAAGAAGTGGAGTGCAGCATTGAGCAGGTAAGAATGTATTTAAATAGGTGTATATATATATATATATATATATATATATATATTTATATATATAGATGTGTGTGTGTAGCTATACATATATATTTATGTATATATGTATACATATATATATATATATATATATATATATATGTGTAGATGTATATGTATATATATATATTTATATATATATATATATATATATATATATATATTTATATGTATATGTACCGGGGCCCCTAGCTCTGTAGGAGACTATTATTGCGACACTTTTATAGATAATGTAGTCAGTTGGACTGAAAGTATGGGGCCACAGGCAACTCTGTTTCCTCAGGAGGGATCCTTTAGTGCACTTCATATTTGACAACTTAAGGGAAGTTTTTAGGAGACCACACTTGGCATTGGTATGGCCCGACCAACAGCCCCATTAAATTGCTACAATTTAATGATTCTTAGCTTGTAACGTAGCTTGCAAGACTTAAAGCTATTAAATTAGCCTCTTAAAGCAACCCGCAGACAACTTGCAGGTTAAGAAGCAGCAAGGCGGAAAAAACCTACGGGACGTGGAACATGGAACTTTGTGGCCGTAAATCCTTTGTTCTTCCAAGCCTGTAACCGCTACTTTCCAATTGAGCTATAAAATTGCATCAAGATCACTGGCGTTCAAATTCCTAACTCGCAAATGGATCCAAGAAGCAGGGTGCTAGAGAGGAGCACACTACTGTACTTTTAATAAATGTGAAAGTGATGTTCGGTCTTAGAATTAATAGCACAACATTCTCAAGCTCACAAATCAACCCCAAAAAATACTTTATTTCATGTGTAATTTCCGTGTTATTTCAATCCCGGCAATCAATGTGTAAATACTGTAACTCACATGTGATAGAATATCATTGCATTACATCTGAAATGTGGGTCTGATTTTCTTAAACCCTGTAATTACCTCCATATCTCTTTTACCATTGTCTCAATCCCAACTCGTAACTACGAGTTAGACTAATTGATCAGGTTCACGGCCGCACATCCAACAAGCGACAAATGGTTTACGGGTTTGCCTCTCAAGCCCGTAACTCGCAGCCTGTTCTAATTTAAAAGCCCTGTAAATCCGCAACTCTTCAAGCTGACAGCCGTTGCGAGTCTCACGTTGCAGATACAAGCTTCTAATTTAATGTGGCTGCAAGGATGGGATTTTCCCTTTATGAAAGAGAGTGCAACAACTTGGGTAAACATTGCAAAAGGGATTTCCCCAAATACTTGTGTGCCTATCTTGCAATATTCTCAAATGCTCGCCCCCATAGTACAGCTGTCACCATACAAGAGTGTAAATGCTTCTGAACTGTACCTAAAGCTACCAGAGGTAAAGCTATAAATAAAATCCTTTAATTGATACTAAAGATGATTGTGGCTGCCACTAGTGTGCCACAAACATACACACAGACGCCTCCCCATCTGCACTCTCTTCTAGCTCTACGTCTTTGCAAACAGATCAGTTTGTTTGATCCCCTCACTTTTCAGCTAAAACCGTTAAAAACAGACATTGTAATGATGGCGTAAGTAGTACTACTGTAGATGGCCAGGGAATAATACCAATGTCTTTTATGACGGTAAGCACTGAAGTAAAACATAAACCCGCTGAGGTGTTGCTCTTTAATGCCTTTGCTGAAGGGTACCCTATTCTGATAAAGAATCCTGCAGGTGCTGCAGGTGTGTAAATGGTGCTGACTATAGATTTCGGCTTGAGAGATGTGCTAAGGATTTTGAAATAGACTGGGAATAGATTAAGTGTGAAGTTCTGTTCCCTCTCTAACCAAATGTTCCCCAAGGCATACACACTTTTAATACAAAGGGATGTGCATTTTGTTCTATATTCAGTCTATTCACTGTCAAACTGAACAAACAGGTTAATTCTTTATCCTGCAGTGACACCATGTGGCAGTTTTTGCATATTAACAGCATTTATTTTCCTGTGTTAAATGCCATAGGGAATAGGGATTTGGAGGGGGCCAATCGAAAACTGGCTACTCGAGAACACTCTGAGCTATATGATTTCAACCCTTTATTGTGTTGTGATGTGTCATTTTGTGCTTGTACTGTATTGTCTTAATGTATTGGTAGTTGAATATATTACTGTGTGGCTTTTTTAGGTGGTAGTATACTGCATTGTCAGGGGCTGAAAATCCGTTTGTCTTGGAACCAGTTTCAAGCAGTATTTCCCACCCTTTTTTGTTCCTGGAAGTTGCCTCCAATTGATCCACCCTAAGGTGGGCAAGCCCAACACACAGTTTTCCCTGCCTACTGATTGGCTCCTCATCAACCAATCAGCCACATACCCCAGAAGCACCTTTATTATTGGGTGATTCAAATCTGGGAAAGGAATTTGAATGTGTTCAGCCCACTAAAATGTAAATGTCAGCAAATCCTTTATTCTGAAACTGCATAATTATGCTGCAATTTGCCAGATAAAACCATGCACTTTCTCTGACACATAATGAATTGTGTATTTCATATAGAGGGAAGTATTTTTTTTTTTTTAAGAGCTGAAGTCAATTTGCTTTCCTGAACCTCTGCTGCTCCCTTGGAAGAAGGGATTGAAAACCCGATTCAAATATGATGGGTAGGATTGGTCCCCTTAGCCTTTTCAATCCCACTGAAGAAGCAGATGACACAGATTATGCTGATCCAGTGTCCCTGGGCTCCTGAGCTGATGCTGATGATCCTGATATGACCACCGGGCACCACATACCTTCTCTTGAGGGGGGATTCCTGTAGCTAAAGGCAGGAATTTCTGCAGCTGAATAGACCCATCTTCCTTGGATCTTCACATTAAGCTTCTAGATGATATGGGGCAGAAAATACAGAAACTGTTTACTGAAGACAGATGCATGTGGACAGATGCAGGATGTGTCCCAGACATTGGTATGCAAACAGAAAGACAGAGAATAAGTGTCAGAATTTATAGTTAGATTTTAGAAATGTTGGTTGGAGGAATGTGGATTGTCCATGATCATGGGAGCCCTATTTGTGCTACATGCTATGGTCAACTTGAGCCTGGATGTTTCACAGGTTATCAGAGTGTATATTGATGTTGGCATAAGAAAAGTGCACAGAGATGGATGGAGGCTGTCAGGGTTTAGGATATAGCAGGGATTTCCTTATAAAGCCACAGAAAAAGGCTCCCTCTGCTACCATGTATTCTAGTACAAGGGGGCATCCTAGAAACTGTTATAATAATAGTAAATCCCAAGAGGGTCAGAGTAGAGACCAGAGGGGCTATCCAGGCAATAGACATAGCTGTGGCGGAAGGTCTAATCAACTGGGGCAATGTTTTAACTGTGGAAAAATGGGACTCTGGGAGAGAGAGTGTAGAGCCCCAAGATATTCACAAGGTTCACATGGAACCAGGCATAGAAAATTAAGTTCCCTATTGCTTGGGGTGGAGATCATTGTAGTAACCAAATTACCCCTCTAAACTCCTTTTGCCCATAGGGATGCCAGAGGATAGACCCCTTTACCTGCTACCTTTCCCAGTTGTCTAGCCAATTGGATGAGTTGCCAATGTTATCACTTTTAGTTAATGGACAGGAATTTGATTTTCTCGCTGGTACAGGGGCAACTCCCTCATCCTTATCTGCAGACTTTTACAAAGGGGAAACATTCGATGCAGTCAGATCCTCAATTAGTGTCGGAGGGGTCCCATTCCTTGCCAGATCACACCCCCTTTACCAATGGTTGTACTAAAGAGAATCATCATTGTTTCATCCATAGATTTCTGGTTATCCCTAAGTGTTCAGGATAGATTTGATTTCCAAACACAACTTGGTAGATGGTACTCTTGGTCAATGATGCAGGAGGCAGGAGGCATTATCTGTGATTCTCCTTACCATTTACATCCTCCAAAGGAATCTTATTATAATGTCCTATATGCCTCTGAGGAGGCCCCCAAATATCTCTATCTCTACCTTACTTCCTGATCTACTGATGTCTTATGTAAAGAGGTGTCTCCCTCTTCTACCTGCTTACATAATCCCTTGGCATGCTTTCCACTTGACACCAGTCAGTTGTCAGAAGGAACCAAGGTGTATGGTTTACCCCTACTGCTGCCTATCTGGTAGGTGGCAGATGTTTACATGGCTAGTAGGTGAAGGACTATGCACACACATTAAATACATTCCGCTAGACAATCTTTCATGCTATGCGGCCCAATCTACTTTGTTTGACTGATTGCCTTCTTCCCTGCATCACTTACCTTCAAATGTGTGGTCCACCTTCCCCACTGACCCAGGATTTATCTCCTGTACCCCCTATGTAGCCAAACTACATCCAGGCATCTCTTCTGTCTATGTTAAACAATTCCCAGGAGGTTTTAGATACTACAGTTACTATATAGGACCACAGGCAATGACATCATAGGCGTCATGGTCACATTGCGATAACTACATTCTTATCTAGCTAATAAAGCATGACCTATATCAGAAATATGTTATTTTTGTGGCTTCCATATAATTATGCTCTCTTCATCCTTTATGGTGTTATGTTTTCTCTCTCTCTTCTTCGTCATACCTTTATTTTCACTTTGATCTTTTACTCTCCTCACTTCAGGTAAAATTCACTGGTCTCAGGATGACTCCCAGTTTATTTCGTTGGAAGCTACATCCTATGCTCTTCTTGCTCTCCTGCAAATGAAAAAGTATGATCTGACAGGTCCCAGTGTGCACATGACTTGCACTCCACTCATTAAACTAATGCCTCAGGAGCTCATTAATAGCAATGACTTCCCATTAACAAACGATCGGAATCTCTCTTTGTGGGTGGATAACTGGCAGCTGAAAATTCAACATTTTGTTTACTGTAGGAAAATTTATTATTTTTTATTAACATTAATTTGTTAAATTATTTGTTATTACTTATAGTTTTATGTCATCCCATATTTGGAATCTCTGCTGTGACAATTTAAAAAACAATGAGCCTCATTCAATTTAGCTTTTGCATGTTACTGTAGCCCGTAAGTGAGGTCGCAAGTTAATTTGCTATTCAATTGGCGTTCTTTTGCGGGCTCCAAATGGGTTATAAGATACGGGTTTGAAAAAATTACAATGGTTAAACCTGTAACTTAGATTCTCCCTAAGACTTTGATCTTTCACTTTTGCAAGAGTTATGATGGCTAAAATCGCAAATCGCTATTCAATTGCAAAAATCGCTCAACACTGCACTCAAGACCGCAAATGCCAAATGGAGGCCCAAAGATTATGGGTTCCAAATAGGACCCGCAAAGGGGTTAGGAACACTGCAAATCACAATAAAATGACACCCCTGCAATTTAAAACATGGGTAAAGCAATGGAAGGCATTACAATTACATGCCGAACAAGTCCCAACTATCAAATATAGCAAAAAATTAAATGTTATTTTCCTCATAGGTTGTAATGGTCATGCATATGCCAATATGAAAAGCCATGCTGCAACATGCTGAAATCTTTTAAAGACACACTCCCTCATTAAATTGCAACACAAATACATGCAAATGGCTGCCAAATACATGCAAATGGCTTTATCCCTCACAGAGGCTCTAATCTGGACCCCAAAAATACAAAGATCATCTTATATACATCTCACTTATCACATCAACATTGGGACAACAAACAGTGACCAAATGACACCACCACATGGCATATATCAAGTACCAGGGGAACATTTCACATATGGTTGTTCAGTCCCTCAGTTGTATCTGACTCTCTGTGAAGCTATGGACTGCAGCACACTTACTAACATCTCTGTCTGTGCATATCCACAAGGTTTGCATGCCAAAGATACTGGAGTGGATTGTAAGTTCCTTCTCTAGTGGACTGTGATTTGTCTAACCTCTCTGCTATGACCTGCCCACCCACAGTGGCCCTACATGGTATAGCTCACAGCTTCATTCAGGTACACAAGCCCCTTCACCACCACCAGTTAGCAATCCACAAGGGGACCAGGGGAACATACAACACACTAATGTAAATTAATGAATAGCAAAACTTAATGGGAGGTCACCAAATGGGAACGGGTATACATCTTGGCACATGGCCACCAGCAATGGCGTGGGACTTTCCAGGATGGGCGTAGTGGAGATTATCCCTGATGGAGGTGAGTTGGCTGTTAATCCCTGTGCCTCTGCACAGCCTCCATGTGTGTTTGCAGCCCTTCCTGATGGGTTATAGTAGATTAGTGTGGGGTATGTTCCCCTGGTCCCATTCTGGATTGCTATGTGGTGGTGGTGAAGGGGCTTGTGTACCTGAATGAAGCTGTAAGCTATACCATGTAGGGCCACTGTAGGTGAGCAGATCATAGCAGACAGGTCAGACAAATCACAGTCCACTAGAGAAGGAACTGGCAACCCACTCCAGTATCACCTGTCATATTGTTATCAGGCCCTCAGGGTATTGTTGATACTCCACAGTATCACAAATTGGACTTTGCATGTATATTAACCCTTTATTATTATATATAATATATAGTGCTGTTATTACAATTATTATTATTATTGTTATGTCATATTAATCTATTGCATAGTAACTTGGGCTCATCAGTTTACAGATACAGGAATATGACATAAATGTGATGTATGTGAATGTCCCATCACCCCAACCATTGAAAACACACTGACACATTGAGAACGGTATACCAACGCTTTATTTCATACACAGAGCACAGAAAAGGACAAGATTGATTGCATTGATATCATAAGTGTGGTGTGGGAAGATCGCGGGAGAGCAAGAGGCTTGTGGGAAAAAGGGTATACCTAAAGGGGGTAATGTCATAGTCTAGAATATGCATGATGCATAGCACCTACCAGGGTCACATGTGGTCACTACACCACTGGGATATGATGAAATAAAGGATCATCAGAAATCACTCAATTTAATTGAAGAAACCATTAATGTACATAGCACTTACAACTTGTCTAGATCTGCTCAATGAAACAGATAATTAAACTTCTGGACTGTGTAATCCAATCCAGTTTTACACATAGAGTGTGGTGATAAAACAAAAATATGAAAAAAAGTGGTCAACAAAAAAAAGGCGGAGGATAAAAAAAAAAAAAATCAACATGCATGTACAGTACAGTGCTAAATACTGTAACTGTAACAATATACCAACTCACTTGATTCCCATCTGCAAGCATTATTAACCATTAGCTACTTCTCAGGATATCTCACTGGCCATAACAATTAATAATAATGTGTCATCTCACAATAAATGCTTAGCTGTGATCAGCGTCAAGGTGTACTATGGTGGTGGGGGGGGGGGGGCAGGGAGACACATACCCTTGGGAGGCAGTGGCACCTGCAGTGGGGATGGTGGAGGCATGGTGGGAGGAGAGGAGGGGCCGGGCTGCGGGTGACATGGGGATGCATCCAGGGTGGAGGAGGCGGGGCTGGGGACCAGAGCATATTGCATAGCGTCTACAATCACCCCCTAGAATGCACTCTGGACTTTCCCAATCATGAGTTGCCCGGCCCGGTAGGATTCTGTCATTGGGTGGCTCCTCTCCTCCCTATTGCGCCTGGCCAGGCTGCGCATTACCTCCACATGAATGGCGGAGATGCTGGCTTGGATCCCCCGAGACACTCCATCTGCTGCCACATGAGGGCCAGCATCTCCGTCTGTGCATCCTGGCTTGGTGTTGGGGATGGAGGTCCTAGTGGTGAGACCTGGTGAGGAGGTGGCGGTGGTGGTATCCGAGTGGGGAGGGTCTCTGGCCCGGCTGGAGCCTGCTACATTAAGGGCGGTGGTGATGGTGGGGCTGGTGGTGGCGGCCAGTCCAATGCATGATGTGGGGGGGGGGGGGCGGAGGTGGTGGCTGGTTCTGATGTTCCCTCCATTGGGAGGGCCCTAGTGATATGCTCAGTCTCTGGAGGAGGGGAATAGTGGGGTCAAATCCTGACAGTGTGTTCGGTGGTCCTGATGATGACCCCACTAGCCGTATTACATCCTCCTCCTCTGAACCAGGGCCCTCGGCTCTTCTTCTCCCCTCCACCCCCTGTGCTGGTTCCTGCTGGGCGCGGGCTTGCTCCTCCACTTCCTGCTCCGATGGAGCCAACGCCCCCATCTCTGATTCGCCACTGGACCTAGTCCTTCTTGATGTTGAAAGGGAGAAAAGAAAGGTAAATGTTATTAGTATGATGAATAATACATTGTTTTGTGTGGATTCCTAACTATCTGACATCTAGGCTTGAACCTGGATGATTCTCCTAATTGCAACTCAGATTAGCTTTAATTTGCTAGATATGATCTATTCTTTGGTTCTTGGTCTTGATTCCGGCTGCGGTCTGTAACTGCATAGGCTGCAGTGGGCACACCAATACATGGACTCTCTATTGCTTGATTACGCCTGTTGTGCCCAGGAATGACAGTGATTTGGCAGCTTTATGGATTTAATGACGCATCCATCTATCCCTTGTTAATTCCTTGGAGCTGACATGTCAGTGTCCTTGTTGGTCATCATGTACACGTGTAGTGTGGGTTTTGTACATGTGGTGGCATGTTGGTGTATGTGATATTCCCCTGACATGGAGGCAGGCCCTATCTAGATTTTTGGAGCCCTTAGGCAGTGAAGTGAGGAGCCCCTCCACTGACCCATTTTTGCCTTTTCTGTACGTGTAAGTTCCCTTTCTTGTTTCTTGTTGTAACTGCCTTGTTCTGTGAGATTACCCCCTAGAAGCCAATCTATGAACTTCAACATTTCATTTTTTTTTAAGTGAGGAACCATTTTTTTTAAGAAGGGGCGCCCCTCACAGGAAAGCTTCCCTTGGCGGCTGCCTAGTTGGCCTAATGGGTAATCAGACCATGAGGCTGGGTCCTCCAGGGCCACCAGGCCTTAAGCTCCAGCGGCAGGTACCTGGCTGAGAAGTTCCTTGGCGACCCTCTCCCACTCATTATAACGCACAGTCATGTTCTTCTCCTCCTTGGCCATCATCCTCCTCACCTTGGCCCTGATGTTGTCAAAACGGTGCTTGACAGACCTCACATCCCTTTGCGCTATGTCCACTGCTGTGACCTCAGCTGCTACCTCCTTCCATGCCTGGGCTCTAGGCCCTGGCCTAACTTCCCTCCCCCTGCAAGGATCAAGGGACAGCCACGGATGGCACCAAGGAGGATCACATTCTCCTGTTGCGTGTTATTGTGGGCCCTGTGCTTGCCCTTAGCCTCTTGCCCTCCGGACTGTGGACTGGGATCCCCGCCTCCCTGACCTGTCCCTGAGGCCTGCCCCTCCCCCAAACTACAAGCACCCCTGGGATCAGGCCCCTTCCCCTCTGTCCCTCGTCTACGTGTCCCTGGTGCGAGGGCCATCCCTGCTACCACCATCCTCTCCACTCTCATCCACTTCCACCAGCTCCTGCTTCTCCTCCGCCACCTCCTCTTCTCCGCCACTCCCAACCTCCTCCTCCTCTCCTCCGCTCCTCTTCTCCTCCACTCCCCAGTGCCACCTCTTTCTCTCCTGTGTTTGCTTTTCGAGTGAAAAGCAAATACAGTCACTTTCTTCAAACTACAGGTATTAACACAACACACTGTTGAATACCCAAAGCACCATTGTAGTTTAGTAAAAACTTTGCATACTTGTTACAAAATAACTGTAACACAACAACTTGAGTGTAAGATCTTGAGGGTAAAAATCTTATATGTTAGCTTTGTCTGTTAAACTCAGGGGTAGCACTGGGTGGCAAAATCTCTAGCTACTGAATTCCCTGCCATGGGAAGGGGTTTATATAGACAAATAGGGGTAAGGGAGGATGTTAGGGCTAGTGTAGTGTGTACAAGCTAGTCAGTGTAAAAACAGTGTTAAAGGACCACTATGGTCAGATTTAGGTAATTAACTTTGTTTTAGTCCTACTGAGAGCACTGATATCTTTAACTGCCACATTTCCATAGTACAGAGAGACACTATCTGTGTATTCAATATTTCCTCACATTTGAGAAAGTTGTCCTACTGAAGCCAAATGAATATATTCATAGCATAATTTCATAATTTCAGCATAATTATAATTTCATAATTTCAGCATAATAATAAAAGACAATAAGAGCTGTGTTATTATTTGTTTTTAATTCTAAAAACATGCATAGTTTTAAGTGTAGCTCTCCAAACCAGTAAATCTTAAATATATGGCCACAGTGGTACTTTCATTGAAATACAAAGCTAAAGCAAAATAAATATCCTCTCTAATATCAAAGGAAAAACATGTGTGAAGAAAGTGAAGGTGCTTCAACACGTGTGTTCACAAAATACCGATCAACTCAATCCTTGAAGTATTTACTCACTGCCCCCATTCATTAATTGGATCAGGTGCAACCTCATTGGGTCTAGTGTATACCACTGGCTCTGAACTATTACTCTCGACATATATACAGAGCTAGAGTGAAAAGGACCTCCAAGCATAGGTGTGGAAGCCAGAATAATTCTGGGGGGGATACAGCTCATTGTATACACAGGCTGTAAAATAGCTTATATATACATACATACAAACATAGAAAAATCCTGGGGGGATTTACCCCCCCCCCCCCCCAGTTCCTACATCCATGCCTCCAAGTGTGTTTCACAATAGATGCATGTCCTTTCTTATGCACATGTTCATATCAATAAGGTTTGCTGTATATATAGTATACAATATTGCTAAAAAGTTCCAGTATGGACAGAAGTCTCTCAAAAGCAAATAATAACTGTGTTTTAGCATAGAGGAAACAGTAGACCATTTTTTTTTTACAATAATATAAAAACATTCTAAAATGTCTCTATTATTTCAGTTAATACATACTTTAAGTTTCTGTGACACTAGTCAATAATTAGTTACGGTATATACTTGAGTATAAGCCGACCTGAGTATAAGCCGAGGCACCTATTTTACCACAAAATACTGGGTAAAATGAGTGACTCGAGTATAAGCCGAGGGTGGGAAATGTGCTGCCCCGTGTCCCTCTTGTGCCCTCCGTGTCCCCCCTC
This sequence comes from Discoglossus pictus, assembly GCA_027410445.1. Lineage (NCBI taxonomy): Eukaryota > Metazoa > Chordata > Amphibia > Anura > Alytidae > Discoglossus > Discoglossus pictus. The sequence goes on along the minus strand of CM050167.1, from coordinate 142,778,876 downwards.
TCTCTCCCGTGTCTCTTCTCCCCTCTCCCTTCCCTGTGTCTTTTCCCCCTCCCTTATCACCCTCCTCAACCCCCCTCCTCATTCTCAACCTTCCTCCTCAACCCCACTCCTCATCCTCAACCTCCCTCCTCATCCTCAACCTCCCTCCTCAACCCCTGCATCCTCAAACCCCTCCTCAACCCCCCATCCTCAACCTCCTCCTCAACCTCAACCCCCTCCATAACCTCAACCTCCCTCCTCATCCACAACCCCCTCCTCATCCTCAACCTCCCTCCTCATCCTCAACCCCATCCTCAACCTCCCGTCTTATCCTCCCTCCTTAACCCCCCATCCTCAACCCCCTCCTCAACCTCCCCCCTCTACTCACTCCTCAACCCCCCCATCCTCATCCTCCCCCCTCAACCCCCATCCTCATCCTCAACCCCCCCATCCTCAACCCCCTCCTCACCCCCCTTCAACCTCAACCCCCCTCCTCAACCCCAACCTCCCTCCTCCTCATCAACCCCCTCCTCAACCCCCCATCCTCAACCCCCATCCGGCACCTGGTATATGGTAATGACACGGCGCGCATGTGACATCAGATGCGCGCCGGGGTCAAGACGGATGGAGCAGAGGCCGGAGAAGAAGCAGGTAAGTGAGGGGGAGGTATTTAGAGGGGAGAAAGTGAGGAGGGGGGTTGAGGATGAGGAGGGGGGGTTGAGGATAAGGAGGGGGGAAGGAAAGAGACACAGGGGGGTTAGAGAGACACAGGGGGGTAGAGAGACACAGGGGGGTTAGAGAGACACAGGGGGGTTAGAGAGACACGGGGGGGAGGGACTCGAGTATAAGCCGAGGGGGCCCTTTTTAGCCTTAAAAAAAGGGCTGAAAAACTTGAGTATATACGGTATATGGTAATCATATCATCTGCTACTGGATCGCTACCTTGTTGTGGTGATGAGGCTTGTGTACATCTGTGAGCTATACCAGGTAGGGTCACCCAAGATGGGCGGGTCATAGCAGAGAGGTTAGACTAATTGCGGTCCACTGGAGAAGGAACTGGCAACCCATTCCAGTATCTTTGCCAAGAAAACCTTATGGATAAACACAACCAGAGACAAGATGTGCCTGGCGTGCTGCAGTCTATAGGGTCACTGAGAGTCAGACACAACTAAATGATTAAACAACAACAGCAATCATAACATGGTATTTTCTCAACTGTTGGGCAGTTCCTACTTCTCTCTTTTCCTGTAACTATCTCTCTCTGTCTCTTCATCTCTTTGGTTTTACTGTCTTCATCTTCACCTCCCTCTCTATGATGGTACCTTCTCTCTCTGTCACTTACCCTTAACCTACAGTAGATATAAAAAGTCTACACACCCCTGTTAAAATGTCAGGTTTCTGTGCTGTAATAAAATGAGACAAAGATAAATCATTTCAGAACTTTTTCCGCCTTTAATGTGACCTATAAACTGTACAACTCAATTGAAAAACAAACTGAAATCTTTTAGGTAGAGGGAAGAAAAAAAATTAAAATAAAATAATATGGTTGCATAAGTATGCACACCCTTAAACTAATACTTTGTTGAAGCACCTTTTGATTTTATTATAGCACTCAGTCTTTTTGGGTATGAGTCTATCAACATGGCACATTTTGACTTGGCAAGATTTGCCCACTCTTCTTTGCAAAAACACTCCAAATCTGTCAGATTGTGAGGGCATCTCCTGTGCACAGCCCTCTTCAGATCACCCCACAGATTTTTAATCGGATTCAGTTCTGGGCTCTGGCTGGGCCATTCCAAAAATGTAGTCTTCTTCTGGTGAAGCCATTCCTTTGTTGATTTGGATGTATGCTTTGGGTCGTTGTCATGCTGAAAGATGAAGTTCCTCTGAAGGTTTTGTGCCAATATTGACTGGTATTTGGAACTGTTCATAATTCCCTCTATCTTAACTAAGGCCCCAGTTCCAGCTGAAGAAAAAGAGCCCAAAGCATGATGCTGCCACCACCATGCTTCACTGTGGGTATGGTTTTCTTTTGGTGATGTGCAGTGTTGTTTTTGCGCCAAACATATCTTTTGGAATTATGGACAAAAAGTTCAACCTTGGTTTCATCAGACCATAACACCCTTTCCCACATGCTTTGGGGAAACTTCAGATGTGTTTTTGCAAAATGTAGCCTGGCTTGGATGTTTTTCTTCGTAAGAAAAGGCTTTCGTCTTGCCACTCTACCCCATAGCCCAGACATATGAAGAATACGGGAGATTGTTGTCACATGTACCACACAGCCAGTACTTGCCAGATATTCATGCAGCTCCTTTAATGCTGCTGTAGGCCTCTTGGTAACCTCCCAGACCAGTTTTCTTCTTGTCTTTTCATCAATTTTGGAGGGAGCTACAGTTCTTGGTAATGTCACTGTTGTGCCATATTTTCTCCACTTGATGAGGACTGTCTTCACTGTGTTCCATGGTATATCTAATGCCTTGAAAATTCTTTTGTACCCTTCTCCTGACTGATACCTTTTAACAATGAGATCCCTCTGATGCTTTGGAAGCTCTCTGTGGACCATGGCTTTTGCTGTGGATGTGACTAAGAAAATTTCAAGAAAGACCAACTAGAGCAGCTGAACTTTATTTGGGGTTAATCAAAGGCACTTTAAATTATGGCAGGTGTATGCTGACTCCTATTTAACACGATTTGGAATGTGAGTGCTTAATTATGAACACAGCTACATCACCAGTTATAAGAGGGTGTGCAGACTTATGCAACCCCATTATTTTTATTTTTTATTTTTCTTCCCCACAAATTGTTGAGCGTGTCTGTTAGTCTTGTGTAAAAATACACGTATTCTTCTTCAACTAGAACAGGGGTCTGCAACCTTTAAGACAAAAAGAGCCACTTGGACCCGTTTCCGAAGAAAAAAAAAACTGGGAGCCGCAAAACCATTTTGACATTAAAAACAAATATAACACTGCATATAGTGTTTCTTAACATAATGCTATATATACAGGATCGTGCAGTCAGCTGTCAATCTGAAAAAAAAGGACATTCACTTAACAATGTAAAATATATTTTTGCAAATGAATAGCTAATTAAAATATTTAATTTACCTGGTTAATGGGACTTTTGCTCCTGAACCTCAGTGCTCAGTATCTGCACATCAGGGCTGTAAGACGTTACCTTCATTTTCACACAGGCTTGCAAGCTGTCATCTGTGAGGCGTGATCGATGTTTGTTTTTAATATAGTTCATGTTGGAGAAAACCTGCTCACATACATATGTGGAACCGAAGATCGACAGGACTCCAAATGCATACTTTTTCATGTTTATATAAGTGTTGGGGATGGCATTCCATATTTCGAATACAAGTTTGTTCTGTTTGGGAAGGTTTTCAATATCACTCCATATATGATTCTGAGCCAGAATGGCCTTCTGACGGGCAACATCCTCAAGAGTAGCGACCAAGCATTTGAACTTGGATACCCATATATCTTTGTCGGCTATATCGACCAGTTCCATTTCAAGATCAGGTTGACACCTGCAAATGCAGTCATATTCAATAGGGATGGATCGATCGCCAGGGGAGTGACAGGGAAGGATAATGTTTTTTTTCCTCTCTGAATTCACAGAATCGTTTCCCAAATGAGCTTTGCATTGCGGTGATTGTAGACTTGAAATATTCCAAATTTATCGTATCATGGCTTTGTTTGAACTCTCTCAAAGTGGGAAAGTGAGACAGTGTACCTCTCTGGAAATCTTTGACAAATACTGTCAACTTGCGCTCGAATGCCAAAACCTCCTCCAGCATATGCAGGTCTGTGCCTCCTTTCCCCTGAAGGGTTGTATTTAGCATGTTTAAATGGGCTGTCATGTCTACCATAAAATGTAATTTTTCCAGCCACTCTGGCTGTTCCAGCTCAGCAAAGGTGAGCTCTTTGCTGGCCAGGAAGGTTTTTACTTCTTCCAAACATGTGACAAAGCGTTTTAACACCTCGCCTCTGGACAGCCACCGGACCTTGTTGTGGAGCAGGAGTTCAGAATATGTGCTTTCCACCTCATCCAATAGCCAACGAAACTGGCGGTGGTTTAAACCCTTTGCCATTATCTTATTAACAATCTGAATGACCACATCCATCACTTTTGTGCATTCGGGAGGAAATGTTTGAGCACACAACGCCTCTTGGTGCAGGATACAATGAAATGACAGCAGCGTTCTACCCAGTGCCTTCTGCAGTACAGCCACAAAGCCCTTCTGTGCTCCTCTCATGCTCAGTGCCCCATCAGTAGCCACTGAGACCAGGTGGTTGGTGTTTATTTTTTTAGCACTTAAAAAGTCCAGGACAGCCTTACAGATATCCTCACCCCTTGTTTGGTCTTTTAGTGGTATCAGCTCAATCAGTTCTTCCTGTGGCCCTAAAGAGTTCACATATCGGTAGAACAGCGCTATTTGTTCAATATCACCTTTATCTTTTGACTCAGCACAGGCGATGGAGTACGCAACAGCTGAATTAATCTCTTGAATTTGCTGTTTGCTAATGTTTTCTGCCATTTTTAGGGTTCTGTTTTTAACAGTCTTCGAAGAGAGAGGCATGTCTTTTATTTTCTGCACAATTTCATTCTTGTTTTTGAAGTCCATGTATAGATGTTCCGAAATCTTAATAAATGCTTCTTTTATATACTCTCCATCTGTGAACGGCTTCCCGTGCTTGACTATTTCCTGAGCGGCTACAAAACTAGCATATGTTGTGGAATTTGCAGATTTCACCCACTTCTTGAAATTATAAATGCTCCCATCAACCTTCCTCATAAGTTCTGCAACGGCTTTTTGGCTCTCATCTCCATCTGGATATTTTTCAGCAAAGGCTGTGTGTTTATTCTGGAAATGTCTTGCAATATTCGACTTTTTGTTGTTTGCAAATTTCTCACCACATATTAAGCATACTGGTAAACCAGTCAGTAGTGAATGCAAATGATTCTGTCCACGTATCATTAAATACTCTGTTTTCTTCAGAATTTTTTCTTTTCTTGCCTTTATCCATGTCTGGCCTACCCAGGGTCCAAAACAGATATATTAGAAAGGGCTACATATCAAAATTTGCTATGCCTAATAATCAATGCCCCAAAATGCCATAGAAAATTAATCAGGGCCTGATGTAAATAATATTTAATAATGAGGGCCCAATGTCATCCTCGTCATTATAAAAATATTTCCCTCACAATGTAGTAGTGGCCACCATACATGCCCTGTACAATGTAGTAGTGACCATCATACATGCAGTGTGTGGGCCAAGCTCCACCCCTGAGGCATCACTGCACTTCCATGTCCCCTTCAATGCAGTATGTGGGCTGGGCTACCCCCCCCCCCCCCCCCCCCCGAGGCCTCACTGCACTTCCATGCCCCCTTCAATGCAGTATGTGGGCTTGGCTACCCCCCCTTAGACATCACTGCACTTCCATGCCCCCTTCAATGCAGTATGTGTGCTGGCCTACCCCCCCCCCCCCCCCCTTAGCCATCACTGCACTTCCATGCCCCCTTCAATACAGTATGTGGGCTTGGCTACCCACCCCTGAGGCATCACTGCACTTCCTTACACCCCCTCAAAGCCGTATGTGGGCTGGGCTACCCCCCCCCCCCCCTGAGGCATCACTTCACTTACCTCACACTAGCGGACGCGCCGCTGCCCTCCGATCTAACAGCGGGCGAGAAGGTGACGTTGGGCGTTGGGATGGTGTGTGACTAACGTACCCACTGCCCCCATGCGACGTTACAGCCAGTACAGCGCCCGCCACAGTGGTGAGTGTCGGGGCGTACAATGCGTTCCTCTCGCTAGTAACCGTCCCGGAGCCGCGGCAAAGGTGTAAAAGAGCCACACGCGGGTTGCCGACCCCTGAACTAGAAGCTCTATAAGATATTCTATATTATCACAGAAAGAAGTGAAAAGTAAGCAAAAAAAAGACTTTTATTAGTCACATTGCTGACTGAAGTCATGGCTAAGACAGGTAAAAAAATTGCAGAAAGATCAAATGCACATATGAGGAAAAACAGTGCACTTTGCCCAGTGCATTATTATGAGCTTATATTAGGAAGTCAGTCTGTCATGATTCCCAATCACCCATTTAGCAAAAGACTTGTGATTGCAATTGATAAACCATAGTAAAGATGCATATATATATAAAAAAGATAGGACATATAGCAATTAAAAAAACTTTCACTATAAAACCGACAGACATAGAGCTACTGGAGGAGGGAAATGTCTTGACAAAGATTTCTTGGACTGTGAAAAAAAGTTAACACAAGTGAAAGTGTGAAAAGGGTTGACAGCATTATAATAGATACAGATGATAATGATAGGTGAATTTTTGTTTTTAAAGATATATAAATAACTTTTTTTAAATAGAAAATAGTTTAAAAATAAAGGAGGGAGGAAGGTAGTAATGCCAGGGCCTAGGAGATAGTGTCTGAGGTGACAGCGGTAGGCACAGCACCAAGGGATGTGAGGTCTATCAAATATCGGTTTGATGACATCAGGGCCAAGGTGAGGAGGATGATGGCTAAGGAGGACAAGAACCAGACTGTGACCTATAATGAGTGGGAGAGGGTCACCAAGGACCTTCTGAACCAGGTGCCTGCTGGAGCTTCATGCCTGGTGGCCCAGCGGATCCAGCCTCCATGTCAGGTGAATATCACATACACCACATGTACATCACACACACTACACATGAACATGATGACCAACAAGTTGCAATTAGAAGTATCATCCAGGTTCAAGCCTAGATGTCAGATAGTTAGTAATGTAAAACAATATTTTATTCATCATACTAATGACATTTACCTTTCTTTTCTCTCTTTCAGCATCAAGGAGGTCTGGGTCCTATGGCGAGCCAGAGGCGGAGGCTCCATCAGAGCAGGAAGTGGAGGAGCAAGCACTCGCCTAGCAGGAACCGGCGCAGGGGGAGGAGGACCCGAGGGCCCTGGCTCGGAGGAGGATGTCATTTGGCTAGTGGGGTCACCATGAGGACGACCGGCAACAACGCCGGGTTTCAACCCCACTATCCCCCTCCTCCAAAGACTGAGCATATTGCCAGGGCCTTCCAACTGGAGAGATGATGCCAGCAGCCAGCCACCACCTCCCCCTTACAGAAGTGAACTGGACTGGCCACCACCACCACCGGGCCCAACCACACTGCCACCAACACTGCAACTCCCTCCAGCTGGGCCCCAGACCCTCCCCACTCCCAAGCCACCACCTCCTCACCACGCCATGCCCCTTGGACCTCCATCCCCAACATCAGGCAAGGCTGCGCAGGCGGAGATGCTGGCCCTCATGCGTCAGCAGCTGGACTGTCTTCGGGGGATCCAGGGCAACATATCCACAAATCGTCCGGAGGTAATGTGCAGCCTGGTAATAGGAAGGAGAGGAAGCAATATTTGATGAGCGAATCCTACCTGGCCGGGCTGCTCAGATTGGGGTGGACCAGAGCGCATTCCAGGGAGTGGCCGCGGAGGCCATGAGACTGGTCCCCAGCCCCTCCTCCTTCACCCCTGCCCCCCCCCCCCCCCCCCCGCACCACCACCACCAGCAGGGAGACAGCGGACAGCCATGGGGGATAGGGGTCCTGTGCCTAAACGGAGGAGGACATAGGGGCTGCGAATATGTTTGTGCCTTCTCAACAGCACTCCTCAGTGACAATCTATTGGTTCCAATGTTAACCTAATCTAGCCTGGCTAAAGAGTCTTGGATCTTGGCCTATGTGATGGTGATGTATGCAGATGGTTACCTCCCATCACATGGTCTATGATCCTATTCTTTGTGGACACATAAGATTCTGTTAAACATGTCACTAATTGATGGTCACTGAGGAATGCTGTTGAGAAGAAATACTGCAGTCTATAAGATTTTTAAGGCCTCATTTTATATATTTTGTCTTTTTTTTGTTTTAGGTACAATTCAGGTCCATGAAGGCATCTCCTGCATCTGAAAGCATTTTGAGGGAAATGTATGAGGTGTAAAGTTTACTTGGTGCCTCTCAGGTAGACATTCCTTGAATGACAGCCCCCCTTAACATGTAGCTCCCACAATTTTAAAGCTATCATACAGCTAGATATCTAAGACATGATTGTTGTTAGCTGAAATGTAGACTGATACAGCTATGGCCGTGGACTTGCAAAGTCTCACAATGGCATGTTAAAGACAGCCAGCTTTAATATATGCACAAGTGAAGCTTATGATCCTGACCTCAATAGCAGTCTGAAAACAGATCCTTGGGTCTGATGTAAGTAACATTGAATCTGGCTGCTGACCTTTGTGTCCTCTCCGTATTAATGGGTATGTTCCTCTATTGATGATATCATGAGTATCCTTTAACATGTGCTAACACCTGTATAGCTGATGGATGTGATATCAATGTTGATGAACAATATCATATGGCGAAGGTGATAGTACACCTTGACCACTGACGCTTATCACAGCTAAGCATTTATTGTGAGATGACACATCATTATTATTGGTCATAGCCAGTGAGTTGTCCTGAGAACTAGCTAATAGTTAGTAATGCTTGCAGATGGGAATCAGGTGAGTTGGTATACCGTTACACTTACAGTATTTAGCATTGTACTGTACATGCATGTTGATTTTTTTTTTATCCTACTCCGCCTTTTTTAAGTTGACCACTTTTTTTTTTTTTTCTTTTTTTTTTGTCACCACACTGTATGTGTGAAACTGGATTGGATTTCACAGCCCAGAGGTTGAATCATCTGTTTCATTGAGCAGATCAAGACAAGTTGTAAGTTAATAGTTTCTTCAATTAAATGAGGTAATTTGTGACAATCCTTTTTTTCATCAGATTCTGGCTTTAGTGGTGTAGTGACCACATGTGACCCTGGTAGGTGCTATGCATCATGCTTATTCTAGACTATGACATTAACCCCTGTAGATATCCCTTTTTTACCACAAGCCTCTTGTTTTCTCGGGATCCACCCACACCATACCAATCATATTAATGCACAGTCTTGACGATTTCTGATTGTGCTATATGTATAAAATAAAGCTTTGTTATACCGTTCTCACTGTGTCAGTGTGTTTTCAATGGTTGGGGTTATGGTACATCAACATACATCACATATGTGTCACATTCCTATATATGTAAACTAATGAGTCCTAGTTACTATGCAATAGATCAATACATATAACAATAATAATTGTCATAATAGCATTAGATATCATATAATAATATAGATCATATATAACCAACATAAAGGGTTATTACACATGCAAATGTCCAATTAGTGATATTGTGGAGTATCATCATCCCCCTGAGGGCCTGCTAACAATATGTCAGGTGATACTGGAGTGGGTTGCCAGTTCTTTCTCTAGTGGACTATGATTTGTCTAAACTCTCTTCTATGATCTGCCCACCTACAGTGGCCCTACATGGAATAGCTCACAGCTTCATTTGGGTACACAAGCCCCTTCACCACCACCACTTAGCAATCAAGAAGGGGACCAGGGGAACATCCACCACACTAATGTAAATTGATGAATCTCAAAACATAATGGGAGGTCACCAAATGGGAATGGGTATAAATCTTGGCACATGGCCACCAGCAATGGCATGGGACTTTCCAGGATGGGTTTAGCAGAGATTACCCCTGATGGATGTGAGTTGGCTGTTGATCCATGTGCCTCTGCACAGCCTCCATGTGTTTTTGCGGCCCCTCCGGATGGGTTAGAGTAGATTAGTGTGGTGTATGTTCCCCTGGCCCCCTTGTGGATTGCTAAGTGGTGGTAGTGAAGGGATTTATGTACCTGAATGAAGCTGTGAGCTATACCATGTAGGGCTAGTGTAGGTGGGCAGGTGATAGCAGAGAGGTCAGACAAATTACAGTCCACTAGAGAAAGAACTGGCAACCTACTCCAGTATTTTTGGCATGCAAACCTTGTGGATACGCACAGAGGCCCTCATTCAATTGCGATTTTGCCAATTGAATACGGCTCTAAATAAGCACATAATATATATTTTTTAAAGAAAATTTTCGTTAGTGAAAACCGTGCTTTTGGATAGATGCTTAATAACTAAAAAATTATTTACAAAATATATGTGATGTGCTTATTTAGACCCCTATTCAATTGGCAAAATTGCAATTGAATGAGGGCCAGAGACATTAATAGGTATGCTGCAGTCCATAGGAATCACAGAGAGTCGAACACAACTGAGGGACTGAACAACCATATGTAAAATGTTCCCCTGGTTCTTGATATATGCCAGGTGGGGTGTAATTTGTCCACTATTTGTTGTCCCAATGTAGATGTGATGAGTGAAATCTATATAAGATGATCTTTGTATTTTTAGTTACGTAGAGTTATACTGTTTTTATTATCATGGTTATGTATTTCTTAGTGCTTTTGGTTAAAATATGATTACACTGTTATACTGTATATATGTTGGTTTACGTATAATGTTTCATGTTATACGAATTGCTGTAAAAAACATATTAGATATTCTGCAGGCTATTGCATCAGCCAAACGCCCAAGACCATAGTCTCATAGATAACCCTTGTGCACACACTTCAAGATTACAGCAAATGGTTATCGTTAATATAATCACCAGGATGAGATTAAAGGCCTGAACATGAGATGTACCCAGTAAGACTTTGAAATCCATACTCCATTTTCTTGTGACGCAATGCTGATAATCTCTGTTTCCATTGCTTCATGTAAACCCGTAACTACAGGGTTGCTTAATTGATTAGATTCTAGCCCGCAAATTCGACGGCCGACAAATGGTTTATGGTTTTGCGTCTCCAGCTCATAGCTCGCAGCCTTTCTAATTTAATAGCACCGTAACTCTGCCAAATTTCATTTTTTGGGCTCGATTTACGTGTTACGGGCTTGAACGCCAGTGAATTTGTTGCAATTTAATAGCATGATTGGAAACGCAACAGTTATGGACTTGACATTGCAGTTCTAATTTCCACATCCCGTAGCCTTTTCTCGCACTTACCCCGCAAGTCGTTGATGGGTTGCTTTACAGGTCTAATTTAATAGCCACAACGCTTGCGGCCTACGGTACGGACTACGTTTTTCAACGCTGAGGGAATTTAATAGGGCTAAAGGTCACCTAATACATGAAAAATTAATCTGATGAAGCCATGAATAAAATGACTATCTACATAATAATATAAATCAATCTTATATTAGACACTTGAGATATTTTTACACCCAAAGAAAATTGAGATTGTTAGAATTGGCTAAAGAGGAATTTCGGTCGTAATGCTTAACAATGTCTTTGCGTCCATTTAGTGCATATCTTTCGGCTATGCTCCATGTTCTTATTAGGATACATTTATAATTATTGACTACAACTCAAAGAGTTTGGATGTAAACATGATCTCATACATTCCAATGATAAAGGATTTTATAGGTATTGTTGATCTTACTTCTTTTGTGACTGTTATCTCTGCTAAGAGGATACCACACTGTGTTTTACAGACTACAATCCTAAGTATTCCCTGAGGGGAATCGATATGAAATCTAAGTCATCTCTTCAAACTGTAACGTACAATACTTATTGAATAAATTGCCTAGTGGTCAGTCTGTGAACTGCAGTATTTTGTTTTTTTCAGGCCAGAAACTAAGTTTAAGGGTAAATTTAGTACAAAAACGTGCGCCCCTCACAGAGAGGTGCCCCTAGACAGCTGCCTAGTTGGCCTAATGGGTAGTCCGGCCATGCTCCAAAGAGGTCACTACAGATACTGCAAGCTAATTTTATATTGCAACCTTGGAGCCAAACTGTATTACCTATTGGTGTGTAGCCTCTGTTTTTACTGGTTATCAAATTGAAATTAAAGTTTTGTGTAGCCACACAGACAGCAACAGAGTATTTAAATTCAGAAGGAGTGTTATAATTTATAACCAGGCAGTTATCATTTAAATAAAGGAGCGATAGTTATCTCCCCAGTGAGTAGGACCCTGCATGGGTGGACATATATAGTTATTTGAACAACCCGCTCTTTGTTTGAATCCTTTAACATTTATTTTAACACTATCGACTTGCCCGTAAAAAATGAAGGGGCAATGGGGGTGGAGCTAGCGTCCGAAGAGCACAGACGTGTTTGTGTGACCTCATGTAGCTGGCTGCAGAGAAGGGGCCCATACCTGGCCCAATTGACAGAGGGGACCCCAACACCATCGGGGAGAGGGCTGAGAGGAAGGGGAGGTGATCCCGATCCCCTGCGGGACCCCCTGCATCGAGGCTGGAGCAGCCTTAGAGACCAGCCACCCACCCAGCAGGCAGAGGCGTGCAACCCCAGCAGGGGAGCGCCTCTGCATAAGAAAAGCCACCCAAACAGCCCTGGACTGTGAGAGGGGCACCGGGGAGCAGACCAAGTCGGAGGGGGAACTCCCAGAGAGCAGAAACGAGGTGAGGGAGGGGGGAGAGAGGAGAAGGCCCGCAGGGGAGCCGGCTGCCATTTTGGGAGGTGGAGGAGGCGGCTAACGGCCTCCACGGGAACCCAGGACTCAAAACCTCGTGCCAAGGAGACTAAAGACCCTGGGGGGACCTCTGGGGAAAGCTGGTTCCGACCGGTGGGTCACAGGGGTAACACAGAAGTGGACAGAGCCCCCAGGAGCAGAAAAAGCCTGCAAACGGTGGCCATTTTGGGTGTCCCCATATGTGGGCATGCAGGTGCCTTTCAGTACAGAGGGTGAATAACCTTAAGCTAAGGCCCAACTAACTTTCTTATGCTTCCATCCTGGACACTTCTCTAATATAGCCTATCCAGCTTTTGCTTCTCAATATCTGTCTTTTAACAGATACCCTTTCAAGGGCTTGGGACACCAGTGTATACAAATACCTGAGGGAGAAGGCATCCCTGCTTCCCTTACAACTTAGACTGTTTTCATATGTTTCAATGAACAATGCTCCTATTCTACCTCAACTAATTGCATATAAACAGCTCCTTACTGGGCAAAACTCTGTAAACCAGCAGGACAAGAGTGATCTGCCTCTCTATAGGCAAATATAAAGACAAGGTTGAACACCCTGCACTCCTGCATTTCTACATCTCTACCCCCACCCGGTGGACCTGTGGAGTATTACAGAAATAACCTGGCAACACATAAATATTAAACTGTTTGATGCAGCACTGTTAACCATCATAGAGGGGGGCTATAAAATGCCCCATTCTATACGCTAACTGGCGTGCCACCCTAACCCAATTAGCAGGCCTTAAACAAAAGGCGAGACTCAGTGCAATATCGATACGAGAGCATTTTGCCTACATAGGCAGGCACAGGGTCGGCTGGTCTCCAGAATTCTTGACTAAGGGCTAAACCCTCAACATGGCCGAAGAGCAAAATGGGGCGCAGACCTGGCAACACAGCCAGCAGAGGTCGTCACTACACCCACAGAGCCTAACATATGATGCAATCTGACTCACTGTAGCCCTTAACAAAGTTGTAAGCGCAGCCTTTCACTGCATATCGAACGGGGCCGAATCCTTGGCGGATTTTCAGTGGTTTTCTCTATCTGAACACCTCAAGATGCCAAAACCCAAATGCTCATCCTCAGCGAAGGGTATACGGGAGCATTTCCCACCAAATGTCTCCTGGTGACTATATTTCAGAACAATCGGAATGCTCCGATCAGGAAGAGAATTCCAAAAGACCTCACCAACATGTAGATCTATCGGCCAGGTCAGTGGCCACGATCGAGCGGCTTCTGGCAAAGGCGATTGAACCCCTCAGGCAGGACCTGAAAGACCTGGGACAGCGCACTCAACTCCTGGAAGAAATGACTGACCAGGTAGTGGAGGCCCAGGAAAGAGACCGGTCCTCTATAAAGCAGAACACGTCCCACATAGCTGAACTTGCAGACAAGATAGAGGACCTGGAAAACCGGTCTCACCGACACAACGTCCGCGTCAGCGGCATACCAAGGGCCATTCAAGACCTACCAAACTATCTGAGAGATACCGTGGAGGCGATTTTTCCCAACCAGTCTGAAACTATGTGGGAAATTGAACGAGTTCATAGAGCTCCAGGAGGCACGAGGAGCCCGGATGCCCCTAAAGATGTCATAGTTAGATTCATGAGGCAGCAGGCGAGGGATCTACTACTATCTGCAACCAGGAAGATGCACACGGTGAAGGGGCCGGATGAGTCGCCCTGACAAATTCTATGCTGACCTGTCCCCAGAGACTCTTCACAAACGGAGACTGATGAAACCGTCAATTGCTATTCTTCTCCAGCACAAGATCCAATACCGCTGGAATTTTCCATTCACCCTCACCTTCACATCTCAAGGTGCAACCTACACCATCCGTACACCAGAAGACTGCTTGTCAGTGCTGAAGCGCTTACATCTATGTACGGAGGCCACAATGGAAGTGGGGCAGGAGCAACCTCTTCCGCCCATCCATAGGAGGCAGTGGACGCAGGTGACACCCCAGATCCAGGGCAAACAAGCCTACGTCTCCTGGTAACCAAGCAGCTTAATGGACAGTGCCAATGGCTTACAAAATAAGCACAAGACTAACACGGACAATGCTGGTCCCGCTGCGGAGGTCAAGTCAGGCTCCTGACCCAACTGGCCTCTCCTTCAGGGGACTCTGATAAAGGCTAAGTTCTCTGTTAAGGGCACATAGACCCATATTAAGGGCTTTTGATTTGTATTGAAAGAATGATTAAAGACCTAATCTGCTATTACTGTTATAGATTGCCAGGTTATTATGTTCCCCACTTTACGTGGATTAGATTTCTATTTACCATTTGGAGAAATTGATAAAAAAATGCTTTGTAGACTAAACGCTTAAAACACTTAACTCTGGTTTTCCATAGTTATATCACGAGAAAAGAGCTAATGGTTTCACCCTGTGGTCTAACTAAACGGATATTTCCCACTGAAGCACGACTGACTGTCTTTATTTGCAATTTGAAATATTAGCCACAGACCAACTGATAGTGCAGCTGTTGGCATCCGGGGCTCCTCCTTGCTCTCCCTCATACGAGATCACCTCTATGGTAAAGACTCATACACCTGGGGTCCCACAACGAGTTTTCAATGGCTCTGTCTAACTACACTCTAATAACCCATAATGTGCAGGGTTTCAATTTCCCTTTTAAGAGGCGGAAGGCTTTTGCATTCTATAAAAAACATAAACCTGCAGTTATTCTTATGCAGGAAACCCACTTCTCTCGTAATAACAAACCCAAATTCCTACATAGGGACTACCCCACCTATTTCCTGGCCATCCTCCTTACTAAGAGAGCTGGATGTGCAATCCTCTTACATAATTTTTTTCCATTTCAGGTAGAAAGTAACCTGGTTGACAAAGAGGGTAACTATGTAATGGTGACTGGTACTATTGGGGGGGTTAGAACGACTCTAGTTTCCCTATACTCTCACACTACTTCGCCCAACACAAATTTAATTTGGGATTCAATTGTTGAAAACAATTGAATCCCAAGACTTGGGAAGGTTGATAGTTGGGGGAGATCTAAACCTTACCTTGGACCCAACTCTGGATAGGTCAGGGAAGCCCGGTAAGAACAGAAGTCCCCGCAGAACCAAACAGATTGAGTCTTTGCTTGATAGCCTGGGGCTGGTCGATGCCTGGAGGGGTATGCACCCGGCTAAGAGAGAATATACATTCTATTCCCCAACCCATTTGACATATTCTAGAATTGATGCTATCTTGGTCGGCTCCCCCCTATATGACTTAATTTTGAGAACTGAGATTGTACCCTGCCCCTGGTCAGACCATGCCTTAGTACTCATGGAGATAGAGCTGGGGCCAAATTTACAACCCCCCTACACCTGGAGAATAGACGAATCCCTATTGACTAGTCTGAGTAGTGCGGAAGTAATTGCAAAGGACATAAAGCTATTCATTGAGACTAATGTCTCTCCTGAAACTGGAGCCGGCTGGCTCTGGGTTGCCCATAAGGCCTTTATTAGGGGAACGGCCATTAAGCTGGCCTCAACCCTAAGAAGAAACCTTGGACAAAAGGAGGCAGACCTTACATGGACACTAAAGGGTCTGGAAGAGGTAAATGAACAGAACCCTTCCCGCAGGGGACGCAGGTTAGTTGACAGGACAAGGCTTGAACTAGATGGCATACTATCGTACCATACTGAAAGGGCAATTGGGAAGATGAAACATCTATATTATTGGAAGGCAAATAAGCCTGATACAATGCTTGCTAGAAAACTAAATAATACATTTTCCCAACATAGAATATCCCATATTAGAAGGTCAGACGGTCAAATTTCCTGTAGCCCTAATGACATCCAGAAAACGTTTCAGGACTTTTACCAAACTATATACTCCTCCCAGTCCCATAGAAGTGAATCAGATATTGACTACTTTTGTACGGTCACAAGACCTCCCCAGGGTTCCGGACTACCACTTAGAAACACTAAACTCGGATGTGTCCCTAGGAAGTTAAATCGGCCATTATGGGTCTTAAGCTGGGCAAATCCCCGGGGCCAGATGGCTTCACCAATTTTTCGACAAAAAATTTGAACCCCTGCTTACCCCCTACCTAACGCCCTTATTTAACGCAATT
Source organism: Discoglossus pictus (assembly GCA_027410445.1). Taxonomy (NCBI): domain Eukaryota; kingdom Metazoa; phylum Chordata; class Amphibia; order Anura; family Alytidae; genus Discoglossus; species Discoglossus pictus. The sequence goes on along the minus strand of CM050167.1, from coordinate 142,762,334 downwards.
TTAAATGGGGAGTCCATGCCCCCCGAATTGAACCAGGCTGCTCTGGTGGTCTTTCCAAAGGAGGGCAGGGATAATCTAGAGGCCAAATACTATCGCCCTATTTCCTTGATCAATGGAGACGTAAAAATTCTGGCCAAAATCATGGCCAACCGTATCTCTAAATTCTTGCCAGATTTAATTCACAAGGACCAAGCGGGATTTATCCCCTTTAGGGAGGTCGGGGACAACGTCAGGAAGGTCTTAAACATCCAGCACCTAGCAAAAAAATCTAACATCCCATTATGCCTTTTAGCTCTAGACATAGAGAAGGCGTTTGACACCATGGAATGGTCATATATGTATAAAACACTAGACAAGTTCATATTTAAGGGACGTTTTATTATCCTGCTTAGAAGCTACTATGACTCCCCAATAGCCTATCTAAAGTTGCCAGGAGCACAAAAAGAGAATATCCAAATTCAAAGAGAGACTAGGCAAGGGTGCCCATTTTCGCCACTGTTATTCGCACTTGCCATGGAGCCATTAGCGCAGGCAATTAGAGCTAATCCAGACATTCAGGGGGTTTGGGTGGGACCCCAGCACCTTAAATGCTCGCTTTTTGTGGACGATTTATTATGTACCCTGTCCAGCCCCTCTAGTTCTATACCAGCTCTCATGTCAACTATCAAGGAGTTTAGTAAAGTCTCAGGCCTTAATTTGAATGTGGCGAAAACGGAAGCTTTGGGGATGGGTATGTCACAAACTGAGATCGATAAGCTTAAATCAGAATATAATTTCAGCTGGCCTACTCAGCATATAAAATACCTGGGAGTATAGATCACTTCCAATTTTGCCGACTTATACGGGGCAAATTTCCCCCCCTTGTACAAGTCCTTGACTGAAGATATGCAGAAGTGGGCGAACTTTCATATCTTATGGACGGGCCATATAGCTGCAGTAAAAATGGGCCAACTCCAGGTGTCGACTAAGCTCGGGTTTGTCTCCCTTATTATCAGCCACGTCCTTTCCACAAATCCTAAAAGACACAAGCTCCATCTCCAAATTTTGGTGGACCTCTAGAAACCTAGACCGGGTAGGGAACTGGGTACAAAACCACAGACTGCTGACTTACGACCAATTCTGTATGACCCACGATTTACCAGCCACGGAAATGTATAATTATTTGAAAATTAGAATTTGGGTCAGCAAAACTCTGAGAGAATTAGGACCCCCTAGGCCCTCCTGGATATCTGTTGTATGTAGAAGCCTCCCTCACATGAAAGGGGTATTGGGTTTGCTATAGGCATTTTTCGAGACTCCACCAGCAGCCAGAAACCTAAATTTATGAAACAATGGGAAAAGGACCTGGGGGTAGAATGGGATTGGGACAATTGGACGGAATCTTGCTCCAACCTCTCCAGAGGTTCCCTCAATGCAGCTCTGCTAGAGACGGTTGTTAAAGTACTGCACAGAGCCTACTGCACGCCCGATAAATTGCAGAGAGCAATAAATGCTTTAGGGGCTGCCAGCAAGTGGGGGATCACATTCACATTTGGTGGTAATGTCCAACTATACAGAAAACATGTAAACAATTAGCACAATTAGCCTCCACATTATTTCAAAAGGTGGTCTCGCCCTCTATGGAGTCATGCCTGTTGGGGGTGCACATCAAGTACCTTTCTCAATCTCAAAATAAACTATTCCAATTAATGGCACTGGCTTCCAAAATACACATAACTAGTAGATGGAAAAAAGAGACACTAAACTTTCAGGAGGTAGTCAAGAAGATCAATTACCTCTTTATCAATGAGAGATGAACTCATGTTATTATGGATAGTCTCCCCCAGTTTCTGGCAGTCTGGGAACCTTGGGTAGCGTCTTCATTAAGTGTTCCTTTGATGTAACATCCAAATTTTGGTTCAATGAAGGCAGGAGGGGGCATGGAGTAAGGAGTCCTGGAGGTTCTTCGGCTGCACAACCAAGGCAAAGGTCTTGTGATGAACAGTGTGGTATCTTAGTGAGGACTGTAAAAGACAAATTTAGTAGAGACCATTTTAGCTATTTTAGCCTATTTGGTTTATAAGTTTATATATTTCGTAAACAGCATTATGGTTTAACTATTTATTCCAATGTCTGTTCTTATGTGTTATCTCTACCTTTCTTTCTCTTACACTCTCAATCGTTGTTAATTTTACTGTGCAATATGTTCTACTTTGATAGAAATGTTAAGTTATTATACATGATACTTCATAACTAAAAATTTTAAATAAGAAGGTGTAGTCAGTTAATCATTGGCTAATGTTTGTCGTGTGAACCTGTATAAATTGACTGACAGAATTGCTGATCAATATGTTTTATATGTTGTTGTGAACCTTCTAATAAAGAAATATTTTTTTTTTAAATGGCGGGGCAATAAAAAAGTGTTGAAATGCTGTTTGTCACACAATGTGAGTGTACTGTGTGCCTCAACTATATGACAATAAAGCCTTCTGATTGGTTTACATAAAGATTGACAGGTGCCTTATCCAATTAGAGTGGGATTTTGGGGTGTATCCCTTTCTGATTGGCTCACACGTTGGCGAATTCTGATTGGCTGAATTTGATAGACAGCGTTTTCAGCCAATCAGAAGCCACCATTGACAATTTTCTTCTGGAAAACTCTGTAGGAGGCTCATTAGCGTCGGGGAGGTCCGCGAGTGCGGTGCTCCTTTATTTTTTTTTATTTTTTTTTATTTTAGAGCGCGGACTGTTCGAGGACGGGGCAGAAGAGGAGGAGGCCAGGGACATCGCGGGGAGGTAAGTACAATGTATATTATGCTTATTTTACGTTTTTTTTTATGTTTATGTATGTTGTACTAATGTAATGAAGAAGAAAAGAAGAAGGATGGGGACATGCTGGTAAGGTGAGTAGAATATTTAGAATATTTAGAATGTTTATTTATTTTATGTAAATGTGTTGTACTAATTTATTCTGTGAGAATTAGGACCCCCTAGGCCCTCCTGGATATCTGTTGTATGTAGAAGCCTCCCTCACATAAAAGGGTGAGGGAGGCTTCTACATTGCTGATCTGAAGGGACATCTGCAAAGGTAAGCGGTCTTAATTATTTTATTTTAGCTTAGAATTAGGGTTTGTATGTAGAGATAGCATTTATTGTATGTTAGATAGGGGTATGTATTTTAGATAGTTAGGATTTATTGTATGTTAGGAATATGTATTTTACTTTTATTTTTATTTATTTTTAATTAAGATTTGTATTAAATTTTTCAAATGACAAAAATACACAAAACAAACAAGACTATGCCTGGTAATTTTAAACAAAAAATTTAAAATCATTATTTTACAATAACAACAATAGAAAAACATAAAAAACTAAAAACAGATATAGCCTCATTCGCAACACAATCACACCACATTCATAATCTATATTAGTACCCAGATGAGGGTCAAAAAGAATCTCATCTAGACTTGTTTACCAACCATTTAGATTTATGTTGATTAATAATTTTGCCAGAGTCATAGAGATTTTCTAAATCTCTAATATAGTAAATTTTTTGATATACTTCAACCCAACTAGGAGGGTTGGGTTGTTTCCATCTACGAATAATGGTAGATTTGACTGTGGAACAAATCTGAACAATTAACGCAAGTTCTCTAGTTTTAAGAGCGTCCAAAAAAATGTGGAATAGACAAACCTGTGGGGTACAACAGATAGTCTTTTTTAATGTAACTGAAATAAATTCAAAGCATTTAACCCATAAAGGTTTAATAAAAGGACAATCCCACCAAATGTGGAGTTGATTGCCAATACCCCCACAATTTCTTTAAGGACCCATAAGTTGGGAAATTTGAATTTTCATTGCAGCAGGGGGTCCCCCACTGCAAGAGTTAATGTGGGGTTAATCAGGGACCCCCACTGTGAGGGTTAATGTGGGGTTAATGCAGGTTTCCAAGTTTATCTCGGATCCCTTCTTAGGTAAGTTGTACGTGGCTGGGCGGTGGCGTGTAGCCTCGTTTTCATTTATTTCGGCAGTCATTTTTTTCCTCGCTTAGCCGTTTTTTGGGGTGCCAAAACGGTGGAATTTGGGGTTAAATTCGAGTTTAAACTCACTTCCAGATGTCCTGGCTGTCCCCCCGTGCTGTGGGTGAGTGCTTTTTTTTAAATTATTGTTTTTTTTTGTGTGTTTTTGTGCTTGCGCGGTTCAGGGGTTTAGTGCGGTGTTTTGCGAGACACAGGGGAGGGAGAGGAGGAGGGGAAGGAGAGGACTAAGTGTTGCGAATTTAGAGGTGTGTGGGGTTGTGTTGTTTGCAACTCATGCACCGTAAAGCCTCCACCTTCCGCAAATGCGGCACCTCGATTTAGCACATGTTAAAGGATAACCATGATATCAGCAATCGGGGAAAATACCCATTAATATGGAGGGGACACAAAGGTTAGCAGACAGATTCAACGTTACTTACTTTAGACACAAGAATCTGTTCTCAGATTGATATTCACTAGTATTCACTAGTGCATATAATAATGCTGGCTGTCATTAACATGCTATTGTCAGACTTTGCAAGTTTACCTAGTGGTCAGTCTGTGAACTGCAGTATTTTGCTTTTTTAAGCTATAAACTAAGTTTGAGGGTAAACTTAGTCCAAAAAGAGGCGCCCCTCACAGAGAGGTGCCCCTAGGCAGCTGCCTAGTTGGCCTAATGGGTTATCCGGCCATGCTCCAAAGAGGTCACTACAGATACTGCAAGCTAATTTTATATTGCAACCTTGGACCCAAATATCATTACCTATTGGTGTGTAGTTCTGTTTTTACTGATTACCATATGGAAATAAACATTTTGTGTAGCCACACAGACAGTAACAGAGTATGTAAATTCAGAAGGCGTGTAAAAATGTATAACCAGGCAGTTATTTAAATTACAAAGGAGGGATAGTTATCTCTCCAGTGAGTAGGCTTTAGATTTATTTTAACAGCATGTAATAAATGCTATGTTTTAGATATAAGGGTTATTATTTACAGTTGTTCTGCCTTTAACATCAGTCTGGACTAAGCACCAGAGAAGGGGCCCTACCAACTAACCTGATTTCCATCTGCAAGTATTACTAACCATTAGCTAGTTATCAGGATATCTCACTGGCCATGACCATTAATAATGATGTGTCATCTCACAATAAATGCTTAGCTGTGACCAGCGTCAGTGGTCCAGATGCACTATCACCTTCACCATCTGATATTGTTAATCAACATTGATATCACATTCATCAGCTATACAGCTGTTAGCACATGTTAAGGGATACTCATGATATCAACAATATAAGAAAATACCCATTAATACGAAGAGGATACAAAGGTCAGCAGCCAGATTTAAAGTTACTTACATCAGACACAAGGATCTGTTGTCAGATTGATATTGAGGACAGTATCACATGCTTCACTAGTGCATATATTAATGCTGGCTGTTATTAACATGCCATTGTGAGATTTGGCAAGTCCACCTAGTGGTCAGTCTTGTCTTATATATCTGGATATATGTTAGATTTAATATTGTGGGAGCTACATGTTAAGGTGGGGATGTCATTGAAGGAATGACCACCTGAGAGGCACTGGGAAACATTAATACATTTCCTTCACAATGCTTGCAGATGCAGAAGATGCCTTCATGGACCTGAATTGTGCCTAAAACAAAGAAAAACAATAACCTGCAAAACAAGGCCTTAAAAAAAGATAGGGACTGCAGCATGTCTTTCTCAGTAACGATCAATTGGTGACATGTTAAGCAGAACCCTACGTGTCCACAGAGAAAGGGATCATGGACCATGTGATGGGAGGTAGCCACCTGCAAACAAAATATCACCATCACATAGGCCAAGATCCAAGACTCTGTAGCCAGGCTAGATTAGGTTAACATTTGGACCAATAGATTATCACTGAGAAGTGCTGTTGAGAAGAAACAAAAATATGTGCAACCCCTATATCCGCCGCTGTCTCACAGGTGCTGGGAGTGGGGTGCAGGGGGGGGCATCTTCCCATGAGGCAGCGGCACAAGCAGTGGTGGTGCTGGTGGCGGTGGTGGAGGAGAGGAGGGGCTGGGCTGCATGGGGAACGCTTATGGGGTGGATGAGGCAGGGCTGGGGACAAGAGCGCAGCGAACTGCATCCGTTGACACCTGCTGTACAGTGCTCTGTGCCACCCCCATCCTGAACAGCCCGGCAAGGTACGAGTCATGATATGGTGCCTCCTCTCCTCCGTATTGCGCCTGGCCAGGCTGCTCATAAGCTGCCGGTAATAGGAGGAGATACTGGCCTGGATCCCTTGCAGACAAACAGAAATTCAATTCTTGGGGTATGAAATAACTCCTAAAGGTTTAAGTATGGACGGAAGTAAAATTAAAGCTGTGCTGGACTGGCCCATCCCCAAGAATGAAAAAGATATTCAGAGATTTGTGGGGTTTGCCAATTTTTACAGGCGTTTCATTAAGAATTTCTCTGCCGTTATTACACCGATCACTGAACTTAAACGTAAAGGGACTACTTTTCAGTGGTCCGATAAGGCTGATACTGCATTCTCCCGATTAAAGACTCTGTTTACATCTGCCCCTGTCCTGGTACATCCTCAGGCGGAATTACCATTTATTGTGGAAGTTGATGCTTCTGATTCAGCTGTTGGTGCTATACTGTCTCAAAGGACTGGACCTAAGATGCTGTTACATCCGTGTGCCTTCTATTCCCGTCAGATGGTGCCAGCAGAAAGAAACTATGACATAGGGAATAAAGAACTATTGGCTATAAAAACTGCCTTCACTGAATGAAGACATCTCTTGGAGGGAACTACCCATCCAATTACTGTCCTCACAGATCACAAAAATCTGGAATGTATTCGATCAGCTAAGAGACTGTCAGCCAGACAAGCACGCTGGTCCCTATTCTTCTCGAGGTTTAATTTTTTGGTTACATACCGTCCTGGCTCCAAGAATGGTAAGGCGGATGCCTTGTCTAGAATAGCTGACCCCCTCCTTACTACCGTAACCAAGACCACCATCTTGCCGGAGGATATATTTATTGGAGTTACATTTCCTTCTGATCTGATGTCTCGCATTAAAAAGGGCTACGCTGAAGACCCAGTTCTTCGTGATCCTCCTCGTGATCTCCATATGACGATGCTTAATGGGTTTTGGATTTTTCAACAACGTCTGTTTGCTCCGGAGTCAGTGCGACTGGACCTTTTACGTCTCTACCATGACCGAAAACCAGCAGGTCATCCAGGAATCTGAAAGACACAAGAGTTACTCGCCCAATCCTTTTGGTGGCCGAACTATTATGAGGATGTTAAGAAGTATGTGTCCTCTTGTGATGTATGTGCCAGACATAAGACTCCTCGCTCATCTCCTGTTGGCTTGCTTCAGCCTCTTCCGATTCCTCATCGTCCCTGGGGATCTATATTCATGGACTTTATTGTGGAACTACCTCCCTCTAAGGAACACACTACCATTCTTGTTGTTGTGGACAGGTTAACTAAGATGGGTCATTTCATACCAGTTCGTGGTCTCCCTTCAGCTAAACAGACGGCTGACCTGGTTATTCGGGAAATATTTTGCTTGCATGGAGTACCTGATGAAGTAGTTTCTGACAGGGGAGTGCAGTTTACATCTCGTTTTTGGAAACATTTTTGCTCTAATCTAGGTATTAATGTAAATCTGTCGTCAGCTTTTCATCCACAAAGTAATGGACAGACTGAGCGAACCAACCAGACTTTAGAGCAATATTTGCGGTGCTATATTAGTTACCTGCAGGATGACTGGCTGGATTTTCTACCCACGGCGGAGTTTGCCTATAACAATGCCCAACACTGCTCCACTTCTCTTTTGCCAACTATGGTTACCATCCAACCTTTCTAGTGAGTCTCCCAATTACTACTTCCATTCCTGCAGTCACTGATCGGCTAACCACCTTACGAGATTCCCAAAACCTGTTGAAGGAGACTCTTTCGGAGGCTCAGGAATGTTACAAGAGAGCTGCTGATAGGCATAGAACGGAGGCCCCAGTTTATCATGTTGGTGACAAGGTTTGGCTGTCAACAAGGAATCTTAAGCTTAGGGTTCCTTCTCATAAATTGGGTCAGAGGTTCATCGGACCTTTTGAGATCATCGCTCAGATCAATGCTGTCACTTTTCATTTGCAACTTCCAGATTCCATGAGAATACATCCAGTGTTTCACGTTGCACTGCTGAAACCTTTCCATGACAACACTTTCCCTGGTCGGCAGTATCTGGTTCATTGGAAAGGCTATGGTGAGGAGGATAGTTCGTGGGAACCAGTGGACAATATTCACGCTCCTGATCTTCTTCGGTCTATTCATGTGCAGTACCCTGTTAAACCGGGTAATAGGGCGTCCAGAGGCTGCACCTATAGAGGCGGGGGTAATGTGAGGAATTGACTCTGCTGGGTTTTGAACCCTGGTCCCCAGGCCTCTGAACCTCTTCCCTACCACTGCGCCAGCCTGCCTTTGTGAATTTCCTTGAGATCTGATAAACCTTGACTCTGCTAGCAATAGTATCAGTGACTAGTCTCTTCAGCTGTGTCTGGTCAGGTGTCTGGTCCTTGGCCTATATAAGGCACTTCCTGTCTATGTACCTTGCCAGATTATTGTGGTTCCTGTTCCCTTCAATAAAGCTTGTTCCTGTTTCACCTATAAGTTGCTGAATTGGATCATTGCTGACCAAGGCTGCTGGTCTTCAAAACCTTGTGATTCCTATATCATTACAAGTACGCTCTTAGTTCCATTATATATACAGTCAGTTAACCGTGTCTGTGTCACAATTTGGCGTAGTTAGATAGCCCACACACAGTCCATGGAGCCAGTTTAGCAATACCATAGTTTGGATCGCCCCAGGTAGATTTTGGGCTAACCTGTGGGAATCCGGCTGGTGCTGACTTGTGTTAGCAATCAGGAGTGGGCAAAGTGTCCAGCATTAAGCGCTTTAGCAGTAATCCTGAGCGTGGCTCTGGGTTGAATGACAGTGCAGGTGACAGTTACTTCGAGTCACGCTCTGGCCAGCGCTGTGCACAACAGTGTTATGCACACCGGCATGCGGCGACGTCTGGTGTGGTCTGGGAGGGGAGGTGGGAGGCCTGGGGGGGATGTGTGGGGGTTAGGGGGGATGTGTGGGGGATCAGGGTGGGGGGGCCTAAAGGGGGAGATGTGGGGGATTGTGGTGTGGGTCCTGGGGGGAGAAGAGGGGTGCTGGTCCTGGGGGGTGGGGTGGGGGATCTTGGGGGTCCTTGGAGGAGAGATGGGAGATCAGGATGGGGGACCTTGGGGGGGATCAGAGTGGGGGACCTGGGGGAGGGAGGAATCAGAATGGGGGACCTGGGGGGGGAGATCAGAATGGGGGACCTGATTATGTGACAAATATTGACATAATCAGACCACCAGGGAGTTTAAAGGTATGTGGTGCCCAAACTTTATTAGCCCCGTTCACACACACATTAATCACACATAACATATCTTATAATATATTATTTTTCCTTCCGTACAGGGAGGCTTATATTTGGGGTTTTCCTCCCCATGCATACATGATACATAGCACATTTTGTACAACTTATCAAAATATCAAGAACATACATAACTAGGAGGTATAATAATCTTTGTAGTGTAGGAGGCCAGTGGCTATTTTAGGGTTTGGAAAGAGATCTCACATTCAGGGGTCCAAGTGATAATCTGGCCAGGTAGCAATCCCCCCACTCACTGACACTTTTCTGGCCTAATAGTCAGCCTTGCATTTTGGATCCTGTTCAATATACACTGTATGTGTGTGACATGTTTGTCCAATGAGGTATTAAAGATGGCAATGTCATTGAGATATGCTTGGCCAAAAGGAAGAGAACCTTGGATTATTTGATCTACCAATCATTGGAAAGTACATGAGGCATTTTTCATCCCAAGTGGCATCACTGTGAGCTGATATAGCCCATAGGGAGTAATAGAAGCCAAGTTTCTTTTGTCGAATGAGCTAAGAATATTTGCCAATAGCCAATAGCCTTCGATAGATCCAATGTAGTCAGATTGGCAGCCCTCCTAAGCAAACTAGAAGCTCCTCCATTCTAGGAATGGGATAAGCATCAGTCTTGGTCTTATCATTTACTTGCTATAATCTACGCAAAACTGGGTAGTCTCATCCTTTTTGGGGACTAAGACTACTGGGGAAGCCCTGGGTCTGCTATATGGCTCAATGATCTTAAGTTGGAGCATCTTGTTTAACTCATTATGAATACTGTCCCTTACTGCCTCGGGGACCCTATATGCGGGCTGTTTTAATAAGAGAGAGGTGAGTGAGGAGAGAGAGGTGAGTGAGGTAAGAAAGGTGTGAGGAGAAAGAGGTAAGAGGTTGCTACCATATTAAAGTTACAAGCAGCCCCTCTCTTCCTTATTCATACATGTATATAAAAATCACATAGAATCACTCCACTGGTGCAATTGAAAAAATATGGAATACACACACACAAACACAATCATAAATATGTACAGTTAAATCCCAAGTGAGACAGTTTGTAAAGAAAGAATGGCCACTAAATATTTCTTTTTTTTTAAGTTTATTAATGTTTATTTTGACATTTTTTCATGCACAAAAATTTTTTCCTACACTACTGATTTTCCTCAGATGCATTCATCATTCATAATCCAGGAAACTAAAATATGTCTTTAAATACCATTAAAAGTAGATGCTTTTCTGATTGGCCCAGGGACTTTAGGCAGTGACCAACTTGAAAGCACCCGTCCGATCAGCGTTACCATCAGGAGCAAGAAGGAGCCAAGAAGAGCCGGCCAGGACTCGCTCAGCACTGCAGCAGCCTGGAGCAGGCTGGATCATGTCTGCCAGAGGACAGCTGGCCTGAGAGGCTGATCTGGACCCAATTACAAACTATTTTAACTGGCATATTACTGTTGCCTCTAGCCACTATTACAAGCCATTATTGCAAGCTAACTAAACCATTTTAAAATACTATATGACTTTAATTCTGTAGTGTGCTGTAATGTTTTATATTGTGTTTTTATTTTATTGTAATGGCATAATTAGTATTTGAATATTATTATTATATTACTGTATGTTTTACTATGCTGTATTACACTGTATTGTGAGGGGCTGACGACCACTTTATTTGTGACCTGTTCAAATTAGCTTTTCCCACCTTGCTCTGCTCCTGTGTATGTTCCCCAGCGCCAGTAATTCTGGGTGACCAGAACCCTGCATCTCCCAGTTGCTCCTATCCATCTCCTGATTGGCTTCTGCCAATAATGCTCAGCCAACAAGGGCACTGCCTACATAGGCTGTCTGCCATAGACCCACCCCCAAGATGAAAAATCCTAACCCACGTTTTCCACTGCCTCCTGACGAACCGATCAAAAACATGTCTACGTAGGCATATCCCCTATAGGCTGCTTCCAAGACAGGCAGGGAATTTGAATGTGTTCAGTCCCCTAAAATGCAAATTTGTCAAAATCGGTTGTTCTATACTGTATAAATAGCCTGCAAATAAATCATGTTCTTTCTGGGACACACAGAAATGGTGGGTTTCATTTAGTGTGAAGGATTTTATTACTTTGATTGGGCTATAATCACTTTGGTACCCTAAACCTCTGCTGCTACCCTGGAAGAAAGAATTGAAGAACCGGATTGGAATCTGCGGGTAGGATTGGTCTAAGTCATATACTTGGTTGACCCTTAACCTAGTCCATTTACTCCCTGTGTGCCCCCGGGATGTTGTGTGTGAATTATAGCAAGGCAGTTTTGAATCTCTTAGGAACCAACAGCAGTTTTTTTTTTATTTCAATTAGTTCAGAATTACCTTTACCATATGCTTATTTTGTATAATAAGCCTGATTCCTAGTTATAGAGAGCACCAACATTATCTATCTCTCCTGTACCAGCTTTTTTCTAAAGTAATGTTGTCTCCTAATTCTTTCTTACATTTCTCTAAACTGGCCCCAACGTGTTACCCTTGCCTTAATTATGTACAGTTGTGCTCAAAAGTTTGCATACCCTTGTAAGCATTTGGCATGTATTTTTAAAATATGACAGATCATGAAAAAAAAAACTATTTTATTGAATGATAGTGATCATATGATGCCATTTATTATCACATAGTTGTCCTTTTTAAATCATAATGATAACAGAAATCACCCAAATGGCCCTGATCAAAAGTTTACATACCCTTGAATGTTTGGCCTTGTTACAGACACACAAGGTGACACTCTGGTTTAAATGGAAATAAAAGGTTAATTTCCCACAAATTGCATTTAGTGTTTGTGTATAAATAGTCAATGAGTTTGTTAGCTCTCACGTGGATGCACTGAGCAGGTTAGATACTGAGCCATGGGGTGCAGAAAAGAACTGTCAAAACCTGCGTAACAAGGTGATGGAACTTCATAAAGATGGAAAAGGCTATAAAAAGATATCCAAAGCCTTGAAAATGCCAGTCAGTACTGTTCAACCACTTATTAAGAAGTGGAAAATGTAGGGATATCTTGATACCAAGCCAAGGTCAGGTAGACCAAGAAAGATTTCAGCCACAACTGCCAGAAGAATTATTCAGAATACAAAGAAAACCGCACAGGTAACTCAGGAAAAATACATGCTGTCTGGAAAAAAATGGTGTGGTTGTTTCAAGGAGCACAATACGACAATACTTGAACAAAATGTGCTGTGTGGTCAAGTTGCCAGAAAAAAAAGCCTTTCCTGCCCAATGCCACAGCTTCTGGCACACTGTAATTTGGAGTGACGAGACTAAAATAGAGCTTTATGGTCACAACCATAAGCGCTATTTTAGGAGAGGATTCAACAAGGCCTATAGTGAAAAGAATGCCAGCCTCACTGTGAAGCATGGTGATGGCTCACTGATGTATTTTTTGGGGGATAAAAAGCACTAAAGGCACAAGAAATCTTGTGAAAATTGATGGCAAGATGAATGCAGCATGTTATCAGAAAAAACTGGCAGACAATTTGCATTCTTCTGCATGAAGGCTGTGCATGGAACGCTCTTGGACTTTCCAGCATGACAAAGACCCTAAGCACAAGGCCAAGTTGACCCTCCAGTGGTTACAGCAGAAAATGGTGAAGGTTGTGGAGTGGCCATCACAGTCTCCTGACCTTAATATCATGGAGCCAGTCTGGAGAGATCTCAAACATGCGGTTCATGCAAGACGACCACAGACTTTGCATGACTTGGAGGCATTTTGTCAAGACGAATGGGCAGCTATACCATCTGAAAGAATTTGGGAACTCATAGACTACTATTACAAAAGACTGCACGCTGTCATTCATGCTAAAGGGGGCAATACACCATATTAAAGGCATATATAAGTGAGCTGGATTATGAATGCATCTGATAGAGCAGAATTAGTAGTTTATGAAAACATGTGTTTTATAGAAAAGTTCAGTTTACTTACAAAGTTATTTGCACAGGAGTCATATCCAGCTGTTCACACCCACATAACACTTACATAAGCCAGGTACACACAGGAAATACAGCAGGGTACATATTTTGACCTTTCTGGTACAGAGCACAGGAAGTAACTGTTGCAGTTCTTGTACTAAGCACACCAGAAAATACTGAGGTGAAGAGTGATACAATGTATTAGCCTGCTTCTGAATTTGAATGTTATGCTAATTCAGGTGGGATTTTCTAGGGGTGTACACAATCACATGTAAATTCCAAAAAACATAGGAAATGTCGCTAACTTCAAGGTAAGCTAATTAATGTTTATTTTGGTATATTCTCATGCACAAAAATGTTTTCATACACTACTAATTCTACTCTATCAGATGCATTTATAATCCAACTCACTTACATATTCCTTTAAGAACTAAGGGTATGCAAACTGTTGAACAGGGTCATTTCATTTTTTTCTTTGCCATGTTTTGTTTTATGATTGTGCCATTCTGTTATCACCTACAGATGAATATGAATCCCCAGACGGGGTGGGGCCTGCAGGGCCAAAGCAAGCAGGGACCAGAGGGGTTCCTCTGGTAGGTCAGGTGTTAATCATCTTAGGAAGGCTGCTGGGAGTCACTACTCCCCAGAACTGTTGGGCTTTTAAGGTCTGGAGACTGGACACCTACATACACTAGCTACATTGGCCATGGACTAAGGCTATTATAATGGCCATAAATATGTTTCTAATAAAGGACTATATCACTTTGTTATGGGTATAGGAACAAAATATGAAGAGAAGTCTGTCCACGCCACGGAAGCTGCTAGCATGAGCAGCTAGCAGGCATTTTGAGCCAGACCACAGTGGTGCAGAGAACGCTGAGATTCCTGCCGGAACTTTATGGGAGTACAGAAAGCTGTCCTTGCTTCACCCTAAGCATGCCTTTCTAGATTGAGAAGAGGGAGCAACAAAGCACACACATTTGCAAATGAGCCCCACAAGCAAAGGAGAGGCCAGGAGAGTTCACAACCCTCCCTCCCAGCGGGGACATCAGGAGAGATACAGGAGTTTTTCTTCACTCCCACAGCACCCGCCGTGCACACCAGCTATACCCGGATGACTGACTAAGCCATTCCAGGGGGGTTGTAAGGAGGCTGTGAAATTGTTTTAGCCTGTTATTCTGATCAGACCCCCAAGGTTTGAACCTGTGTTCCCCTATAGCTTTGTCAGCACTCACCTGTTTAGGGAAAAGACACATACCAAGTGCTCAGTATTAGAGCAGGGGGAAGAGAAATACGTGAGCAGTCACTATGTTTATTGCAATATACAGTACACAGCAATACATAGTCCTCAATAGCCTATGTTGAATTACAAAACTACTGCAAGATAACAGATTGGGACTATGAGTATAAAAAGTTACAAGCCCCTTTGAACCCCAAGGGGAAGAGACTGGAAGGTCCAACCAAGCAAAACTGTGGGACTGTCATTTCTGCTATTAGCAGGTTTATTTCTTCCCTACAGAGTCATAGCAACACAGAGATGTTGTGGATCCCCGTTGCCTGAATACCTTTGACATAGACAAGGTACAGAAGAAGAAAAACTCCCATGTATTAAAGGAATAGTAGGCAAAAGGGTTGTGAAGATTCAATTTAAGGATCAATTATTGAGTTCTATTATAGAGATGTACGTCTCGCTCCTGTTGGAATAGATTTCAGGCATTAAAAATTGTCTAATTCATAAAAAGGTTTAGACATCTACAACACCTTTTTATGGAATGTGAGATCTATTGACTGAGATGGTTATATAACTGGTCAAATACATCTCTTTTATCTCCTTAGTCTCTGCTTGTTATGACAGCCAGTTACTGGTTAAGCTATTGAATTTACTACAATATACAGTCCACAAAAAATCTGGATGTAACACACAGACTTTGTAAAACTAATTCTGCTTGCAATACTCACTGTGCGTCATCAAGAATTCAGGTGGGATTTTCTAGGGGTGTACACAATCACATGTAAATTCCAAAAAACATAGGAAATGTCGCTAACTTCAAGGTAAGCTAATTAATGTTTATTTTGGTATATTCTCATGCACAAAAATGTTTTCATACACTACTAATTCTACTCTATCAGATGCATTTATAATCCAACTCACTTACATATTCCTTTAAGAACTAAGGGTATGCAAACTGTTGAACAGGGTCATTTCATTTTTTTCTTTGCCATGTTTTGTTTTATGATTGTGCCATTCTGTTATCACCTACAGATGAATATGAATCCCCAGACGGGGTGGGGCCTGCAGGGCCAAAGCAAGCAGGGACCAGAGGGGTTCCTCTGGTAGGTCAGGTGTTAATCATCTTAGGAAGGCTGCTGGGAGTCACTACTCCCCAGAACTGTTGGGCTTTTAAGGTCTGGAGACTGGACACCTACATACACTAGCTACATTGGCCATGGACTAAGGCTATTATAATGGCCATAAATATGTTTCTAATAAAGGACTATATCACTTTGTTATGGGTATAGGAACAAAATATGAAGAGAAGTCTGTCCACGCCACGGAAGCTGCTAGCATGAGCAGCTAGCAGGCATTTTGAGCCAGACCACAGTGGTGCAGAGAACGCTGAGATTCCTGCCGGAACTTTATGGGAGTACAGAAAGCTGTCCTTGCTTCACCCTAAGCATGCCTTTCTAGATTGAGAAGAGGGAGCAACAAAGCACACACATTTGCAAATGAGCCCCACAAGCAAAGGAGAGGCCAGGAGAGTTCACAACCCTCCCTCCCAGCGGGGACATCAGGAGAGATACAGGAGTTTTTCTTCACTCCCACAGCACCCGCCGTGCACACCAGCTATACCCGGATGACTGACTAAGCCATTCCAGGGGGGTTGTAAGGAGGCTGTGAAATTGTTTTAGCCTGTTATTCTGATCAGACCCCCAAGGTTTGAACCTGTGTTCCCCTATAGCTTTGTCAGCACTCACCTGTTTAGGGAAAAGACACATACCAAGTGCTCAGTATTAGAGCAGGGGGAAGAGAAATACGTGAGCAGTCACTATGTTTATTGCAATATACAGTACACAGCAATACATAGTCCTCAGTAGCCTATGTTGAATTACAAAACTACTGCAAGATAACAGATTGGGACTATGAGTATAAAAAGTTACAAGCCCCTTTGAACCCCAAGGGGAAGAGACTGGAAGGTCCAACCAAGCAAAACTGTGGGACTGTCATTTCTGCTATTAGCAGGTTTATTTCTTCCCTACAGAGTCATAGCAACACAGAGATGTTGTGGATCCCCGTTGCCTGAATACCTTTGACATAGACAAGGTACAGAAGAAGAAAAACTCCCATGTATTAAAGGAATAGTAGGCAAAAGGGTTGTGAAGATTCAATTTAAGGATCAATTATTGAGTTCTATTATAGAGTTGTACGTCTCGCTCCTGTTGGAATAGATTTCAGGCATTAAAAATTGTCTAATTCATAAAAAGGTTTAGACATCTACAACACCTTTTTATGGAATGTGAGATCTATTGACTGAGATGGTTATATAACTGGTCAAATACATCTCTTTTATCTCCTTAGTCTCTGCTTGTTATGACAGCCAGTTACTGGTTAAGCTATTGAATTTACTACAATATACAGTCCACAAAAAATCTGGATGTAACACACAGACTTTGTAAAACTAATTCTGCTTGCAATACTCACTGTGCGTCATCAAGAGACCTATAGTGAAATTAAGTTTCCATATACTTACTCTGTCACATCCGAGCCTTTTGATCTCTATTGCTCAACTTCCCTCTGCGTTTATCAATAGCAGCATAAAAAAAAAAAAAGACATTTCTTAAAGTAGTGAATAAGTAGAACTCTCACCAATTAACTATTACCACCTAGCTATTGAGACAAAAGGAGCTCCAATATATTTTCCTTGCCTAGGCATTTGAGAATATCTCAGCATTTTGAGCTATAACACTTTTGGCCGTACTTTAATTCTTGTTGCAAATTGGCAAATTTCAGCACTCTGTAACAATAAATTAGGTAATTTTGATTATCTCAGCACGGCGCAATAATATTTATGGTCACTTGTAATATCTCAGTACTAGCCAATTGTATTGGTGACAATGTGGGTTATCTCAGCATTTTGCAATAATATTTATGGTTACTGGGTTTATCTCAGTAATGTGCAATCATATCTGAGGCAACTCAGACTACCTCAGAATTGTGCAATATAAGAGGTTGCAACTTGGAACATCTTAGCACTGTGCATTAACATGTGTTGTAAATTGGATCACTATAACATAGTGCAATAATATCCATGATTAATGAATATTCCTCAGGACTGTGCAATAATATTGGAGGCAACATTTTACATCTCATCATTGCATAATACCAGTGGCGGCAATTGGGAACACCTCAGCATTGTGCATTGATAATTGTGGCAATTTGGAATATTATATCATCTGGCTAGAATATCTGGGGTTATTGACTATACCTCATTACTATGCAAGATCAATTGAGGAAATTAGGAATTCTCCAGTATCATGTAATATATTATTGGGGGAAATCTGGATCCTTTTTGCATTGACAGTTGTGGCGACTCGGAATATCACAGCACGGTGTAACAATATTTTTGTTTTTACTAGGTATATCTCAGTTCCGTGCAATAATATTTGAGGAAACTCAGAATATCTGAATACTGTGCAATATCCCTGGTGGAAACTTGGAACTTTATAATATTGTCCATTAATATTTCGTGCAACCAGAAATTTAACACCATTGTGTATTAATATAATAGGTAACTCGGAATTTTACAGCTTTGTCCAAATAACGTATGAATCCGTTTGGATGGGATAAATACTGAACTATAGCATTTGTGACAACTGGGAATATGCCAGTTGGGTGCAATAAGCTTGTTACAATTTACATCTCAGTATCACGTATCAGTATCATTTGCAATCTGATATGTGTTACAATTTGGAACATTATAACATTTGTGAAAATATCCAGGACTGTGCAATAATATTTCAGGTTACTTTGTACATTTTAGCACTGTGCAATCTCATTTATTGCAATTTGGAACACTTCAGTACTGTACATTGATATATGTGGCTATTTGGAATATTATAACATCTTGTAATAATATTTGTCGTTATTGAGTATAACTCAGTGCTATGTAAGAATATCCGAGACAATCTGGAATATTTTAGCATTGATATTTGTGGTGTCTTGGAACAACATAGCACGGTGCAGCAATCACTCTGGTTACTGGGTATATATCAGTATTGAGCTATAATATCTGAAGTAACCTGAAATATCTCAACACTGTACAATATTACTGGTGGTATTTCAAAACACTCTAACTTTGTGCATTAATATTTCTATTAATCAGACATTTTACACCATTATACATCAATATTTCAGACAACTTAGAATTCTACAGCCCTCTCCAATAATATTGTAATCTGCCTGGAATGGATCAGGGCTGAGCTATATTATTTGAGATAACTGGGAATATCCCAGCCAGGTGTAATAACATTTCGTATAACCTACAACATCTTAGTACTACGTAAAAACATATTTTCCAATTTGGAATATTTTAGCATTGAACATCAATATTAGGCGCAATTTAGTTTACATAGTATAATGTTAAACTAAAGAGGTTAATTTTGGACCCTTTTGCATCAATATTTGAGGTAATTTGGAATGTATTAGCATTCTGTAAAAAGTTACTTGGAACATCTCTGCAATTTGTAATAATTTGTTATAACTTTGTATTTGGTAAAAATATTTATGTTATATGGTAAATTCTGCGCACTGTATATTACTATTTGCTGTAACTTGTATTAACCTGTGAAGGAGCACAAAAAATTGCGTTATCCTGGGATACTAAGTGCTGAGACACACAGAATATTCCAGTATAAAACAATAATATAGCGTCAATTTTGATTATTTAAAACTTTTGAAATAATATTGGTAAAAATTATTTGGTATAATTTTGCAGTTCTTTGCAACAATAATGTTAATAAGCAGAAATAACTTGTCATTATCTAAAAACATATGGAACATTATGTAATATTTTAGCTCTATATATGGCTAATTAAATATTGCATTGTGATAACTCTGAATATTTTGACACACTGTGACAACAATAGAATTGATAACAGTACACAACAGAAAGAGCTTTAGATATAAATGACTGATAAGGTAAATTAGACGTAATTGTTAAATTCTTTCTCGAAAGACTGATATAACTTCTTTCAATAAGACAGATTAGTCTGATATATATTGGATAAAACTAATAAATACAATTTTCACAAATTACCAAAATGAAAAGGGATAATCATAACCCTAAAACAAAAACTAGAGAAAAGAAAAACTCAATGGCTAAAACACAAGTATGTTTTTTTTCCCCGGAAATAAAAACAAAGATCTAGAAAAGACCTAACTGGAGGAAGAAGCCATAGGTAAATTAGACCAATCAGGTAATCAGACTAGTTTATAAGATGGTACAGAATTTGAAGAAAGCCATATCTCACTCAAATCTGACAAAGAAAGACTTACAACTACAAGTTTGAAAATAATATTAGCAGAATTTAAAAACTCTTTGCTTACAGATCTAACAGCAGAAATTGCTAAAAACTCAAGTGCAATAAATGAATTGGGTGTGAAAATAGATAGAATCTAAATATAATTTGATTGGAAGGGAACAATGAAATATCATCACAGAGACCTAGAACTAAAAGCAGAAGTCCTAGATCTAAAAGCCAAAATTAATAAATTGGAAGATTATTCCCGCCAAAATAATATTCGGATAAAAAATATATCTGAAAATATTATTCAGTCTGAATTAAATCAATATATTCAAACATTTATCTCTTGCATCTTAAAAACTAATTATTCTCTAAAACAGATGGTAGATAGATTCCACCGAATTCCGCTTTCTAAAAGACTAGACAGAGATCTTCCGAGCTATTCTTAGAAAAGCCTTTGAGGTTAAAAAATTTGACCCCCCTTATGAAAATCTCTTAATCTTCTCTGATCTCTCAAGAGAAACTTTGATTAAAAGAAGAGAATTGGCAGAAGCCACGAAATTAATAAGCGAAAACAACATAAGATATAAATGGGGATTTCCGATTAAACTAATTATAACCTACAGTTTAAAGAGGATAGTGGCTAACTCTCTTTTAGAGGCTAAAAAACTTTTAGAAGAGTGGAATTTGACTTATGGTTCATTAAAATAACAGGTTTAATTTTTATCCCTTTCATAACCTGCTTCCATCACTTTTCTGTTTTTGTATATTATAAAGAATTTTTTTTTTCTTTTTTTTTTTTTAGTTTTCTTAAAACTTCTTAAATTATCCCAATGAGAGGAATAATCCAGAAAATGAATTAGATACTATTTGTAAAATAAACATTTAATAGACATAGGAAATAAAATAAAAGAGTATAAATTCACGATTTTACGTAGTATATTTTTAAAATGCACTCACTTTATAACATAAACCGTAAACACACTTTAAATATTGATTTGAATGAAAGAGGAAATTAAAGAATAGTTAATCTTAAGGGTGATAAAAAAAAGGGTAAATTAAGATAAAATGTTACATTTTTCACGTATAATAATATAAAAAATAATATATAACATAATTATTTAGTTTTGTATCACCCATAAGGATTTATATGTAACCCAAAATAGCACTTTATGAAACATAAAACCCTCACATTATCTAGATTATAATGAACAAGTAAACACAAAGTGTAAAATCACTATTATTAGAATTAAAATAGTAACATTTTAGAAAATGTTTATTTCAAACTTGTATAGTTTTAAAGGGAAACAAAAGGAGAGAAAGAGAACGGAAAGAAAAAAGAAAAATGTATTTAGAGAATAATAATTAAAGATATGATATTTTTTTACAATCATTATTTACATATAAACAGCTCTCTCTAAATAAGAATCAATTTGTTAAACTATCGATGATGGAGTATATAAATTGAGTCTCCTTTGGGATAAGAGAGAAGTCACTAGGACTCATAATATCAATTAAATATTTATTTCATAAACAGAAAAAAAAAAAGAAAAAAGAAGGGAACGATTTTCCCCAGATTTCAGGGGTTTGTGAAAGAAACATTGACAGAACCGGAAGAGTTTTTTCTACATATGTTATGTTTTGTCATAGGATATTTAGGAATTGCACCACTGTGGATCAACAAGGATTGATTGAACTTAGGAAAAGTTTGTCATTTCCCTTCTATCCGTAGACGGGACTACATGGACCTACTCCTTGCCAAATTTAGCCTTGCTGACTTTGGGTCCAGAGCCATTAAGGCTCTTTATGTGGACCCATCCGCCTCTGTCGTGGGCCTTGTATTCAAGTCGTATAGTTTTAACATATCTAACGCGATTAGACAAGGATGTCCCTTGTCCCCGCTTATCTTTGCAATCCTCAGAAATCGGAAGCATTGATGACAAATCTGAAAGAGGAGGAAAGTAAATATTTAAAAACTATTTTTTTATATAAATGGCAAAAAAATATAAAACATATGGGCATTGAATTACAAACAGATTTTAAACAGATGATCGATCATAACTTTAAGCTGACAACTACAAATCTGAAAGCTTCCATTGATAGGTGGAGGAACCTTTACGACTCTGGTCAGGAAGAATCATAGCCGCAAAAATGTTTCTAGTGCCTAAAATAACATACTTAATAAGAAGCATACCCTACCATCTTTCAAGCCTTTAAATTAAAAAACTCCAAAAAGTTCTTGATAAGTTTATTCACAAAGGTAAAAAAAATTAGAATTAAAACAGCAAATCTAATTCATAAATTTCAAAAAGGAGGTATGGCTTATCCCTCTAACCAGAAATTTCAAGAAGCTATAACCATTGCCCACATTATTAGATGAAACGAGCAAGCGGAATCCAGGCACCGGTTCCAAATTGAAAAGGAAATGTCAACAAAAAGAGAATTACAAAGCGTTGTGTTTCACAAAAAAATCTTTGATTCCATCAGCTCGGAAACAATGGGAGAAACTTTAAGAAATAATTTTAAACAATGGCATAAATTAATTCCATTTCCTAGCCCTATAACCCCATTGTTCACACTCTTTCAAAATGGTTCTTTTAGACCCTTTAAGGAACTAATTGTTAAATACAAATTACACAACTCACTGTGGCTAGAATGATATGAAATGTTTAGCCATCTGAGGTCTTTGGGGTTTATCCTAGAAGACCACAGAAAACTGACCGACTGCAAGAGATTAATTCTAACGGAGGATAAATCTCATTTAATGGCCAAATGTCATAATATTATTAAAAGCAAGCAGCTTTTAGTTAAATCATTTAGTTTAAAACTTTGGGAAAAAGATGTGAAAAAGGAGTGGTCTTTAGAGAAAATGGGTGTTTCCCAACTTCCTCTGAAAAAGTGGATAATATGGGATCAAACGTATACTCAATAACAATAAATATCTTTCCAGAGTGTTACACAATAGCTCCCCCCCCACACACTCCTCTTCCTTATCCAGCAAATTCTTTCCTTATTCTATTTCATTTTCTCTTGTTTTTCTTTTGTTTGTTTGTGTCTTATTTCATCAGAGTTTGGTATATCATTGTTTTTTTAGGCTAACTTGTACACCAATTTCTTAAGTTTAACTAAGATAAAATTGATGAACCTGTTACAAGCTTTAGCGACGGCTCCTCAAGCATAAATTATTGTATGGTGGTGTTTTTTTTTTTTTTTTTTTTAAGGAAAAACAATATAATATGGCTTTGTAATAGGTTTTATTTTGCTATGATGTAAGAAACTTCTATGAATAAAAAAAAAATAAAAAAATTAAAACATAAAAAAAGGACCAAAATATGATTGTTAACCTGTTTATATTGTTCAGCGTTTCCCCAAGCCCCTGATTATTTGCCAGGACCCCAAAGAGCCATTTCTATTGGATCACACAAGTTGATCCTTTGTCTCGCAGCTAACCACCAATTGGTAACACTTAATCATTGTACCTTAATCATTGTTCCTGACCCCCATATAATCTAATTTGGAATCAGAATTGTTAGAGAGTTTTGGAAGTTCTGCAGCCCTATTAAATTCCCTCAATGTGTAAAGCCGAAGCCTGTAAAGTAGCCCGCAAGACTTAGGGCTATTAGATTGGCCAGGTAAAGCAACCCGCTAATGACTTGCGGGTTAAGGGTGAAAAAACCCTACGGGATGTCGAATTTTGAACTCTGCGGCCACAAATCATTTGTTCTGTCAAGCCCATAACTGTTAAGTTCGAAAATTGCTATTAAATTGCTAAGAATCTACTGGCTTTCCAATCCTTAACCCGCAAATGGAGCCAAAAAGCCAACGGGTATTAGAGAGGACCTGCTAGGGCGGTTAAAGTCATATCCATAGCACTGTAAATGCAAATATCAACAAACTAATGTACTCATAATTAAAGGGAAAGTGATGTTAGGTATTAAAATGAATAGCACAACATTCTCAAGCTCGCAAATCTGCAATATAAAATACTTTATTTTCTGTTTAATCTCCATCTTATATCGATCCCGGCAATCAATTTGTTAATACATATAATGGAACGCGCATGGACTAGAATATCATATTTACTATCAATACTAGTGAATTGCCCGTCAAAAAATGACGTTCATGAAATTGTAAGCCAGGAAATGCTGTTTTAGACATAATGTAAAGCGTTTTTTACCGCGAGGACCTTTGGCGCTCATTGTGAGGCTTGCGCTGCGCGCCTTTGGCGCTCATTGCGCGGCTGTTGGATGTTTTTTATTTTGTTATTACAGGGGCTTTTGCTGTCATTGTAAGGTCGGGGCTGATGTGCTTTTTGCGCTCTAAGTAATATATGCAGGAAGCATTGTGCTGAAGAGCTGACAATCTGTTTCGATGTTCCTGCAGCATCCAATGTAGGTTTGCACTGTACTGGAGCTGAGGTGTAAGCGTTGGCATTGGTTGTGAGGCGCGTGGTGAATGTCTTTTGTGTTTATTGCAATATTTTTTTTATTTTTTATTTTTTGTGTATATGAAATAATGAATAGATTAATATACTTTACCTATTTCTAAGTAATATATGCAGGAAGCATTGTGCTGAAGAGCTGACAATCTGTTTCGATGTTCCTGCAGCATACAATGTAGGTTTGCACTGTTCTGGAGCTGAGGTGTAAGTGTCAGCAATGTGTGCAATGTGAAGTGTAAATATGCTGCATGCGCGAGGGAAAGCCGTTTGTGTAGCTGTGTACTTCCGCACTGTGTAAGTTAGTGTTGTGAAAAGGCGGTACGCAGGTGTCGAGGATTTAGGGTCCTTACAAAAAGTGTATCTTTACCTCGTACGTCTTTTTTTAAAAGCCGTATGTGCTTGGTGGTGTTTTGCGACTTTAGGGTCGTGTAGCCTCGTTTTTGTTTTTTCCAGCGGCCATTTTTTCTCTCGCTTAGGGGATTTTCTTCTGTCTAAACTCGGGAATGTGGACTTAAATTGAGGTGTAAATTCACTCTCAGAGGTCCTGGGTCCCCCCCCCCCTTGCTGTGGGTAAGCTTTGTATGTATTTTTTGTGTGTATTTATTGTGTTTTTATGTTTTCAGGTGTGCGAGGTTCAGCCGTTAAGGTCATATTTTTGCGAGGTCGTAATGGGTCCGCATTTGCGGCCTGCAATGAGCCTTTGGCTCATTGCATCTGACGTGGGAGCCTCCACCTCCACAAATGTGGCCCCTCGCTTTGCGAGGGTCTGCATTTGCTGAAGGCTCATTGCAGCCGACGTTGGAGCCTCCACCTTCCGCAAATGCGATTCCCTGATTATAGGGAGCCCTCTCCCCAGGACCTAAGCACTATCTAACCCGGATCCATGGTTCCCTTCTCAGATTAGATTCCCAACCCAACACCCAGACACTCTGTATCCAGTGTAAGAATACCCTTGTCATCCACTGCTGTGCCAAGACATTGACTGGAGGTATCTGATAGTTGGGGCTGTAGACTCCTCGGCACCTAGATGGGGAAATACACAGGCTGGTGCCGTGCCCTTCGTGAAAGTCCTAGCCCACGTAAGGTTGTTCAGGGTACCAAAAGTTGTTAATTGTGTTTATAGTCTATTGTTATACTGTGGATAACTGTATAAAAAGGTGAATCAAATACTAAAGATTATGCTCTGTTTGGGACACATATACGTGGTGTGTTTCATTTAGAGGGAAGGTCGTTATTTTAAAATTTATTTCGGCAACTGGTCCTGGGACTCTGCTATTTGACCTGAGTATCTACAACTCATCCTTGAATCTCGGCTATGCTGTCCAGGTCAACACGCGGATAAGATCAGTCTAACAACTCTTTCAAACCCAACGAAGAGCAGGGTGTGACATTGGCATACAATGGTCCCAAGTTTCTACCAGCCGCCACTACCATTGCAGGTTGATAATCCACTCCTTTATGGGCATAGGACGTAGATTAAAGAACTGCTACAGAAAGATAACTTGTTTAGCCTCCTCTACAGTCTGAATGTCCTGGACTTTTCCTTCACATTTGTGTCTAAGACACTGCATCAATTTATTTTAAGTATCCCCAGGGCATTGGTGAGGATCTGTAATTGTCATCAGTAGGTCTCCACTGTTATGGCATATCTGTACAGGAGAACCTGCGTGACCTCCTCAAGGAGTAGCTTGATATGTGTGGCTGGCTTGCCCACTCAGTCAGCTAACCAGTCTTCACTCACTCAGATCGGTCAATGTGGTGCAGCTCACACTGCCATTCAAAGTGCTGGCGGAAGCCATTGATGTCCTCCTTTTCCTCCTCAAATTTCTGAAAGCTAGTACGTGCTAACTTTAGCTGCAATGATGAAACTTCACTGAACTCCCCCCTGGGATGGACGGGGTGAGGCATAACCAGATGGCCTCTGGGAAACTGGGGAGTTTGAGTCTAGCTTTGTTGGTACAGATAGGCTTCCCACTATGCAAAAAGTAAGATTAGAACATAAAGGTTCCATCTCTGCTTCTGTGTACTGGATGCTGGGTTGATTCCGGTGTCATCCAGGGGCTCAGGGAGTTAAGTCCTGCCTTCTGCTACAGGAATACACCCCTGGATTGTAAGGATTTGAGTTTATCGGTACCCAGCATGCAAATCAGGTCCACTATCAGGAAATCCAGATCACAGGATCTCTGGATCAGCCTACCCAGTATCACCTGCTCTTCAGTGGGCTTAAAAAAAGACCAAGGGAATCAATCCTACCTGCCCCTTTCTTTAAAACCCAGCAGAGATTTAGGATACCAAGGGCTGCTAGCTTATTAAAAATAATAACATCCTTTCCTCTATCCCCTTGTAATCAGGATAAATAATTTCCCTCAAGAATTAAAAACACACTTTGCTTATGTGTAATTAAACAGAGCCACGCTTTATTGTTCACACGCATATTTACACAGTAACTTAACGAATCAGCATCAGGCCCCCTCGTTGGGCAAGCAAACTCTTGACCAATTCCTAACAGCCTGTTTGATCTACCCCACCTGATTTTGATTTATGGGCTTGTGCCCCTCCTGTCATTCCCTATCTTGTCACGAGGGGTCTAAGAGTCTTCAGAGGTTATCTGCAAGACCAACCTTTTCAGGCTTTACAACCCTATAGGGGTAATTAACTAGCTGGGACCCAGAGACAAAGTGTCCAGGCAAATGGCCTTATGCTTTGATCTCACATGGGCATTTTAATTTCCTTCTCAATCCCGATATTCCTCTCCCTTACTGACCCCCACTTACAAGACTGAAAATCACAGGGGGTTAATTAACTAGCCATCATGCTGTTTACAGTATCTTGGTTCGTTTGATCTAGGGATCCAGGAACTGACCATGGTAGGGATGACAAATGGCTCATGGTGCCAGAATAATGAGTAGTAAATAGTACATTTGCAATGAGAAATACAAAATGGCAGCAACATGAAAAAACGCATGTCTTTTCCCTCAGCCTAATTCTTCTTTCTAAAGAGCAACAATAATAATAATATTGTTGCTGCACTGTACAGTAATTACTACTGCTACTAATTAACTCATGAAATAAAGCCCTACAATCATTACTACTAAATAAATATTATGACATTACTAAATAAGTAACTTTTATGTCCAGTCCTTAAGAGTAAATGCTTTATCTATGTAACATGCAGCAGGTTTAAGTCACTGCACTATATACTGTATGTTTGTAATATCTGGAGAAATTTTATATAATAGTGCCATACCATAGAGCAGTGGTTTCCAACCTCTCTTCAAGACCCACCAGACAGGCCATGATTTAGGTGAAACACTGTGTGAACAAATGTGAGGCAACTAGTATTCAATAGACTATGGAGCCACAAATTTCTTCACCCGTGTATTCACTTAGTGTTTCACCTGAACCATAGTCTGTCTGGTGGGTCTTGAGGAGAGGTTTGGAAACCATTGCCCTAGAGCATATTGTGACCACTAAATAAATGCTTTAAAATGTATAACAAACAACTTTGAGCCTGTTAGGTCCAAATACTCACAGACAAAGGCTTTTGGAGATCCAGGGTACGTAACCAGGGCAGGAGACCCAACATTGCACCACGCATAAATCTAAAAACTTGTCACAGTCCCATAAAGTCTCATGTAATAGCTCTTCAGGTTGATAATCACATGGGCTGGTGTTACTCTATGGTCAGTTGTCCACAGAGGCTGGGACAGTATAGTTTGCTCCTTAAAGGGCCTTTGCTTTTGGGATTCTGGAGCATTTTACAACTTTTTGCCAACAAACACCCATCTGATCACAAAATAATCTAGCAAAAGCATTTCCTGAACCTCAGCAAAACTAAGGAAGATACAAATCAAGTAAATGTATCACATTTTGAAAACATGGTGGCTGAGGCCTAGTGGTGAAGTTGCCCCACTCCAGGTTGCCCACTGCTAGGAGAGCATGGTAATATTGATAAATGTGACAGAGATATATTATTCCCAAATAGGAGCCATTCATTACAATCTCCACCCTAGATTTCTCACCATTGGTCACAAATAACTAGAAATAATGATTCACAGTGCATGGTTAAATAGATAAACATACAGGTGGTTGCTTGAAAAGGGGGAAATAAATGAATACCTGCCATCAATCCAGTCAGTAGGTAAATAAATAAAAACTGAATACTGTACATACTAAGCTGAACAACTGTTTTGGAAGTTTAAACTGCTATCTATTTAACCTTGCACTGTGAATCCTTATTTCTAGCCATTTATGCCCATTGGTGGGAAATCTTCTGTGGATACTGGTAATGAATGGCTCTTACTTGAGAATAATATCTCTGTCATATTTATCAATACTATCCCTTAATTTGTGGACAACTGTACTGCCTAATCACATCTGCAATATAGATGATTGGGGATTCATTTTGTGGCAGAGTTATGGGCATTGCCCATGAATGCCAATTCTTATGGAACCTGTTATGTCAACACTTGCAATGTTGCATCATGTGGTTAAGAATTTTCTGAGTTTGTAACATATGCAACTATTTCCTCAGCCTTAGGGGGTATCAATCAATTAAGGGGATACCATTTTTATACTAACCTTTATATAGTTACATACTAAATCCCAGTTTCTCTACTGGTGTCTCAGGGAGTGTCCAACAAATTAGTAAAATGGCAATGGAACAGGCATTTTAGAAACTTTTCCATAAAGTTAGTACTTAAGATTAGTCCAGTTTTTTGTAGAATTTTATAGCTGGTATTCTGCAATAGCTTGTCTTGTAAATATAATTTTTATTTACACACTTTTTTTATTCACAAACTTCTGTCCAAGGTTCTTCAGGCATTCTATCTTCCTTATCTAGTCCTTTAAATGTATTTTAATCTCCACTGCATAATCACAGTCAATATTATTTATTTTGTATCTGCTTGGTTTGATGATTTTCCCTCTTTCCTTCAGTTTAATTCTGAACTTTGCAATAAACTCATGATCTCAGCTGCAGTCTGCTTCAGGCTTTATTTTTATGGACTGTATGGAGCTCCTCCATCTTTGCCTACAAAGTATATAGTTAATCTGATTTGTATAATGTCCATCTGTAGAGTCGTCTCTGAGGCTGTTGGAAGAGAGTGTTTGCTATGACCAGAGAACTATAAACAGAATTCTACTAATCTTGGACCTGCTTCATGTTGTACTCCAAGGCCAAACTTGCCAGTTATTACAGTTACCTTTTGGTCCCGTACTTTAGCATTCCTATCTCCTGTGAGAGTACCATCTTTTCTTGGGGTTATATCTAGGAAGTGTTGAAAATAACTAGAATTGGACAACTTCAGCGGCATAAACTTGGATCACTGTGATTTTAAATGACTTGCCTCGAATTCAAATAGAATTATTGTTGTTATTATATATTACTAATATATTACAAGTGAACATATTCTGTAGCAATATACATGGGTAAAGACAAGCCAAAAATTTTTTTTTTCTCAATCTGTTTTTATTAGACACAGTATCATAGCAAACAATTTAAGCAATTTGTTAAGTACAATAAAATATGTTATCTTTTTACAAATATATTCAGCAAAATGTTAATTGTGCTAGTGACGTATTCTTAGCAGAGTTGCCAAGTAACCATAAATAACTAATACCAAATCCAATCTTGTCATGTTGTCCAAGGAAGTTTTGTCCATGACTTTTATGGGGATTGCCTAGTAGCTTTATGTTTCACATTCTTAAAGGGGGAGGAAGAGTAAGAATTAAACAAAGCACACATCAAAAAATAAAATAAATAAAAAATAATAAGGGGGGGAGGAAGTATATGTGATGCGTGCCACAAACCTTCCGTGGGTCATTGCTGACCCTCACCCAACCTTAGCAATCTAGTCTCCGACTACAAGGGTCTGTTAACTTTGAGCATCCTTGATCCTACCTCCCCACGAGTCCAGTCCGCTAGGTCCTTTGTGTGTCATGCCTTTTAAAACTGAGGGGGGAAAGTAGCCAGAGGCTCCAGACGGCCATGAATTTGGGCATGCGGTCAGTCAGGATATGTGTCAAAGTCTTTCATTGATTGCAACATAATTAACCTTGTTGACCACTGCTTGGAATTTGAGCTCTTTGCTTTTCCACTGTCTAGCTATATGACTTTTCGTCGCTACCATGAGGAATTGTAATCATTTGTTCTGAGGGGAAGAGAGAGAGCCTGCAGGAGCACCCAATAACGCTACTTCCGCATCAGGTTTAATTTGGGAGCGAAACACAGAGGAAGCTAACGAACATACTTTGTCCCAGAGTTTCTGTACTAGGGAGCATATCCACCAAATGTGATAGAATGTACCCACCTCCAGACAACCCCGGAAACACGCCAGGTTTGCGATATTGTTCCATCTATGGATTTGTTCAGGTGTAATATAAGTCTTGTGCAAGACCTTCAAAGACGTCTCAAAGATACTGTAATTTTACGACCCTTTAGATATGAATCTCCATGTAGAGGACCAGCAGTACTTTTCTCTAGTCTTTCCTAGATCCTTCTCTCATGAAATCATTTATTTCGGCTTACTATCTTGAGTGTCCATGTTAAACGTATTGTATAGAAGACTAACCATATTTTTTGACAGAGGGAACAACTCACATATCTTGACAAGCCATTTCGCCCTTGGTACTCCGTACTTTCTCCCCAGTGAGCTCACGTTATGATATAGTTTGAGGAAGTGAAAGTATTCTCCGGGAGGGAGCAGGAGTCGGACCATTAATTCAGTAATACTCATTAGCTTACCGATATTGTACAAGTACCCTAGTGTCAGGAAGACTTGTGACTTCCACCAAAACATGGAGGTTAGAGATAAATTTGAGGGTAACTCTGGGTGGGGAGCCACAGCCGTCAAATCGGCCGGAATTACCGATAAATCATGCCTAGAAGCCGCAAAATTCCAAGTGTTTAGTGTTAATTTCATACAAGGATGATCACACTTCCCCAAAATCAGATGTGGTTTAGGTAACCATACCACGCTCTCCCACATGTAAGGGTACATCTCACTATTTTCTAGGAACACCCATAGTGGCTGGTGCTGGCATGAGTGTGCCATAGGGATCCAAGCTAGTTGAGCCTCCTTGAAGTACAGCTTCAGATTTGGGCAGGAGAAACTCCCACGTCTAGCAATTCTGGGGCCTTTATGAGCCCAAATAAACTTAAGAATCTGTTTCTGGCATGAATCCAGTTGCTGAGCCTGCACAGATATGGGAAGCATGTAAAACAGATATAGTAAGCAGGGCAAGATACTAATTTTAACCGCATTTATGCGGCCTAGCCATGAAATCCTACCGTTAGTCCAGGACTGCATATCCTTATAGATATCTTGGCATAGAGGGGGATAGTTAACTTTATTATTGCTCGGGATTGAATTTGTGATATTCACTCCCAGATATCTGATGTGTGATTTCGGCCATTTAAATTTATAATTTTGTCGGAGATGCTCCAAATCTTTCGTTAATGCAACTCCCAGTGCCTCTGATTTATCCAGATTGAACCTTAGCCCTGCAACTAAACTAAAGCTTTCCAGTGCTCAAAGCAGGGCTGGGAACGACATTGTTGGTCTGTCAGTGTACACAACAGGTTATCTGCATAAAAGTAGCATTTCAAGTGGTGGTGCCCCACAAAGCTAAAAACAATTTTAACACATTGCAAAATAATGGAGGTCCCGGTCTTTGAGCTTAAAATCCAACTTACATAGTGCTTTCCCTAAAGCACCTCACAAGATTGAAAGCTTGAAAAGTTACAATCTAAATGGTTTTGGTGTCGTACTGGAGGGTGATAGATGTGTTGTACATACTAAGGCTGAAGGTGATAAGCTTTAAACAGATACATTTTTAGTGAGGTTGTGAAGGTTTTGCTGAAATCAGTCTGTCATTTATTGGGTTATTATTAACTTTTATTTGTAACGGGCCAACATATTCCGTATCGCTGTGCGGGGGATAAGAACAAGGAAAAATACATAATTAACAAACCACAAAAAAAAATGGAGGGCCCCGCTTTGAGCTTAGAATCTTTGTAGAAAGTGTTTTTTCCAAGGCACTCTACAAGATTGGAAACTCGCTATTTACAATCTAAAGGGAGGTAGGGAAATTATCTTAGATTTTGATCACAGTTAACCACAGATCAGGAGGCCATGTTGATGTTGTAGAAAAGGTCTTGGAAGAACAGGGAATGGAGTGAGGAAGGAGAGAAAATAAGAGGGGGGGGGGGTCTTAGTAAGTTAGGCAAATAATAAAGCAGGGGAAG
The DNA here is from genome assembly GCA_027410445.1 of Discoglossus pictus. Classification (NCBI taxonomy): domain Eukaryota; kingdom Metazoa; phylum Chordata; class Amphibia; order Anura; family Alytidae; genus Discoglossus; species Discoglossus pictus. The sequence goes on along the minus strand of CM050167.1, from coordinate 142,729,717 downwards.
CATGGCTTGATGGAGGCTAGAGACAGCATGGTTGCTTACACAGATGTTACAACATTGAGCTACAAAGTTAATTCTATCCTGTAAAAAATTATAACAGGCATACATTAACAGTAATATTAACAATGATATTGGCTCCTGAGATAGGACTACTTCCATAGTTCTGTTTATACCTGCAAGTTTCGGATCTTTATCACAGTTAACCTCAGAACAGGAGGGCAGGCTGATGTTGTAGGAATGGCCCTTCCAGGGGAATTGCAAGCTTCAGTTTGTTATCACGGTTTACCCCAAATCATGCCATTTTTGGTTATGTGATATAATATGCTCAATTAAAGTCAATCTGAGTTCATCAATTCTCAGGATATCAATGATTAATCTTGTCATCTCATGTTTAACCACATCCGGTTCGCCTTAGTTTATAGTTTAAGCATTCCAGGTTTCTATGCTGAACTGTTCTTTGCAGTAGCGGACTTTCCTTTCCCCACCTGATACATCCGCAGCAGGGTATACTCTTGTCTTTGGCTCAACCACTTCATTACATCTGTTGCTACTTGTACTTATCTCTGCTCTTCCCCAGTAATGTGGTAGACACCTTCTGACCTGAGGGCCTCTTCTTCCGGTGCCATATCGTTTTGCCTCTGGTTGTTGTTCATCTTCAAAACATACATTACTCTGCTAAAATGCTTTAAGAAAGTATAGCCCTTCTACAGAAACTTTGAATCCTCCAAGAGGAAGACCATCAGGCATTCAAAAGAATGATGACACTACTTGGCATAACTAAAAAAGGGGATTTAATTTCACAAAAACTGTGCATCAGGAGAGACAAGCAAATGAAAATCAGGAAAACTGACCTGTAGAGGATTCCCTCATTGACCTAAGTGGCAGCACAATTTTAAGCTTCTTTAAGCCATATTGATAGCATAAAAGAGTTTCAAACTGTTATTTACACAATTAATTATTTAAACTGTCAGGTTTACTTGAAATTTTTAACAAAATATAACAACAGAGATAACTTTATGAATGCAATACAAGCGCTATATAAAGCCTTAAATACATATCAGAAACCAGCACACACCAGACATACCCACTTCCCCCACTCATTTTTGCTCTGTGCATCGAAACAGAGGTGTTAGGTGTATTAAGGTGACAAAAGAGGAATTTAAACAACAAACTATTTATGGATGACAATCTCACATATTGAAAAACTGCTATATATAAACCTATGATGCATGCTATCCTAACAGAGTTAAACAAATGGAAGATCTATAATATTTTCTGGCTAAGACACATTACATCAGTTAAAATAAATATCCTCGGGGGGGGTGGAGCTAGCGTCCGACCAAGACGGGCGTGTTTGCTGGAGCTCCGTGTCTTGGGCTGCTAAATAGGAGCCTATACCTGGCCCACCCTGCCAAGAGTCCCCAAGAACATCGGGGAGCGGAAGGGGAGGTGATCCCGATCCCCCGCGGGACTCCCTGCACCGAGACTCTGGGCTGGAGCAGCCCGGGAGACCTGGCAGCCACCTAGACTGCAGAGACGTGCAACCCCAGCAGGGGAGCGTCTCTGCAAGAGAAGCTTCGCCTTGCTGGTCTCGGATTAGGAGAGGGGCGCCTGGAAGCGGAGCATACCAAAGGGGGAGCCCCTTCAGAGAGCCTGCGCCAGGAGAACGGGTGGTGAGGGAGGAGAAAGCCCCTTGTGGAGCCGGCGGCCATCTTGGGAGTCAGTTGTCTCGGCCTGGTGCCCAGGGGATTGCTGGTTGTCCTGGAGAGACCTCTGGGGGTGGCTGGTTCCAACCGGCGAGGCCCAGAGGCAATTAGGAGGAAGACAGAGCTCCCAGAAGAAGGAACAAGCAGGGAGAGAAAGCCCGCGAACGGCGGCCATCTTAGGGCCTGCAGGTACCTTCCACCACAGAGGGGGAACAAGCTTAAATAAAAGCCCAACTAACTTTTTGACCCTCATATTTTGGACAAATGCCTGGACACTTCTCTAAAATAGCCCATACAGCTATTACTCCACAATAATTGTCTTTTAACAGATACCCATTTAAGAACGTGGGACACCAGTGTATACAATTATCTGAGGAAGAAAGCATCTCTGCCTCCCTTGCATCTGAGACTGTTCCCATATGCTTCGAAAAAACACTTCTCCTATTTTATTTCAACCAAGTGTATATATGCAGCTTCTTACTGGGCAAGACTTTGTGAACCAGTGGTATAAAAGTGACCTGCCTCTATTTAGGCAAATACAAAGACAAGGTTGAGCAGCCTGCATTGCTGCATTTCTACATCTCTACTCTCACCCGGTGGCCTTGTAGAGTATTACAGAAACACCTTGGCTATACATGAATAACAAACTGCTGGATGTAACACTGACAATCATCATAAAGGGGTGTTACAAACTGACCTATTTTATACGCAAGCTTATGAGCCACTTTACTCCAGCAGGCCTTGAAAATTGGGCGAGACTCTGCGCAATAGTTATACGAGAGCACACTGCCTACATAGGCAGGCACAGGGACTGTGTGCCTCCAGAATTCCTGATTAGGGGCTAGGTCTACAACATGGACTGAGAGCAGAATGGGGATCTGACCCTGCAACACAGTGAGCAGAGGTCTTCACTACATCTACAGAGCCTAACATACGACACAAATTGATGCATTGGAGAATTTAGCAAAGCATTGAGCGCAGCCCCTCATTGCATATCACATTGGGCCGAACCCACGGAGGATCTTCTTCTGTCTTCCTTACAGGACCCCCTCGAGATGCTGAAACCTAAGCGTTCATCCTCAGCGAAGGGTATACGTGAGCACTTTCCACCAAAGGCCTCCCGGCACATGTCTCCTGGGGACTCTATATCTGAACACTCGGAATGCTTGGACCAGGAAGAGAATCCCAAAGTGCCTACCCAACACATGGATCTATCGGCCAGGTCAGTGGCCATGATTGAGTGGCTTTTGGCAAAGGCGATTGAACCCCTTCAACAGGACCTGAAAGATCTGGGACAGCGTACTCAGCTTCTGGAGGAAATGACAGACCAGGTAGAGGAGGCCCAGGAAAGAGATCGGTCCTCTATAACGCAAAACACGTCTCATATAACTGACCTCGCAGACAAGATAGAGGACCTGGAAAACCGGTCTAACCGCCATAATATCCGCATCAGAGGCATCCCAAGGGCCATACAAGACCTACCAAACTACCTGAGAGATACTGTGGAGGCAATTCTTCCCAACCAGTCTGAAACTATGTGGGAAATTGAACGCGTTCATAGAGCTTTGGGAGGCACGAGGAGACCGGACGCTCCTAAAGATGTAATAGTCAGATTCTTGAGGCAGCAGGCGAGGGACCTACTGCTCTCGGCAACCAGGAAGCTGCACACGGTAAAGGGGCCGGACGAATCGCCCTTACAGTTTTACGCTGACCTGTCCCCTGAGACTCTTAACAAACGGAGACTGATGAAACTGGCTATTGCTATCCTTCTCCAACACAAGATTCAATATCGCTGAAACTTTCCATTTGCCCTCTCTTTCATATTCCAAGGCGCAACTTATACCACCCGCACACTAGAGGACTGCTTGTCAGTGTTGAAGTGCTTTCATCTTTGTATGAAGGCTATAATGGAATTGAGGCAGGAACAACCTCTCCCACCCATCCCTAAACGGCAGTGGACGGAGGTGACAGCCCAGGCCCAGGGCAAACAAGCCTTTATCTCTGGGGGACCAAGCAGCTGGCTGGACAGTGCCAATGGCTTACACAATAAGCACAAGACTCACATGGACAATGCTGGCCCTGCTGCTGAAGTCAAGTCGGGCTCCTGACCTGACTAGCCTCTTTCTCATGGGACTCTGTTAGAACTCTATTGCCAAGTTCTCTGTTAGGGGCTCATCGGCCCATACTAAGGGCTTGGATTTATATTAAAAGAATAATTTAAGACATAATCTGTTAGTACTGCTATAGATTGCCAGGTTTTTTGTTCCCCACTTTAAGTGGATTGGATTTCTCTATACCATTCGGAGAAATTGACGAAGGTTACTTTTAAGACTAAACGTTTAAAATACTTAATTTTGGTTTTCCATAGTCGCATTACAAGAAAAAAGCTAACGGTTAACTTGATATCACTCTGTAGTCTGCCTAAACATATATACCTTATTGAAGTACGACTAATGTTCTTTTTCTACACTCTTTTCCTCCCACTTGATAGCAGGAAGATTGGGCCGTCAGTCGTATACCAACTGGTAGTGCAGCGGTTGGCTTCCGGGACTCCTCCTTGCTTTTCTTCCCACGAGACCAACCCTCAGGTAAAGACTTACACACCTAGGGTACCTCACCGAGTTTTAAATGGCTCTTTCAAACTACACTCTAATAACTCATAATGTGAAGGGTTTAAACTCCCCTTTTAAAAGGCGGAAAGCTTTTGCATTTTATAAAAAACATAAACCTGCAGTTATCTTTATGCAGGAAACCCACTTCTCCCGCAATAATAAACCCACATTTCTACACAAGGATTATCCCACCTATTTCCTGGCCACCCTCCGAACTAAGAAAGCGGGCTGTGCAATTCTCCTACATAAAAATTTCCAGTTTCAGTTAGAAAATACCTGTGTTGACAAAGAGGGTAACTATGTTATGATGACTGGAACTATCGGGGGAGCTTGAACGACTTTAGTCTCCCTATACTCTCCTACTACCTCGCCCTACACAACTTTAATTGGCTTGTTGAAAACAATTGAATCTCTAGATTTGGGAAGACTGATAATTGGGGTGGATCTAAACCTTACCTTAGACTCGACTCTGGATAGGTCGGGGAATCCCGCTAAGAACAGATTCCCCAACAGAACCAAACAGATTGAGTCCTTGCTTGATAGACTGGGGCTGGTCGACGCCTGGAGGGGAATGCACCCGGTAAAGAGACAATATACATTCTATTCCCCGACTCACTTGACGTATTCTAGGATCGATGCTATCTTCGTTGGCTCCTCCCTATATGATTCAACTGTGAGAACTGAGATTGTACCCTGCCCCTGGTCAGACCATACCTTGGTACTCATGGAAATAGAGCTGGAGCCAAATTTACAACCCCCCTACACTTGGAGAATAGACAAATTTTTATTGACCAATTTCATGGAATCAATTGCTAAGGACATAAAACTATTTTTTGAGACTAATGTCTCTCCTGAAACTGGAGCCGGCTGGCTCTGGGTTGCTCATAAGGCCTTTATCAGGGAAACGGGCATCAAGCTGGCCTCAACCCTAAAAAAGAACCTTAGGCAAAAGGAGGCAGACCTTACAAGGGCACTAAAGAGGCTAGAAGACGTAAACCAACAGAACCCTTCCCTTAAGGGACACAGGTTGATAAGACAAGGCTTGAACTAGATGGCATACTATTGCATCGCACTGAACGGGCGATGAGGAAGATGAAACATCTATACTATTGAAAGGCAAACAAACCTGATACTATGCTAGCTAGAAGACTTAATAATACATTTTCCCAACATAGAATCTCCCATATTAGGTCAGATGGCCAAATTTCCTGTAGCCCTAATGACATCCAGAAAACGTTTCAGGATTTTTACCAAACCATATATTCTTCCCAGCCCCAAAGAAGTGAATCAGATATTTACTCCTTTTTAAGGTTGCAAGACCTCCCCAGTGTGCCGAACTACCACCTATAAATTCTGAACTCGGATGTGTCCCGAGAGGAAGTTAAATCGGCCATTTTGGGTCTTAAACTGGGCAAATCCCCAAGGCCAGACAGCTTCACCAATTTGTACTACTAAAAAATTCAAGCCCCTGCTTACCCCCTATCTAACGTCCTTATTTAATGCAATTTTAAATGGGGAATCCATGCCCCCCGAACTAAATCATGCTGCTCTGGTGGTCTTTCCAAAAGAGGGCAGGGATAATTTAGAGGTCAAAAACTATCACCCTATTTCCTTGATCAATGGAGATGTAAAGATTTTGGCCCAAATCACGGCCAACCGTATCTCTAAATTACTGGCAGATTTAATTCATAAGGACCAATCAGGATTCATCCCCTTTAGGGAGGCTGGGGACAATGTCAGGAGGGTCTTAAACATTCAGCACCTAGCTAAGAAAGCTAACACCCCATTATGCCTCTTGGCTCTAGACATAGAGAAGGCGTTTGACACGGTGGAATGGTCATATATGTATAAAACACTAGACAAGTTCGGATTCAGGGGACATTTTATTAACCTGCTTAGAAGATACTATGACACCCCAATAGCTCACCTAAAGTTGCCAGGAGTACATAAAGCAAATATCCAAATTCAAAGAGGGACTAGGCAAGGGTGCCCACTTTCGCCACTGTTATTCGCACTCGCCATGGAACCTTTAGCGCAAGCAATCAGAGCTTATCCAGACATTCAGGGGGTTCAAGTAGGACACCAGCATCTCAAATGTTCACTTTTTGCGGACGATCTGTTATGCACCCTGTCCAGGCCCTCTAATTCTATACCAGCACTTATGTTAACTATTGAGGAGCTTAGCAAAGTCTCAGGCCTTAATTTAAATGTAGAGAAAACAGAATCACTGGGTATGGGTATGTCGCAAACTGAGATTGATAAACTAAAATCAGAATATAATTTTAGCTGTATATAAAATACCTGAGAGTAAAGATCACTTCCAATTTTGCTGACTTGTACAGGGCAAATCCCCCCCACCCCCCTTGTATAAGTCTTTGACTGAAGATATGCAGAAGTGGGCGAACTTTCATATCTCATGGACGGGCTATATAGCTGCAGTAAAAATGAGTATTCTGCCTAAACTGCCATACCTATTTAGGACTCTCCCCATACCAATCCCACTTAAGGACCTGGATAAATTCCAGAACAGCATGTTTCGGTTTATTTTGGGTAACAAGTGTCCTCGTATCTCTAGACAGGTAATGTTTAGACATAAAAATAGAGGCGGACTAGCGTGTCCATATTTGAGGCTCTATCTTCAGGCAGCTCAATTGGCCCATTTGCTCAGGTTACACTCTGTTATCCACCAACCATCCTGGGTATTTATAGAAAACCAGCAAATGCTCCTGCATAGCTGGGATACGTTGATCTGGATCCCCAAGGAATTAATCCCCTTTGCTACGCATCACAACCCTATGATCTCTCTAACACTTCAGGCTTGGGCCAACTCCAGGTGTCGACTTAGCTCGGGTTTGTCTCCATCACTGTCAGCTACGTCTTTCTCACAAATCCTAAAGGACACGAATTCCATCTCCAAATTTTGGTGGACCTCTAGAAACCTCGACCGTGTAGGGAACTGGGCCCAAAACGATAGACTGTTGACCTACGACCAGTTCTGTACGACCCACGATCTACCAGTTATGGAAATGTATAATTATTTGAAAATAATAAGTTGTGACTGTAAAGACTTTGAGAGAACTGGGACCTCCCAGGCCCTCCTGGATGTCTACTATATGTAAAAATCTCCCCCTTACGAAAGGTGTTCTGGGTTCATTATATGACTTCTTTCGGGACTCCATCAGCAGCCAGAAACCTAAATTTATGAAACAATGGGAAGGGGACCTGGGGGTAGAGTGGGACAGGGACAAGTGGACAGAATTTTGCTCCAATTCCCACAATGCAGCTCTTATAGAGACAGCTATTAAAGTATTGCACAGAGCTTACTGTACGCCGGACAAATTGCATAAATTTAAGCCACACGAGAGCAATAAATGCTCTAGGGGCTGCCAACAAGTGGGGGATCACATCCACATCTGGTGGTCATGTCCATTTATACAGAAAACATGGAAACAATTAGCTCAATTAGCCTCCACACTTTTTCAAAAGGTGATCTCACCCTCTATGGACTCAATCTCAAAATAAATTATTTCAATTAATGGTATTGGCTTCCAAAATACACATACCTAGCAGATGGAAAAAATTGACTCCAAACTTCCAGGAGGTAGTTAGGAAGATCAATTACCTATTTATCAATGAGAGATTAACTCACATTATCCTGGATAGTCTCCACCAATTTCTGGCAATCTGGGAACCTTGGGTATCGTCCCCATTAAGTGTCCCTCTGTTATAACACCCAAATCTTGCTATAACGAAAATAGGAGGGAGCATGGAGTAAAGGAGTCCTGGAGGTCCTTCGGCTGCACTATCAAAGTAAATGTCAGGCGATAAACATTGTGGTATCTCGTTGAGGGCTGTACTGGGCCAACTTAGTGGTGCCCATTTTAGCTTACTTGGTTTTATAAATTTGGTTAAAAGCACTATGGTTTAACTATTAATTCCAATGTCTGTTCCTCTGTGTTATCTCTACTTTTCTTTATCTTACATTCTTGTTTGTTGTTAGTTTTATTACGTACTATGCTCTACTTCGATAGAAATTTTAAGTTATTATACACAATACTTTCATAACTAAAAATGTAAAATAAGGTGTAGTCAGTTAATCATTGGTAATAACTTGCATAATTTGACTGACAAAATTGCTGATCAATATGTTTTATATTTTGTAAACCTTCCAATAAAGAAATATAAAAATAAAAAAAATATCCTCCCTAAACTACTTTACCAATACTGGACATTACCTATACCCATTAAAAAAACAGATACCATTAGATCACAGATGCACCACTATATACTGAAGTTACCATAATCACATGGAAGTTTTGGAGTCCCACAGTTAAATTTATACTACAAATTGGCTAGACTTGCCCAAACCATATATTATGTATGAGATAACAGCTGAGATGGGTTAAGTTAGAAAATGAAATTCTGAAAGACATCTCAACCCAAGTACTACTGAGGTTACCGAGAAAAGAATATAAATCTAATTGTGAAGGTGTCATTAAAAGAAATTACAGATATGATTGCTTCATTGAAAAATGGGAAAGCACCAGGCCCAGATGCGCTGTCTTCTTTATATTATATAAAGTTTAACGTGCAAATAGCTCCTTACATGAAAATGTTATTTCATCATATTATGTCTGGTGGAAGGTTCCTTCTCAAAATTATCAACAAGGATATTTGTTTGCTCCAGAAGAAGGGTAGGGATAATCTCTAAAATAAAAAATGATTATCCTATATCATTATTAAACTGTGATAAAATGTTAATGAAAGTTATAGCTTCGAGATTGGGAAGCATCCTGTCTAAGGATTAGGTAGGATTTGTCCCATATTTCCAAGTTCAGAATAATTTTCTCTGATCTCTATTCATTATTGTATCGATAGAAAATTCCAATGTGCCTCTTGCCATTTGATATTAAAAAGGTATTTCATTCTGTGATCATATTTGCTGGTAGCTCCATCTCATTTTTTGCTCACTTGAAGCTACCAGGAAATCTAAAAAATGAATTCATTATTGAGCCGGCAATGGGGCAGAGATGCCAAATAACACCCTTGTTATTTTCCTTGGCAATGGAGCTCCTTGCACAGCACAAAGGTAGTCATCTGCATACTACAGGGCTTTTAGTGCGAAATATAAATCAATATATAATCAATATAAATCAAAATATAATCAATATAAATGTATATTTGCGGATTACATGTTTATGCACGTACAAAAACCCATATTTCAAACATACTCAATCTGCAAGAAGAGTTTAATTCTCTGTCGGGATTATCAATATTGTAGATAAATCTGAAGCTCTCAAAATTAACCTTCCACTAGATACATTCAATTTACTCAAAGGAAATTGTTCTTTCCAATGTCAGGAAAGCACATTGAAACACCCTCAGAGCAGTCCATAAAGTGCCCACTAGGTGAGGAATTTTGTCACACTGTGTCAATATTGATTCAAACTAAAAGGACAAAGTGTGCGTACATGTGGCATCTCTCCCTCCCAAGGATTCTCTAATGACATCATTCATGACATCATCTATAACATTAGGTGGCATTATTCATAACTATATATATATATATATATATATATATATATATATAATTACATCAACTATGACACCACTGATGATATGTGAAAAAAAGAAAGACCCAGTTCCACTAATATAGAGGTTATAAATGATCTTTATAATTGCTGGTAGTATGTATCTGACTTTATATTTTATTACAGAGAAGATAGGAAAGCATACTGTTGATACTAGCAATTAAGGATTATTCAGGGGACTTGTGAACCAAGGTGGACTAATATAAATAAAACTTAACTTCTGTTTACATTATTAACCTATATACAAGTTTTGGCGAAAAGTAAAAAATGTATCTTCTGTAGGTAGGTCAGTACAAGATTATCAATAAATTTCAGGAAAGTTCCAGTATTCTTAACAGGCCTTATTATAGCAAGCTGGTGTTACAATACTATAGTATTCTCAAACCTGCTCTCTAAAAGGTAACTTAAATAGTTACTTTTTACTTAGTCATTGTTGTTGTTGTTTAGTCATTCAGTTGTGTCTGACTCTCCATGACCCTCACTCAAGGCACATCTATCAGCCTCTGCCCGTCTGAGCTCCATCAAGCTTGTGTGCCTTTATTCTTTCTCAGCATCACAGTCTTCTCTACGGAATCCAGTCTTCTCATAATATGGCCAAAATATTTGAGCTTCAGCCTGATGATCATAACTTCTGGTGAGCAGTTTGTCCTGATTTCCTGAAGTACTGATATATTGAATCTTCTTGCAGTCCTATGGACTCTAAGCAGTTTTCACCAACAAACCATTTAAAAGGCATTAATTCGACAGAGGCTTCTTTATGGTCCACCTCTCACATCCGTATGTGCAGACCTTTGTTGATAGTGTAAGATCTTTACTTTTTACTAGCTTGTCCAAGCTAGTCACCATCTGAAGAGATCTTGGATCCTAGGAAAATAAAATCTGTCATCTATTTGCCAGGAACTGAGATTGCTGTTTTCCATATTAAGTACTTCTCTATCTTTATCCAACTGAGCCTGTCACCTCTTTGGGTTCAGTTTCCTTTACTTTTCTGAACATACTTAATTCAGTGCGAGATAGAATCTAAAATTGGTTGTTTCAGGGGAGGCAGCCGGAAATGGTTAGTGCGTCAACGTCAACGTAGCGTGACGTGCGGACGGCGGGGGTGATGGCGCACTAAGAGGCAAGTACCCGCCTCTCCTACTCCCTCTAACCCACGCGAGTCACGGCCCGCTCACTGGAGTGATTCTGGAGCGACTCATACTCCCATTGGTGCGCCCTGGGTGGCTGCCTTTATTCAGACGGTGCCCTTTATTCTGACGGCGTCCCCCGACATCCCCCGACATCAGCGTTATAACACAGCGTGAGGACGCCGCAGCTGTGACCGCGATCGGTGCATCGCGCCGCGGTGGACCCCCACCTTGCCTGCTGTAGCAGCTCCCTGCATCCAGGGCAATCCTGGGCTGTCCCTGCCATTAAAAGCAGCACAGAAGTGCAGCGTGTGGAGGCTGTATATAGAGAGGAGGAAGGCAGCTGATTTCTGGAGCCTACGGACGGGACCTGCTTCCCAGCACCCGCTTCCCAACGGGGGACTACAATCATAAAGTGAGTTACTTTATATGTGCTTGGGGGGAAGACACATGGGACAGTAAATTATAACAAACAACCCCTGGCAGGAGCTGTCAAGAAGGTTTACTGAGCAAACTACCCCCTTATAATTGCAACACCAGGAGCCCTGGCTCCCCACTAAGCATGAGGTATTCAGGCATGATCCATTAATGGAGTGGTGTAGGGGGGCCAGGCCATACAAAGTTGTCTGGGTGTCTGGTGCAGGGGGGGATACGTGAGACCCCCGATGGACAAATATATACAATACAGAATTTTTTACGCTGTATAAACAGACTGTATACTGAAGACATATATATCCATGCACATATTCGGGTATATATGGTCAAAGCTCTAGGTCTCTGACCTCTACGCTCTCTCCTTTTTTTTTTTCCCAAGAAGTATACATAGCTTTATTACCCTATATGTTGTGAGCAAGTTTGTACACTGCAGTATAAAGCACGTGGCTTACCCGTGAAATATTATACCTACACTATATCTATAAGTTGAAACTTGGGACTAATATTTCATACAAACATGCCAACGAAATTGAAATCAAGGGACAAAGCTAAAAATGAGCCTACAAAAACACCACTAATGTTTTCACCAAGATATAAGGGTTCTGGTTCGACTATTCAAACAGAACGTACTATATCTGGCTCACCAACAACCAAGTCACCAGACAAAGCGTCACAGACTTCCAGATCGGAAAATTCGGGTGTGGAAGAAGAAGAGATCCTCACCTGCTCTAAAATGCAAGATATGTCATTTCAGACGAATATAATCTCAGAGTTGACAAAAAAAATTGCGGACAACTCAGTATTAATCAAAGAAGTGAACCAGAGAGTGGAATCCGTCGAAGACATATGTGACAACTTAATCACGGACAATAATAATCTGCTTAAATATACAAAGCTGTTGGAAAATAGAATCGATGATTTAACAAATAAGATTTCCTCAATTGAAGACCATAGCAGAATGAATAATCTCCGCTTTAGAGGCATCCCGGAAACCATACTAGACTGTAACATGAAGTCCTATGTGGAGAATTTTTTGGTGACCCTGGTCCCAAATTTCTCACCTAATGAGAACACTATTGATGTTATTCATAGAATTCCATTGGCAAAACATCTAGATAAATCTATTCCTAGAGATGTCATAGCAAGAGTTCACTATCGTTCATATAAAGATGCGATTATGAAGGCGGCCTTTATTAAGCAAAGATTCTCGTCCCCTTATGAAAATCTTAAAATATTTTCAGACCTGTCGGTATATACTTTATCTAGAAGATGAGAACTCAGGGAAATCACTCAGGTTTTAAGACAAAAAGAAGTAAGATATAAATGGTCATCTCCAGTAGGTTTATCTGTTTATAAAGATTCTAAGTGGCACAGGATAAAATCAGTCCAGGAGGGGGTAAAAATGTTCCAAACATGGAATTATGAAATTATAGTTCGTGATTTAGAGGTTGGCCAGCCGAATTTAACTTCCGGTGAGCATGCATGGCAAAAAAACTAGGAGATTGGGGGGGGGGGGCGATGGGGCCGGGACGGGGGGAGGAAGTATGTTCCTCCTCCGTCTCCCCCTCTGTCACCTCCCCTCCCCCCCTTATGTGTCTTAGGGGAGAGTAGATGTAGGAGGGCGAAAGTTCTATGAATCTTTTTTGGGAAATAGGATTGGCGCCTGGTGTTAAATGGTATAACAAGTAATGCCCCTAAATAGGAGGGTATGAGTGGGGAGACCTGGGGATTACAAGTAAGAGGAAGTAGGAACAGTATATCGTAGGTCAAATACCAAGACTTGGTCCCTTCTAAGTGGACCAGATATGAGTAGTGATAATGATTACGCCACTTCCTCCACAATTAAATTGCTAAGATCCCTCTCTCTGTCTCTCTTCTTTTATCAGTTTCTTTATTTTCTTTTCCTTCTCTTTTTCCTATTATGAGTCATATTACGCAATGGTTCTGTAGGTCTAATTAGGCCCATCCCTCCACTATTAGAAAATAATAAAGTGGGTGAGCTATTTAAATTCCAGGCATGTCAAAGAACATTCTGAATCTAATACTGTTAAAATCATACAAAACACTTCTGAGTAATCAAAATGCCCCTATATCCCCGCCATCGTCCCTATTTTGGTATGGGGACTATGTCCGGCCATTTTCTACCATCAGGTAGTTGCTTTGTAAATATTAGTGTTATATGTTGTTTGTGTTCCCATCCCTGGAGGGGAGTTATGAGGGTCTGTGAGAGCAAACATAGGTTCCACAGACCACTATATATCCATCGAGGGTATGGGATGTATGTTAAAAAAATCTTTGCAGTGTGGGACAATCTTAGACGTTGGGAAGTACTAAATATGATAATCCAGTTCTTAAGTTGGGACAATGACTAAAGGAATAAAAATAATTTCCCAAAATGTAAATGGATTAAACTCACCGACTAAAAGGAAAATTGCCTTTGTAAACTATGTCAATATCAAAGCAGATATATTATGCCTTCAGGAGACTCACCTGAAGAAGGATTCTATTAAGTATCTGACTGAAAGACAATACCCCTTTAATATACACTCAACCTTTAAAAGTAAATCTAAGGGAGTTTCTATTTTTTTTAATAAAAACTTAAAAGTTTCGGAACTATTCTCAAAAATAGATCCTCTAGGTAGATTCATAATTTGGTCGGGGTACGTGAACAATTCTTTATTAACTGTTGCTAATGTATATTTGCCTAACAAAAACCAGATCAGGTATTTAAAAACGTTCCTGAAAGATCTATATAAACTGAAGAGAGGGAGTCTTATCTTATGTGGAGATTTTAACATGATTAGGGATTCGAAGATGGATAAACAGAGAGGGCACAAGATAAAATTGGAAGCTACAGAAATAAAAACTGCCCTAGACTTCTCTAACATTATAAATGATTTTGAACTATACGACATTTGGCGTGTTCTGCACCCTAATTGTAAAGATTACACATTTTTCTCAAATCAATTTAAATCCTTGTCACGGATAGACTATATATTTTCTGATGTATATACCCTAAAAATGATAGAGAAGTCAGATATCATTTTAACACCATGGTCAGACCATAGCATGAACAGTATTAACCTAGAGGTCTCGCCGGCTGTAAAAGTAACAAAAAGATGGAAAATTAATCCAATATTATTTAAAAATACAGATAATCTTAACGCAGTGAAAAAGGATACCTTGGAATTTTTTGAAACAAATAAAGACTCCGTGACCTCCAGTAAGACACTATGGTGTTCCTATAAAGCCTATATCAGGGGTATTTTAATTTCTCGGATGGCAAACGTAAATAAGCAAAGGGGAAAACCCCTAAAAACTTTATATATTGAACTAGAGAAATTACACCAGCTCAACAAAAAGAGCCCAAATACAGTTTTGGGTCATGAAATAATAGCTGTAAACAATCAAATAAACCTTATTTTACAAACTCAGGCAGATAACCTTCTTTGGAGAGTACAACAATCAAAATTTTTATATGGTAATAAAACTGGCAAAATTCTTGCAAATAGGCTAAAGAAACAACGAAACAATAACAGGATCACAAATTTATTAGATGATGAGAAAAACGTTCATATGAATCCTGATAAAATCAGTGAGCTCTTTCGGGAGTTTTATGAGAAATTATATAACTTAGATAAGGACGTCAATTTTGTAAAACCAGATAAGATAGATATCAATACCTTCCTAGATAAGATCAAGTTCCCTAGGATTTCTGACCAAGAATCCATAGATCTAAACAGGGAAATTTCGGGCGAGGAAATTATTAAAGTAATAAACTCTGGTAAAACAAATAAAACCCTGGTCCAGATGGTTTTGACCATCTGTTCTACAAGATCTTTCAGTCAGAACCTAAACCGGTCTTGCATAGTTTATTTAATGAAATTAAACAATCAGGGCATATCCCGCTAGAAATGACTAAGACAAAATTAATAAAAATCCTAAAGGAAGGGAAGAATCCTGAGGAGTGTAGTAATTACAGACCAATATCCTTAATAAACATAGATGTGAAATTGTATTCTAAAATTCTAGCTAATAGACTAAAGAACATTATGGCTAATCTGATCCACCCAGACCAATCCGGGTTTATCCCAGGACGTCAGACATCAGATAACTCAAGAAGACTTTCGAACTTATTATCCTACATTAGAGATAAAGATATATCGGTAATGTTTTTATCACTAGATGCCGAGAAAGCCTTTAATAGAGTTAACTGGGAATTTTTACAATGTGTATTGCTGAGATTTGGTCTGGGGGAATTCGCTTCTATGTCTGTTAAAGCCCTATATAGAAACTCCTTTTCACGAGTCGTGAATCCGGAATTCGAATCAAAACAATTTAGTATTGGGAATGGTACCCGTCAGGGATGCCCTCTATCCCCGCTCCTATTTATGGAACCATTGGCAATATACTTACGACAGTGTAAGGATATTAAAGGGATTTGTATAGGCAAAGAAGAGTTTAAATATATGGCCTATGCAGATGATATCATAATAACCGTAACAAATCAGTTATACGCCTGCTATAAACTCCAAGAAATAGTCGAGGAGTTTGGCAGGTTATCCTATTTTAAAATCAACCACTCCAAATCAGATACATTAACAAAAGGAATAACAACCGAAATTAAAAATAAATTAAGGGAAGTCTTTTGTTTTAACTGGGACTCCAAATATATATTCTCCACATGAATATAGAGAAATTACCTCCCATAGATAGATACCTGATATGCCACATTCTTCTGGTGGCGAAGTTTCTTATAGTAAAATATTGGAAGCAACCCACGATTCCAACAATTTACGAATTACGTAATCTTGTCCATATAAATAGAGAATTAATGAATAACCGCAATTACATCTTTTCGGAGGGCTATGCCCGTCTTTTTAGTTGGTCGAAATGGGACTACTATATGGAGTCCATATAATGTTTCAAAGTTTTCTACCCTGTGGTTAGGATGTCTCCTTATGAGTAATATTGATCTTATTAAGCTAGTGCAAAATAATTTTCCCTTTTGCTTTTTTCTCTTTTTTTTTTCAATTTTATTTTTTCATTTATAGACATGCATTGTGTGTTTAGAGATCGATCAGCTATGTAATGTTCCCACACTGAAATCTAAATAATTGAGTATGTATTTAGTGCCTTAGTTACCTATTAAGGCACCTGTGCTTTTTGAAAGAAAAAAAAAAAAGAAAAAAAAAAAAAATTTAAATAAAATTGGTTGTTTCAGATGTCCCCACTGTTCCTGCATTCCCTTCAAACTTTTTGCTCTGCCAAGGACTTTTTCAAAGTTAGAAAAAATAGCCTTTCGAAAAACTGAGGCCACTATGCTAATCCCTGAAAAATCAAGTATGAGTGCCATAGCAGCACAGTAAATTCTACCTATGTTAATCATCCATCCCTAAAACATTGCAAGCAAAATGCTACGGGTCACTGCTACCAGTGAACATCACAACAAAGCGGAAAAGAAAGGCATAAATCTCCATTGAGTTTTGCACTGACAATAAATTACTCCTTAAGACGTTGACACCCAAACCATATGCTAATAACATTTTACAGATCACTGGCATAACTGTAAAAAGCAGAAGAAAGACTTACGAGTACCAAAGACCATGGTTCCATTGTAGCCTGTTACAGCAGCTCCCTAGGGCCATGTCTCATCCGTAAAGTTTGGTTTGGCTGCTCCCTGCACATAAATCTGTTGCTTCTAAGGGAGGAACTAAGGCTGTGCATTGAGTGCTCTAATCTGGGGGAGTGAAAGATTTACATTAGTGTAGCAGATAGGGGAAAAAAATCTCCCACAGCTGATTTACGATAGTGCCCTTAAAACACCTGATTTAAATAGATCTCTTAGTCTTTATTTTTTGTATGGTTAGACACAGTCTTACTAGTATACTAAATCATAATGACTGGATCGCTAGACCCTAAACTATTACTTACAAATACATTTCACATTGTATCACAATTTGTATTAAATCTAATATAGCATATTTGCAAGTTGGCTTCTTAAAGGCCACTTAGTTTAATTTTGACTACATCACTGTGAGGATCTCTAAAAGCATATTGAAATACTTTTTGAAATGTTCCCTTTTTCACTAAGAAATAAAATAAAATCTGTGTTTACGTGTGTAACTGACTGCACACATGCTGATTCATACCTGCTTTATTACTGCAATCAATCAGGTTGCAAGGTTGTGTCCCCCATTCAAGTCAATGGTAAGGCTTTATCAGACTGCTTATATTTCAAGTTTGAAGGGAACATATTCTATTTTCTAACACCAGTCAAAAAAGCATTTTTCTGCTCTCTTGCCTCACTGGAACAATGCAGGGGGGTTAGAGCTCTATGACCAGTGCTCTTTGGTGCTTGGGTGCAGCTCCTTGTAGTGATCCTAGCAAACTAAAATGTCACCCTTACCACATTTATCTGTGCAGGCATGAAATACTGGACTCACTTAAACAGGAATGCTATGGGTTAACAGTTCTAGGGGAAAACTGCACCTATTAATCATAGCCTTGTAGAACTTCACACATGCGCGGCAGTCTGTTATTACTCATGGAACAACTAGCAGGCATAAAAAGGGTTTAGAAACGCATGGTGTGACAAGACATTTCAAGAAAGAGCATAACGGTGATCCTCCCACAGTCCTTCCGATTTATCACTAATAGGAAAAGAGAGGAATTATATGTATAATAATCTTTGGGATATGGACCAAAAGCTAAATATACAGGAAGTTTATCCACTACATCCTGTAAAATTGTTGTTTAAATGAAGATATAGAGGTATCCTCAATTTTAAAAGTATAATTTAAATTATATTAAAATTACATGCAGAGATCAATAAATCATGGGGCAAAGTAATATTAAAATGGGCTATAATAATTATCAATTTCCTTTGGAATTTGGAATGATTTTATTATATATTTATTTTTTGGTGTATTAGTTTTTTGCATAATTGGAATGTGTGGTTGTAACATTTTGTTAATGATCAACTACTTGATTAGGCCCTGAGGCATTGGTTCTATCTTCTTCTTATTGTCTTCTACTGTCCATGTAGTTGACTGCACAGAAAAAGACCAGGTATGATTTGTCCGACTACAACTGATCTTCTGGTATCTTTTGGGCAGGATCATTGTCAGAAACATGGGGCCCAGTTCAAAGGTAACAGCTTGTCAGATATTTATTTTTTTATAATTACAAACAAAAACTGTAACATCTTCTTTGCAAAAAATTGTGCATACCCTTTTATAATGAGAGCTGTAGCTTTGTTCAGAGTTAACCAATCACATTCAATACCATGTCCACAGGTAAGTAGGATACTCCTGCCATCATCATTATTATCTCAGTTCTTCCAACTTCATAATTATTTCACTATTTATCACTGCCTTACCATAATTTTAAATTTTCATCCTTTTTCCATCTCACAAATTTCCTTCTCCTCCCAAAATTAATCCTTGCCTCTCCCTGTTTACATCATGACACCTTCCTCCTTACAGCTTCAGTGCTCATGTATACTTCTCACCAGCAAATAATCTGGGGAAGGCAGGGGCAAGTACCAAGAAAAACATCCTGCTTGTCCGAGCATCTCACACAAAAAATGGACAAAGGCAGAGAGGACAGAGATGTTGAGTGAAAGAGCTCTAAAGGAATTCCAAGTTAAAGCTAGCTGCACATCTCTGCCAAAACTCAAAGGGCTGTTGTACAGTATTATAGTTTGCGACAGGAAACAGAGTTTCATATCTAGACATTGTGAATTTTAGTGATGCAGGGCCTCTTTATTTGCTAGGCCTCATCCTACAGTATCACCTTTACCCCATTATTAGGAGCTCTGAGTATGGGAGGAGCATCTGGACTTTTGTTCTGCTTTTAGCTTTTATATGGTAGCATGCCTTTCTATCTTATTTTAAGGTAAGTGCAGTTACAACAATTGTTCATCGATTTAATACATTTGGCTAAACTATGGCAGTGTGACCAAATATCAAAAATAAGTCATCAAATTAAAATATGTAACAGACTATTATGGAATCCTTATAAATTTCTGAATATATACTGAATGATCAAATATAAAATATAGAAAGAAAAGAAAGTAGGACTATAAGACAAAAATAGGGAAATTAACAGGGAGATGACAGCAATTAGCCCCACTGAATGCTTGTTAACCCACTGGGTATCCAGATATTATTATAGATAAATAAAAAATAAAAAACACATAAACATATATATACAAAATATTTCACCTAATTTATATACATAGTTTATCAAAGGTCTATGTAATGTTAGTTATCAAATGCTAAGTCAGTATTATCATGTTGAACCATCAAGATATAGATCATATGAAAAGTCCAAAAAAATACATAGTTTACATCAAGTAATTTTACACAGATTTCTTAATACATAAACTCTGCTAATTTTGTTTAGTTTTTTTTACCCTCTGGGTTATAGAGGGAACCAGACGTGGACTCCTTGCTCACTGTGCCTTAGGCAGTACAGCTGCATGTCACTGACGAGGTCCTCAGAGGCCGAAACATACATCAGGGGTTTACGTTTTTCTCCTGTTCAGAATGGAATTGACTGGTATTTTGGGGCTGAATCACTCTTTTGTGTGAGACCAGACTGATATACAACAGGGCAGTTTTCCCTGTGAAGGGCCCAAGTGAGCTAAAAGAAGCTGCTCTCTGAGTAGGTAACCAGACCTATAGAACAAACCTACTTAGGTATTGCTCAGATGAGCACCTCTTTTCTTTCTGTTTAAATAGTTATATCATTTGAAATTGTGAGCTTTTCTATTGTGCCTGTGGTTCTCAAAACTCATACTTTCTAATATTACAACAATACTCCAGTAAAGGATGTTTAAGTTTCCATTTGTTTTGTTTTTTCCAATTTACTAGATTCCATATATACACATAATATGGACAAAACTTCATAAATGAAAATGTGTTGTTACAAGAAACATTTTCCTATATTTTTTACCTAAAATTGAATTTAGTTTGTGCAATATAACTACAAGATGCCTATATTTTCCTGGTTTAAGCAAAAATTATGTCATGCCAACATTTGGAAAAGTTCAGTGGAATTGAGGCCTATCCAACTGGGATTGTGATTGGTGCTATTTTATTCTTTGAGTAGGCTGCCTGCTGAATGTAACCAGAGGAATTTCACCTCTGAATACAAAATAGTGGTGGCACATCCTTCGGGCGCTGTAGAACAGTGCGCCATCATCAGGGCGTCGAGAACTGCGCTCTGATGACGCTAGGCGTTCCAGCCTGCATCCCATCTGCCACAGAGGCTTCTCATGCGCGCACATCCATCTCATATTTAAGGGGCTGACAGTGTGCCATGTGGGACTGGCATGTATCACTAGGAGCATGTTGCATTGCGCCCTGATGACGGCGTGCTGTTCTGCAGCGCGCAAAAGTTGGGGTGCCCAAAATAGTATATACCAACACTATAAGGGCATAATGAGGAATTGAAAATGCCATATAGTGTAAATTAGAAAAACAATTGAAGCATCTGCTGGTTCCTGGAAGCATATATGATACTTTGATGAAGGTTGCATGTGTGAGAGTAGTACTTACATTTCCACAGGCTCCTAGGCATGTAAAGATGAAGGGGTAGGTATGAAATTCCCATATCTCTTATGATTTCACAGATCCCATCCCTATTTCTCCTACCCTGAACTGCCAAGTAGATATACATTTGCCCTCAGTCTTCATTGTATTAAGAAGTATTTAAATCAGATAGGACAGTAATTTACCCTATAAACTTACCTTGGGTAAGGTTGCGTTCCTGCTGTTGTGTGCCAACCTATAAAAGATATTCATCCAATCTCCTGTCCCAAAGCCTTGTAACAGAATTGACATCCTGGGCATTTAGTGAGTTATAGGTTC
This sequence comes from Discoglossus pictus, assembly GCA_027410445.1. Lineage (NCBI taxonomy): Eukaryota > Metazoa > Chordata > Amphibia > Anura > Alytidae > Discoglossus > Discoglossus pictus. The sequence goes on along the minus strand of CM050167.1, from coordinate 142,708,371 downwards.
TAGTGCTTCCCATCTATGTCTATAAGAATGCCAGCCCATGACCCACACACGGCCCATGTGATCTATAAACCCCAATTAATGATATAGCCCACTTATAATGGATAAAACACAGGCCACAGCATTTATTAGCAAAAACATATTATAATCAAACAACAAACAAACAACTGAGGGGAGGTGCCAGACCAGGGGCAGTTCCTTCATGTAAGCCCTGAACTTGTGTTCGGGCCTACTATGATGATACCATTGTGGGGTAAGGACTCACCAACTTCACACTAGCCTAGCAACTCATCTCACCAACTGCCACTGTGACAATATATAAATTCCTGTATTAACAATGCCACTGCATACATTTTTTTAATTTATATTTTTACACATTTTTCATATTATAGATATTTTTTTGCAGCCAAAGCTTACTACACATTATATATACTAAGAACTTGCCCGTCAAAAATGACAGGATTAAAATTGTAAGGCTGGCAATGCTGGTTGCCACACAATGTGAGGCATTTGGTCCTCTGAGCACCTTCAGCGCTCATTGCGAGCCTCTCCCCCGAGTTTTTCAAGTTTCCTGCTATGCACTGATCCCCTTTGGCTCATTGCAAGCTCTCAAAAAGCGCCTTTAGTGCTCATTGCGAGCCTTACCTCTCGCCTGCACTCATTGCAAGCCTCTCCTGCTTTTGGTGCTCATCTTGAGCCCTGTGATGAGCGCCTTCGGCACTCATTGCGAGCCTTTCCTCTCGCCTACTGTATGGGCCGCTCATTGCAGGTATCGTTAACCTGCAAGTTTAGTGCTTGGGTATGCCATGTGTCTCTTTCCAGCATCTCCCCCCTGTCCCTTCCCTGTGTCTTTCTCCTCTGTGCGCTGAATGTTTGCGTAGCGCGCATTGACTGCCAGTGGTTTCATTTTCAAAGTCCTGCGTGCCTGGCGTTGTTGTGTTAGTGTGTTTGGTGAGGTGTATTTTCTAAGTACCGCGTGCCTGGCATTATTCATGTAAGTGTTAGTGTCTTCAGCGTCGTGTACTTTGTAAGTTTTGCAAGCCTGGTGTTGCTGAGCCTCGTTTTCATGCTATTTCTGAAATTTTGCGTTTTTCGTCCGCCATTTTTTTTCCTCGATTTTCGAGTGACCAAAAACGCCAAATATGGGTGTAATTCGCTTGCAACCTCACTGCCAGGCTTCCTGTGTCTTCCCCTGTGCTGTGTGTGTTTTTGAATTTTTTGTACATTTATTTTGTTGTTTTGGTGGTTTTTAAAGTTACGCGCTTGAACAGTGCTGTGAGGCTCACATGTGTGACGGCGCCGCTGGCTGCAATGAGCACTTTCGGCACTCATTGCAGCCTGAGTGCTGCGAGGCACGCATGTGTGACGGCACCACTGGTTCGCCTTGCCTTGCGAGGCTCGCAGTTGCCCCCTCGCTTTGCAAGGGACGCAACTGCGTGACCAACATCACAAGCGTTACGAACAGTGCAAAGATCCACAACTATGTATGTGATTATAACCAAATCTTATCACTAAAACTTAATAAACAGTATTCAGACAAAACCATAAACTCTTAACACCAGTTAAGCAACCATAAAAACACAAACAAAACCATAAACTCTTATGCCAGCTAATCAACTCTTAACAAACAACACATATAGAGTTACCTTCCTTGTGGCTAGCTGGACGAACAAAGGCTCAAACAGCGGCTCCTCCCTCCAGCTATCCACTTTCGCTACTTTCTCCCAATAACCCTGATTTTGCTGGGTCAAGGGTCTCTTCCATCTAACCTAGTCACCTGGGAGTGGTCCACAGCCTTCCATGACCAACGCACGTCCCAGGTGGTATATAAACCCCAATAAACAATACAGACAACTTATATTGGATAAAACATCTCATTTATTAGCAAGAACATAGTGACGGACAATCAAAGAACTGGGGGTAGGAGCCAGGTCAGGGGCAGCCCCTTCATGCACGCCCTGAACCCACATTCAGACCTAGTATGATGATACAGCAGTACCACCTTGAGGTAAGGACTCAGCCACTTCACACTGGCCTAGCGACTCACGTCATCATCCCCCACAGTGTAACCACAGGAAACCGCCTGCGGTCATGTACGCTATGACCCATTGCACACCTTCCTTCAAGGTAAGTATCATGAGCTCAAGGCCAATCTCATTAAGGTGCACCTTATCTGGGGTGAACAAGCAATCAGCATCAGCACCCTCGAACTCATGATGTTTCAAGGAAGTGAACTAACTTCCTAATGAAACTAGCCATTAGCTTATTAACTTTTAACCTGGCCTTATCTATCTACCCAGGATGTTTTTCCTCTCTCCAAAAACTGTGTTTCAACATTTTGGACCATATAACATTTATACTTGAGTAAAGCTGCAACCAACATAGGATATCCTTCTGTACCTCACGAATCAATGGTTTTGCCCAAACTGTTACCTTTAACATGTATCAGTATAAAGGCCGGTGGCCTAAAACAAGTGACATAATTGACTACATGCTCACCCACTTGGGACCATCACATGCCCCTGAAACTCAGCCAAGGTACCACCCACTGATCCCGATGGACACCTAGCTGTAGGCCATTTTCGGCAGCTATGGGGAAAGGCTGTGCCCAGTACATATATGAAGGGTCTATGATCAACAGGAGTCATGTATGATCTGGAAAAGAACCGAAAAGCATTTATATGCAGCAGACTTTTGCCTAACATACGATTTAAAAACGCTGTGACTCCCATCTTCTAATTCTCCAAATTACCTCCTCAGCCCCAGTCTCGCAGCTGCAGTGGCTGCCCCCATTATAAAACAATGTGTACCAAATTCAGTCTTTGAAAAACCCAAAAGCTGTAAACAACTAACTAGCATTTTTGAGAATTGGAAGCTTGACAATGTCAAGCCTGACTCATGCATCAAAAGGGGGACATTGATAGCTGGGTGTTGGATCAAGAAAGGCTTTACACAAGACATTAGGCAACAATTGATACCTACTTGGTACTACCTCCTTTTCTTTGTCCATCTGATCAGTTTTAGACCTTCTTGACCACATGGTTACATAGAGATGTATTCTATTTGAAAACCATAAATTACTTCAAAACGTAACTTTGGCTGCTGGTACTTTTTACTCTAAAATTCTAGACATATTATATTTTCTCTAACCCACAACTTAAATGTCTAAGCTTCCAAAGGTAAACCATGCCTTTTGCATGCGTATATGAGCAAGTAATTTACTTCTTAGACACAGTCAATAGAAAATTAAATGTGTCATCATGATGTCAGTAAATAGAATATATACGTAACTTGCAATTGGAGACTAAGCATTAATGAGAGCCAAAAAGTAATGTTTGCCTATCGAGCTAGCACTCTAGCACACTGGACAATACATTAGAGCATCTGTTTTAGTCCATGTGGGTTTCATGATATGTATTAACCCCATTGATATTACACATAAATAAAAGTTCAAAACATATTTGTGAGTTTGAGACAGTTCGGGAAATAATTCTAATGTCTTTCAATGCTTTCCCATGCTTTCAAAGTACAGTAGTGTGTGTTTAATTGCTACTATAGCTATCAGAACTGGCATCTTTCGCTTGTCGGTAGTGATAACTCGAAATCAGTATGCAAGTAGGTAATTGAATATGTGGCAGTTTTACTTACAACTTAAAATATGTGTAATCTGGGCAATAGAATAGGGCCCATAATCTTCATGAATTGCCACGTCTGAATATCAGATACCATCATTACCTTCTATCTTTTCTGCAACCAACTCTCCAACCCTAAATGCACCAAAAAAGGCAAGAGAGAAACGGAATTCCAAATTCACATGCCAGCCATTGGAAAGTGGACATAAAATGCCAACAAACTTCCTGACTGGCACACAAATAAGAAGTCATCCAGATAATACACAATTGAAGCATAAATGGATTTGTACCGAAGCACCCACTCAAGAACAGTACTGAACTTTCCAAAATACCAAAACGATATGGAACACAAAGGTCCACATAAATTTTTCTCTCAAAACGACAACCCAAGAGATGATGACTTTCAGGGTGAACACACGGTAAGAGTTGAAATGCAGATTCCACATCAGCTTACCCATAAGAGCAACTGCACCCGCCTGGCAGACAAGCGAAGTGGCTGTATCAAATGACGTATATGATATTGATATCAGTTCCTTATCAATTCCATCATTCACGGCATTACCTTTTGTATAGGATAAAAGATGGGTTAACCAATATTTTCCAGGTTCCTTTTTTGGCCACACAAACAGGAAAAAAAAGGTGGCCTTCAAATGGTCCCGCCATCCTACCTAAGTTAACTTCCTTTTTTAATTTATTGCATAGAACATTCCTCATGCAAATTCCAGAACTAATTTCAGATTGGGGGAAATTCTCGACAATTCACTGATAAACGAAGGGATATGAAAACCGGTATGAATCCCCTACAGCAGCAGTCTAGCGGAATCTGCCCTACCCAAAACCTTAGCGTAGCTTTCTATCCATGGCTGCATGGCGTGCACCTGAACAGACGTCCTGGCCCTTAAGGTTTGCATCAATAGTTGCCCTAGAGGAGTCTTTTTGTTGCCTGAAACATCTTGCAAAAGCATGGTCGTCTTCACATCCTGAGCAAGCATGCTTAAACCTAGTTAGGGGCCCACTTACATAGGCCTCATTTCTTCCCAACTTACCCCTCATTGGAGTAATAATATGAGGCCAATACGCTATGACCTTATAACCCCATGTCATTGATGACCTGCATGCCATACATTGGGAGAAATACTCATCATATTTCCACCAAGCCATACCCCCATATGTCCAGTAAGCCCATCATATTTGTTTCAGGTAAATAAACAATTAACTGGATTGTTTGGAGATTTTCTCTCAAATCACGCAGGCTTAAATGGAAAAAAGCTTGAAGGCAATTATCAAAAGACTTATGGATACTGCAATAAGCATGTTTTCTACCCTCTACCTCACACCGTAAGCCTGTATGATCTCTTTTGCGAATTTCCGCATATCTGGAAGAAGGAAGCAGAGAAAAAATATTCACATACTCCAGTCTCCATATGTTTTCCTTAACTTATTTGGACAGGTGTGCACCTAAATTATCCAAGGAACATTACCCTGTACTCGTGCACAAATTATCAAGATCTCTGTCATGACTGACTTTTGTGGTCGGGGCGGGGCGGGGCTCCCCATGTTTTAAAAAATTCTGTGTGTTCAGAATGTGCTGTGATACTGACTTGTATAGTGGTAATGATTGTAAGTTTGTATATTCACTACTTAGTAGCAATAGTAACTGCAAAAATGTTATTTTAAAAGAGCGGACTGTGAATACCATGTTGCTTATTTAATTTGTGCATTTCTTTCCTCTCATTGTTTATTGGGTGAAATATGGTGGGGGTAAATGAATGAGTGAACTTTTGACTCCAACAGCTCATATAAACAAGAACTATTGTAAAACTAGATCTGGAGTTTATTGCCCCCTCTGGAGATGTAAAAGGTGAACCATAAGAAACAGATAGGAAAAAAACTGCCTCCCCCCAACCTATTGATAACATTAATCTACCAGATAAGTTCTGCCTAATAGAAATGACAAGGGGACACCAGCCTGTCAATCAAAATCAGGTTGTTAGTATTAGACCAGCTGTTAGTTTGGCTCGAAAGTGGGCCGCCCAGTCAGGGTCTTTTGAGGGTTGGGTCCTTGTACTGTTTAAAATATCTGAGAACTGAGAAAACACAAATTCACAACCTGGTGGGAGTCCTGTAGCAGAAGGCAGGAGATTTTGTGGGTGAACTTTTTCCCCTTACCTCTGGACGCCCTGGCGCAAGACTCTGGATGGGACCATATCAAGGAGGTTGGCCAGGGCCTCCTAATCAATTCCCTTCAACATTGCAGCAGACCACTGCAACCGGAGGAGGGGGGGGGGAGAAGAAAGCAACAATTAGAAAGATACAAGGGGGGACAAAGAAACAAGGAGAAAGCAGAACACACAATTCAATAAAAGGAAAGCAAAACAAAATAACAAATCAAAACAAGAATACAAACAAAAGAAAACAAAACAAAGGAAAATGTTGCCAGGCCCGGACAAGGCAACAGTACCTTACATTCTTTGTGGCTAACTGGAGGCAGAATGGGCAGACAAAGGCCCAACCAGAGGCTCCTCCATCCAGCTAGCCACTTCTACTACTTCCTCCCAATATCCCCGGTCCCAGTGGCCTGGGAGTGGTCCATAACCCTACATTTTCTACTTTTCTGTAAGGGGGTTAAGTTAAACAAGATAGGTCGCTATTGCTGCATTTATGCGGCTTAATCTAATGCCACAGTCTGTGCAAGTACAGACACATCACTGACAGTCTGGCAATTCCTTTAATCGAGACACATTTACAAATTTGGGTTGCTATCATGTGGGTGTGCTGTCTGCACCCTTTTTGGATTTGCCATGTGCTAGTGACTCCCCTCATAGCTGGGTCTTTTCTGGACGGCCTCTGCATCTTAGGGATTTGGTGGCTTGGCCTGATTAACCGATTAACCCGGCCCACCGCTGGCCCGACAAACTGGTTAATCCAGTATAGCAATGGATCGGAGGATGTCAGATAATCGGTGTTGTACCTGTAAATGGGTCAAGTACACTGCCTGACCTTCATTCCCAACTGGTAATCACAGAATATTGGTAATATTATTTGTGAGTATAGCAATTCTCATGTACAATGGGCCTTTCATATTAGTAATTACATCCCTATACTTTTCTTCATTCATCATTTAATTTAAGATTTGTCTCCATGCACATGTTTTAATACACCTTTTCACAACTGTCCTTGTCACATACATTTTACTTCAGCGATTACCTTTTTCGATCAATTATCAATAATTGACTTGTCATCTAAAAAACAGAAAAATACACCTATAGTTACTTTTGCTTTTAATTTATTTTCCATTAATATCCACCTCTTACATTTTAAGTAATTAACTCCAAATATAAATTACACCACAGTCATTGCTTTTATAATCACCTATTCTTTCTATTACCTATGGATCTAGAATTGCCATTTTCTTAATACTTTATCGCATTCACTGATCTTTAGTTACCATATCGAGAAAATGTACTAGAAGGACAGATAGATTGTCATTAATTGTGCATTTTATCGAATTTACGTTACAAAGCCCCTCCACATATGCATATATTACCCCAGTTACTATACTGACGTACTTTGTTTGCCTTCACAGGCTCATTGTCTGTGCCACCGCTAGCGGGAGCTGACTATGTAGTCTGCCCGTACTGACAATGGCCGCCCTACACTGTATAGGCATTCTGCCACACACCAAAATGGCGGCTCAATAAGTGACAATGCATTTATGTCCTTATCTGAAATGGCCGCTGAGGAGGCGAACATCCCCTTACTTCTTTTTCGTATGCGTCAGTTGGCGCAACGCCCTGTTGTAAAATGGCTGTAGGAACGATATGACTCCGCCCTCTAATATGACAGCACGCTGTGACGTCTCTGGGTATAAATATCTCGAGCACTGCGGCAGGAGCGCGCAGAAGGTTCTGGATTCGGTTCTGTCATTTTGTGTTGCTGAAAAAGACAAGAGGCCTAAACATGAGGGAAATCGTGCATCTGCAGGCGGGGCAATGCGGCAACCAGATAGGGGCGAAGGTAATGGGGTGTGGTATTGTGTCACATGCGGTACAATTGTACATGTGCAGGCTCCGGTGCCGCTCATTAGCACTTTCGGGGGCAGCAGTGCGTTATATGTGGGTTTCAGACATTTCAACTGATAATACATAGCTGTAATAACTGCTATTTATAATCTACCTTTAAAATAACCATTTCCCTGACGTTCTTTTGTGTGTGGAGGCAGCGATAAATGTGAGCATAGGACGGAGGGCGGTTTAATGCGAGGAGACAGGGATGCGCAGTGCTGTAGATATGCGTGTCCGCCTCCACATACATGGTGGCTCTGTCTGCTGCACAGTCACGCGGTGACGCCTCCTCTCCCAGCAATGCAGGGATTGAGCTGGGTGTGGTGGGCACTGGTAGTGTATGAGCTTGTGTGTCATGAGTGGGGGAACGGATTTGTCTGAGAGAGAGAGAGAGTGTGTGTATGTATGTATATTCAATTATACACACACATTTTATGTCCTTACGGACTGCAGTACCCAAGGCACATCTTTCTGGCTGTGGTTATCCATAAGGTTTTCATGGCGAATATACTACGCCACAATTTGTCTGTCCTTTGTGGGTCACCCTAAAGCTTCTCTAAAGTACATACCATGATAGATATAGATGTGGCTATGAATGTCCAGCATTGCATTAAACTATGATACCACTTAATGTAGTTGTACTGAAACATTAATTTATTTATTTTTAATGAAAGAAAAAACCTAACAGAGGGACATCTATGCACAAAGTGTAAGGGTGGACATGTTGTTGTCCTTGAATGTTTGTTTTTTGCCAGGGGATAATCCACACTCATACATGTTCTTTCATTAATAGACATGACCTATAATAGCACAAACCTGCCTCTGTGCTGCAGTGTAATATATCTGGTGAAAGGGATAGTTTCTAGGGCCACCATATATTGTGTTGGCGTATGAAGCAACCTCACCCGCCACACCTTTTTCCAGCCGGATCTGCCTGCGCCAGGTGACGCGTAGGAAGGAGTTGTGCCCATGGACGTGTGATGTGATAGTCAGCAGAAATATAACAACTTCAGTTATCATACAGAAATCTGTTGGAATTATATATATATATATATATATATATTTATATTTCCAACACATTTCTGTATGATGCATCATTTAATGCTAAACACATGTCACCAGAACCATTTAATCCAGACAATATGGGCTTCACTATAGTGGAATAGGCTTCACTCTGAGCTTTCAATAAGAACTGTTTGGGGCACAGGACATTTTGTAAATATTTCTCAAAGGCCTAAATCTTTGTGACAATAGTAAATGTCCAGAATCTGCTTTTTTTTTTTTTTTTTTTTTTTTTTTCCCCTCATGTACACCCATTTTAAAACATCCAGACGCATGCAGAATTTAACATCATAGGTGACCTGGGAATAGGATGCCATCTTATAGCTTATTTAAAGATTTAGACCCTTCATTATGTATTTATAGTAACATTTAATAATGCAGTAAGGCTGAAAATCCCAAATGGTACCTAGACCTGGCTATTGACAACCCTTGACCTAGTGTTTCCACTCTCCTATGTCAAAAAGGAATAGGCATAATGACGATTCAGAGTTGCTTTATGCATAACCCACAGACTCCTGGAATTAGATCCTGACTATTGAAAACCACCCCACCCCCCTTTTTGGATTGCTACCTTGTTGTGATGAAGGGGCTTGTGTACTTAAGTGAAGCTGTGAGCCGTACCATGTAGTGTCACCCAAGGTGGACAGACTATATTTCACTGGTCACTCAAATTTGAGTTCCACTGGAGAAGGAACTGGCATCACACTCCAGAATCTTTGCCAAGAAAACCATATGGGAGGCTGGCTGTGGTTGTGTATCTCTGTTGGGTGTGGTTAAATGATTAGGGGGGGGGGGGGGGTTTAACTTGGTACCGACCTACTTCTCCTCACGCTTTGCATCCAAGACTGACAAGAATAACCAAGTCCTTATCCTGGAGAATCACTCTCAGAATATATGCTCAAAATATAATACAATTGAGCCTCTGTGCTTGTAATTGGTTCCAGAAGGCACAATGAGTACCAAACTCCCATAAGGCGTAATGTAAATTGGTTTTGGCAGGTGCGAAGAGTACCAAGGAAGCGTTGCGTGCCAACAGATTTTTTTTTTTTTTTTGCTCAAGACACCACAAATGACAAGTTTAGAGGTAGTCTACTACCAAGGGTCCACTGTAGACTCTCCACTTGCTGTAAAAGCTCTTTATGCACTGTTCTAGCGTTTAAAGGGATATCTAAGTTTGCTGGATTAATACATTTCTGCACTCTATAGGCAAAAAGCAGTCTATATGTAGGCAGCACATCTCATAATTTTTTTTATCTTTATTATTTAAAAATCCCTCTTATTGTGTTGACACCCCTAGGGGGTGTCTAAACAAGTTCCTGATCCCCACTCAATCCGCATGCAGCATCCAGGGAGCAATATTAACCCACTATTTACATGCTCTTGCTTGCTCAGCCAATAGTAGAGCAGTGTGGTCAGCCTCCCAGTCACTGCTGGTATGTGACTCATCCCTGCTTCCTGTATATGCTGTGTGGTGTTGCCATAGCAACTAACAGTGCCATGTCAAATATTTCTAACTGGATTGGACAAAACAAATTAGGGAGGGCATCTTAATCTTAATTTTATATAATTTCACACGCATACTATTAATTCTCCGATCAGATAAATTCATAATCCAGGAAACGTGCATATCACTTTTTGAGCAGTCTTGTGTTTTTTTGTTTGTTTTTTTCAAATTTATTGTTATGCATTTGTTCTAAACTGCCCTTCTACTATCCAATATATAGTGAGCTGTATTGGTATTTTAGAACCAGGTGTGCTTGTTATATTTCCAATATTCACTGTAAATTTAGATTTGTTTTTTCACCCATTGCAAAAATATGTAGACATACAGAAAACCCATATAAACATTGAACATAAAAAATTAAAATCTGTATCGGTTTAAACCTTATGCATGCAGTCTATTGTGGCAGGGCTTCAAGTGTAAACTAAAACGAGAATATCCAAGTCAATGCTTCATTAATGTAAACTATTCCACTTTCTGTTTGTCACCTCTTTTACAATGGATAGATTATCATTTTTTTTTTTTTTTTTTTTTTTTAATAATAAAAAAAAAAAACTCTTGGCATATTTAAAACATGCTTTTAAATTTATGATGAAAAAATTGAGTTCCATGCCCCAATATTATCCATATTTTTATCTGGCAAATAATGTTTGGAGTCAGTATGGCCAATACAGGGACTAAAATATTAAATGGTTATTAAATAAATGTAATACAGATTACAGTAGGATGTCTCTGGATTTCTCTAGGAATAGAATACCTATGGATCGCTTTACTTAAAAGATGGGTTTAGTTTTTTTGGTTTGAATAATAAAATCGTTCCTGCTCATGATGACATTGTACTTTAGAAGTACAGGGTGTGCAGAGCCTCATAGTAACGAATCAGTGGCAACATTCTGCAACATGCTACTTGAGGTCATTGCTTTGGCAAATTGTAAACACTCCCTTAAGCTTTGTATTCATGAGCTGCAGATTTGCTTTTAGGGAGAAAAGAGCTTCAACATAAGTCAATGGATACATTGGTGTATTATATTCCTAGCGAATTCCAGAAACATTCGGTCTCTAATGTGCCTGTAAAATAAGCCACTGCAGACAGTCTGTAAACTCAATGTTAATATGCTTTATTCTATTCCTTCCTAAGTCCTTTCATGTCTTTTCCATGTACAGTTCTGGGAAGTCATCAGTGATGAACATGGTATTGACCCCACAGGAAATTATCATGGCGATAGTCCTCTGCAGCTGGAGAGGATTAACGTATACTACAATGAAGCATCAGGTATGAACCAGAGTATCCATTTAGTGAAGCTAGATGTATTTCACAGCTCTGCTGCTCTGCTAAAATGTGATTTTCATCAATATTTCTAATTTTTATTGTTCCAAAGGTGGAAAGTATGTTCCAAGAGCCATCCTTGTGGACTTAGAACCCGGCACCATGGACTCTGTCCGCTCTGGGCCTTTTGGACAGATCTTCAGGCCAGACAACTTTGTTTTTGGTGAGTTGTTGAACAATCTGGGACAGTACTGTTCTGCTGTACCTGATAAACAGTGTATTGAGCGGTTTGTCATGGTCCTTTTTTATGAATTGCCCAAATAACATAGATAAATAATCTGAAAATTATTAAGAGGAGTATTCGGTATCAAAAATGAAGATGTTACTCAGTATTTCTTGGTAAAATTTATATAGATAGATATATATATATATTTTTTTTTTGTATGGCTAGTCTCTTGAAATACATGCATTGGCCTAGATTGACACCTTATAGCAATGTCAGTGGTTCAAGCTTCTTGGAACCAGCCTTGTCACCAGTAAGATAACAGAATGTTCTGATCTGTAAGACTTGAAATAATTTTTTTTTTTTTTTTGTCCTCCCCCACAACCTTCCTCTGCAGGTCAGAGCGGTGCAGGTAACAACTGGGCTAAGGGTCACTACACAGAAGGAGCAGAGCTGGTGGATTCTGTGATGGATGTGGTGAGAAAGGAATCAGAGAGCTGTGACTGTCTGCAAGGCTTTCAGCTCACTCACTCCCTAGGTGGTGGGACAGGCTCTGGTATGGGTACTCTCTTAATCAGCAAAATCCGTGAGGAGTACCCTGATCGCATTATGAACACTTTCAGTGTGGTACCTTCCCCAAAGGTGTCTGATACTGTAGTAGAGCCTTACAATGCAACACTCTCTGTGCATCAGCTGGTCGAGAACACAGATGAAACCTACTGCATAGACAACGAGGCCCTTTATGACATCTGCTTCCGTACACTCAAACTGACCACTCCTACGTATGGCGATCTCAACCACTTGGTCAGTGCAACAATGAGTGGTGTCACCACCTGTCTTCGCTTCCCAGGACAGCTCAATGCTGACCTTCGCAAGCTGGCAGTGAATATGGTCCCCTTCCCACGTCTTCATTTCTTCATGCCAGGATTTGCCCCACTTACCAGCCGTGGCAGCCAGCAGTATCGCTCATTAACAGTGCCAGAGCTCACACAGCAGATGTTTGATTCAAAGAATATGATGGCTGCCTGTGACCCACGGCATGGACGTTACCTGACTGTGGCTGCTGTCTTCCGGGGGCGTATGTCTATGAAGGAGGTGGATGAGCAGATGCTGAATGTCCAGAATAAGAACAGCAGCTACTTTGTGGAGTGGATTCCAAATAACGTCAAGACAGCTGTATGCGACATTCCACCCCGTGGCCTTAAAATGGCTGCCACATTCATTGGTAACAGCACAGCCATCCAGGAATTATTCAAGCGCATCTCTGAACAGTTCACAGCCATGTTCAGACGCAAAGCCTTCCTGCACTGGTACACAGGAGAGGGGATGGATGAGATGGAATTCACAGAAGCAGAGAGCAACATGAACGACTTGGTATCAGAGTACCAGCAGTACCAAGATGCCACAGCTGAAGAGGGGGAGTTTGAAGAAGAGGGAGAAGAGGAAATTGCCTAAATTACTACTTTGTTCCAGTCATTGAAAAACCATAACCCTCCCAAAGCCATCTCTTTTCTTTTTGTGATCATTCTATGAGCCTCAGAATGGGCAAGAGTGAGTAAATTACAGCATTAGGCTGTGAGCTATATTTGTAAAATCCATAAGTGCTACTCCTTGGCATAATCTATTAAATAACCGTTGTACAAGTTACAGCACAAATCTGTTCCATTAGTAGCATGTTTGGGTATGACTTGGTTGCCATTTTTTTAATTGCTCACCTTGCCCCTTCCGAGGCTTAATATGACCTCACTGCCAGCAATATCCTTCCACTGCATGCCCTGTTTTGTAGCTGCTTACATCGTAGTGCAGCTTCAGCACCTGTGGGTTTTACAGAAGGTTATTGCTCACTTTCCATATTGTGGCTGTGCTTTTTTTAGTAATTCAGTGTCACGGTCCAAGCTCATGAGCATGACAAGCCCTTCATAATTTCCATCACACCATCTTAATATCATACCATGTAACCACTTCATTGGTTTTAACTGTTCCCCTTTTCAAGGCATTGTTTTAACACCTATCCCAACCTAAAACACTGTTACAGCGGCTACATTACATACCCTTTGTTAAGGAGGTTGTTTGACTGTCCCCTTGTGGTCTATGCAGCTAAACAGTGGGGTATGGGATATAACGAGCGCAAAGATTCCTCTAGAAGTGTACACGAGAGGCACCTGGGCTCTCTGAGAATCTCCTCCTGTCCAACACTATTTCTCCCTCCTTGTCTCTATGGTTTGGTTATGTGTGATTGTGAAGCTGCCCTGAATCATGGAACCTGTTGCACAGGATGGAAGCACTTACCCAGAAACTCATCATGTCTACACGCTCCACTACTGAATAAATGCTTGTGCTCAATCTATTATGTTGTGTTTTTATTTATTTTCAGCAGAGGAGTGTGGGGTTGGACATTATGGTCAAGGTGATATATTGCATAGCCTGCTGATATAAGGCTTTATGAGGGGGAAAACTACATTTAAAGGGCCCCAAAAGTTCTTAATGTTCTACCATGCATTCATATTTCCCATATGCAGAAAGTCTATTCTGAAAACCTACCTTGAAGTAATGTATTTAGGATTATTATGAATGCACAACTGGCTAAGTGAACTTTGCTAAACTACTTCAGATCGCTTGGCAAGATTTCCTTCCGATCTCGTAACATGTCTTGAGGAGCAAACTGTAACAGCTTTTGTGTTGCATTAAAGGGATGCCTTAGACTTGTTTTGAAATTGATATACCATTTATACAAATTTTCTAAGATCCTCACTTTCTGTTCATCATTGGCACAAAGTTGTACAAGAGGTGTGCACTGAAGCTGTTCTCTAGTGGGCATAACTTTACATTACGTGCATTGTGCTACTCGGGCACACATTATGTTGCTGTGTGATTAGTGGTATGAGACCTTGATCGTGTGAAGGGAGGGAGAGGCTTCACACGATCAAGGTCTCATACCACTAATCACACAGCATCATAATGTGTGCCTGAGTAGCACAATGCACATAATGTGTGGGTTTAGATCACAGCTGTGAAAGATGCCCACTTTGAGGAAGAAAGTGGGAGGTTCCAGAATTTAAAAATCTATACTCTAGTTTCTTTAGTATAAATGTTATAATTACATTTGAAGTTAACACTAATCTCAATATGCTATATCCCTTTGTTTGCGATGTTAAATACATGTGGAGTCAATTGTGAGACACATTGGGGGACTTCTAGATTCCTGCAAGGTGGAAGGCATACACTAAGAAACTTTTTTTTTTTTTAAACAGTTGTGAAAGAAATGACCAGATCTGCTTAAAAGATCTTTAAATTATCCTGGCCTAAGGATGAAAAAAAGTAATTAATGCTTTTGTTATCTACAATCTGCATATTTAACCTTTTTAAAGAAAAATAATAAACACTATTTCAAATGTGCTAGACAATTTGCATGGACCTAAAACGTGCCTCTTTCCATTTCCCATTCTTCTTTCTATAGTATAAGCAACTGTGTTCTACTGCAACATAAGCTCTGTGTCAATGCATCCTGTTGCTCTATTTTCAAATGAGATCACATTTGTCTAAATGTAGCCAATCCTTCAAAAGTGTTTAAAAAAAAAAAAAAAAAAACTTCCATATCTGACCCCACCCTACGAAGCTTGTTTCTCTATATTACCGCCCTATTCTCATTGCATCAATTTCCCACACCCTGTCACTATATATATATATATATATATATATATATATATATATATATATATATATATATATATATATATATATATATATATATATATATACACACACAGAGTTAGAGATCCACCAATTATGGCCTGATGGTGTGGTTTGAGGACTGATACTACATTATAACCCTCCCTTACTCTGTAGGTGGGATGATGGTATACAAATCCCCCTATGACTCCTTTGTCACTGTCATCCAACTTTATTTTTTTATTTTTTTTTTCAGCTGGACTGAATAGTTTGGAATTGAATCCCACATCACTCTGCTCAATTTATTATCTACAATGCAAATCACTTATTTCCTCAATTATAAACTACTTGGAGTAACAAAAGGCAAAACCTTGCCTGTTCCATGACCACATTTAATTAGTGTTTAAACTCTGTGTGTTCAATCATAAATCAGCAGCTTATCTGTTGCAATGCCTTAGAATATATAGTCTAAGTTATGCCATTATTAATTGGCATAGATCACTATATTATTATGTATCCATATTTTGTTTAATCAGGACAAAACACATTTTTGTTAGAAAATCTAAAATTAAAGTAGCTGTCTTGGTCTCATGTTTAACTATGGCATAGAGTATAATTTACTCAAATTTCCAGCAATGATGCAGCTGCAGGAAGTGTAAGTATGCTCTGCCACCAAGGTTAACCAGTTGGTAAAGGGAAGGAGCTCCAGATAAGGGGGCAATGTTAGCGTTTGCCATAAACAATGCATAAGTTGTAGAGATGATTATAAAACCTCTCTTCAATGTATTGGCTTTAGGAATGAAACATTGACCATTACAGTGCCCCTTTAAACTATGTGAAATAACAATAATGTTCTCTGTTCTATATTGTTTTTAATCACAATCACTAGCTATTCCTCTAATATGTAATTTTGTTTGTTGCTTTACAATAGAAAAAGCTTGTATACTCCTGTAGTGTAGCCCCCACTCTTCTACATGGTATAGATAGTACATTTATAGGGAGCCCTGTGCACCACCACCCCCTGCCATAGTTTACGCATTTGCCCTTTCCGGTGTTGCTGTCACAGGACATTTTTCAGAGGTCTCAGACACACTGGGCAGGCTGGCATCATTCCCACTGAAACAGCTGCAAGTCTTACACCAAGGAAACAGACATGGAAGAGTAAAACACACCCTTGTGGTCAGTACAGAAATGATCTGAGACTGAAGGTAAAAGGGGATTTATATAGACTTTGAAAGGGTAGTCTAGTTGCAATGTTTTTTAATTTTTTTAATATCTGAATACATCGGTGATTAAATGCTAACCTAGTTTATTTAACGTTATCACAAGGTTGGTTTTATATATTTTTATATATATATATATATATATATATATATATATATATATATTCTCAACTGATGTTACTGCTGCATCCCCCAAATTAACAAGTTACAGCCTGCTTAAAAGGCCGGTGTTCTTAGAAAAAAAACTATCTTAAGAGCTAGGTAGGGCCTGGTAAGAAAAAACCTTTTATTACATTTTTTTTACTGTGAATTTAAACAATTACTTTAATTTTAATCATATCCCAGGCAGTATGAGCTCTTTGTCTCTCTAGCCCCTGGTGTATTGTCTCTGTAGTGGGGGCCACCAGAGGAGACTAGAAAGTGTGTTTGTGTACATAGCTAGCAGCTCATGTTACGCTACTGCCTGCTACTAATGTGTGTTTTACTGCAGGCTCTCAAGGTTTTCAATTTGGTACCTCTCCCTGGGCGGCTCACACACAAGATAATACTCCATAAGGTGGAGAGAGCTTGTGCTTGATTTATAAAAATTGTTTAAATGCACACTAACAGTTTAATAAAGGATTCTTTTCTTATCCAGCTCTCCCTCACTAAAGAGCCTTTTATAAAAGTTGCCCTTTTTAAAGCGTGCTTGTTTTTGTGTAATAATTGTAAAGGAAACCACTCAAGTAGTAAATATTGTGATTTATATCAAAATCATGGTTAGGAAGTACATCTGAATATGCAAGTCATCGGCCCTACATTAGAAACTACAGGGAGTCCATAGCAATAATGTGTCGCAAGCTGAGTGCTACCCTCTGGTGAAACCAAATGGTATTAAGTGGATTAAATTCAAATGATCTGTACAATTTACTGCAATTGTAAATACAAAACACAAACAAATTGCAAAACCTTGTAGCATCCAAACACTGTAAGCTTCAAAGTAAAGTAAAGCATTTTTTAGGTTTAAATTAAAGTGGTGCTGGACGCTGCTCTTGATATTCTCACTAACTCAGAACTTTAGATGAAATTAAACTATGCAAATCTATTAAATACTAGCGGCTTGCTCGTCAAAAATTGCCAGCAATAAGATTGTAAAGCAGGTAATGGTGTTTGGTTGAGACATTAATTTTGTTGGTGTTCCGAGATCCTTCAGCGCTCATTGCGAGCCTCGCGCTGAGCGCCTTTGCTCATAGCGAGGCTGTTGGTTGTTTGTGTGCTATGAGCAGCGTTGGCTGTGTTTTTTTTTTGTATGCTAATGAAATAATAAATGCGGCTAATGTGTGTGATACACGTCTGTGGATGATTTTAGGTGCTTGTTAATAGTGTATCTTGGACCTCGTATGGCTTTTTCGGAAAATCCGTATGTGTTTGGTGGTGTTTTGCGTGTTTAGAGTCCTGTAGCCTTGTTTTTTTTTTTTTTTTTTCGGCAGCCATTTTTTTTGCGCTTAGGGGATTTTTGGGTGTCTAAACTCTTGAATTTGTACTTAAATTGAGGTGTAACATCACTTGCAGAGGTCCTGGGTGCCCCCCCCCCCAAGCTTTTTGTGTATTTATTGTGTTTTTAATGTTTTCATGTGCGCGGGGTTCGGGCGCTAAGGTCGTATTTTTCTGCGCTCGTAATGGGTTTTTTTCTAAGTCCTGCGGCTCGTATTTGTGGGTGCTAAGTCCATACATTTTGCGGTGTAAGTCTTTGGTGCTCCTTGCCAGCAACTGCGGCCCTCGTTTTGCGAGCCCGCAGCGTTGGCAGCGGCTTTGGGCAAGCTGCACTGCTGACAACTATATATGTGACTAGCGAATTGCCCGTCAAAAAATGACGGCAATGAAATTGTAAGGTAGCTAAATTAGTAAATGAATATAGTGTACCTATTTTGAAGCATTGTGATGAAGAGCTGGCAATCTGTGTTGATGTTGCTGCAGCATTAGTGGTGTGGAGCTGCTGTGTAAGCATGCTGAATGTGTGCACTGTGTGCTATGAATATCCGTAGGTGGTTTGTGTCGTTTTGCGAGTTTGTTGTGGTGTTTTGCGAGTTTAGAGTGGTGTAGCCTCGTTTTCGTTTTGTTCGGCAGCCATTTTTTCTGTCGCTTAGATTTTTTTTTAGTCTCAAAAGTCTTTTATTTCGAGTAAAATCGAGGTGTTAGTTGCATTTTTGAGGTCCTGGGTGCTCCCTCTTGGTGTAGGTAAGGTTTTTATGTATGTGCTGTGTGTATGTATTGTGTTTTAAATGTTTGTATGTCGGCGTGTTGCGTCCGATGTTTGCGAGGTCGTAATGTGTGGTAACGTGTTTCGTAGGTTGTTTGCGTTCCTCGTAAAATTTAGCGAGTGTCGTAATTTGTGTGTCGTGTTTTTTGAGTAGCGACGTGAAGTTTGCGAGGGTTTGAGGCCCTTGCCCAGTGACCTCGCCAGCAACTGAGTCCCTCGCTTCGCGAGGGGCCTCAGTTGCTGGCATGGAGCGCCTTCGACGCTCCATGCCAGCAACTGAGGCCCTTGCCCAGTGACCTCGCCAGCAACTGAGGCCCTCGCTTCGCGAGGGGCCTCAGTTGCTGACATGGAGCGCCTTCGGCGCTCCATGCCAGCAACTGAGGCCCGTGCCCAGTGACCTCGCTATGCGAGGGCCGCGGCTCGCGCAGCGAGGGCCGCGGCTCGCGCAGCGAGGGCCGCGGCTCGCGCAGCGAGGGCCGCGGCTCGCGCAGCGAGCCCGCAAGCGTGAGCAACGACTCGTACGCTCACAACTATATATGTGATATAATATAGGTTATATTTCAATAAGTGCAACTAACAAGAAGACATTGTATGAATCACCTGAAGACTGGCTAGTGTACAGTTGTATATATCTATTTTGGAGATATATATTGTGCTAACAGATGACCTCTATGCAGCAGTAAATGGAGTTTTAATTTATATATACAATGTATAATGTGCCCCCTGATTTATATTCATTGGTAGTTTTTTTATATGAAGCGTGATATATACTGATGTGTTAGAGCACTAATATCCAATGGAGAATGCAGTCTCATTTTGTAATTGGCTTAATGTACTTCCTAAAAGTTCCTCACAGAGTACTTGGGTAAATGCAGTTGACAACATATTAAAGGGACATGGAACTATATTTTTTTTCTTTGTTTCATCGGAAAGTGTGTATTTTGTATGGTGTCAGTGTGTGTTCTTTTTTTTTCAAATGAAGGTCACACAGCACAAATGTGTATTTAAAGTTTAACTGCTCTTGGGAGCTTGCCCTATGTCAGCCAATGAGATCTACAGGCTAACGTGTGCTTTCAGCATTTCTTGTTTCAATTATGTCAAGCTAGATAGAGTGAGGACATGGATGATAAAAGACACTGTTATGTCCTTTGCGGATCTT
This sequence comes from Discoglossus pictus, assembly GCA_027410445.1. Lineage (NCBI taxonomy): Eukaryota > Metazoa > Chordata > Amphibia > Anura > Alytidae > Discoglossus > Discoglossus pictus. The sequence continues at coordinate 142,688,335 of CM050167.1, read as the reverse complement.
AGTGATAAATTTGACCTCCCTTTAGGGGAACATTATAATTTCTGCAGGCTAGCCCATTTTGTGAACTCTATGATACAATCAAATGGCCGACCTAAACACACTTGGCTATCCAGGATATGTAAAGAATCCCCCCTTACCAAGGGTATATTGGGAAGTATGTATGATTTATTTAACAGTTAAAGGGAATACACTAAAGACAAATACATGATATCATGGGAGATAGATCTAAACGCCCATTAGGACACGGACGAGTGGGAAGACACATGGGTAAACTTACTCAGAGGTTCACTTAACCACAACATTTTAGAGACTTCCATTAAGGTACTCCACCACACCTATACTACACCTGAGAAAATAGCAAAATGGAAGAAAGGGATAATCCTCATAGATTTAGAGGGTGTCTAACTACTGGATCCTTTATACATATATGGTGGCTATGCCCAATAGCACAGAACATATGGGCACAGATCCAAGCCTTAGCCTCTACCCTATTTTCCCAGGAAATACAACTTACAGCAGAGATTTGCCTACTAGGGAGGACATTATTGACCCTTTCAAAGTCACATAATTAGTTATTACAATTCTTACTCCTTGCAACCAAAAGCCACACAGCAAGGAATTGGAAGTCAAGGACACTAGAATTTGCAGTTATTAAATCCAAAATAAATGATATTGCAATCAACGAACGCATGTCGCACTATAGCAGACACAATCCCTCGATTTCTAGATATATGGGGTCCGTGGGTAGAATACACGGGCATATCACTTATCATTCATTAACTTCTAATTGTAAGAGATGTGTGGGGTGGGAGCCAATGAGCCAATGACCGGGGGAAGATGACCCTGAGACGGGAAGACGGAGGTAGGAGAAGGTTAGTGTGCTAATATAAAATTGGTATCTATTTAGCTGATAGATCTCATCATGCTGGACATTCTCTTGACCTTATCTTCATCAATCTCAGCACAACCTTCTACCCAGTCATCCGTCCACTCCCTCTATCTGACCACCACTTCCTTACCTTCAACCTCACCACATCACCCTCTCTCCAACCCCTACCACCATCACAAACGGAAACCTGCAAGCACTTGACCCTACTCATCTCTCCACTATTATCCAACCCCTTCTCAGTCCCATCGCCAACCTCAACTGTCCTGACACTGCCACCTCACTCTACAACTCTACTCCCTCTTCCACCCTTGACACTCTGGCCCCCATATCCACACGCAGATGCCCTCGCTCTCATCCACAACCATGGCACACTACACAAAAACGATACATCCAGAGGTGCTCCCGCACTGCTGAACGACTATGGAGGAAATCACGCACTTCAGCAGATTTCCTCCACTACAAATTTATGTTATGCTCCTATTCCTCCGCCCTTAACCTTGCCAAACAGCAGTACTTTACATCACTAATATCAACTCTGTCCTCTAACCACCAAGCGTCTGTTTGCCACTTTCAATACTCTCCTCTGCCCACCACCTCCTCCCATCCCTTCCTCTCTCACAGCTGAAGACTTTGCCAACCATTTTATTCATAAAATTCAAAACATCCGCAATGAACTCTTATCTCATAGTGGTTTACACACTCTACCCTCTTAACTAACCAACAACACCCAGACTTCACACTTCCCCAATCCCACTGCCACTTTGAACTGCTTTGGTCCGGCTACAGAGTTTATCCTCCAAACTGCTATCATCCACTCGCCTCACTACCTGTCCTCAGGATCCTATTCCATCTCAGCTCATATCTCCCATCTCTACCATGCTAATCCCAGCTCTCACACATATTTTCAACCTCTCCCTTATTACTGGCATGTTTCCATCTTCTCTAAAACATGCCATAGTTATACCCACCCTCAAAAAAACCTCATCTGACTTGACATAACCGCCTTACCAGCTTTTTTTCCTCTAACTCCCTTCTTGACACCTTCCAATATGGCTTTCGGACCCATCACACCACTGAGACAGCTCTCACTAAAGTCACCAATGACCTGCTTACCACCAAGTCAAAAGGTCACTTTTCAATTATTATTCTTCTAGATCTCTCTGCTGCCTTTGACACTGTCGATCATCCACTTCTACTCCATATCCTCTTCTCCCTCTGTATTCGAAACACTGCTCTCTCGTGGTTCTCATCATACCTGCAAAATCGATAATTCAGTATCTCCTTCTCCTTCCCCCCTGTCTGTTGGTGTACCCCAAGGATCTGTCCTTGAACCCCTCCTCTTCTCCATCTACACTTCCTCACTTGGTACCCTCATAAACTATTTTGGGCTTCATTATCATCTCTATGCAGATGACACCTAAATCTACCTCTCAGCACCAGATCTATCCCCCTCTCTTCTAACACACGTCTCCAACTGCCTCTCTAGTATATCCTCTTGGATGTCCACCCACCATCTCAAAGTGGAGCATGATAGATACAGCTCAAAAGCTCCAGGTCCACTACTAACTAAAAAGAAAGATAGAAAGCCAATTCCTTCACCATAAAGTCTCAATATAGTAACAATAGAGTAAAATACAAGAATAAGGAAATAGAAAAGCAAGAAAAAGGAAAAAGGAGTAAAAGCATAATTAAAGCAAAAAAACTGAAGAAAAAGGAGGACACAACCTCCTTCTAAAAAACAATAGACAGAAGCATTTAGGAAATATATAGTTTAAGAAACAGCATAATCAGGAGTGTATACATTGTTTAAAAATAGCACAGTATTAGCACTATAAATGAATAAGGTAAAGTAGTGACTGTGACAGACTAACAGTCACGAGGTAAAAGGGTAATATAAGAAGAAATAAGCACTAAGTCAAATAGCACAAGCACTTTAAGATAAGAATTTTTGAATAACACAACTTGAATTATAATGCACTTTAAGAAATAGAATTCCGAATTAACATAAATAAACAGGACAAAAGATTAACACAAAAGAAATGCAAAGGCACTTAAAACATATACTCCAGTGAAGTGCTGTATGAATAAACAAAACTATACAACAGACAAAAGGATTATAAAACCTTATCTTAATCTTATGTAAAAAAATTAATCTTATGTAAATTAAAATCCAGGGTACCTGATAAGGATTTGACTAAGGAAACATACCCAATAATACACAAATACAATTGAATTGAAAAACCAAATCTTTTATTGACTTGAGCATAATAAAGTAATTAAATAAAAAAGCTGTGATCAAAGCAAAGAATATAATAACAACAAAAATAAAACTTAAATAAACCTCTAATAATTTGCTGGACGTCAAAAAACCCAAAGGATTAAACACCTTGGGTTTAACATGATTTTTTTAATCGTTGCATTTTTAACAACATTTTAAATGTACAAATAAAGATTGAATTTTTTAAAATTAGTATGTGGCAATAATAATTAAAATAAAGGCTGCATAAAAGGTGTTTCTGTACAACCTTGGTTGGTTGTTCAAGGATTCCTAAATAGGATCCACAGGACAATATTTTGGTACGCATAGTTATACCCACCCTCAAAAAAACCTCATCTGACTTGACATAACCGCCTTACCAGCTTTTTTTCCTCTAACTCCCTTCTTGACACCTTCCAATATGGCTTTCGGACCCATCACACCACTGAGACAGCTCTCACTAAAGTCACCAATGACCTGCTTACCACCAAGTCAAAAGGTCACTTTTCAATTATTATTCTTCTAGATCTCTCTGCTGCCTTTGACACTGTCGATCATCCACTTCTACTCCATATCCTCTTCTCCCTCTGTATTCGAAACACTGCTCTCTCGTGGTTCTCATCATACCTACAAAATCGATAATTCAGTATCTCCTTCTCCTTCCCCCCTGTCTGTTGGTGTACCCCAAGGATCTGTCCTTGAACCCCTCCTCTTCTCCATCTACACTTCCTCACTTGGTACCCTCATAAACTATTTTGGGCTTCATTATCATCTCTATGCAGATGACACCTAAATCTACCTCTCAGCACCAGATCTATCCCCCTCTCTTCTAACACACGTCTCCAACTGCCTCTCTAGTATATGCTCTTGGATGTCCACCCACCATCTCAAACTCAACATGTCTAAAACTGAACTGCTAATCCTCCCTCTCTCTCCCACAGCGTCACTTCCTCACATCTTTCTCACTGTCAACAAAGACATCATCACCCCCTCCTCCCAAGCACGTTGTCATGGTTTTCTACTGGACCCTGCTCTGTCTTTCATCCCTCACATACAATCATTAACTAAATCTTGTCCTCTCCATCTAAAAAACATCTCCAGAATTCGTCACTATCTTACACAAGACACAACTAAAATCCTTATACACTCTCTCATCATCTCTCGACTAGACTACTGCAACTTGCTTCTTGTTGGCCTACCCACCACCCGACGATCTCCACTTCAATCCATTATGAATGCCTCTGCTAGACTCATCTTCTGTACACAACGTTCATTGTCTGCATCACCTCTCTGTCAATCACTCCACTGGCTTATTTTAGCCTCAAGGATAACATTTTAAATCATGACCCTAACTTACAAAGCCCTCAACATTAAAGCTCCTCCTTACATCTCTGCTCTCATCTATAAATACTCCCCTACCCGCCCTCTTCGTTCTGCTAATGACCTTCTTTCTACAACTCTTGTCACCTCCTCTCACTTCCGCCTCCAGGACTTTTTTCGTGCTGTCCCTAGTCTCTGGAACTCCTTGCCTCTCTCCACCAGATTATCCTCTTGCCTCAAAACATTTAAAACCTCACTTAAAACGCATCTCTTTAAAGAAGCGTATCACCTTCCACCCTAAACCCCTCTCTCTCCCTCTTTTACCACTCACTATACCTTACATTGTAAGTCTGCGAGTTTCTATCCTAAGTACTTTGGGAATTCACCATGGACATTGGATTCCTAGCTCAAAGACAGGGCCCTCCTTGCTTTGCTATATGTTAATCTGTATTTATCTTTGTCTGAACTTAATTTATGTACAGCGCTACAGAAAATGTCGACGCATTATAAACTATAATAATTATAATAATAATACAACTCTCAAAGTAAAGCAAACCCATCTCCCCCATGTTCAGGCCCCTATGCCTGCTCAGTGCCATGAAACGAAGTGAAGTGTTCCAAATAAAGTTACCTTAATGAGAGGTCATTGCATTTCATTACTAGAGAGCAGGGAGATTGAGACAGTGGAATCTGAGTCAGAAGAAGCCTTGTTATATATCAAATTAAGCAAAAACATATAAGAAGTTTAATTTGTAACGGCTGACAGAATTACTTTTCCTAGGTCAAACTAACTGCAATGCTACTGTTCAACACCTCTTGACTTTTATCAACCTTAATGTTTTTGAAATTCACAAGTTATTCACAATCCTTTAGTTCAATGCAAGATTTCAGAAAACAATACCCATGTCTGAAGAAAAAAGAAATCAACTTGAAAGTCATAAATGACTACCGAACACTATACTCATATGGGCCTGATTACTTAGATGCAAGAGTCTGCATTCTTTATTCCCTCCTGAATTCTTTATCAGGGTAGCACGAATTTTGGGCGCAAGAGACGTGCGCGACGTCATGTGCACACACATAAAAGGTGATAAATGCGCGCACCCATACCAGCGCAGGTTTAATAATCTCCCAGCTCACCTACTCCACAAATGCATCTAGAGCACTGTGTATGAGATATTGGGGGGTGTCTAGAACCCCTGTGCAATGGATATATACATAGGACAGCAGGTGTTGGCGCATGTTGTGAGTGTCAGCTGATTGACCCAGATTTCCACTGGCAGAGAACTGAGCACTGGATATCTTTGCCGGGCATGGGATCGGTATATGGCATCTGGGGGGCCAGCTCTCCCTCTTTCCCTCAGTACTCACCCTCGCTCCCCACTACTACTCTGTCTCTCCCCCTAGTACCCACCCTCTAACCCCAGGTCTCTCTCCCCCAGTATTCACCATCTCCCCTCTGGTCTAATAGCGCGCGCCGCGCTGGTATGGCTGCGCACATTTGTAGCTGCGCACATGACGTTGCACACGTCTCGTGACATCAAAAGGGACAAACTTTGAAATATACAACATTGATGCTATGTGATACTACATAAGGGGCACTAACATTTTGTTTTGTACCTATTTCATTATTATAAATTGTTTGTGCAATTTAATAATCTAACAATAACTTTGATTAATGGTGGAAATATGCTGAAAGTGTTAGGCTGAAACTTAAAGTGATACAGCAGACGTTCCAAATAAAGTTATCTTAATGAGAGATCATTGCATTTAAATACTGATAGGTAATGGACTTCTGCCTATTCCTTCCACAACCACTCCTTCCTCTACACTCACACACACATCATAATCTCCCAGCTCTTGGAATGTCATATAACAAACACAAAATTGATGCTTGTAAAAAATTGTCAAAAATATTGTATGTCCATTGCTTACACAGCTGCTAATATTGTTAATTTAGTACTTTCTTGACAAACAAGTTTTCTTGAATTGCAGTTGTCCTTTAAGGGCATGTGTGGTACACTCTACATACTAGCGGGTAAGTTAATACACAAATGTAGTGTTTTAATCTTTAAATTGCTCTCTAGGAACATTAGACACAAATATATCATTATAAGTAATGTGGTCACATTACAAATATTACTACTGCAATGAAAATTACCCTTTTCAGTAAAATCATGTCTGTCATGTCTGGGTTAAAATAAGGAGGAGACAGAATCCTATCTTGCGTTTTAGCTTTTTTCGAGACAAATCCATATTTGTACTTTAAAACAGACTTCGGTTCCTTGTCAGTAAATAATATTGGTAAGCAACTTCTAACAATATTACAAATCTGACAACAGAAAGAAGTACTTGAAGTCGCTGTCAGATTTGTCCTGTCTCCTGCAATTAGATCTCAGTAAGGTCTGTGTAACCGACATATCCGCAAAACATAAGATAACCCCTCTCCAAGAGTATCATTTTAAATAGAGAATCCTGGCACTCATAACCATAGTTATCTGAGCAATTTTGTTAGTCTGGTAAATTGAGGTTTCAGAATCTCCAACACTAAATGAGAAGGATGAAAAGAATCAGTTTGTACAGGACCATTTACCACACTATAAGTGCTCTTCATGATGTGAAAGAGCACAAGATTGTATGTTTTTTGTATGTAATGTTTTTTCTTAATTACACTAATAGCTTAAAATCGATTTTTTGAAGTCTGTTTACAAACACACTTTGTGCTGCCTACTGGCAGTTTCATGATTAATAACAGAGACATGGCGCGCTGTGAGAAAAGAGATTGATTGCAATCAGGGAAAACATGCTTTTAGGAGATCTTTATTGTGATGTGGTCCAAATTGTGCTGATTTAGGTGGCCGTTTAACAATGAGTTATCCAATGGGTTTTTTTTTAAACTCCCACGTGGATCCTCTCATCAAGAAGCTCATACTGCCTGGGACATGATCAAAATGCAGAAAATCATTTTTCTTAGCATTAAATTCCAAAGTAAATCTTAGATTTTAGTAATCTCTTGACTGTGCTTGTATCGCCTCACTATACAAACACCCGGTCATCAATATAATGAGAGTAACACCTCCAAAGATGAGGGATAGCTCCCATCAACCCATATTAAATAGAGATATGACACATCCACAGTCATCCACAAAAAGCTTGATTACATCATTCCTCCTATAAATCAAAATCAAGGGCATAGGAATTAAAAAGAATCTGGGGAGGGGTGAGTTAGAGTTTTAAAAAGATTAAGATTCAAGCATTGATAAAATGAACAAGAGCAATAGCACTACTGTTCTACAGTAAACGTGCAAACAGAGAGAGGGTACGTTTAATCTATTCTGGAGAAAAGGTGTGTCAAGGGAGGTAATGAGTGGTATAGCATTTTATTAGTTGGGGGATCAGAATGGCCGACTGCCATATATATGTGTATATCACATATATAGTTGTGGATCTTGCGATTTTGGTGACGTTTGCGATGTTGGTCACGCAGTTTGCGATTGATGCAACGGCTCCCGAAGCGAGGCCAACCAGCAGCCCAGTAGAACTGCGAGCATCGTGAAGCGAGCCAACGGCGCAGTAATTAGGCTGCAATAAGTGTCTTTGGTGCAGGCTCGCCAGCGGTCAGCACTTTGGTTGCAATGAGCGAGCGGGCATGCAACAGTTGTTCAAGCGCGTAACTCTAAAAACCCACAAAATCATGTACAAAAAACACACTCACACACAGCACAGGGGGAGACACAGGAAGCCTGGTAGTGAGGTTGCAAGCGAATAACACCCATATTTGGCGTTTTAATGTCGGACAATAAAACGTTAAATTTTAGAAACAGCATGAAAACGAGGCTCAGCAACACCAGGCTCGCAAAGCTTAAAAAATATGCGACGCTGAAGACAGTAACACTTACACGAACAAAGCCAGGCACGCAGGGCTTTGAAAATACACGACACTGAACACACTAACACTTACATGAATAACGCCAGGCACGCAGGACTTTGAAAATAAAACCAACGGCAGTCACTGTGCGCCACCCAAACATTCACCACACACACAGAAAGACACAGGGAAGGGACAGGGGGAGATGCTACAAAGAGACTGCAAAGAGACAAATGGGCTCGCATTGCGAGCCACGCGATGAGCGCCAAAGGCGCTCATCGCGAGGATCCCGTCATTGTTGACGGGGAAGTTCCTAGTCAGTTTGTCAGTAAAATTTGTAAAGTTATGGGCTGGTGCATGCGCAGAGCACATGTCGCGGTCTGCAATGCCAAAAGCGATCATTATGAGGCCCGCAATGGGCGCTAATCGAATGGTAGAGTGGGGGAGAGGCTCCGAACGGCTTCCAAGCGGGCCATCACTGGTTTAACCGTTGCCATTTTTTTTTCATGCACGTAACTCTGAAGCCTTTGGGAGGCCGCCAAAAGACGCCAATTGAATAGGATATTACCTTACATCCTCACTTACGGGCTTCCTGCCTCCCCCTGAGCCAGGGAGCCCATAAGTGAGGTTGAAAGCTAATTTGCTATTCAATTGGCATCTTTTGGCGGCCTCCCAATGGCTTCCAAGTAACGGGCTTGAAAAAAATGGCGGCGGTTAAACCTGTAATTTTTTTTTCAAGCCTGCAAAGCTTTGAGCAATAGCAATTTAAGATTCAAGCCTTGCGGGCTTGAAAAAAAGTTACAGGTTTAAGCACCACCAAGCCTGCAAATGTTTTCAAACCCGTAAATGCAAAATGAGAGACAGAGGGAGCCTAAGAGAGACAGGGGAGGAAAGAAAAACAGGGGAGGGAGATAAGGGGAAAAAACACAGGGCAGGGAGAGTGGAGCAAAGAGACATTGGAGGGAGAGGGGGGGAAGACACAGGGGAGGGCAAGGGCGCAATGGGACATGGGAGGGAGGGGGAAAGAGACATGGGAGGGAGAAGGGGGAAAGAGACACGGGTGACAGAGTGTGTCTGGAACGCTCGCAAAGTTACGGGATTGCACATGCGCACAGCGCATGCCGTTGCCAGCAATGAGCAAAGCCTCTCATTGCAGGGCCCTCATAGAGCATTGAAGGCGCTCATCGCATGGCCCGTAAAGTAGAGTGGGGGAGAGGCTTACAATGAGTGACAAAGGCAAGTAAGTTAGAGGGGTGGAGGAGAGCCTTGCATTGTGTGGCAAACAGCATTGCAAGGCTTCAAATTTTTATGCCGTCATTTTTGACATGCATGTCGCTAGTATATATATATATTGTCCCAGGTAATACCTGGGTTGTGGGAGGGGCTCCGCCTCTTCCCGTAGAAGGGGCCTTCAGACTTTATAAGCACTTCCTGTCCACATCCCCTTTCTCAGTTAATTCCTGAGCCAGTGCCTGCAGGTTGTTTCTCTGGGCTCTCTTGTTTTTCAACTTTCCAAGCCTCATATCGCAAGTTCCAGTTGCTTTTTAAACCCTTTTCCTACCGTCATCCAAGGTAAGATGTCAACTCCTTCTAAGCTATACAAGTCCAAGGTTTAGCTTTCACTTTTTCCTGCTTAGTTCTGGCAGAGTCTACCAAGTTTCTCAACTTTCCTATAACTTCTTGGGTAGGTTTGGACCTGAATTCGCCAAGTTGTTTCCCTTGTTCATGTCCAAGGCTACACCTTTTAGGCTTCGTAAGTCTGCTTCGCAAACTTTGGCCCAAATCTACTACGTTTTCAACTTTCCTGTACCTTTTCAGGTGGGTTTTGACCTGAATTGGCTAAGTTATGTCCCTCGTCTGTGTCTCCGCTCTTAGGCTTTCATAAGCCTCCTTTTGCAGAATTTGGTCTAAACCAGCTAACCTTCCTCCGGCTTTCCATAAGTCCTAAACCAGTCTTTGCAAGCTTACATTGTTTACGCTTTCATACGACCCATATCAGCCTTCGTAGGCATTACCTAGTTCACACTTTCCATAGGTCCCAAAACCAGACTTCACAAGCTCACTTCCATCACACTTTCAAAAGTCCTCACAAGTCCTAATGCTACATCAGCCCTTCGCCAGACCTCAACTCGATAACGCTTTTGTGGCCTCCCATCCCTCTCTCCTAACCATCACTCGGCCCTTGGCCCTCTTAGCAGGCCAGTTAGGGCGTAGCAATAGGCCATACCTCAGCTACACAAGGAGAGGGGCCCGGCCACAAAGCTTATGTCTAGGTTGTTTCCCTGGGGTTGTGGGGGGGGGGACCCTCTCCCAAATGTCCATGAGGGCATTCACATCGCTGGAGAGCAATGGATCATTGGGAGAGGGACCCAAAAACAAATACAGTCAGGTCCATAAATATTGGGACATCGACATAATTCTACACCACCACAATGGATTTGAAATGAAACGAACAAGATGTGCTATAACTGCAGACTTTCAGCTTTAATTTTATTTACATCCATATCAGGTGAACGGTGTAGGAATTACAACAGTTTGTATATGTGCCTCCCACTTTTTAAGGGACCAAAAGTAATGGGACAATTGGCTGCTCAGCTGGGTCATGGCCAGGTGTGTGTTATTCCCTCATTATCCCATTTACAAAGAGCAGATAAAAGGTCCAGAGTTCATTTCAAGTGTGCTATTTGCATTTGTTGCTGTTAACTCTCAATATGAGATCCAAAGAGCTGTCACTATCAGTGAAGCAAGCCATCATTAGGCTGAAAAAACAAAATAAAACACATCAGAGAGACAGCAAAAACATTAGGTGTGGCCAAATCAACTGTTTGGAACATCCTTAAAAAGAAAGAACGCACTGGTGAGCTCAGCAACACCAAAAGACCCGGAAGACCACTGAAAACAACTGTGGTGGATGACCGAAGAATTCTTTCCCTGGTGAAGAAAACACCCTTCACAACAGTTGGCCAGATCAAGAACACTCTCCAGGAGGTAGGTGTATGTGTGACGAAGTCAACAATCAAGAGAAGACTTCACCAGAGTAAATACAGAGGGTTCACCAGAAGATGTAAATCATTTGTGAGCCTCAAAAACAGGAGGGCCAGATTAGAGTTTGCCAAACAACACCTAAAAAAGCCTTCACAGTTCTGGAACAACATCCTATGGACAGATGAGACTAAGATCAACTTGTACCAGAGTGATGGGAAGAGAAGAGTATGGAGAAGGAAAGGAACTGCTCAAGATCCAAAGCGTACCACCTCATCAGTGAAGCATGGTGGTGGTGGTGTCATGGCGTGGGCATGTATGGTTGCCAATGGAACTGGTTCTCTTGTATTTATTGATAATGTGACTGCTGACAAAAGCAGCAGGATGAATTCTGAAGTATTTCCGTCAATATTATCTGCTCATATTCAGCCAAATGCTTCAGAACTCATTGGACGGCGCCTCACAGTGCAGATGGACAATGACCCGAAGCATACTGCAAAAGCAACCAAAGAGTTTTTTAAGGGAAATAAGTGGAATATTGTGTAATGGCCAAGTCAATCACCTGACCTGAATCCGATTGAGCATGCATTTCACTTGCTGAAGAAAAAACTGAAGGGAAAATGCCCCAAGAACAAACAGGAACTGAAGACAGTTGCAATAGAGGTCTGGCAGAGCATCACCAGCGATGAAACCCAGCATCTGGTGATGTCTATGCGTTCCAGACTTCAGGCTGTAATTGACTGCACAGGATTTGCAACCAAGTATTAAAAAGTGAAAGTTTGTTTTATGACTGTTAATCTGTCCCATTACTTTTGGTCCCTTAAAAAGTGGGAGGCACATATACAAACTGTTGTAATTCCTACACCATTCACCTGACTTGGATGTAAATACCCTCAAATTAAAGCTGAAAGTCTGCAGTTAAAGCACATGTTGTTTGTTTCATTTCAAATCCATTGTGGTGGTGTATAGAGCCAAAAAGATTATAATTGTGTCGATGTCCCAATATTTATGGACCTGACTGTATATATATACATTGATGTGGCCAAAGCTATGTCCTCTAGGCCAAGGGAGAGTGAAGAAATATGAAATTAAAGGGAGAGGAGTGTGGGAGAAGTGTTTCAGGCATGCAGGTTGGGGAGGGGCAAGTAGGCTTATAAAGGGGCATGAGAGAGGGACCCTACCACAATTCCAGGTAATACCGCTTTGTAGCAGGAGGTGTGGCCAAAGCTATGTTCTTTTGGTCTGCTTAGATGGCCAAATAGTGATATAAGTGGTGCATGTGAATTCTACCGACATTGGGCCTCATTCAATTTGGAGGCTGCCAGTGCCAGGATCTAGGTCGTATGTCTGCGGGCCCGCAGCAAACTTGAGTTAAGGTGCTATTCAGTTGAACAAGCCTGGAAGTTACGGGCCAAAACTGTAAACCATGCACTCGGATGTAGCATTTCAAGGCGGGAACATGATCTATCAAGCAAGGCCGTAACTCCCGATTTAGAAACAGCCAATAGAAAATGAGGCCGCCATCATTACGTCAGTTTAAGATGGAGGTTACATGTCAATCAATTGGGTTCCGGGGTCCTATATGCGATCAGACTCGCAAACCCGCATAATACTAAATAATAAAAGTGAATGCCGATACTGTTCTAGTCCATGTGGGTGACCCTATATGTATTAACTCATCAATTCCCGAGATCGATCGAACCCCAAAATGAAACATAAAATAAAAATATTTTTTATTGCCGATTTGCGAGCTTGGGACGGTTGTGCAATTAATTATAATGTTTTTCATCGCTTTCCCCGTTATTTACAGTGCAGTATTGATTTTTTCTGTGCTTTTACAGTGCTACAGATATGTCTTTAACCCCTTTGCGGGTCCTCTCTAGTACTCGTAGTATAATCTTCTACATTTGCCGTTTATGGGTGTGAAAACATTTGCTCGCTTGGGGAATCGGATCAATTGAATAGCGATTTTAGCGATCGTAGCTCTTCCGGCCGTGAAAGATCAAAGGCTTGGACGTGTTGTAACTTGCGATGTTAACAATTGCATGGAATCGGAGGCCAGAGCCCGTAACACGGTCGGAGCCCGCAAAAAGACACCAATTGAATAGCAAAATAAATTACGGCCTCCCTTACGGACGCCCCGATATCCAGAGTGCTCATTTGAATGAGGCCCTTAGTCTTTGAAAAGCTTCCCTAATTTCTAATTTCAAATGTATTTGCTATAACATCCTGATTTCCATCTTCCCATGGTTTTAATTAGGTGTACTGGGGTGTGATTCTCGGAGGCAGATGTAGCTGCCCTTATCTGGAACAATTAGCCTGAAAAAGAAAATGGGTTATGTTCTAACCTTATAAGTGCTGGCCTGATGTAATAGATGAATGTAGTGGTTGAAAACGGTTGGCTTGTTAAGTACTTGTTAAGTAATTACTGGGTACCATTGGTCATGGGTTGGAAAACAGGTAATTGGGATAGTTTTGGTTGAATGTAACATCAGTATACAATGGTATTGTTGAAACATAAGGTAGCTTTTAATGAGGTATCGGGATTGAGATTAAAAGTGAATTTGCTATGCCTAGAAAAACCATAGAAGGCCATTTTAATGGCAGATAATATGGACAAAGAGGTACTGAGGTACTGGGACCAAATGGGTTGCTAGTGAGCAAAGTAACAATTTATTTAAAGATGTCCCTATCTATAGGTAGTCTACTAAGTTTCAGAGGTGAGGATTTAATTATGAGGCCTCTCAAGAAGCCAGGAAGAATCCATTAAGATGGTATGTTTAAGATAGATAAAATTGGACTTTGGTGAGATATGTTCTTACAGTGCTGGGATTGAGATGTATCAAAATAGGCAGCAAATGCAAGAATGGGTAATGTAATGATGGGAGATGTTGATATTAGCTGTGAATAGCTGCAATAGATTCCAGACTCTTTTTAGAGTTGTTTGTTAGTCGTCTGCCATCGTTTGGCGTGCTTGGATTATTATTCTTATGATTATCTAATATTCATAATGCGCCAACATATTCCGCAGCACCATACATAGGATGAAAAATGAGGCATCTGGATTAGGAAATACAGTGCCTTGCAAAAGTATTCAACCCCCTTGGCATTTTTCGTGCTTTGTTGCCTCACAACCTGGAATTAACATGGATTGTTTGAGGATTTGCATCATTTAATTTACAAAACATGCCCACAACTTTGAAGATGTTTTTTTTTTTTATTGTGAAGCAAACAACTAATAGGACAAAATAACAGAATACATCAATGTGCATAACTATTCACCCCCCTAAAGTCAATACTTTGTAGAGCCACCTTTTGCGGAAATCATAGCTCCAAGTCACTTTGGATAAGTTTCTATGAGCTTGCCACATCTTACCACTGGGATTTTTGACCATTCCTCCTTGCAAAACTGTTCCAGCTCCTTCAAGTTGCATGGTTTGCGCTTATGAACAGCAATCTTTAAGTCTGACCACAGATTTTCTATTGGATTGAGGTCTGGGCTTTGACTAGGCCATTCCAATACATTTACATGTTTACCCTTAAACCACTCAAATGTTGCTTTAGCAGTGTGTTTGGGGTCATTGTCCTGCTGGAAGGTGAACCTCCGGCCTAGCCTCAAATCACGCACAGAGTGGTACAGGGTTTGCTCAAGAATATCCTTGTATTTAGCACCATCCGTCTTTCCCTCAACTCTGACCCATTTGCCAGTCCCGGCTGCTGAAAAACATCTCCACAGCATGATACTGCCACCACCATGTTACACTGTGGGAATGGTATTCTTTGGGTGATGGGATGTGTTGGGTTTGCGCCAGACATAGCGTTTTCATTGATGGCTGAAAAGTTCAATTTTAGTCTCATCAGACCAGAGCACCTTCCTCCATACATTTTGGGAGTCTCCCACATGCCTTTTCGCAAACTCAAAACGTGACATTTAGTTTTTTGCTGAAAGTAATGGCTTTCTTCTGGCCACTCTGCCATAAAGCCCAACTCTATGGAGCGTATGGCTTATTGTTGACCTATATACAGATACTCCAGTCTCTGCTGTGGAACTCTGCAGCTCCTCCAGTGTTACCTTAGGTCTCTGTGCTGCCTCTCTGATTAATGCCCTCCATGCCCAGTCCGTGAGTTTTGGTGGGCGGACGTCTTTTGGTAGGTTTGCTGTTGTGCCATGTTCTTTCCATTTGGTTATGATAGATTTGATTGTGCTACTGTGGATCATCAAAGATTTGGATATTTTTTTATAACCTAACCCTGACTTGTACTTCTCAACAACATTGTCCCTTACTTGTTTGGGAGTTCCTTGGCCTTTATGGCAGTGTTTGTTTAGTGGGGCCTCTTGCTTAGGTGTTGCAGCCTCTGGAGTCTTTCAAAAAAGGTGTGTATATGTAATGACAGATCATATGACACTTAGATTGCACACAGGTGGACATCATTTCACTAATTATGTGACTTCTGAAGGTAATTGGTTGCACCAGAGCTTTTTATGGGCTCCATAGCAAAGGGGGTGAATACATACGCACATGACAATCTTCTGTTTTCTATATATAAAAAATAGTTTTATGTATATATTTTTGTCATTTCACTTCACCAACTTAGACTATTGTGTTCTGATCCATCACATAAAATTCAGATTAACAAAACATTGAGCTTAAGGCTGCAATGTAACAAAATTGGTAAATAGTCAAGGGGGGTGAATACTTTTGCAAGGGACTGTATATCGCTAATAGAATAAGGAGCAAGAGAGAGAGAGAGAGAGAGAGAGAGAGAGAAGCAAGATAGGAGTAGGACTTACAGAAGTGATTTTGTTTGTGAGCACTAAAAGAGGGAGGAGATAGTGACTGGAGGAAGGAGAGGAGTTCATGGGAGCACAGGGAAACATCATGAGACAGTGTGTAATGTAATGGGAACAATTAGGAATAGTTAACAGTGGTTACTAATTGATCAGGTGAATATAATTTGTAAGAGACAATAAATTAACAATAATTATGTGCATTTGGGAGAGGGGCAGGGAGGGAGGGGATTGTGTCTCACTCAGAGGTGAATGCTGGAAGACTTCTGTGAGTAGATGGTCACCCGCCACTGTGGAAAAACAGAGCTGTTGCAGTTGGAAGTAAATACTGTAAAACTGCTGTAAGGAGATTGTCACCCGCCTCTATGGAAAAGAAGAGCTGTTGCAGCTGGAAGTGAATTCTGTAAGATTGCTGTGAGGAGATGGTCATCTGCCTCTGTAGAAAAGCAGAGCTGTGGCAGTTGGAAGTGAATGCTGTAAAACTGCTGTAAGAAGAGGGTCACCTGCCTCTGGATAAGGAGAGGTTCTGAGTTAAAACCAATAGCATTTGTAGTGGTGGTTGGCAAATAATGAATCCTGGCAGGGTCAATGTGTAGTTGGTCCAGTCAAGAAAAAAGACCAGTCACTCCATTGGCTAAGAAAAGGGTTTTAAAGGGTTTAAAGCTCTTTCGCTGTATGTCTCCATGAGGCGTGGAATTACTCTTTGAGCCATTCTAATTTATTTTCAAGAAGCCTAGACTCCATTCTTTCCGTGCCCAAGATGACTCCCAGGAATTTTATGACTACAAATGAACTTTCCGTCTTATCTAAGGCCTAAGGAATGTTGAGCTCCTCAAACAAATCGACAGATTTCCTAAGACTCTGTAGCTTTGTCTGTGGGATTTGATAATTAAAAAATCATCAAGGTTATGGATAGCGATCAGGCATCTTTTGAAGTTCAGAAGAATCCAGCATCATGAATCAGCAAACTGCTTTTCTATCCACATTTAAATTGTGTAGCAAAGTAGTATTCATCTGTCCACTTAATGCCATGTAGATGTCACAGATTACGGTCTATAGGTAGCTGTTTGAAGGCAATTTTGATATCAGACTGCATGGACTTAATTTGGATATGAAGGAGATGACATCACCCACTCTTGCATTTTGTAAGGAGTATTTCTCTGATAATATGAAAGTTAATTCTAGATATAGGAAGATTGTGAGGTGAGGACAGGTCGATAACAATCTTTTCTTGAGTGAAAATTTTCTTGTTGCAACTCTGATCAGGTTGATTCGCCATACCGTAAACATGGTGGTTTGAATGGTCCAAATTGAACTTCTGAAGTATAGAGTTTTTCCACTACCTCTGGCTCTTTCATAGCTGGAAGCAGATTTTCGCTAGGAAAGAAAACCTGAGGTAATGTTGCGACCCTAGTATGGAACCCTTGGGAAATCCCAGTGATTAAGAATTGAACAAAGTGCTGGGAAGGGTGGTATGCTAGGTAGGCAGAGAGTATTGGCAGGTTAATAGCAGCTAGTGTTTTTGAGTGCAATATAGTGAGGCATATGGCCTTAGGGTGGGCCTTGTTACAGACAACCACTAAAGTTGCACTCTTTAGAAATTAAATGATTACAGATTTGTGAAGCCCCGAGATAATGCACTTGCCTGCCAAGATGACGTTTCTGAGGCTGAGGCTGAGCTGACGGAGCTGATTCAATCAAAGGCACAGAGGAAATGGGGATGGATAGGTGTATAAGTGGATGCATGTCCATGCAGAAGTTTGAATTATGCAGAGGGGGGTTGATAATGCTGGCAAACTGCTGCCTTGATGCCAGTGAAATGACGACAAAAGAGCTCATAGTTCAATGATGCAGCCGCTTTAGCAGAGAATGAGCGAAGGTAATCAAAATAAACAAATCCTATTTGTAGTAAGTAATAGTCAAGCTTTTGTCTGTGCTGAGAGAAAGCAATGCAGAATACCTTACGGCACATACTAAAAACTAGTTCTGAAACCATCAGCTAGAGGTTGCGTCAAAGATCTTTGGTCTTGACAATCGCAGCAACATCACCCTGGTAGATAGTCGTGTTGTCTGAGATGTCATGGGACAAGATTAGGAGGTACACTAAGTTGATATCTTTGTCCCTTTTTAGATGTGCGGGAATTAAATGTTCTGGCATGATAGCAGGAGAGGTCAAAGGCTGCTCACTTGGACCCGGTTGAGTAATTGTTTGGGGTACAACGCCTCGAGTTCAAGTCAGGTTTTTGAGCCTGAGCATACAGTTCTCCAAATTAATTAACAAAGTGGGGATCTCTGGGAGCTTTGAACAGTAGGCTGGTACTTTCTCTTGGCATGGAAAAGCCTGTACATCTCCATCTTCTGGAATTCTGCAATCATTGCGTTTCTGGTTGAGTCTTGGGACTATCCAAATATGAAGAAATGACTGGCTACCAGCCATGGAAGGAAGCCTGGCAGTAGAGGAATCTGCCTATGAAAGTATGCTTTCTGCATCAGAGAGAATCAGATTAGCCATGAATGACGAGGATAAAAATATTTTCTGGAAGGAAACTATGTATTATTAAATGCGACATAATGGTATTAGGTAGCTCATGCCCTTTAGCAATATTGACTATAGATGGAACTGGGCAATGCCAGTGATCAATGTTAAGTATGGAGCGGCTATGTGACCGAATTTTGAATATTGAGGGCAGGTGGTCATTAAAGAAACTCAGCAGGGATCAAACAATGATAACCAACTGATGTGTCAGTCATTGTGTTAAGTCTAAAGGCTGGTATAGCCTTCAACAATGGGGAAGGCCAGGCAACTGGCGTAGAATTAATGTGCGTCTAGGAAATATGATAGGAGTTCACCTCTAGTTGTTGAAATGATATGTTTTGGGACTGGGCCTTTGTGAAAGGCTGATGGTTACAAGCATGTTGTTACGGTATCGAGAAGATAGGACTAATTGATAATGACAGAGCGTCATTGGCATAGAAGCCAGATAAAATCTGAGGGAGATAATTCAACTCTACTGCTAGGACAGGAGGCATGGGCGGATCTACTGCCGTTGCACCTGGTGCAATTCTCCAAGGTGGCATATTGCTGCAGTGCCCCTCAAAAACTTTTCTATTTTCTTTTCTTTTATTTCTTTGTTTAAATTCTCAATGCCCCTGCATTTATTTATTTATATATATATATATATATATATATATATATATATATATATTTATGTCTATATGCTAACTTATTATGTTTATACAGGTATACAAATTATGGGTCAAAGCTTTCATGTGAAAGACATACTGTTCCATAGTGCTGGTCTTCTAGTGGCCAAATCTGGTAATGCATGATTAAGTTTAATTTTTGCTATTGCGCAATGCAGATACTGGTTACTCGGGCTTCAGGGCATGCCAGCTAAGAAAATGGAATCCAAAAAAAGACATTGAGGAGAGAGAGGCAAGCTCCGCCACAGAAGAACACTGAACACGAAGAGGAAGCGAGAAGGAGAGTGAGTGAGCTGGAGGAAAGAGGCAGGTAAAGATGAGAGGCAGACAGTGAAGCAGTGAGGGCCAGGAGCTAGGAAACAGGGGCAGACATACTGTAGGTAGCGTAAGGAGAGCAGGAGAGTGGTAGGAGGGGAGGCGAAGAGGCCATGAGAGGAGGCAAGGAGGGCTTGAGGAGCCTGGGGAGAGGGCAGGGAAACTCGCTAAAAAGGAAAACGTGAGGGAGGGAGGGCAGCACAACCGTGAGGATATGGTCCCATGTGCTCACATGTAAATAACTGGCACATTGTTTTTCTATTTCTACTGTTAATGTGTTCACTCTATTTTTTGTTTGCTTGCACTATGAGCAATTACATCTACGCTTACTCAAGCCCAGCTCCTGACGGTTCAGCGAGAGTTTTCAGGTCCTTTCCAGTCCAGCTTATACCAATAGATCTACAAAAAGGTAACACTCTGACTAAGCCTAATCACTCCACCCACATCCGATATGGCTGACATTACATACAATTTTGTAGACATAATGTAAAGGGGTTCAATACAGCTTTCAAATGGAGAAAAGCTTTCCTATTCTACAAAAAATATAAACCATCAGTAATCTTTATGCAAGAGATCCATTTTGCCTCAAATAAGGTTTCCTCTATTTACACCGGTACTACACTAATTTTCACATAACTAACCGGAAAACAAAAAAAGCAGGAGCAGCAACCCTGTTACATAAAGACTTGCCATTTAAATTAGAAAATAAAAAACTAGATAAGTATTGATTGTCTATGAAGGGTAGATTTCACATTTTTGAGATACTATATTAGCTAATCCAATATCTCTAATATTTGCAGCCTATGTTCACATATTTTAATATGGATTTTACCATTTAATAAAAATTAAGTTTTATGATTTAGTTTATTCTCTTTACTCTCTTTTCTGAGATTAGGATAATCAGGTGTGCCCTATACAAGGATCTTTTTTCTCTCTAAATATAATATTTAATTTATCCTTAGGAGCACCCTGACCACTAAACTTGGTTCTTATGTGATATACCTGAGCCACCAGTAATCAAAATATATTTTATTCATTTGCTTGGCCAGAAAATGTTATCACATATTTAGGCATCAACGTGACCCCTGACCTGTCTAGATTGTATGCGACCAATTATACTCCTCTAATAAAAAAACTAATTGCTGACACTAATAAATTGAGTAAATACTCCCTTTCATGTACAGTGTGCATTAATGCTATTAAAATAAACGTTCTACCTATTATCCCTAGAGATATAGTAAAACTCCAAAAACACTTTACGAGATTAATATGGAACAATTAAAAAACATGAATAGCGAAATCATTCCTGTTTGGTAGCAAAAAGATAGGAGGACTATCCTGTCCTAATTTGAGATCATATTTCAGGGGGCTCAGATCTCCTTTATTCCCCAGGCTCACTTAATTGAACACCAACCCATTTGGATATTTATCAAGAACCAACAACTAAAAGCATGTAAATGGGACTCAATAATCTGGACCTCCACCATACCTTCCAAAATTACCAAACATAAAAATCCTCTAAGACTCTCACTTTCAACCTGGAATTATATTAATTCTAAACACCATCTGACTTCTAAATTATCATGCTTAACTCCCACATTAGGTACCCCAACTATATGGAACAACCTCAGGGAGGACTCAAAAATATGGTGGACAAGACATACACTAGATAGGCTAGGTAATTGGTTACTAAATAACCAAATAATTTCATTTGAACATATCAAAAGAGAATTTGATATGCTGTTAAAAGAACACTATAATTACTGTAAAATTATGCACCTGATCACCATTCTAATCAGAAATTGGGGACCACCCCAAACTAGTTGGCTGTCTCATTAGCAACAAAACCCCTTTGACTAAGGGGGTTTTGAGCTCCCTTTATGCAATCATAAATGCACCTTCCAACAACTTTAAACCTCCATTTAGGGAAAAATGGGAGGCTGACATGGGCTTACTTTGGGTCTCTTCTAAATGGTAAAGAACTTGTACAAACTTAATTAAAGGCTCACTGAATTACAGCTTATTGGAAACAACATTTAAATTTTTGCATAGAGCATACCACACCCCTGACATAATGCACAAAATTAATCCCCAAACTCCATCCAATTGCTTCAGGCAATGCCAAACAATAGGTAATTTTATTTACACGTGGTGCGATGTCCGGTTGCCCAACAAATTTGGACCAAAACCCTAAAACTAGCATCTAATATATTCTTCAAAAAAACATTACCCCGGCTCCGCTTCCGATTGGCAGGCGCCTCAGCGAATAGGAAAACCTGCTCGCGCTTCAGCTAGCCAATAGCGATCGGTAAATAGGAAGAAGGTGGGGCTTGTAAGTCAAGACTAAGGCTCTTCACACCTTGCCTTCCGTCCTTCCACCCAGGTCTTCCCTATATTCGGGAGAAACCGTAGCACTAAGGACTGATATAACCTTATTTCACGACGTCACATTGGTGATTACGTTCCAGATACATGTATAAAGATCTGAAGGCAATATTTAACCTGATAATTGGGTCTGGAATCTGGAGGATGTTAGCACAAAATTATATGGCGACTACCCTACTCATCAAAGTAAAGATGTGGTAGATGTAGGGCCAACACCACTATAAATGGGCCAATACCCCTCCTGGATCTTCAAACGCACCTAAGAGACCCCTGCAGCAACATAACTATCCAGTGGGCCGGGACACACCTTAAGCCGGGACTCTTTCCCCACCGGCACAGACCAGGTCTATATGAGAATTCAAGCCTGGAATAGGGTCAGTCCTACCCCAATCTACAACAAGAAGGGGCAAAGATCATTATGGTCAGAACCAAAAAGGGCGAGGGGTCCCGTCGGATAATGGAACATTTCCCCCCTACCACGGCTAGACGATCCCCCCACCGGGAGTCAATCTCGGGGGCTTCGGATGTGTCGGATGCAGAGAACTCCCAGAAAGAGAATATGATGGATGCAAATCTATCCAACGACTCCAAAACCTGGCTTGAGAACATGCTAAAATCGCAACTATCATTGGCAGTTCAAGATCTGAAACACGAAATCCAAGAATTAGGCCAACGGACAGGTATCCTAGAATCCTCTCTGGACCATGTCATAGACTCCCAAAGACAAGATCGGGTAGACATTGATACAAACGCAATGAAAATTTGCTCTCTCGAACTCAAGCTGGAAGGTCTCGAAAATAGATCGAGAAGGTATAACGTCAGATTCAGAGGCATCCCAAACTCAATCACTGACCTTACGCCTTACCTCTCGGATCTAATAAAGTCAATCCTTCCTGACTCCCAGGAGGGAGAAATCAGCATCGAGAGAGCACATAGGGCACTCGGGGCATCCCCGAACCCCAACATGCCCAAAGACATCATAGCCCGTTTCTTGAGGCAACACACAAGAGACCAGATCCTCTATCATGCAAGAGGTCTAGACGAAATCAAAGGTCCAGACGGCGCCACCATCCAGGTTTATGCAGATCTCTCACCAGCTACCCTAGCGAGACGCAGGGACATGAGACCGGCTGTGGAGGTGCTTATCCAGCACAAAATTCCTTACAGATGGGGGTTTCCCTTCAACATCCAATTTACCGTAAATGGAAACAGATTTGTGGCTCAAGATCTAGAGGAATGCCAGACAATTCTTTCCTCCCTGAACTTAACGAAGGAGGGTGAAAACCCCCGCCCACTTGGTCAAGAATCAGGAGACAAGCGAGATAGGCCTATTAGACAATGGACTGTAGTCCCTGCATCAAAGAGACAAAAAGCTGCAAGAAATCCACAGCCACAAGCGGCGGGAGAAGGGGGCCCAAGGCAAGCCTTGTAAATGACAGGCCAGCATCCCCAGGCTCAGGGCCGGGATGCTCAAGTGGATATTGGCCGGGAAAATCCCCCCCCAGAGAAGAGATGAAGGGACTTGTTAGTGATGTGCTGCTTTTCTCAGAAGCTCAATGGACACTATAAGCCGAGGGGGGTGTGACACAGGGTTGAGACCTACTGGAATTCTTTTGATCTACCGCAGGGAATAATTGGTATTACACAAAGCAACGGGTGATAGGCCCATGGGGTGAGGCAGTGAGTTATCCCCTTTATTAAACAGGGCTTAAGTTTAGTAGTTGAAATCTACTATACCTTGTCGCCAGGGCATTATGCAGGAGGACAGGATCCTCGTGCCCTTCAAACGTGCTAGAGCGCAAGGAAAAAGTATTAGTATAGGTGAAAAAGTTAAAATTGTTATGTTATTGTTGACACATGTATTTCTGTATTCTTCTCTGAAATGTACCTTGTATGTAAATGTTCTATTTCTACTCTACTTAGTATTCTCAGGGTCTCTCCATGATGCAGGTGCACTTCGTCTCCTGGTCGCCCTAGGGTGTCTCTCGTCTCCGGTCCTTCGGCCCTCGAATAAACATTCCATCCAGAGCGGGAAAACCGTAAGTGTTACACTATCCACAGCACTCACAGACAGACAAAAATAAATGGCTAGGCCCGAATTTAAGATATTGTCCCACAATGTGAAGGGATTTAATTCCCCCCATAAGCGGCGCAAAGCCTTTCTTACATACAGGGAGCATCGCCCCTCTGTAATTTTCTTACAGGAGACACACTTCATACGTAGCAAACCCCCTAAATATCTCCACAATACCCAAACTTCTATACAACGGGTGCACTAGCCAAGAGGGAGGGGGTAGCAATTCTCCTGCATAGGGACTTTCCGTTTGTACTCCAGGGTGAAAAATCAGATCCTGAAGGTCATTACCTGATTCTAACAGGGAAAATATTTGACTTGACAGTGTCTTTAATTGCGTTATATGCCCCACCCACGAATCCCCATAACACGGTCCGGAAACTACTTTCAGTACTGGAGAAAGGAGACTATGGTAAAATTATCCTGGGGGGGACCTAAATTTAGCGTTGATCCCAAATTGGATAGGTCCAAGGGGAAAGAGGGGCCCCACCTCCCCAGCTACTAAAACAAGTTAAAACACAACTAGCTAAACTGAACTTGGTAGATTCCTGGAGGGACCTTCACCCTAAGGACAGGGAGTATTCTTTCTATTCAGCCCCTCATGACTCGTATTCAAGAATCGACTATATCATCATAGACGCTTCGCTCCTGCATCAGGCAAAGGAAGCGGAGATTATTCCGTGTACCTGGTCAGATCACTCAATGGTCAAAATTGCCCGGTATACTCCCCCCGGAATACTCCCCCCCCCCCCGGCCTGGCGTATAAATGAGACGCTACTAGCATTTCCTCAATACAAGGACAGGATCCAGCAAGAGCTTGAGATGTATTTTAGGGAGAACACTAAGGGAGATGTAGGAATAGGCTGGGTATGGGTGGCTCATAAAGCATATATTAGAGGGGTCTGCATGAAGTTAACTGCTGAACATAAAAAACAAAGCAGGGCCCGAGAGGAGGCATTGAATAAAGAGTTGATTAGATTGGAAAGGGCAAAGCAGCAGGATAATTCTACAGGGGATAGGTCCCAGATTGAGAAAATCAGGGCGAAGCTTGACATGATTCTGTCGGAGAGAACGGAGAGAGCTCTTAGAATTACGCAACACAAGTTTTATAGCAAAGCAAATAAACCTGACTCATTTCTTGCCAACAAATTAAAGTCAAAACAAAATCAATCTAGAATTTGCCAAATGAAATCACCCCAAGGGTTTGTGACCTCCAATGCCTCTAAAATTCAGGACATCTTTCAAGCGTACTATAGTAAGCTGTATAAAGCCTCGAACTCCCTAGACCAGGGGAAAACACAATCATTTCTAGCCTCCCTGGATCTGCCTAAATTAACCGAGGATAATGTTACCTCATTAAATAAAACAATTTCCCAGGAGGAAGTGAGCAAGGTTATTTTAGAATCTAAATTAGGCAAAGCCCCACGCCCAGATGGCTTTACGAACGCGTACTACAAAAAATGTGTTGGCACATTGGCCCCGTACTTATATAATACAATACTGGAGGGCCTACCAATTCCTCCAGAACTCAATAGAGCAGACCTGGTCTTGTTCCCCAAGGAGGGGAGGGACCCATTAGAAGCCAAAAATTACAGACCGATTTCACTCCTTAACAGTGACATCAAATTTCTAGCCAAGATCATGGCGGATAGGATAGCTGGGTTTCTCCCCTCCTTGATTCATAAAGACCAAGTGGGATTTATCCCAGGGCGACAAGCACGGGACAATATCAGGAAAATACTAAACTTGGTCCATCGTGCGAAATTAAATAACACCCCGGCCTGCCTGCTCTCTCTGGATGTGGAGAAGGCCTTTGACTCCCTGGAGTGGCCTTTTCTCATGGCTACGCTGACCAAATTTGGGTTCTCAGGGAAATTTTTAAATCTAGTTAGGACCTATTACAAAGATCCTAAGGCAAATTTAAGACTTCCGGGCGGGGGGAGGCCAACGGTCTGCATCCAGAGGGGGACGAGACAGGGTTGCCCTCTGTCGCCGCTTTTGTTTGCGTTGGCAATTGAGCCCCTGGCCCAGTCGATTAGAGCTTCCCCGGAGGTAAAGGGTATCCAAGTTGGGTCACATCACTTCAAGGTATCGCTCTTTGCAGACGACTTACTATGTTCCATATCGGAGCCATTGACGTCGGTACCTCCCCTGATGCAAAAACTTGAACAATTCGAGGTGCTCTCAGGATTGAAAATTAATGTAGAAAAAACTGAAGCATTGGCCTTAGATATCCCACTATCAGAGAAAGAATCCCTTACATGGAGTTTTAAATTTCGGTGGGCCGGGAAGGGGATTAAATACCTGGGAATTTGGCTAACAGCTAAAATACAAGATTTATACAACGCTAATTACCGGCCAATATTCCGCTTACTGCAGGAGGAGATGATAAAATGGGCAAAATATAACATTTCTTGGCTCGGTAGGATTAATTCGGTCAAAATGAACGTTTTACCTAGACTGCTTTATTTATTTCGATCTCTACCGATCCAGATGCATATGAAAGACCTCTCAAACTTTCAAAGCAGGGTTTTCCACTTTATCTGGGGTGGGGGTCCCTCCAGGATAGCGAAAAATAACATGTACAAACATAAATCCAGGGGGGGGCTAGCGTGCCCCAACTTAAAACTTTACTATCGAGCAGCACAATTAGCTTTTAGCCCCCAGGCCCACTTACCCGAAGCCCAGCCGGCGTGGATGTTTGTTGAAAGCCAAGACATGATGCCCTATACATGGGACACGGTGGTCTGGATTCACCCACTCCCCACAGGGATTAAAAAATCTGCCAACCCTATGATAAGGAACTCCGCGGCTAATCTAATTTGGGCCTCTAATCACACAGACCTCCTACCCAGGATATCCCACTTAACGCCTATACTTACACATCCACTAGCTCCGGAAGGTATCTCACAGGTCTCTCGGCAATGGTGGAAAAATAACAAACTTGATAGACTGGGAAACTGGATGAGAGATGGTCGGGTGTTAACATTCGAGACTATGAGAGACGAATATGACATTCCCCTTTATGAGCATTATAACTTCTGCAGATTGAGGTACTTTGTGGATAGGCTGCTAAGGAGTTCAGGGGTCCCCTCTCATAATAGGTTCTCTAGAATATGTGATAAAGCCCCCCTTACTAGAGGTGTGATAGGGGAACTATACGGGGTCTTCAATACCCCAAAAACGCTAGTCAAAGATAAATATATGAGGGAATGGGAAAAAGATATAACCAGAAACTGGGAGACTGAGTCGTGGGAGACTTGCTGGGCCAATCTCATGAGGCGGTCACTAAATTATAGTATATTAGAGACATCAATTAAGGTCCTTCATCGCGCATACATTACCCCGGATCAACTAGCTAAATGGAGTAAGACGGAAAGTCCGAAGTGCTTTAGAGGATGCTCGGAGCTAGGCTCTTTTTACCATACTTGGTGGAACTGCCGAAAGGTTCAGCAGCTCTGGAGGGCAGTGGGTGACTTGGTAGATAATATATTTGGATATCATATTGAAGTAACCCCGGAAGCTAGTCTATTGGGGATGCCGGTAGCCTCCCTCTCTGCCCCCTACAACAGACTCTTACAATTTATCTTTTTAGCGACAAAATCACATATTGCCAGGAGCTGGAAGAAAAAGACACTAGAGATAGCGGCAGTCCGAGCTAAGATTCACTACTTAGCGGTTAATGAAAGGATTTCCCATGCACTGGCGGATTCAATTCCCAAGTACTTGGAAATTTGGGGTCCCTGGATAGAATACACAGATATCAGGATCCCTCTACTCCAATGAAAGGGGAGGAGGAGGGAGGGGCACCCTCACTTTCTCGACAGGGAACAGGGAGGGCTGGAGGCCGGATGGGAGATACCGGGAGAGGAACTGCACCAGATTGGAAGAAGACAGACAGGTACGATGGGATGGAACAACAACAGGATTGAGATAGAGAAATGTTATCCAGAGATGAGGGTTTAAATATAGATGTGTCAAGTAGAATGTTTTAGTTTGGTTGGTTAAGTTAACTTATGTAAAAGTTATTAAATGACTCTTCCTTAATATGAAAGAAGAGATAGCAGGGAAAATAGAAATTGAATGGGAGGAAAGAAACGGAAAACAAACAAACAAAGAAAATAGTACTGTGTCCTTCTAGAGGTAAATGAGCCAATCAATGGATAAAGTTAGGGCTTTTTATAATATCAATATAGACCACTAAGTCATTACATTGAATTTCAAGAATTACCTGGAAGATTCTCCTGATGGGATAGTAACGGAAGGTAATGGGAGAAAATAATTCAATAACAAGGAATAGTACAGGGTACGGATAGAATTAGGGGTTCATGTTTTTATAGCCAAGAAAGGCCCATTTTAAACCCATGCATTGGTTCACTAATAATAGCACGGAGGTAAATACAGAAAAGAAAGGAGGAGGCAGGATACATTGATAAGATTTCATGATTGATGTTGGGGCTTTGTTTTATTACGCTCATCATTGTACAATTGTTTGCACTTTGTATTCCTGCAATAAAAACTATTTAAAAAAAAATAAAAAACATTACCCCATCCATAGATATTGCCTTCTTGGCAACCATACTCCTTTACTATAAAAAAAAAACATATTAAATGGCTACAGTATCTAATGCTTTACACTAAAAAACACATTGCCCATAAATGGAAGACCCCAACACTTAATTTAAGAGAAGTAATTAATGAACTGAATGTTATAATGATTAATGACAGACTTACCCATACGATAACAAGCACATAGCCTGTATTTCCAGAGACCTGGGACTCGTGGCTTAGATTACCCCATACAATAAACATTTTATAAAAAAGCGTTTTTTAGAACTTTTCTAAGATCTGGTAGATAATTTAATGCTGGCTCGAAATGGATCTCTCAGCGTGGATGCCAGGAGTTGGACAAGTAAGTTGTGGGAAGATTGGCTGGAAATCGTCCAACCTCACACTAAAACCTAAAAATGACACCTGGGCTGGGATAATTGTGTCAGCACACTCATAGTAGTTATTTGGTTTTATTCTCTTTCATTTCATAATTTAAATGGTATATAACCCTTATGTTCTTTTTGTTTTACGAAAACTGAAAAGTTGAAGAAATATTGTGATAGTTTAATAATGAATAAGAACCACATTATACAAAATGACTAAACTTTATTAACAAATTGTTAAATTTAAAATGATCATAAAAATGACTGTTACAGTGTTTGTATTTGACAATAAAAAATATTGAAAATCAAAATTAAATAACTGGTACAGGTTATGTGTGAGAGTAAACTTACTTGACCATAAATATTATTTCCTCTGTCTATGCACTGTGAGCCTTGGCAGGGGCATTACTACTTGTTCTCTCTAACATTATATTGCGCTCTGTAGGTGACTATTGTTATAAAAATGTTGTCTAAAAATCTCAACAGTAGTATCCCCCAGAACTAAGCATATTAAGCCTTGTCTAAACTCACCCGTGACCTGAGTTCGATTTCCAGTCAGGGAACCAAAAGATCACACCACCCTGAAGCCATGCAGGGTTGGGCCTGGTCAGTACTTGGATGGAAAATCGCCTAGGAATACCAGGAGCTGTATGCTGTGGCCCACTGGATCGGAACTGTCAACCCAATCCAGTATCCCTCCCATTAAAACCAAGTGGATCAGCATGACCATGGACATAAAGATGTTCCTGGTATTTTGCGGTTCATGAGGTCACAGAGAGTCGGACATGACTGAATGACAAAAAAAATTATTTCAAACGAATACATTCAATTATGTGGAGGGTTTGGCAGATTTGTATCAGCCAGTGAGTTGGTGGGTCACATTTATATTGGCTAGTGAGCTGATGGTCCAATTTAAATTAATTACATTTTAATATATTTATATATTTTGAAATTAATTACTAAACATTTGTATAAATATACAGTGGATATAAAAAGTCTACACACCCCTGTTAAAATGTCAGGTTTCTGTGCTGTAAAAAAATGAGACAAAGATAAATCATTTCAGATCTTTTTCCACCTTTAATGTGACCTATAAACTGTACAACTCAATTGAAAAACAAGCTGAAATCTTTGAGGTAGAGGGAAGAAAAAATATAAAAATAAAATAATATGGTTGCATAAGTATGCACACCCTTAAACTAATACTTTGTTGAAGCACCTTTTGATTTTATTACAGCACTCAGTCTTTTTGGGTATGAGTCTATCAGCTTGGCACATTTTGACTTGGCAAGATTTGCCCACTCTTCTTTGCAAAAACACTCCAAATCTGTCAGATTGCAAGGGCATCTCCTGTGCACAGCCCTCTTCAGATCACCCCACAGATTTTCAATCGGATTCAGGTCTGGGCTCTCGCTGGGCCATTCCAAAACTTTAATCTTCTTCTGGTGAAGCCATTCCTTTGTTGATTTGGATGTATGCTTTGGGTCGTTGTCATGCTGAAAGATGAAGTTCCTCTTCATGTTCAGCTTTCTAGCAGAATCCTGAAGGTTTTGTGCCAATATTGGCTGGTATTTGGAACTGTTCATAATTCCCTCTCTCTTAACTAAGGCCCCAGTTCCAGCGGAAGAAAAACAGCCCCAAAGCATGATGCTGCCACCACCATGCTTCACTGTGGGTATGGTGTTCTTTTGGTGATGTGCAGTGTTGTTTTTGCACCAAACATATCTTTTGGAATTATGGCCAAATAGTTCAACCTTAGTTTCATCAGACCATAACACCTTTTCCCACATGCTTTTGGGAGACTTCAAATGTGTTTTTGCAAAATG
Source organism: Discoglossus pictus (assembly GCA_027410445.1). Lineage (NCBI taxonomy): Eukaryota > Metazoa > Chordata > Amphibia > Anura > Alytidae > Discoglossus > Discoglossus pictus. The sequence goes on along the minus strand of CM050167.1, from coordinate 142,657,492 downwards.
TAGCCTGGCTTGGATGTTTTTCTTTGTAAGAAAAGGCTTTCATCTTGCCACTCTACCCCATAGCCCAGACATATGAAGAATACGGGAGATTGTTGTCACATGTACCACACAGCCAGTACTTGACAGATATTCCTGCAGCTCCTTTAATGTTGCTGTAGGTCTCTTGGTAGCCTCCCAGACCAGTTTTCTTCTCGTCTTTTCATCAATTTTGGAGGGAGCTCCAGTTCTTGTTAAATGTCACTGTTGTGCCATATTTTCTCCACTTGATGATGACTGTCTTCACTGTGTTCCATGGTATATCTAATGCCCTGGAAATTCTTTTGTACCCTTCTCCTGACTGATACCTTTTAACGATGAGATCCCTCTGATGCTTTGGAAGCTCTCTGTTGACCATGGCTTTTGCTGTGGGTTTCGACTAAGAAAATTTCAGGGAAGATCAACTAGAGCAGCTGAACTTTATTTGGGGTTAACCAGAGGTACTTTAAATGATGGCAGGTGTATGCTGATTCCTATTTAACATGATTTGGAATGTGATTGCTTAATTCTGAACACAGCTACATCCCCAGTTATAAAAGGGTGTGCAGATTTATGCAACCACATTATTTTTCTTTTTCTTCCCTCCACCTAAAAGATTTCAGTTTGTTTTTCAATTCAGTTGTACAGTTTATAGGTCACATTAAAGGTGGAAAAAGTTCTGAATTGATTTATCTTTGTCTCATTTTTTTACAGCACAGAAACCTGACATTTTAACAGGGGTGTGTAGACTTTTTATATCCACTGTATATTAGAACCCAATTGTTTATACTGTCCAAAGTGTTTTATTTTAATAATATTATATTTCTGATGAGATATTCCCTAACAATAACCGAACAACAAAATTTAAGGGCAGGCCACACCCAGCCCGTGGGTCACCAGTTGAACAGCACTAGTGTAGAGAATGCCTCAGGACTCACATACCACACTATGAGATGCCATACAACTTTTGAGATCATTTTCTACTCTTAGCCAGCCATCACATTTTTTCCAGCAGGATTGTACTTGTACTTCTGCACCAACTATCATGCACAAATTTGGATGTCTTTCAGCCCAATTAAATTCGGGCTACGTTTTAAAGCATAGCCCGTAACTCCAATTTTACGCGTTACGGCTATTAAATTAGCCGCGTAACGCAGCCCGCAGACTTATGTGCTGAGCAACTTTGAACTTCGCAGCCATAAATCGTTTGGTGTGTCAAGTCCGTAACTGCTACTTGTTCAATATAGCTATTAAATTGCTAAGAAGTCGCCCCCGAGCTAGCCCGTAACACGCAAATAAAGCCCAAAGCCCTACAAGTGCTCAAGAGCAAGGGGGGTAAAGTCTAATACGTAGCACTTATAATGCAAATAAAAACACACTACTGTATATTTATTAAAAGGGAAAGTGATGTTAGGTCTTAGAATTAATAGCACAACATTCTCAAGCCTGTAAATCGGCCCCAAAAAATACTTCATTTCATGTTTCATTTTTGTGTTCTATCGATCCCTGCAATCAATGTGTTAATACATATACTGTAACTCACATGTAATAGAATATCATATTTACGGCTTTATCAATATTGCATTACATCTTGAATGTGGGTCTGATCGCAAACTGTAATTGAAGCCCGTAGGACTTTGAAATCTACCCTCTCCATTTTCAGTGACTTATCGCTAACAATCTCTTTTTCCATTGGCTCTGTCTAAACCCGTAACTGCGGCTGTGCAATCAATTAGTGTAGACCGTAAATCCAACCTTCTACGAACGAGCTACGATTTTCATCCCAAACCCGTAGCTCGCAGCCCCTTACAATTTAATAGCAACATAACTCTGCCAAATTTCAAGCCTGCAGCCGTTGCAGGGCTCACATTGGACTTAGGGGCCTCTAATTTAATGTGGCTATATGTCAAGGCTTCAAGGACCACCACATGTGCTTTCCACTAAGAGGTAGATGACAGAAAAGCATGTGAAAAAATTGTTACATATTTAAAATTTGTGATGACTTCATGGACTTATGATCAATAGAAGTTAGTGGTTTAATTGTATTGTTGCTCTATTTGAATTATTAATGAGCTCTGCAAACCACTTTGGTAATGGATTTTAATTTAAAGCAGTCAGTGAGTCACAAAATGTATATAATGAGTTATGAAACAATCTCCCACTGATGAGTTTTAAAAGATAGAAACAGTTCTGTCTGTGGGTAGGCTACCTGACACATGCATAGCCATCCTATGCTATGCCCAAAAGCTGTGTTATAACAGCAGGCGTATGCTATAATGGGTCCTTGTGTAAAATGTGCTTTATGTGCTATTCAGTGAACTAGTCTACATCATAACTTTGTTGTGCCTGTCAGCAATCTGCTTGATCCCCCATATGGAGGCCTGCTCTGGCATAGTGACTAGAGGCATGTAGCAATTACTTTCTTCATGCTACTGGCAGCCTATTTATCATTCAGATACCTTTAGGCTTATAATGATTTAACCTTAAGACCTAGAGATACTTTGAGCCATGCCCACTGATCTACAGTAGCTTGTATATCACTTTGTATATGCTGTTATCAGTTTAATGCTTATTAATAATTGGTCCCTGCGGAACTACATCCATTGTTTTCATCCTGAAGCCAACTGACCTCAAAAATCAAGTGCTTTAAATTAAAAATAATGTAGGCAGACACCAGGGAGAAATTAGCAAATATGTGCAATCTTTGTTCTGATAAAACTCAATGCTTGGTGGGTGAAAGGTAACAACTTCAGTCTTCAATTAAAGTTTTCTGTAATAAAATACTTTATACAGCATTTGTTATACCATATTTGGAACCACAACTATGTCCCTTTAAGTACTGGATCTTTTGTGCTAAATGTCTACAAAGATCTGCTGATTACTCTAGCAAGATAAGTGTATTTGTGCATCAAGAACAGAGGTGTATTTGTGCATCAAGAACAGAGGTGAATTAGTTGTATTTCTAAGTTTACATGAAAATAGGAAAAATATATTTAAAATGTAAAAAAAAGAATACAGACCCTGATGTAATACATTTTTTGTATTCAATTATGTTGCAGTAGGATCTACAATGTTATTTTCTGCTGATCAACTTCCTTGGAGGAGACTTTGAATCTAGAGGAAACTTCTATCTGCACAGGTTGCAACTAAAACTTCCTCTTCTTGCAACAGAACTAAAGGAAAGCTCGTTAGTTTATGAGGACACACCCTCCTGAGAAAGCAGCAGGTATAATCTGCTCAGAGAAGAAAATGGAATCTGTTAGTAAAGAATAATGGCATATAAAAGTTACAAGGTTGTGTTTATTTTGATTTCTAAAAAATAGTTTGCCCATCACTAATCACAAATCTGATTGGTAGAGTTTTAGCATATTTGTGCAGCTTTCTCTAAACTGTACGTAACAAAATAAATAAAAATTTGTCTAATCCCACTGACTGCGGGTTTATGATGTGAAAACTGCAATTATTGTTAACTGTTCCAATTATGAACACATTCTTGAACACACCATATCAGGATAGAAAAGCATGATGGGTAATACAAATCCTGAGCAATTTAGGGTAAGCTACTCAAATGCTCTAAATACATTCAAATATCTCCTACTCAGGCTTCTTTTTTTATCAAAAAAGGGTTTTAAACATTCAACTATGACAATGGTCCTTTTAACAAGGATTTGGGCATGGATATTTTGGATACAATGTGGTGTTGTGGTTTATTATCCATGGTGCAAGATTAGAGAGAAGACAAAATAAGAGTGTGAGCTAAAACATTTGCATTATAAAGAAAAGGGTGTATACAGCAAACATGTTAGTGTGGAGGAAGTGACAAGTCTTTGTCAGAGAGTGAATGTGGATTGAGAAAGAGAGGGGGGAGTTGTGTGATCCTATACAGTTTAACAAAAATTATTACATATGTATGTGTTTATATATTGTATAAATTATATAAATATACATATATATATACAAACACACAACATGATCTAAGTGTATAGATAAATTGACATCATATGCTTTATGTGAGATGTATATTTCAGCATGATTTATTCCCTGTCCTTGTGAGCATCAGTATATCCCTCTGTAAGGAAGACAGGTGAAGACCGTCCATCAGTATAATGTCTGTGTCCTCTGTATAAAGCACAGGTGTCTAGAACTTTTACATCTGCTAAAGAATGAATATTCAAAGTAATGTTATACAGTTCTACTTCCTCTACAAACCCACACAGGAAACTTAACAGGCTCGGCTTCACCATCACCCCATCTCCCTCTGCCTAGACATACAAACCCGGTCAAGTGATTTCCAGAGCACCAAAAAAGGATCCCTTTTGGGGCTTTCTGAGAGGATAGGATGGATCCCTGATACAAGATGGTACAGAATCTGACATTCCTCCAATATCTCCAAGCAAAAGACTTAATGAGATCCAGGTCCCTGTAATGAGATTGTAAGATACAGAGATATTAAGAGACAGAGGGTCCAGTGATGAGACACTGAGATGCACAGGTCTCCAAGAGAAGAAGCAGCATCATGGGTTCACGTCTTAAGTAAGAAACTTTCATTATAAAATTCTGTTTTATTATAGTATTTCTTGCATTTTACTCTTTTGCATTTTGTGTTTAGCATATTTCTGCAACGATTGCTAAAATCTGTGTCAAAGACAGGGCCCTCCATTTTTTGTAATGTTTTAATATTATTTTGCCTTGATCACAACCCACGTATAGTGCTACGGAATATGTTGGCGCGTTACAAATAAACAATAATAATAATAGTGTGTAGGCCTACAGTTTTGTTTGTTTTTTAGCCACTATCTCCAAGTACTTAGCACAACTGATATTTGTTTGTTAGTTGTGGTGGGGCCACTACTCAACTCTCAAATACTTCTTATTTGCCTCTTCATATCACTATCCCACACTGATCATTGTACAGTATATATCTGGACCAGAGATATATTTCACAATGTTTACAGGAGCAGCCCACACCAAGGACAAATTGCAAAGCTGTGTCTTCTCTCTTTCTGTCTACATTCCTCCTCTAGTGTACTTTCTCTCCCTTAAAACCTTCTTGCCCACTCCTCAAACCATCCTTCAAATAATGTAAAAATATTATACCTTTATAAGATATAAATATACTCCACAAAACTAGAGTATTGTTTATTTTCAACTCAATGAAAAAGAGACAAATCTACTGCATTAAGTAGGAGAACAGATACAGGGAAAAGTATGGCAGATAATTCACTAAAAATGTGTTAAATATATGGGGTAATAATATGTTACTACCTCATCTAGAGTTTTTTTTGTAAACTATACAGACATGGGGCCATATTCAATTGAGGTTTCTGGCGATCGGGTAGCTTGTAAGTGAGGATGCAAGCTAATTTGCTATTCAAATGGCGTCTTTTTGCGGGCTTGGATCGGCTTTCGAGTTACGGGCATGAAAATATGGTTAAACTCGTAACTTACAGCCTCCAGAAGCCTTTGATCTCTCACTTTCGCAAGGCTAAAATCGCAAATCACTATTCAATTTCCCCAAGCCTGCAAATGTTTTCACACCCGTAAACGGCAAATGAAGGAGAAAATCCTACAGGGACCAGAGAGGACCCACAAGGGGGTTAAACATCTATTTGTAGCACTGTAAATGCGAATAAAATATCAATCCTGCATCATCCAACATTAAACTAGTGTTGAAGTCTGCCATTTTGAGCTGTCAGTCAAATGTTGTGATCCACCCATAAACTGAGATTCATATCTTTATTATATTATAGATTCTTGAGGCATTAAGTCCATTGACTTGAGTGCAGTCACCTGCACATTGAACTCTCACAAAGATATGACTCTCAGTTTGTGCACGGATCAGAAAAGCTGACTAACAACTCAAAATGGCAAAAATGCAATGTTAATTTACTATAGGAGAATTATATATTTAGATAACATTCAATTGATGAAGTTCTTGTTATTACCTATATTTTTCAATGATACCATATTTGGAACCTCTGCTGTGTCATTTTAAACACTGTGCATTAATTCATTAACTGTCTCTGAAGGTATGCAAATGTGCTGATGTATTTAACTATAGATAATTGTATTATATTCTATATGATTATGGAATATAAAGTATTCATTTTGGTCAGCACAAAATGACCACCAGTCTATCTTCACTTCAGCAGCTAACAGATAGTTTCAGGTTATAATCTATCTATTCATGCAGTGTATAGGTGAATTTCTTTGGAGTCAAATGGTTTCCCTAAAATCCACTTTGCAAACTGTGTTTGGCACAGGCCTGAGCAAGTGAATAAAAAATCTAATTAAATACACCAATAAACAAATGCAGTTGTATAAAGCTTGACCTAGGCAAGGCCCAGTTGGTATGTGCATATAAAATGTATACCCCAACACCCATTGAATATAAAATTAGACACATAACACTTCTTGGGAGATAACTGGCTACAGCGTTTATTGGTAAACACAACATGACGTAATAACCATAACGATGAATAAATAAACATAACCCCGAGGGGAGGAGCCTGGACAGAGACAGTACGCCCTACGCCCTGAAGCCTCATCCAGGGCCTACCGTGTTGGAACATCTGTACCACCGTAGGGTAGGATCTCCCCCATTTTTCCACTGTCCCGGCGACTCCCCTCACCACCCGCCACTGTGACAATGTAAACAAACTTTTGATACCCTATAATATATACTTCAATGATACATACACAACGAGTACTTCAGACAATAAACAACATAATCCACAACTTATTCTTTTTTTTTTAACACAGTACAACATATACATCACTTTAACAACAATACTTTAGGGATGGGTGGGTGGGCATCCGCTCCCATGGCTAGCTGGAGGCGAACTGGAGGAAATTGGCGCCAAACGCCTATAATGGTTCCACCTCCCACATCTAGCCACCTCCTGCCCCTCCCAGGTCCTGCCAGGTCAGGTGGTCCCTCCCACCAACCCCAGGCAAGCCTGAGGTGGCCTACGTGCCCTTCAAAAATGATACAGTATGGCAACATATGGTGTAGGTCTTGTGATGATTTAGCCAATTTTACATTATTACACATTTACATGCCCAGATCATGGATGTAGTTTCTGAATTTGTTGAAATATCTATTGAAGATGATTTGATTAATACAAGAAAATTATAATCCCATCAATGACGAGCCGAAAATTAGCAGTTTTCGAATATTAATTTAAAAGGAATTACTTAACAATTGAATTAATTTTGCAAGTGTCAGGTTTTAAGAGACATTGAACATCTATCAGTATTAAACACTTGCTGTATCATTACAGGGAAAACCCAGAACGGATATTTGATGGATTCTTTGAGGTCTTGTGCCCTCCGTCTTTGGATAAAGGTTTGTAAAGACCCCCACCTTGCTTTCCTTATTTCACCATGAAAACTGTTTGTGTGTGTATTTTTGTGGTGCAGTGATTCTGAAGCAGTATGTTGGGTCACATTACTGTTTTATAGTCCCTCTCTGAGTATGTCATAGGAAAAAAGATATAGGTCAATGACTGAGAGGAGGCATGTGATGTGCAAGAGTCAATTATAGCAGTGGTTCCCAACCCCTTCATCAAGACCCTGCAGACAGGCCATGATTTATGTTTCCTGTAAAATGGTAACTGCATTTGGCAGACAGACAACCAGAAAAACAAACTGATGCAGTATACCTCTTTATCAAGGACATAGAACATAGAATTTCCAAACGTAAAACTATCTCATGGTTTACAAAATTATTCAACAAGCTTGTTTGTGACCAAAAAGTGTGGTTTTCCTGTCTAAGGGTTAATTTGTCTAGCCTCTACAAAGCACGTACAACATAAATCCCATGTCGCAATAGGAAATACAGTATAGAAAAAAATTCCATTTTGGGTCACAAATAAGCTTGTTTTGCTTGAATTTAAAGGAATCCTTAAAGTCTCATGTATATTTCAGAGTGAATCTAGAAAGCTATAAAGTGTAATAAGTGCAGAGAAACATAAATGACCGATTCAAATAAAATATATAAAAAAAATTCCCATGCTATTTGACACAAATACTACTTATTGACCATTAATTTCTATTTTGTTACATCAGTTTACATTTCTTTTACCCCTTCATTTCCAATGTTACACGAAGACTCCATCATTAAGTTTATTTATAATTTAGATTGCCTTTGCTAGACTCCTGCTAAGGAGATTTATGAATATGACACATCTTTTGTTGGTAAGTGCACAGTTTGTTTTTGCAAGGTCTGTGTGTTTTCAACATCACAGACCACCGGAAGTGCTGAGAGAAGGTTGCTTTCAGTTCTATTCTTGCTTGAGATTTCGCCTCCATGTAGTATTTATGTGACAGGATTCCAACTTCCTATCATGGACATTAATTTCTAATAAGAAGACAAGTTTTGCAAAAGATTGGTAATGATGTAAATGCAATGATGATATCATATGCAGTCAAAGCAGATCAGAGTGATGTTTATTGAGTATAAGTGTGCGTGATTGAGACTTCCTGCTTTGTGTATAAGATTTCCTAATCATCATGTGAGGGGAGGAGGTGTAAAACTGCTCAGTTACTGCTACCTCAGACTCTATGTTCCTTGCCAGTTTTTCTGTTGACCATCTGATAAAATCTTTCACCCTGTCCATGCTCCAGCAGCACTTGCAATTTCAGTCCGCCATCACTCTCTATATGCAGTGCCAGTCTTTTTCTATGTTTGCCTCCTCTCACTAATAAGTCCTTACCAATGCCATCACTTAAGATGTTCAGTCTTTTTCCATGCCCCTACCCCTTTCTGACAATTAGTTAAAATGTGTTAATTATGTTCTATTCCTACAGATCCCATTCTAAAAATACAGTTTCCCACACACTTCGACGACCAGGTGAGAAGCTGCCATTACATATAACTTGTCTTGCTATTGGTGCTAATTACATATATAGTGTAAAGACGGTTTGTTAACATTGTTCATACTCTACAAGGTAAACACTGTAATATCTATGCTTTAGAGTAGTCACACCTAGAAAGTAGATCGCCAAGGAGTGGCTGATAAAGCTTGAACAGGTAGGCTCCAACTTGCAGGGAGGTTTAAAGGACCACTGTAGTTCAGGAAAAAAAGTTACTTGTTCATGAAGTATGTAACAAACTAACAACATCAGTCGCTGTGTAAGCAACTAACATAAAATTTTAGAGAAAATCAGAATTTTTAAAGAAAGGCCCAGAAACAGGAAGCTTGCATCAATGAATGCACGCACTGCTCTCTAGAAATGTACATGTCTAACTCTCACAAACAACGTTCACCAAATCATGGATGCCTCAAGGATCCAACAGATGCAACAAAGTTTACTTTTTATCTAACATTATCTAAAGCAACTACTGTATATTTGGAGAGAAATGCATCCAACGGCAAGAATATATACGTGGGTAGGATTCCCAGCTTGTGTATAATCCAACCATGGCTTTGCAAAAAAGCTGTGTAATGCAGCAGCCATAAGCTTAAAGGAAGCCATGTTTAAAATGGTTATGGATTGAAGAGCGAAGCATTTGTGGGCACATTTGCATAATCACTAATATAGTTGTTGTGTGTGTAACAAATTGCAAGCTGCGCATGCGCATTGCGACGCTCGCATTGCGTGCCAAACGCGAGGGAGAAAGGACAGGGAAGGAGAGAGAACCAAGAGGGGAGAGGGAGAGAGAGAGAAGGAGAGGGAGAGAGAGGGACGGAGGGAGGGAGAAAGGAGGGAGAGAGAAAATTGTGGGTTGTGTATGCGACCCTCGCATTATGCGGCGAAGGGAGAGGGAGGGGGAGAGAAGAAGAGGGGGGGAGAGAAGTAGAGGGAGGGAGCAAGAGAGAAGGAGAGGATGGAAGAAAGGAGGAGGGAAGGAGAGAGAAGGAAGGAGGGGGAGAGAGAGTGATAAGGAGAGAAAGGAGAGGGAGCTAGAGGGTAGGAGGGAGAGAGAGAAGGAGGGAGGTAGAGAGAGGAAGGGAAAGAGAGAGGAGAAGGGAGAGAGGATTCAAAAAGGATCAAAATGATGCCGAAGCCAGTAACACTTAGCCAAACAACGCCAGGCATGCAGTACTTTGAAAATACGAGCAACATTGCTCATGAGAACCACCAGACTTTGAAAATAAAAACAATAGCACTCAGCGCAAGGCACACAAGACTTAAGCAGGGACAGAGAGGAGAAAGACACAGGCGAGGGAGAGGGGGGAGAGGGTGGAAAGAGATACAGGGGTGAGAGAGGGGGGAAAAGGGACACAGGGGAGGGAACTAAGGGGGAAAATAAAAAAAAAGCCCAGGGAGAGGGGAGGTGGTGGCTGAGTGGGGGACACAGACACAGAAATCAGAGAGTGGGGAGAGGCTTACAATGAGCGCCAAAGGTGCTCTTTGCGGTCCTCGCGATGAGCGCCAAAGGCGCTCATCACCAGGCTTGCGATGAGCGCCAAAGGCACGAAAGTGCCTGGTTGGACGACGTCTGCAATGAGCAATCAGGGCTTGCGGTGCGCGCCAAAGGCGCTTGTTGTGAGGCTTGTCTACCATAAAGTAGACAGTGGGAGAGGCTCGCCGAAGGAGCTCATCGCGAGGCACGCAAGTTAGAGGGGGGAGAGCCTTGCATTGTGTGGCAAACAACATTGCCAGCCTTAAAATTTTATTGCTGTAATTTTTGATTTGCAAATTGCTAGTATAAAATAATATACAGTATATCACTGTTCCTATCACAATGCAATATCACAAATCATAGGTTTATGAGTGTTTATGTATATCAGAAAGTGATAGGTACACTTACAGACACTGTATATAGACATTTCTGTGCTGATTCAACCATTATTCTCTGGTACTGGACCGGCTTCGTATGGGCGCCTCCTGTTCCTTGAAAATGTGCTGCCTTAGGTCACTTTCGATATTGCTACTGCTACCGTTGCATATTTACTTGCAACACAGTCCCCACACATGCCTGTGTATATTATGAACCTTGCCTCACCAGTGACATTGCACAATCAAATTAAATATACAAGAGTGCATGGTTGTGGGCTTGTGTTGCAAGTAAATATGCAACTGAAGCATCAACAAGATGGAGGTCTTGCTATTAAGGGAGGAGTGTTAATTGCAAAATGGCTGCACCCATAGTGGAAAACAGAAAACTAGTTCACGAGTAAGTAGTGTTACTCCTTTATTTTCATAATGTGTTAATAGAAAGAAAATATTTAATAAAGGAATGTTTAAATTTTATGTTCCTGACATAAATGGTCTTTTAAAAGTGATTGAACAATGGGCAGACTAGTTTTGTCAAATTATTTTTAGTTGCCATCCCCTTCCAGCGTACAAAGTAATATTATTTAGCCTATAAAGAGCTATTCAAATCTAGTTCAGACCTACTGTACTAATTTTATGCTAATGCATTTTCTTTCTTCATAGGATTCTGTAACAATGCTAACAAAATTCTGCTTCCCCATTGATGTGGAAAGGTAAAAATATTTATTATTTTATAGGTCTCATTGTTTCTTCCAGTCCTTTCTTCTCTCACAGTCAATCTCTCCTACCAGGTGGGAGAATCCCTCTGTACAGCACTTTAGCTTCACTTTGACAGATCTTCAGGGATACCAGAGCTTTGGATTTTGCCGTCTGTCCATCCAGGCCAGATGCTGCATCTGTATTCTTAGGTGAGTGACTCAACTAGCCTGCTCTCATTGAGGATTTTTGGTCCATCTAAAGGACAGGCTGTCAAAGTGTGGTGCATCTTTAGGGGATTGTACTTCTGTTAGTTTTTTTGTTGGGGCCATCAGTAAAGGATGGGGTACAGCGATATATAATGGCTCATTTGTATAACATGGTACCCAGTTACGTATGGAAGTCAACAGAGAGCACAACTATCGGCATTCACTCTATGTATCTACTTGTTTTCAGTTCCTTACCATGGTTTGAACTTTTCTACAAATTTCTCAACAACATTGCAGAATATTTAGCAAAGGATCAGGTGAGAAGCTCATGTTTGCCAGTCTACATCCATCAGTACATCTTTATCTCGCATTCCATTCATATCCTCATCTTGTACTTTTCATTTGTAACACAGAACCTATTTTACGTCTCATGTTTTAAAAAATGTTTTCACTTATTCTCTGTGCCCATCTTGTTCCTCACAGCAGTGCATTCTTATATGAAATAGTTAACTTATAGAAGTTATAAAGTTTTAGCAACACATTTTATTGCTACAAGACTTCTGTATATCAGGTGATGTAAGCTGCTGAAGAACACAGAAAAACATGAATGAGAAAGTAGTGATATCAGCTTAGAACTCAGCTGCACTTTCATTGTCTCTTGACTTGGCTCTTACATTTTTGACCCAGCATTCTGTATGTCAGTGACAAAAATGAAACCTAAAACAGTGGCTTCTTCTCTTCACCTACATGCAAAGTAACTGGAAAACTAGGCAAGTGTCATAACATTTACATAGATAATTTAACTTCTCTAAGCATGCTCTATAATATTAAGACACTTAAGATTAGGTGGAACTTGTCCTTTAAAAGCTATGTTTTTAAAGAGTTATCATGTTGTGTCTTCTCCACATATGCTCTTAACCTTTAACTTTCTCCATAGCTAACACTCATATTACTAGTGGTCTGTTCTCATGCCTTTATTTCACTTGCTCTCTTGTGCCATTATTTCTTTTTTATTTCATTATGTGCATTACTTCTCAATTTGACAGTTCAATGAGACGACTGAGCTTTTGCAGTCTGTGTACCAGCATCCAGTGCCCGAGACAAACACTTCGCTGAATGTGGAGACGGTACGTATTCTTCTTATATCCACCTTTTCTAGAGGGAAGAAGCAGAATTGTTACAGGGCAGATTACAGATTATTACCCCAGCTAAGCAGACATCATATAGCATTACAATGTATAGCACTGATGCTGCACAAGAACAAGATGGTTGTTTCTATGAATTTTAGTGGAGCAACATCGTAGTCTGAAATAAAGAGCTTTTAAAGCCTTTTCAGTTTCTTCCTCAATTACAATGATGTGGTTTCAACAGTACTATGCTTAAAGGCAACTGTAATGGCCCACTTTCCATTTCTTTTAACTTTTCAATATATTCAGATAAAAAAGTTGATAAATTTTTCTTTTCATCAATGTAAATTATAAAAAACAACATAAGGTCTAGACCATTACTGTGACCCTTTAAACTATGATGAGACATTGGGTTGATCTGCTTATGAGGCACAGCCAACTACAGTAACAGGCACTTTGTAGTGGGTTGCTATATGGTATCTGTCATAGTTTATAGGACAAAATAACAGACATGTATCCAGTTTTAGCAAGTGATACAGGGAATTAAGTTCTATGGTTGATATATTTGGACAGCTATTGGGTTTGTGTTTCATACTACAGAAAAAATGTGTATCTCATTTTTTTGTGATATATGTCATAAGATGTGACTGAAATTACAGTATGGATCAGTGTAGCCAATTAAAGGACCAATGCTTGTCCCTAAGACCTTATCAGTCAGTCCTCAAGGATGAGGGGAGCCTAACACTTCATTCTTACCACTATTAGTCACAATTATAGACCGATTATAGAAGAACTTAAAAGCAGTTAAACTGCACTCTATTCAGATCAGTGCATAGTTAGATGAAAATTCAGTAAATCACATAAAGTATCACCTTGTTCTCACAGCCAGTCACTGTGAGCACTGGATGGTGACCAGCAGGTTCACAGACCAAAACTGGTATTAATATAGAAGGGGTATAACAGATGATATCACCTAATTCCCTGCCTTCTGCGATACATTCATTTTCATATTGTTACATTATCAAAGTATCTGTCATTTCTTTTATTAGCTTTCATATTTTATTGCTCCGGATCCTGTGCGTCTTCCATCAGTTCCAGAGAATGTGAGTTGTCCAAGCCTATCTCATTCTCTGGCTGTCTTTGGATCCAACAGTCTCAAGCCTCTCTCTGATTTTATGTTCATTGTCTGTGACATTTGCCTCTGGTAGCCATTCTCATTGGTATCTCTCTCTCTCTTCTCTGGCATTTTCATGTGTCCTAACATTCTTTTTTCTTTGGATCTTTCTTTTTTTTTATGGCAGTCAACTTTCCTTTTTGGCAACATTATTTCAGTTTTACTCTATTTGTAATATGGCATCTACTATAGTGCCTTTATCTCTCTCTGATGCTCCAATTATTTTTCTCTCAATGTCTTATGATTATTTTTCTCGTCCCTCTTGTAATCTTACATATCTCTCTCTCGAGATTTATCCTTTTCCCTGGGATCTTCATAACCTCTTTGGGTTGTCTTATTTCTCCCTGGTTGTCTTTTGTATCACTATTTAATTGTCTCAGAGCCTCAAATTCTCATATGTTTTGCTCTGCTACTTCCACTCTCTGATTATACTTCACTACTTCTCCATCTGCTTTCTTTCTGTCATCTGAGCCTGTCTTGAGAATCCGACAACAGGTCTATGATTCTGATGATGTCTTTGTCATTATTATTTTATTATTATTATTATCTTTTATTTGTATCGAGCCAACATATTCTGTGGAGCTGTACAGGGGATAAGAACAAATAAAATACAATATTAACTAATATTAAATTCAGAGGTTGAAGGGCCCTGTTTTGAGCTTTGAATCTTAGCACAAAGTGCTTTTTTTTCAAAGCACCCTACAAGACTGGAAACTCACTACTTAGAATCTAAAGGAAATGAAAGGACAAAGACCTAGGGAAGAGTAACAGATAAGGAATAGCAAGGGTCAGGAAGAAAGTGAAAGATAGAAAGAGTTTTATTTAGTGGGAGAGGGGAGGGATCTGAGGTGAAAGACTAGTATGCTGGCTGACCCCTAGTGTTGAGATTATATATCTGCAAGTAGGAAGTCAGGTGTTTTTCATGGCTCTTTAAATGTAATCTGAGTTGGGGTGGTGGGGTGGGTGGGTGAAGGGTAGTGAGGGAGGGCAGTATTCTGAGAATCTCACAGATTTAGTAGGCCTTAAAGCAGGGTGAATTAGCACTGACAGAAATTGAAAGCATGGATTGAGGGACAGATAGTACAGGAAGAGCAGGGAGTGGGAGAGGAATGGGAGAAAGACCTTAGGAGACAGGAAAGAATGAAGGTATGTGAGGAGGGGGAGGAGAGTTGAGGTAATTATGCAAGCCATAAATGGGGTAAGGATGGAGGAAGGTGTAGACAGCCAAGCTGGGTATAGGGAACAGTTAGGAATTTAAAAACAAAAGCTAGAAATATCAAGATCAAGAGTCTCTTTCTGGCAATCAGCTTGGACAACTCATTAGCAGTCTAAAATCTCTCTTGAAGTCTGTGGTAAGCTTGGTCTCTTGTTGTAAGAATCTGTCTTTCTCTTGATCTTGCTCATTACATATCTGTCTATTGTCTCTTTTAGGCCACATCTTACAATCTATAGCTTACATGCAGGTGCTCTCATGTCTAAACTTATATGAATATTGTCTGACCTTTCTAGTTCCCTCTCACTGTCTGATAATGAGGAACATATTTTATTATATGGAAGTCTGTCATTCTGACTGTCTATTGTTTTTTCTTTCAGAGGAATCTCACGGAGTTCATGGTTGCTGTCCATGCGGATACAATGCTGCAGTTATATTCCAGCCTCCTGTTTGAAAGAAGAATCCTCATAATTTCCAGCAAGCTTAGTACAGTGAGCCCTCTTGTTATACTCTATTACATCTGTGTCATTCACATACATGATTGTATGCTGTACTTCTTGTAAGTACAAATCCATATATTTTAAATTTTGAGTCTATTCTCCTAATAAACTTATTTGGTCAAATAATGGATTTATAAAAATACTCATGAAAATAAACATAATTGTTATGGAGACATGTGTGATACTGGCAAATTAATTATTTAGCTAAATTTACTCATTCACCATGGAAACTTTAAGCAGCCATCTTTCCTCTTTGAGAACTTCACCCATATTTTAGATAATAAATGCTAAGTATTTCATCAATTCAGAATTCTACTGAAAATGTAGGGCCCAGCTAATATTGAAAACATAATTTAAAATGTGATGCATCCCTAGTGATTTTCTGCATGCTATGTCTGTTATTCCTAGATTATTATTCAGTTAATTTGATATTAAAATGCATGTTCTCTCTATGTCCTTTTCATGTTTCATGGCAGCTCACAGCATGTGTTCATGCCTCTGCGGCTCTCCTGTATCCCATGTATTGGCAGCATATCTATATTCCCACATTACCACCCCATCTCCTGGATTACTGCAGGTCCAAGTTCACATCCTCTGTCTGTATGTTTTTCTGTCTATTTCCTTTTTTAAGAAGCCATGTGTCATCTTTATATAATAATATCTATTTACCTCTTCTATATAGCAGTAATGCCTATCCACCTGATTATCTCTACGTCACTTTATCATTGCATTACTGTCTATCCACCTATCTTCACATCACTAACTGTCTGTCTCTATATCTCCATCTTGTTATGTATCTCTTCATCATTGTCTATATTACTTTATCTAACTCTAGATAGATAGGTATAGATATATCTCCATCAGCCTATTCTACTATGTGCTTTCTCTATTTCCTAATGTCTATCTCTATATAACTATCCAATACTCCATATTACTATAAATCCACAACTGTATGTTTTCAGTACTGTATTTATTTACCTCTCTTTATATAATTGTTTATTCACTTTTTTGGAGGCACTATATCACTCTTTCTATATATCTCCCACCTGTCTCTACATCATTTTGTATATATTCCCTTTTGCCTATCTGAACTTTGCTCTGAATATCCTCCTTTTTGTTTGATGCTACTTTATTATTTCTATTAATGTGTTGTTATTTATATCATTGTTTACCACCTGTCTATCTCTATATCACTACCTACCCACCTGTCTGTCTCTATGTATCAGTCTATCCACCTATCACTACATAACAATCCAATAATGTATCTCTGCACTCACTGTATCCGTCTATCATTACCATATACTATACATCTTCCATCTAACTGTCTGTCACAATAACATTGTTATTGTCTATGTTTCAGTATATATCAATACCTCACTCTTACTGCTTCTCTCTTTCTTTCAGTGCTCCCATGCCTTATTTGATTGGAGTTCACAGTAGTTTGTTGGAGGTGAGTATGTCAATGCAGTTGCAGGTTATATGACTTTATCTAATAATGTGCCTATTATATGGTCAGAGATAACATTTTGAGGACATGTCCCAAGGGATACTCCTGAGTCCTGGAGTCAGTGGTATCCCTGAATTGCTCCCTGCTCTGTCTCTTTACTGCAGCAAGTGGGCATTAAGAGTCTTGAGGATGTGGTAATATTTAATGTGGACACAAACAGCCTGGAGACTCCATTTCAAGATCTGCAGAGCCTTCCCCCACATGTGGTGAGAACTTTTCCTTAATAAATCTTTGTATGAATTAATACTAATCTTGTATGAACATCCATAGTACTCAGCTCAGCAACTGGCACTAAACGTCATAGGAATTTCCCATAACTGATGATGACATAGTAACAGACTCTTGTCCCCTCCATGTTACGGTCACACTGTCCTGTCCTCCCATGTGACATGGTGTCTCATCATGCTCAGATCATAACAAAGTTATGCACCCCAGAGTCACATAGTGATGACTTTTTCTACATTTCCTTCATATCTATTATCTAACACAAGCTTGTACAACTCCAACCCATCTGGCCAAAACAAGACATGTTTTCAGACTATAGAGTTGCTAATTAACTGACATGTACTCAAACACAAAATCTTTTAAATCGCTAGAGTTTCAGAGGCATTACTTCAGTGACAGTCTATCCCTACTAAGCAATACAATATTATGCAAATATTAGTGTCTTGCCTCCCTGTTGATCATGACTCAGTATCCCACACTCCTGAGTGACACAGTACTGCTCCCAGAGGGTGACATAATAGTACAGACCCAACACAAACATTTCTTCTCAAGCTTACATAGTGGCCGGCCATAGCTTTCTTGAGGGTGACTGTGTGTCGCTTATCCCATTCATAGTGACATAGTAAGATAATGTTTTGCTGCATTCCCCCCCCTCATTTAGGTCTCTCTGCTTAAGATCCATCTCCGGAAGCAGACAGCTTTGATGGGAGATGGAGTTTCTCGTGCTTTTCTTGGAGCACAGGCTCTGCTCTTTGGAGGGTACAGAGATGCCCTAATCTGCACTCCGGTATGTGACAGAAGTTATTTTTGTATTCTTATAATATCCATTAATACATTTCATTCTGTTTTCCTAATCTAGTATGATTCATTATTTTTTATTAATTTGCCTATTTTTCCATTTCTCTCGTGACTTCTAAATTGTGTCACCACAGGGGGAACCAATCTCTTTCTGTCAAGAATCCTTTCTAAACCACAAAGACACTGCAATGAGACACTTCCTGCAGAGTGCAGTGCATCTTCAGCTCTTTACACAGGTTGGCTGCTTTTTTGGGGTTTAATACTAACTGGGGGTTGTGGTCTGACATTGGAGAATGTTACATTTAAACTTGAAAAGGTTCAGCGCCTATATATATTTATACATATGGAAATGTCCAAATTGGGCCCAAAGTGTCAATATTTTGTGTGGCCACCATTATTTTCCAGCATTGCCTTATCCCTCATGGGCATGGAGTTCCCCAGAGCTTCACAGGTTGTCACTGGAGTCCTCTTCCACTCCTCCATGATGACATCACAGAGCTGGTGGATGTTAGAGACCTTGTACTCCCCCACTTTCCGTTTGAGGATGATCCAGAGATGCTCAATATGGTTTAGGTCTGGAGACATGCTTGGCCAGTACATTACCTTTACCTTTAGCTTCTTTAGCAAGGCAGTGGTCATCTTGGAGGTGTTTCACAGGACAGGTTCCACTCAGAACAGGCCTCACCATGGTCGACCAAAGAAGTTGAGTGCACGTGCTCAGCGTCATATCCAGAGTTTGTCTTTGGGAAATAGACGTATGAGTGCTGCCAGCATTGCTGCAGAGGTTGAAGGGGTGAGGAGTCAGCCTGTCAGTGCTCAGACCATACACCGCACACTGCATCAAATTGTTCTGCATGGCTGTAGTCCCAGAATGAAACCTCTTCTAAAGATGATGACCAAGCAGACTAAGAACATGGATTACTGGAACCATGTCCTGTGGTCCGATGAGACCAAGGTAAACTTATTTGGTTCAGATGGTGTCAAGAGTGTGTGGCTGCAACCAGATGAGGAGTACAAAGACAAGTGTGTCTTGCCTACAGTCAAGCATGGTGGTTGGAGTGTCATGGCCTGGGCCTGCATGAGTGCTGCAGGCACTGGGGAGCTACAGTTCATTGAGGGAACCAATTCCAACATGTACTGTGCCATATTGAAGCAGAGCATGATGCCCTCCCTTCGGAGGCTGGGCCGCAGGGCAGTATTCCAACATGATAACGACCCCAAACACACCTCCAAGATGACCACTGCCTTGCTAAAGAAGCTGAAGGTAAAGGTGAAGGACTGGCCAAGCATGTCTCCAGACCTAAACCCTATTGAGCATCTGTGGGGCTTCCTCAAAGGGAAGGTGGGGGAGTTCAAGGTCTCTAACATCCACCCGAATGAAGGAGGAGAAGGAGGATGGGGAAGGGGGAAAGGGAGGAGGATAAGGGGGGAAAGGGAGGAGGATAAGGGGGGAAAGGGAGGAGGAGGATAAGGGGCAAAAGGAGGAGGATGGGGGCAAAGGGAGGAGGAGGAGGTTTAGGGGGAAAGGGAGAAGGATGATAAGGGGGAAATAGGGGGAAAGAGACACAGCGGAGGGAAAGGGGGGAAAGACACACACAGGAGGGAGAAGGTGGTGACACAGGGGGGGAAGAGACACAGGGGAGGGAGGAAGAGACACAGGTGAGGGAGAGGGGGGTAAAAACACAGGGGGGAAAGGAGACACAAGGGAGGGAGAGGGGAAATGAGACACAAGGGAAGAAGTAGACAGGGGAAGAGACTTGTGATGAGCACCAAAGGTGCTCACATTGGGTGGCAAACAGCATTGCCAGGCTTAAAATTGTATTCCTGTTTACAAAAATGTGAGGGGTGTTGAAGACCACACACCATTTGTCATATCATCATGTAATATAATAAGGGCAATATTTTGTATGAATGTGTAAAAGATAACCAGCAATCAAATATGAGATCTTTTCTGTTAGTTCATAGACATTCGCCTGGAGAAATTAAATGCTGGTGCTGGTTTCACAGACGTATTTGAACAAGAGATAACTAACTGTGGCCTATCAGGTGAGATATTATATATGTATATGTTTGTGTGTATACTGCCATATTATTTTCTTGTCACAAGAGAGGAGTGTGTCCCACACACATTAATAGATATTTTGCATCTTCTGCTTATCTACAGGGAACTCCAAATCTTATCAACTATGGCTTGAAAACCTCAAGGTAATAACAGTAGTAAAGCATTATCCAGTATTGAGTTTATAATGATATTTTTAGCAACCTCTCGTCTTACAACTTGTCCAGATGATCCTATTTCATCACAGCTGATCCCTCCCCTTTCTACCACACTTATCCCAGCTCTCACACATCTATTCAACCTTTGCCTAAACACTGGCAAGTTTCCATCACCTTTGAAACATGTCATAATTACACCCATTCTTAAGAAACCCTCATCTGATCCAGCTTCTCCATCTGATTACCCCCTATATCTCTACTTCCCCTGGTTTCTAAACTGCTTGAGTGTATTGTCTACAATCACCTCTGCCAATTTATTTCCTCCAACTCTCTCCTTGTCCCCTTCCAATTCAGCTTCCGGTCCTAACACTCCACAGAGACAGCTCTCACTAGTGTCACTAATGACTTGCTCACCGTCAAGTCAAAGAGGCCCCTTTCTATTGTTATTCTCCTGGATCTCTCTGCTGCCTTTGACACAGTTGGCCACCCTCTTCTAATGCAAATTCTCTGCTCTCTTTGCATCCATGACTCTGCTATCTCTTGATTCACATCATATCTAGAAAATCAAACATTTGGTGTCTCCTTCTCTGGCTCCTCTTCTTTGCTTCGCCCACTGACGGTTGGCATACCTCAAAGTTCAGTCCTCCTTTTCTCCATCTATACTTCCTCGGTTGGTACCCTAATAAATTATTTTGGATTTCAGTAACAATCTACCTCTATGCGACAGAACTATCCCCCTCTCTTCTAGCTCATGTTGCCAACTGCCTCTCTAGCATATACCCCTGGATATAAGCCTGTCAACTAAAACCCAGTATATGAAAGACGGAGCTCCTAATCTTCCCACCCTCTTACACAGCTTCCACTCCTCACATATCTCTCACTGTTGACAATGTCATTATTGCACCCACCTCTCAGGCCTGTTGTCTTAGGGTTCTGCTGGATCCTGCCCTCTCTTTCATTCCTCCATCAAATCACTAAATCTTATCATTTTTACCTAAAAAACATTTTCAAAATATGTCACTTTCTCTCACAATAAACAAAATTCTAATACACTCTCAATCATATCTCACCTTAACTCTGCCATCCTTCCCATCACCCTTCTCTCTCTACTCCAGTCCATAATGAATGCCTCCGCAAGACTCATCTACCATACTCATCGCTCTGTGTCTGCAGCTCCTCTCTGTCAGTCACTCCACTGGCTTCCCTTAGCCTCCAGAATAAAATGTTAAATATTGACCCTAACATATAAAGCCCTCAACAATAGCACACATACTCTCCCAACCGTCCTCTTCGCTCTGCTAATGACCTTCTTCTTTCCTCCTCTCTAATCCCCTCCTCATGTCCACCTTCAGGACATTTCTCTTGCTGCCCCTATTCTCTGGAACTCCTTGCCTCACTCCACTAGACTATGCTCCTGCCACAAATCCTTAAAAATCTCATTAAAAGCTCATCTGTTTAAAGAAGCAGATAACGTTCAGCATTAATATGCTCAATACTTTGTACCCCACCTTTCTATACCTCACCCATACCCTTTAGAACGTTAGTTTGTGAGTTTTCAATCTTATTAGGTGCTTTAGGCAAAGCACTTTTTTATGCCTTAATTTAAGCTCAAATGATTACTTTAATTTGCAATTATGCTGCTGTGGAATCTATCAGTTTAGTTTCCAGCAATCTGCATACTGAGGTGGGAGGAGCCTTTGATTACAAAGGAAGTTCATATGTGCACAATGAGAATGTGGCATCTACAGCTGCCATTGCAATTATTGGGTCTAATGGAATTCTCATTTGTTTCACAGGGACACCACCCAATGAGACAGTAGCTCAAATGCTCAGTAAAGAAAATGGAAGCCTCCAGTAAAGGATAATTGCACATTAAACTGCTAAAACATAAAAGCTGTGTTTTTTTTTGGTGTTTTTTGTTAAAAAACATCTTACTCATTATCAAGTTTTGTTATTTAAAATACCATATAGAAACATTAAAACTACAATGTTTTTTTTTTTTTTTAAATAATGTGATGGATCAAGTTGGGAAGAAGATCTTTTAGAATTGTTAATATTTCCAGAGCAGTGTACTCTTGTTGGCGAAAAGAGATAGCAGCATAAAGTGTGTTGGATCTTCAAGAAAATATTAAACACAATAACTTAACTTGTTATTCTAGTTTTATTAATTGCATATTATTTATTTATCTATTCCACAGAAAAATGTAAAGAGTCGGACACATCCCACAGTCAAGAATATGCTGAAATATGTAAGAATGTTTTGTGAATATCTTCTAGACTATGCAGGATTTAAGGGTTTATCGATTGGAAATAAATTATGTCACATTTTTGGCTACCCCATCTTTCCATAGAGATTGAGTCACACCACTCATACTCTTCTATATTCCAGGCTAAGGGACAAGCAAGGACAGGTCTGCAGGGAATGAGAAGTCGCATGAAACAGAAGGTGAGCTCTTATATTTATCCACTTCTGGAGTATGATAATAATACTGCTTAAAAGTCTGTGCAAGAATGCAGGAGTGTGATCAAGACTTGATGATGCACTCTTATCAGGGGTAGGACTTATTTCAGTGCTGCAGGTACATCTGATGTGGGACCTAACCTTTGCTGCTCTTTTAGGATTTGAGGCAACTCCAACGAGCGGGGTCACTTAAAGCAGATGGAGGTCCAACGGAGAGCCACGAGAGGTTACAAAGCAGACGGCCAATCACACAGCATTTTGGGCAGGTGAGTTATTAACTATTGCTTTGTGGGTTCATTTAGGAGAGTAACTTTTCGTATTTATTAAACCAATGTAGACCACTGTAGTTTTGGAAAAATGCCATAAGACATTAAAAAAAATGTAAGCTATGATTATAAAATCATGTTTAGGTAATTGCCTGAAAGATTGCATGTTTGTTCCTTCCACATTTCCACCTGGCTTGGAGTCTGTGGGGTGTAGACTTATTTTTATCATCTCTTCTGGAGTGGAAGGAAGTGGGAGGAGGCAACTGTTTACTAAATTGTTGTTTCTTCTTACCTTTTCACATGTGGCATCTTCCACACATAGCACACATAGTAAACTTGCAAGTAATCTTGCTAGTCATTCTGGTCCTGTTCTGTACTGTACTCTCATGTCTTGAAAAGGAAATATTTCTCTCATGGCAGTTCCCATGCCCTAGCATAATCTGCTAAACGTGTGATATTTTCCCCCCTAATCTATATTGGTTCCTTAATCCAAATATACTAACCTTTATAATGTAAAAATAAGCAGAAAACAGTTTCTGAAATAATTAGTATTGCTGAGAAACACAGATGTATTTTCTTCCTTTTCTCTCTCCGTTAGTCACGTCCAAGAAGGCCAGGAAAAAAGTACATTGAAGGAGACTCCTGGGATTCACAGGGGTGAGTTTGAGGGATTCACAATGGATGGATAGTAATTTGAAAAATAGAAGCAACCTAACCCAGCTGAAGTGCTTTATTACACTATTATATCTTTAAATGAAGACACACACACATGAGGATGTATAAAGCGTAATAAAGTGCCGTATAGGTTAGTGCCCACTAAAGGTGAAGTCTTTTGCATTCTGGTTCATTTGTATCATTACATAGGAAAACTTTCCTATAGCATATAAATCGTACTCTGCATCAAAGGACAGACCAGTTCTGAAATACCATGTAAGTCTCCTATATTCTCCTATGCATGAGAACTTGCAAACCCCAGATGGCTACTGGCCTCAATGCCCAATGAGAAAGAGGATTTAGGCTGCAATGAGCTCCATAGGCGCTCATCGCAAGGCCAGTAGGACTTGCACGAACAGTTGAAACACTCGGGACTTAGCTGCAATGACTTAGCGATTGCCGCAAATTACAGCCCGTATGACTTAGGACCCGAAGCACGTAGATGGACTGCGGGGCTCACAAAAATAAGACTTTAACGGAACCACTCATATACTCGCATTGTGTGGCAAACAGCATTGCCAGACGTACAATTTTA
This sequence comes from Discoglossus pictus, assembly GCA_027410445.1. NCBI lineage: Eukaryota > Metazoa > Chordata > Amphibia > Anura > Alytidae > Discoglossus > Discoglossus pictus. The sequence continues at coordinate 142,633,110 of CM050167.1, read as the reverse complement.
CTCCCGTCATTTTTGACGGGCAAGTTGCTAGTATATAATTTAACAAATTAGAGCCTGTATTATTTATTTACATTCTAAAAATATGTTGCATATGTTTATGTGTAGTTCTTCAAAATAATAAATTTTAAAACTATGACCAGAGTAGCCACAACCGTTCACCTCTTATTGCACGAGTGCCGCAATCCCATGTACATCTTGGTGCTGAAGCCTAGCTCCTGAGTCCATGGGTGTAGGAATTGGGGGGACAAGGTGGATAAATCCCCCCCCCACGAGTTTTCAATGTTTGTAGAGAAGCAGTTGTGTGTTATTTTTATACTATATGCGGTATTCCCCCCCAGATTTCATTTGGCTCCTACACCCATGCCTGAGTCTTAATTATATTACAGTAATACAGCTCCTGTGACCCTTATTGCCCCTCTAATGTCATACTACAGTAACCCAACTCTTGAGTCAGTGGTGAAGCAAGTGAATGGAGGGCCCTGGTGCAAAATAAGTTTGGGCCCCCCTTGCACATCTCTTATTACAATACATTATCTATGTTTCTTTTCTCAGAGACACCCCAGAAAAAGAGGATAAAGCTGTTGAGTCAGTAGTAGAGGATGATGATGACGAGTTTTCTCTCCTGGAGACAGAGAGTATGGATCTGCTGGAAGATATCTTTGAAACACTGAACACAAGAGCGCCTGACGAGGAGCGTGCATTATATGGAACACACAGCCTGGACTTCTTTAATCTGGATGACAACCAATACTTCACAAGGGTGAGAAAAAAAGATAAAAACTAAAAGAACAACCAATGATTGGTTGAATGGCAGAGGGAAATGACAGCAAATAATTGCAGAAAATAATGCTCTTCCAGTGGTAAGGAGACAAAGGTCATAGCCTGTACATTTTATGAATGAGAGAGGGAGAGAATGGTCAGTGTTTCACAATGATGAGAGTGAGGGGGTGAAGAAACGCAATTTTTCACAAATGTTAATGTGAGAATAACCAGCTAATAATTCAGATGGTGGCAATGGATGATAAAACAAGCAATAATTCCAAAGATCATGGTAACCTTAACATTTTTCAAGTGAAAGGATGCAATAATAGTAATTATTTTAAGGGCCACTGGTGGTATATTTAAAACAAAGTTTAAATACTGAGTGTATATCCACTGAGCTGTAAACAAATAATGATGTGTGTCATCTACACTAATGTGGGGCTTGCTGTTTGCATCCACTGGTAGAAAGTAGCTTTGCATGATGCAGCAGGGAATTAAAGAGTAATGTACAGACTAAATATAAATCTCTACCATTCTAGAACCTAAAAAATCCCATTCTGGTGTAAGTGTTGAATGGATGGATGAACAGAAGGAAATAAATATGAGGACAGTCAGCTTCAGCAGTTGAATGCATCGACATAATGGGGTCAACTTTATGTCTAAGGAGGGGTCAACAATAAGCAAAATTCAATATTTAAAGGTCATTTCACAGTAGCTGGTTTCCATATTTTTTTTCTCTACTATCACAGAAGCCTTTATAAATCCACCTACGTTTTTACATCTAGTATTATTCTTATGGCACAATAGAAGTTTAATATGGAGTGTGCTGTTGGAGATTGTATGTTAAGTATCACATCTAGTTAATTGGCCAGGTCTATCTCAGAGAGCTAGACAACGGGTGATTCTTTATAATGTCTTCCTTAGTAAGTGTTACTTACCTGATTAAACCTTTTATGTTTCTTAGAAACTATGGGCCTCATTCAATTGCTATTTGGCCAATTGAATCGGGCTCTATATAAGCACATAGCATATTTTCTTTACAGAAGTTTTTAGTTAGTGAAGACCTTGCTTTTGGATAGAAGTTCACTAACTCAAAACTTCTGTAAAAAAATGCTCTGTGCTTATATAGAGCCCTATTCACTTGGCCAAATCGCAATTGAATGAGGCCCTATGTGTATGAAAACCTTGACCAGAAGGGGGCACTATTTGCTCCATCTAGGGTAGATAGGGTGTGAGCTACCTTGTTGAAACCAAGGATTATGGGAGAGGGGAATAGGCAATTGATATCAGGCCTATGCATGCACATTGCCTTTCCCCAATGGCAGCTGAATATCATATATGTGCTCATTACATGTGTACAAACATTACAAAAGCCATCCCTGACTCCATGTATGGTGCTGACATCATCCATGATGTCATCATGCCCCACTGAGCATGTGTTGATACATTCCAGTCGAAATAATTTGGCAATGTAAAATCGTAAGTGGACTTGTGCAGAGGCCAAGCATTAACATAAACAAATATTAGAATGGTATGTCATTTTAATATGTCTTGTATCACTTCACTGTCACATTCTCAAATAATGTGTCTTGAAACACAGCAAGCCCTATTTGGTGAGATTCTCCTATATCCTACCAACATAAAATAAACCACAAAAATAGTGCTGGATTTTCTTTTGTCAATAATATGTTAATGTCATCCATACAGAAATAGAGTACACTCACATGTCTCAAGCTGGCCAACTTTAGAAATGTGTAAACTGTTATTACACCGTTTGAAATAATTAAATGATTAACTATTGTACTCAATTTAGCTTTAACAAAGAAGGACATTTTGTACAATGGCTAGAAACCAGGAAAAAGTGGGAGGAACAGTGGACACAGATAAGATCTGTATTTCCTTTTGTTAAAACACCTTCTGCAAATAGTCCCTTGCCAATAGATCTCAATGAGAATAAAACATTAAAGCGTAATTCACCATCAATGTACAGACAGACTAGGGCCTCATTCAAATTCTATTTGGCCAATTGAATAGGGCTCTATATTAGCACAGAGCATATATATATTTTTTTTGAATAATTTTATTGAAAGGTATACATAATGTTCCAACATATTAAACAATACTTAGTTCTGACATTCTACATTTTCTTTAACAGAAGTGTCTTTTACTTACTAAATTGGCATAACCATTCAATTTTGTATTTTCAATTATTATTGAACAACAGCAATAACTCTGAAACAAAGAAATAACTAACTAAATAAATAGAAATAAACAGATAACTGTAAGTATATAAACATTAGACTTTTATGAAACTCGACCAGCAAACGCAGCTAGTTTTAAGAAAGAGACATCTAATTTTTACTGGTTTCTAACATAGCTCTAGTGTACATTTACAGTATATATGAGGTCTTTTGCTCATCCGCTTTAGCCTGAGAGTGAGCATTAAAAAATGTCTGTACATGTACAACCAAGTAATAAAATAATTACCTCCTGTCCAGCAACCCTTGTGATCGGGTATTTCCAGAGTCTTATCCCAAGCCTCCTCCATCCCGGGTCCTCCTCTCAAGTTGTGATGGGATTTTGGTTTCAGGTCACATCAGTGAGCTGCTAATAGATGATTCTAAACAAGGTTCCCAAATCTTAGAAAATTGTGACATCTTATCTAGTATAATGCAGGTTAATTTCTAATTTATTAGTATATAATTAATTTTCCTAATTACCTCTTGAAAGTTCAGGACCTTAAATTACATATTGCTAGCAAATGGAAATCTAACAACAGCTGCCATTAATTGAAACAACTTGTTTTGATTCGATGGCAGCTTTTGTATCTCAATTCCTAGCAGACAGCATTCCATGCTAACCGGAACAGTCGTCCTAAATAATGATGTGGCAAGTTGTGTTAATGATCCTTTGCTTAGGTTTGAGCATGATTTTTCTAATTTCTTCCAATCCCATTCCACCCCTAGATCTTTCTCCCATCTACATATAAATGTAGGTTTCTCACTCACGTTGGTTTTCACGAATATATCGTACATTGACCCTACTATTCCTCTAGAGAGTGGGAGATTCTTACAGATTAGAGAGATCCAAGAAGATTTAGGAGGCCCAAATTTTTTAAGCATTTCACTAGCCCAGCTTTTTATTTTTAAATAATTATAAAATTCTTTTTGAGGCAGATTTTGTTTCTCGGCAAACTGATCATAAGTTATTAGGCGACCTTCAGTGAACCATGAACCTAACCTATCTAGGCCTTTAGAGGTCCACCAGTGTTTAGATATTGCTCTAGAATCTGCCAATATTTTGGGAAAGGAAAGAACCGACAGCAGAGTGGATGTATCTATGTCCAGTCTATTTTTGGATCTATCCCATTTCCAGGAGGTTAGGGTTAAGTGTATTATTGGGTTTTGGTGTTATTTGACAGGGCATACTCTTTCTGGAACCCAAAGTAACGTCTTCCAGCTGTGAGGAAGCATTTGCTGGTGTTCCAAGAATACCCAACTTGGCTGATGTTTGACGAAATGCGCTAGGGGCAGCTGAGCTAATCGCGCCGATTTAAAATAGTACCTTAAATTCGGGCATGAGAGCCCCCCCTGTTCTTATGCATATACATTATTTTTCTAGGAATACAGGGGGGTTTATTTGAGCATATTTTTTTTACAGACGTTGTTGAACTTCTATCCAAAAGCAAGGTCTTCACTAACTAAAAACTTCTGTAAAAAAATATGCTCTGTGCTTATATAGAGCCCTATTCACTTGGCCAAATCGTAATTGAATGAGGCCCTCGAAGACTAAAATGGAAGCTCACAGGATTGAATCAGAATCATCTACATCTAAGATTTTCTCTGCAATGCTTTTATGTTCCTGTCGTGCTGTTATTTTGTTACATACTTCCAAAGCACATAAAATGTTTGCAGTGGTCCTTGAATTGAACAAATATTAATATTTGGTGTATAGTGTTCTGAAAAATATGCATGCAGATGTATATAAATAACATCATCACATGCCATCATAGGTTTAGTTCATAAATTTTAAATTGCACTGATTTCCATAAGTATTATGTACAAATTAGCACTTTAAATATTGCCAGTGTATAAAATGCTTTAAATTACATCTGTATACTTGAATAGAAAGAAAGCAAAAATTACTTAATGTTGATTTTTCAAAGAAATTATTATAGTGGTACATCAATATGAAGATAAAAGTAGAGTTGTACATTGACACTGTAGTGGAAAAATACGTATGGCCCTTCCAAAGGTATAAGTTGCATCAACTCACTTTTATGGGGCTGTCTCTTGGAAGGTGGGTGGTTAGAAAGTTGTGACCCTTCATATTGCTGCCTCTTGATCAACTCTGTCAAGTAGTGCAGCTTCTAGTAAGCACCATGAGCCTCATTCAGTTGCTACTTACTACAAAAAGTAGCAGCAAGTGCAGATCACAAGATACTTCCCTATTCAGTTGCCTGCTATTTGCAGGCTCCAATTGCGTTACTTGCTGCTTGCTACTTTCCCTTACTTACTGAAAAGAAGCAAGTTACTTCCCTCTAAGCCTTTGATTTTTCAAGGCCGTAAGAGTCCCGAGCGCAAAAATAGCCACTTCGCTATTCAATTGCTCCCGTCAAGCCTGTAAATGGCTAAACATCAACAACAGGTAACTGGTACCAAGGAGGTCCCGCAAAGGGCTTACTTACAAATAGTAGCACTAATTAAGCAAATAAAAAAGCAATCCTGTACTTTTATTAGAAGTGAAAGTCATGTTTGGTCTTAGAATTGATAGGACAACATTCTCAAATCGGCAAAAATAAATACTTTATTTAATGTTTAATTTTCGTCATAAAGTACTACTGGCTTCAACCTCCAAGCCTGTATGACTTTGACGAAATATGGAGGTTGATTCCAAAGTCATACAGGCTTGAATAACGAATTCTGGGCTTGGAGTATTTGATTTTGGATATGTGCAAGCTTGAGCATGTTGTGCTTTTAATTCTAATGTCACCCATTGTGTTCCCCATCATTTACAGTGCTCTATTGAATTTATATTTGCATTTACAGTGCTCAGAGTTTGCGGGCTTGAAACATGAGTTACGGGCTTGTGGCCGCGATTATGTTCAAACACGCAAATGCTTACTGCTGATAGCATTGTTTACTATTAGGACCAACTTGCGCGCCCGGCCAATTGAATAGGTAAATTAAAGTAGAGCTACTTGAGCAAATAGCCCTTAGGGGCCTCATTCAAATACAATTTGGCCTGTTGAATAGGGCTCTATATAAGCACAGAGCATATTTTTTACAGAAGTTTTTAGTTCGTGAAGACCTTGCTTTTGGATAGAAGTTCACGAACTAAAAACGTCTGTAAAAAAAATATGTTATGTGCTTGTATAGAGCCCTATTCACTTGGCCAAATCACATTTAAATGAGGCCCCTAAAGTAGCAAATAGTAAAGTTACTTGCAAGCAACAGCCCCAAATTGAATGAGGCCTCATATGAGTGCATGGACCAACTTAGCTAGCAGTTGGCTGTGATATGTGCATTAGAAGATACAATATGGAGATCTGGTCACATACATAACACATGGACACTCTGTAAAGAATGAGGACACAGTCTAAAGATGACATGCCTGTAAGAGGCAAGTAGAAAAAAAATTGATAACTATATATATATATATATATATATATATATATATATATATATATTATCATTATGTTAGATGACATGTCTAGGCCTTTTTACCACATTAGTGTCTCTTATATAGATTAGTTACTATATCAGTCACTTTATGTTTTATTAAGCAAAATATAGCATACTAGAACTGTGCAACTTTTATGTTTGATATGAATAGCTTCATGATCCCATTCTGAAAAACAATTTGTTCTGCTTAACTTACTGTCATGAAACCAGCCTAACTGGACCAGTCACAAAAGGAACCCTGCCAGCTAGGCCTGAGTGTTAGGGCTCCACTGGGTCGTTTAGCATCGCTACTGACCAGATTGTCACCTCCTGTAGTCACCAGTAAGGGTTAATACTTCCCCCCAAAAAAGCCCCACAGTACTGAACAACTGACTAATAAAGGTTTACACTACCGGACAATGTGTTAGGTTGAAAACCAACCAGAAACAAGCAGGCAAACCCAGAAAATTCTGAAATAACCAGTGGCAGTCATACCGACAGCTTATAGCAAATAACATGGGGGATGGCACCTGTAAGTCCTATGTGACCACCAGTGCCAGTTATGATCTGGTTAGGTCACATATGTCTGGACTCCCCTACTAGGCAGGGTGCCAGGTCCTCAGAACTTGTCTGGCATCCATCCTCTTTGAAGAACTGTGGATTAACAATCATGATACAAAATGAATATGAAATGTTGCCAGTAGAATGTGAAATAATTTAGTTAATTTCTATAACACAAAGGCACATTTTAAGTAAATTAAAGATTACTTTTTTATTTATCAAATGTAATTTTAACATGTCCGTACAAAGTCATTGGTTGATGTTTATCTAACAACCCTCACAAAACAATAATTAATTAATTAACAGTACGCAAGTCTCGTCAGGTTTCTATCAATGAGTTACTCAGCGTTGTACTAAGCACTTACCTCAAGGCTAAGTTTGCATTCCTTTATATGTGTAATGTATAACTTTCTGTCCATTTTTGTTTTGCTAAACTCTTAAAGGGACACTGTAGTCAAATATTTTATTATGTTCTTGCAAAGAACTAGTATTGTTAAAGTGCCACTGTAGCTCACTGTAAACTAACAAAATTTACTTCTATGTAAGTCATGGACATAAACATGAACACTCTGTTTCTGAATATAAGGATTAATTATTAATTAATAGTTTGTTATATCACTTCTTCAGAGCTGGATCCTGATTGTGGGCCTCATTCAAATGCGATTTGGCCAATTGAATAGGGCTCTATATAAGCACAGATTATAATTTTTACAGAAATTTTTAGTTAGTGAACTTCTATCCAAAAGCAAGGTCTTCACTAACTAAAAACTTCTGTAAAAAAATGCTCTATGCTTATATAGAGCCCTATTCAATTGGCCAAATCGCATTTGAATGAGGCCCTGTGTGTTCATGTATTTATCAGTGGAAGGAAGGGTAGGGCAGGAGGGAACAGGGAGGCTGCAACACCTAAGCAAGAGGCACCACTAACCAAATACTGCCATGAAGACCAAGGAACTCTCCAAACAAGTAAGGGACACTGTTGTTGAGAAGTGCAAGTCAGGGTTAGGTTATAAAAAAAATATCCAAATCTTTGATGATCCCCAGGAGCACCATCAAATCTATCATGACCAAATGAAAAGAACATGGCACAACAGCAAACCTGCCAAGAGACCGTCCACCAAAACTCACGGACCGGGCAAGGAGGGCATTAATCAGAGAGGCAGCACAGAGACCTAAGGTAACCCTGGAGGAGCTGCAGAGTTCCACAGCAGAGACTGGAGTATCTGTACATAGGACGACAATAAGCCGTACGCTCCATAGAGTTGGGCTTTATGGTAGAGTGGCCAGAAGAAAGCCATTACTTTCAGCAAAAATCAAAATGGCACGTTTTGAGTTTGTGAAAAGGCATGTGGGAGACTCTCGAAATGTATGGAGAAAGGTGCTCTGGTCTGATGAGACTAAAATTGAATTTTTTGGCCATCAAAGAAAACGCTATGTCTGGCGCAAACACAACACATCACATCACCCAAAGAACACTATCCCCACAGTGAAACATGATGGTGGCAGCATCATGCTGTGGGGATGTTTTACAGCAGCCTGGACTGGGAAACTGGTCAGAGTTGAGGGTAAGATGGATGGTGCTAAATACAGGGATATTCTTGAGCAAAACCTGTACCACTCTGTGCGTGATTTGAGGCTAGGACGGAGGTTCACCTTCCAGCAGGACAATGACCCCAAACACACTCTACAACACTTAAGTGGTTTAAGGGGAAACATACAAATTTGTTGGACTGGCCAGACCTCAATCCAATAGAAAATCTGTGGTCAGACTTAAAGATTGCTGTTCACAAGCACAAACCATCCAACTTGAAGGAGCTAGAGCTATTTTGGAATGGGCAAAAATCTCAGTGGTAAGATGTGGCAAGCTTGTAGAGACTTGTCCAAAGCAACTTGGAGCTGTAATTGCAGCAAAAGGTGGCTCTACAAAGTATTTACTTCAATCAATACAATCCCCTTCCCATTTACAGATCCAGATGCAGAATGTTTTCATTAATAGATGCAACCGCAGCTCTCCATGGGCCTCATTCAAATGCCATTTGGCCAATTGAATAGGGCTCTATATAAGCACATAGCATATTTTTTACAGAAGTTTTTAGTTAGTGAACTTCTATCCAAAAGCAAGGTCTTCACTAACTAAAAACTTCTGTAAAAAATATATGCTATGTGCTTATATAGAGACTAGCACAGTCTAAACGTTTAAAGGCTTCACATTTTTTTTTCTGGTACAGCTATTAAAAAGTAAAGACATTACACTATCAACAAAGTTCTAGGACATAGTTAGAATTAGGATATCCCCAGTAGTAACAGTCGGATGTGAGAGCTGGACCATAAAGAAGGCTGAGCACCATAGAGCTGTCGCATTTGAACTGTGGTGTTGGAGAAAACTGTTTAGAGTCCCTTGATCTGCAAGAAGATCCAATCAATAACTACTTCAGGAAATCAAGAAAACTGTTCACTGGAAGGTATGATCATGAGGCTGAAGATAAAATATTTTGGTCATATCATCAGAATGCAAGATTTCCTGGAGAAGACGCTGATGCTGGGAAAGATTGAAGGCACACAAAGAAGATGGCAGAGACGGTGATGGAGAGATGAGGTCAGGGAGGGAGCTTAGAGTGGCAGTGGATCACATATGTGCCTGGTGGGCTGTAGTTCATTGGGTCACAGAATCAGACATGAATGAACAACCAAATGATAACAAAATCATATTACCCCCTATCACTTCTGTTGTTTAAGATGTTCCTCAGTCCCTAAACTCTCTATTCTCCATCCCCTTTCTCCTTCTCATTCACCTCTCTCCTACCTTATGCCTTCTCTCTTCTACCCCCAAGTGTTCCCCTTACACCCCCTTACCATCCAGTCACCCAATTTTATCTCCACTGACTATAGTGGTCCTTTAATATAAGAATTGTGACATTTGCTCTGAATACTAGTACAAGAGTCTAATAAATGGCTACTGCCAGACAGGGCTTTGGATTCCCTCCACTCCATTACAGTAAGGATGGTTTCAGACTCAGCTTACCTATTTTAATAAGAGTCGTGTATGCTTGGTATAGATAGTAGCATTTGATAATGCAAACTCTATCTGACTCAGAAAATATTTGAGCACAAATTTCCTGGTTCCATTAACTTTAATTTAGTAGACTCACTTTCATTCCACCTTTTGTCTAGATTTCTCCAATGTGCTTCTGGTATTGAGGGATAGGATAAGACTGTACATCATAGATATAATCACTGTTTAAGAAGAGATTCTCAGTCTCCTATGTTGGGGTTAGATCCTCACAACTGGGGGATCATGATGTAGTTGCATATACCTGAAGATGTGTTTAGTGTTGTGTAAAAGATATTGTGTAAGTGTTGACCTGTTACAGAAAGGGTTTAGCATAGATACTACAATTAATGTTGTTGCTGATGTTTTGCAACCTGGGAGTTTTGAAGATCAGGAATGACAGGTTGGAGACCTTGGGGAGTGCCAGTGGAGTTAGCAAGCACACTAGGTATGAGATTACAAACCCTTACGGGTTTCAGTTACGAGTTTTGATCGGACCCACATTCCAGAAATAATGCAATATTAATAAATCAGTAAATATAATATTCTAGTCCATGCGAGTTCCATTATATGTTTTAACACATTGATTGCGGGGATCGATATAACACGGAAATTAAACATTAAAACAACTATTTTATATAGCAGATATGCGAGCTTGAGAATGTTGTGCTATTAATTTTAGTACCTAACATCACTTTCCCTTTCATTTTATGTACAGTAGTGTGTGTATATTTGCATTTACAGTGCTACGGATAGGACTTTAACCCCCTTGCGGGTCCTCTCTAGAACCTGTTGGCTTTTTGGCTCCTCTTGTGGGTTATGGGTTTGAACGTTAGTGGATTTGTAGCAATTTAATAGTGGTTTCCAACCGTAACAGTTACAGACTTGACAGAGCAAAGGATTTGCGGCAACATAGTTTCTAATTCGACATCCAGAAGGTTTTTTCTTCCTGTAACTCACAGATCATTTGCAGGTAGCCTTACAAGGCCAATTTAGTAGCCGTAAGTCTTGCAGGTTACGATTTTACAAGCTGAGGGAATTTAATGGGGCTGTAATTCTAACCCGACCACTTCACCAAAATAGGGAACATAGAGTTTATTTAATGGAATTATTTTATAAACCTTTTAATATAGATTAGAACTCTTATAATAAGTAGGTAAATAAAGACATTGGATACAAATCTGGAAAAGGGTCGGGAAGGAGAAGGAAGACAATATAAATCAATGAAGTCAATAAATATTCTACTTTTTAAATGTTATTAAAATTCAGTGTTAACCTGTCTTTGCATTTTGACTTGGACATTAGCGAGTTTTCCTTGTCGTTTCAATTTTTATTGTTCTGCTAGGCCACATCTAGCTGCTAGCGCATTACATTTAATTTGTGTCTTTGGCAAGGTAGTAAAATACCCAAGTGTCTAGTGGGGAAGGTTTGTTAAAACACTTAGGGCCTCATTCTATTATTGGCCGTAGGAGATGCGGGGCCGCAAGGACCGGCCGCAAGCTATTCGCCTATTCTATTCCCTTCCGGCCGGGGATTCCGGCAGGCTTGCGGCCGGCGCCTTGCTATCCCTTGCGGCCGCACGCGCCGGAGGAAAGCCTTTGATCTTAAACGGCCGCAAGAGATTCGGCCGCAGGAAAATCCTGGTTGCTATTCAATTGCTCCGGGAACCCTCTCTGCAAGGCTAAAACCGAGCCGCAGCTTACTTGCAGCAAAAAGGTCCCGCAGGCACACAATTAAGCACATTTTAAAGCCATAATAAAGCCATCCTGCACTCTGAGGAGAATATAAAGTGATTGTAGGCATTAGCATTAATAGCACAACATTCCCCTACACTCAAATCCGTAAATATATATTTTTTTAATTTATGTCACATATCCATGTAAAAAGTCCAGAGGGCTTGGAGCACGCTGCGGCCGGAAAATAAACAAACAGTTAATGTAATCTCGGATTTGGGCTGATGTGCAAGCTTGAGAGGGGGTTGCTATTAATCCTCATGTCCCCCATTATGATCCCTAGCATTTACAGTGCCGTCTTGAATTTATTTTTGCATTTAAAGATTTCTGAGTTTACGGCCGGTTGCAAGATATACGGCCGACCGTAAGGGGATAGCCTTGCGGCGCCGTATAATTGAATTGCAAGGTAACGGGAGCCCCGCAAGGAATCGCAGCTTTGCGGCCGATTTACAGCCGATAATAGAATGAGGCCCTTAGTATTTTAAGGGACAAACAATTGAAGGGGGTGAGTGTGGTGTGTGAAATTATATATATTTTTTTGGATTAAAAGAGTGAGGTACATTGTATTCTCATTTGCATGTCCCCGCCTTTTAGACATGCAAATGGGCTTATTAATGTATTATTCGTTTTCTGTACTTTGTACCGTGGAGAGCTTTTCTCACTTTTGTGCTCACCATACACTAAATGATTGTTGTGGAATACCCAATCCTACAAAATCTATTGCACAAACCAGAATCTACCTCATACTGATGATAGCCAAAAGCTTGAAACAGGCCTGCATATGAGTGATTCTTGGTTTGTGTAAAATCCAACCTGATGCTTTGCTTAAAAGCTGTTTAATACAGCGGGCATATGCTTTAAGGGAGCAATGTATAAAGTTGCTATTTTTGGATTAAAAGAGTGAGGTACATTGTATTCTCATTTGCATGTCCCCGCCTTTTAGACATGCAAATGGGCTTATTAATGTATTATTTGTTTTCTATATATATATATATATATATATATTTTTTTTTTTTTAAACCTTTAGGATTTTAGGTAAGTATTCATAGTTTTTCAAATATTGGGTCTCCATATAATAGCCTTTTTTTCTAATAACTTTTTCACGTCTAGGCATGTACAAAGCAGGACTAGGCTGGTTGCGTATAGCAATCACGAATGATTCTGCTCGCTAGGAGCTTCATGCTCCCTTTGTTTCTTGTGCAGAATGAGGTTGAAGTCACATGCCCAAATGATACAGGGGCATTTTGCCACTATTGTAGTATTTTGACACTCACAATTGTACAACCATCAGGGCTGAGTGAAGAGTGGGAGTATAGATAGTTATTTAGGAATTCCTGGTTCCACATTTAAGACGAGCAAACACATAACACACTTTGATGCCAATTTTCAGTTCTAGCAGTTCCTATTTAAAAGGGCCAGTATAGTTACTTAAGTTAAATCTATTATTAGTTCACCATTAACACTAAAAATACATGTGCAAACAGCTGAAAAGAAAGCGTTTAGCAAGAAAAGAATATTTAAAAACAATGCCATGCATTATGATGTCTGATGCACTGCTCCCCTGCATCCTTCACTGTCATCTTGACAACACTATGCCGACAAATTACATTCAACACAGACTGTATTATGCAGGTCAGCTTACCTTGAGCATGCTCACTTTGGAGATATAGTTTCATAGGACTGCACACATAACCTTTTCTCCTCCAGAGAATGCTGTGCATTATTTTGACATTGATATGTGCATGTATAGGGCCTCATTCAAATGCGATTTGGCCAATTGAATAGGGCTCTACATAAGCACATAGAATTGTTTTTTACAGATGTTTTTAGTTAGTGAACTTCTATCCAAAAGCAGGGTCTTCACGAACTAAAAACTCCTGTAAAATAAAAAAAAATGCACTTGCTTATATAGAGCCCTATTCAATTGGCCAAATCACATATGAATGAGGCCCATAAGTCACAAACATTATAAATAATAAAGCTTTATAGGTCTATACGAGATGCACATCAGTCTCACCACCTACCACCTCAACTGGTAAGGACATGCATCACAGAATGTAAAACTATGAAAATCAGCTGGTGAGGGACTGTCAAGCGCCCCTGTCCACAACTCATGGAACCAGCAATGCTATTATAGGTGGAGTCTTCTTGCAGTGGTAGAGTAGCATATAGTCACATCATACTCCATCAACTGAAGGTGGAGCGGTTATGAGGTTTCATACTAATAGCTGCATAAAAGGTGTATATCTAATGAGGAGGTATAGGTTAGACTATGTCAAGCAACCATCTGGTAACAAATCAGACAGGCATAATTAAGCAGGTCTTATATTGCATCAGTTCTTCTTTGGCTGTTTTTCAATATTGGGAGGTTTGTGATACACCATATAAATAAATGTGAGCAACACGGAGAAAATAAGACAAAGCCAAGAGAAATAGATAAAGGGCTGTAAGGATACAACAGGCTGCAAAGAGCGTGCAGCATCATACCACCCTGACATCTTGCTTGATTGCATTAGCTTCCATGCTTAGGAGGACTCTACATTGTGTGTAATGATCTCACAGGTAGTTTTTCACTGTATCAAACTGGCCACAGCCCCAGACACAAGGATAAGATGTGTGTTTGTGATTTTAAAAATACTGTATATACCCGGTACAGCCTACACCCAAATATGACACTTTCAACAGGGCTCTAGGATTGCGTGCACATGACTTTATACCCCAGTAACTGTGCCTCCTTATGTGACTATGTGAGTTTATTTTGCTTGCCCTCCATATAGGACAACATGGTAGATCAGATGTGTTGGTATTTGGGTCTTTATGTGTGTTTGACTATTCATTATGACAATGGTTTCCAAACTGATCCTTAAGGCATACTAATAAGTCAGGATAGATATATATATATATATATATATATATATATATATATATATATATATATATATATATAATTTATTACACACACACACTTGAATATGTGTATGCTATTAAGTGGCTCAGTTTTTGTATCTGTCAGGTCAAGGAATTATGATATGCTTGGAGATGTGTACGTTTAAGTGGATTTAAGATTCATAGTAAAACCTATCTTACTGTACACGAGTGTGACATCTTTGTTTCCTCTCAGTTTCAGTCTATAAACAGTCCTAGTGATGAGAATCTAAGTCTCAGTCTGAGCCAGCCTAGAAATTCAGACCTGTGGTACCTGGAAGAGGAAGAGGAGGAGAGCCAGGAGTACACCAGCATGTCACCCACATCACTGACCCCAGAGGTTACATCACTGACCTCAGAAGTTACTGCACCGACAATAGAGGTCACTTCGGTAATGGAAGAAGACACTTTACAAACAGAGGTCACATCAGTGACTCCAAATGTCTGCTCTTTGACAACAAATGTGGCATTATCATCATCAGAGGTGACTGCCCTTACCACACAGTGTAAAATACTGCCTCCCAAGGAAGAAAAGAATGAGGCCACACTAGGTACAGAAAGAGTGGCGGAGAGCGACACCAGTACAGACCCATCTCCCAAGTGTCCGAATAGCAACACAAGAGATAAGTTGGGTGGATGGGAGACTAGTAGCAGCATCTCCCTTGGCTCATTATACCCCAGCGTGCGCACAGCAATCTCTCGTTTCCAAAGTGGAACACTGGACCCTAGATTGATGTGGACTGGAACTAATAAGGATTCAGCCCAGACAGAGAGAGTGAAAAGATTGCGTGAACAGCTGTGTAGCAATTCTGTTGTTGCCAATAGCCAAAATCCCCTCACCCACAAACACAGCACTCAAACCCCCACCACTCCATCTAAGAGCAGTTCTATAACCCACTCAGGAAACGATAGCAACACAAGACCCGACCAGTTCAGATATGATCCTGACCAAGGAACTTCTCCAAAACCAGCAGATGTTAGTCCACCATCTCTCCCTAAGGTGTCTGAACTCAAAAAAAGATTTGAGTCTTCAGATCTAAAATAATCTATTTGAAGTGACAGAAATCCATAGGCAAGATGAGCAGTCTGTATACATCTGCATAATTACCTTGTGTTTGTACTTCTTGTAATACTTAAGCAAATAACAGAGAATGTATCAAAACCACTGTTATCCACCCAAGAGGGATAAACTATGTCTTCTATACTGGGATGACAATCTTGGATTACAACAACATATATGGGTGTTGTGTTGTTTGTAGGGAGTACTATATAGATTACGAGTAAGTAAAGGGACACAGATAAAGATCCCAACTCTGATTCAACTGAACATTACATTTAAAAACAAATATATTTTGCAGCTGAATGTTAATAAAATAGCTTTAGGCCACAAACTTGGTTTGCATTTACTATATTAAGCCTATGAATTGGTGTTATGGATCTCCCATGTCTGCAGGTTATCTTTGATTTATAATTGTTAACACTCCCCAGAGCAGTAATATGGCTTGCTCATGCCTATAGGGATTTAGACATCTGTAAGTGAGGAAGTGTTCTTGGTTGTTTAAATCACTATTAGAGTGTGCGCCCTAAGGTCCAACAGTGAAAATGCTAATAAGGAACAGAACATGCAGAGGCAATGAGATCAATAGGCTAACCTATAGGCATGAAATAGCAACTTCATTTTTTATTCACATTCAAATACTATTTTTTTTATTTTATTAAAATATGGCTGTTCGTAGCATGAGATCTGTTAATAGTACCGGGCTTTAGCAACACAGATTGTGAGAATGTAAAATACCTAAACCATTTGGGATCCAAATCGAAGATCAAATCACGTCTGGCAAGTAATTAGGATAAAAAAATAAAAAAAAAAGCAGAGAAAACATAGAGGTGGAGTGTTCTGATAAAATACTTTTATTATTTTTACAAGTAGAATATGTAAAATCTTTGGAACACTATAAGATGATTTGCACAAGCAAAGGCCTCACAAATCATAAATGACGGTAAGGGGTTGGGCATATTTGGCAGAGACGGGGTAAGGGGCTGAAATGTTAAGCTTGGAAAGTGGAGGGATGTTACATAAGGCATTCCACTGCATGTATACTTTGCAGAATAGTTTAAAAAGGTAATATATACATAGGCACAATGTACATTCCTGGCATTATCAGAGAGGGGTAAGAAGCCCCTTTGCAGACATTCTCCTCATAAGACAAGACCCCTTGTTCACTCATCTACAGTGCAAACTCTCTGTCAGTGTTATATGCAGAATCTAGGTTTATAAAAGTAGACACAGGGCTAAATAGAACCTCTGGATTATAATATTAAAATTAAAAAAAATGTTGTCTGACCCCTTAATTTTGTTTTACATATAAATATACATCAAAGAGCAGCATCTACATGGTACACACGTGCAAACAATCATTACCTACATGCACACATATTTAAGGACAAAGGTCAGATGTTTCCGGGGATTCAACTCACACACACCTAAAAGCAAACATACTTTGATAAAGGAGAAATAGATACATATACAGATTGTTATACATACAAAGGCTTTTACAGCATCTCCAACACTCTACATATGTTATAATGCACAGTATGAAAAAAATCAAACAAAAAAAACTTGGTTATCAGAAGTATATAAAATTTCCTAGTAAGATTTCAATGATAAAATTGCATTTTCAAAACTGTTTTTAATCCTCCAAAGCACAGTAGCTTCCATCCATGTATCGCCTTGTATCTATATTGACACAGTGCCGTAAAATCCCTTACAGGGCAATTACACTAGATTGCAAGGACATTGTATCAGATGCTCTGTGACTGTCCTGTGCCACTTTTAAAACTTATCTAAATGCTATTGCTAGATTAGAAATGATTAGTGAGAATAATGTGCTGGTTGCGCCCCAGTGATTTTACATCACTATTGCATTTCTTTTAAACACAGTTTAATGCCAAGTTGTGTAAAGTACACTATAACATAATCTAGGATGTGTAGTAGGTAACTCGGTCTTACGAGAGTCACCAACAGTAAAGGATTTCTGGATCTCTCTGTTTGCATATTCAGATTCTCTGCTTTAGGTTACTCTGTTACATTCACTTTGAATGACCCACCTGTGATAAAGCAGAGAGATATTGGCATTCTGGCCTGTTGGAGGCCCATGCAGGGCCAAGTTGCCCACCACTGCTATAGAGTGTCAAAGCATTACAGTAGTCATTTAAAATAGCACTGCAGTTCCTCAGAAGACCATACAGGAAAATTGACCAAACTTAATTACTAAAACTTCTTTTAGCTTGTCTTACAAGGATATGTTCTTGCAAACTAATGAGGTTTGCATTAGTCCAACTGCTGGTGCTCACACTAGAAGCTACCACATTCCCACTGAAGCTCCATCTATGCATTCAAAGACTTCTCCCATCTCAAGAAGTAGATCACTGGAAACTAGAATAGTACAATCCCCAGTAGCATAATAAATTAGATGCTGCATTATTTTTGTTGTTGTGGTACACTAAAACATGTTACCTATTAATAAGTGTAGTTCTTCAAAGATATTTAAAAATGTATGATTACAGTGGTTTAACACAATATCCTCACAGGGGATCATATAGATTTTTGCAGTGCCTCTTGGTGTATAAACGGTAAATCAGCAGACCTTACCTTATAAATACCAATTGGTGGAAGGTTCCCCACAGCTACCAATCATTAAGCAATGTCCCAGCAAAAAATAAAAAGTCCTCATTTTTAAATAAAATGCCCAATATGAAGGAGAAAATCACTCAAATGTGATATTCATATATTATTTTACACACTGACTGACATATATAAAATGTATAGAATAACTGATCATAATTATTGATGTATGTACCTTTACGTGTAGGGCTGGACAAAGCCAGTGAGCAACAGTTTCTAAAATGTTTCTTCAGAATTTTAAATATTTTACATTTATTAAGATACTGCCATTATGGCTGCTAAAATATTTGGAGTAACTCCTGATTAAATACATTTATACACACATTTCTTATGCATGTCAAGGCAAGCAACCTAGTAGCATGCTTCATGTTGCCCCAGTACAGACTTTGGGGGATAATTTGACCTTATTTGTCTGATCTGTGAAGGGGGCATATTTTGCCCTCTAGTATCACAACAATCCACTTCCTTACCTTGTAATACTGTTATATAAAGATAAATGCTCACTGGTGATACATAAAAGGGGCAAGTTGTGGTATGCTGACACAGAGCACAAAATAATCGTTTATCATACCCACACACACCCTGCTCTTCAGTAACTACCTGATTCGCAGTATGCCCGAGATGCACACTCACTTCACAGAAGACATGAATGTCACCTGATAGGAGAACCATGTGTCTTGTGAAGTGATACTGAATCCCAAGTTGAACCTGTTGTCATTTAGAATCTCATGAACATGAGTTGGTTGGTATGTGGAGGGCGCTTTACTAATTTGTTGCAAAACCGTACAGTGTCCTTGTGAGGATTCATCTCTTCTTTAGCGTTTCAAGGTCCGTATGTCTACTATTCTCCACTATTGGGCTACAAGTCTCTCCGTGTGGAAGGAGTGCCCATATTGGCCAACTCTGCTTATACCAGTCTCCAGGTGAGAAGATTTTGGTTAAATCAGTCGTTCCTCAGGTGGCAGTTTCAGGGCAGCATTTGGTTCAACACGGGATCCCACCTGCTCCTCGCTGCTGGGCCTGTATGTTCCCTCAGTTTGACGCTTCTCCCGAACTTTGAGAAATATAAAAACGAGCAAGCCTATGAGTATCAGGCCTCCCAGTACACAGGGGACTATGATGGCTGCCAGGAGCTCAGACTCCTAAGAGAGAAAAAAGTACAGTTGGAGGGGAAAAAAAACAACACATTAATTTAAGTGTATTCACAGACCCAGACTCTATACCAGGGGGAATCATATAAGCAGCAACCATTTTGACTGAAAGTAACTAGTCCCAGATTTGCAATATGGTCCAAATCTACAGTGGACTTTTAAAATCCATTTATTCAGGACCCCAACCGTTATATCTACCCAACATTTCCTAGATTATATATCTTTTCATTTACAGAGAATCTAATATATATATATATATATATATATATATATATATATATATATATATATATATATATATATATAATACAATACAAATATGCAAGTCCATCTGGTATGAACATATT
Organism: Discoglossus pictus; assembly: GCA_027410445.1. Classification (NCBI taxonomy): domain Eukaryota; kingdom Metazoa; phylum Chordata; class Amphibia; order Anura; family Alytidae; genus Discoglossus; species Discoglossus pictus. Next base: position 142,613,234 of record CM050167.1, on the reverse strand, counting down.
GCATGCATTAAATATGGAGAGAATCCTGATCCACTTATAGGGCCATGTGGCAAGTGATGCTCATCGTTTAAAGGGATTTCAACCCAAAGCAACCTGTTTTTTTTGGTTTGTTATTTCTAAAGATCATAAAAAACTAGCTATACATTGTACTACAGTATTTTTTCTAATGCAAGGCAGTATGCGTGACGCTTGAATACCAATTAGCTGCTTTGATATACTCCTTAATAAAATAAACAGTCTGCTTCCATGGTGACAAGAACAATGCCCTGTAATGTTATCATGAGGATAGATAACCAAAACTTTAACCAAGGACTCCAAAAAATAATCGTCAGCACAATGCACTGCACATGTAGCAAAATATTATTTACTTTTGAGAAAACTGTTAATATAGCCAGTTTTTCAGTGTTCTTTCAGATGAAACCAACTTGTTGCTTGTTCTCTGTAAACTCTGTATCTTAAATTTTACACTTATATTTCTATGTTATTCATATCATTCTCCAAACCCCCAACTACAACTTGAGCTAGAAATTTACTTTTTAGAGACATGTGCAAACAGCAACAAAGCTTTAGTCCAAATTTATAATAATAATAAAAAAAATGGGTCATTGCTGTACCACTCCCTATTGCTCGCATTATCCTAATCACTACTGAAAGGAAGCAAATTATTTCAATTGCCATAACATTATTCAAGCCTTACCAAAATAGCCCAAAGCAGTGGTATCAAAGTTGAAATATTTCACTTCCTTTCGGCAGTGATCAGTGCAATGGGAGAGGAGGGATTCAGCAGCAGCAGTTTAGAAAAAAATAGATTTAACATAATATGCATACACAGGCCCCTTTGATTACGGTTTTACTCACCGAGAGGCGCGGCTTCTCTGTCTGTGTGCTGTTTGTGGGACTTTGCGCTGGAGAGAAGAACACAGAAATGTTATACACCATAAATTAAAGCAAGTAATGTATACATCCCAGTCATAGAAAAAGGAACATGTCAAGAGGCTGATCAATCATGAATATAGTCTCATTTCATAAAAATCGGCTAAACTCAGAAAAAAACATAGAAATGTCAATCTGTGACACACAAAAGGACAAAGCTGTATTGTATATGTGTCCAATGATTCCTTCATACACCCAGGGGTCAACAGGATTCATAATCAGTATGTAAATATGAAGAAGAGATTAAAGGGTCTTCAAGGTGCAGTGTAAGAGTGGAGTTGGTCAGCAACAAAACTGACCCCGTATTGTAAGGAGAGTGTTGAGCCAAAAGCAAGTAGCGTTCCAAATAACCTGGAGATCAGCTAGTGTTAGGCATCTTTAGTACACAAAGAGCTGGGTATTTGCTGTTGTGGATAGGGGATTCTTTGAGTGCAAGTTTTGTATAAGAGCACAGTCTATTTGTTAGTAACACAGTCAAGCAAGGTAAGTTTCTGCATAAATAAAAAAAATTAAAAAAACAACACACTTATTTTCAACAAATTACAGAGTTGAAAAAAAACAAAAAACCTGACAAAGAATGTGGTAAGATCTCAAGAAATTTTGATAATGTGCTAGAAAGCCTAAGTCTATGATAAGTCCTGTATCTTTAGTGTTAAAAAATATATATATACCCAAGTATGGGGGAATAAAACATGAGCTTTGTATGGTGGAATAAAACATGAGCTTCATTGACCAAATTAGTAACATGGTTTTCAAATTTGATTAAAAACATAAGATTCCTCCAATTGATGACGTCTTTTTTTCTGACGAAACGCGTGTTAGGGCATTTTAAAAGCCAAGTGCAATGGTACTCACACTATTTTTGGGCCTCCATTACTGCTCTGTTTAGTTTTACAGGTGTTCGGTTCCAGCTCGCACAACTCAAGACTGACGATAACTAGATCATTGCTAGGGGTAAGACTCATGTTTTCCTTGTGTGAATGGTGTTCAGCTACCGACACTATTATAGGATGTTGGGATAGAGATATACATATATACTTTTCAGTGCAGTTGGGGATTCCTATTTTAGAGTTATTCTACAAGGACTGTTATGCGGGGGGCTTAAACTCTGAACCTATTAACTTAGTAGTGTGACATTGTAACTTATTTTGAATCCTATGTTTTAATCAAATTGTTCCAAAACTATTTTACTAATTTGATCAATAAAAAGTTACATTTTATTCCCCCATACTTCGCTGTTTATGGATTTGTTGTTATACACCTGGGAATAAAGATTCACTAGTTTGTTTACTCAATAAAATGTGTATATATATATATATATATATATATATATATATATATATATATATATATATATAATCATCTTCATTTTAAATGTTTCTCTCTCCTGTTAAAAAAAAATTGTTTGAAGTTTGTAACAGACAATATTTAGCTCCAGATTATCATCGGCACAGTAAGTTTATGGGTAGAAATATAAACCCGGACTGGAGTGATCTACGGTTATGTTGGTTTTCAGGGCACCCCCATGGATTTCCTACTATACATTCTAAAGCTCCAGGTGTTTGTTTAAGACAAGGTTACATAGTCCAAGTCTCTTATTTCAAAGAAGGAATAATCACATCAGAATCTATAGGCCGAAACCACGACTGTGGAATTATCTTATTTTCACGACTTTAACCTTTTAAAAATATTTTAGCACATTATTTAAGTTTGCTCTACAGACCAGATTAGTTTACATACATATTGCATATGCCCTTTAAAGAAATAAAGGTTTCTGGATTTTACTAGGTTTAATATAGTTATTTATGTATTTACTTGCATGTACTTTGTTTTATAAAAAAGCAATTACAAATCTTGGTCTTTATTGTCTAAAACCATACAAATAGTCTCTGTATGGGACTGCCCACTACATGGTAGTATACTAGCCAATCAGGCACTGTGTCTAAGAATACATGCTGTAACCTGCTGCCGAGACAGAGCTTTTAATTGCTTCTTAATAAAACACAAAGTACATACAAATAAATAAAATGGCACAGGTATATTATACAAATAGTAAAATCCAGAAACCTTCCATATACCTTAAAGGACAGAGATCAGCAGGCAAAGCATGCCTGAAATCTTGATCTACAATTGATGCTACATAAATAATAGCTGTAACAAGTGTGTTATTCACTTCTTCACCAATCCTAATTTCCCGCTGTGGCATCATTAAATTGCTAGAATTACTGGGCATATCCCTTTCCTAGATCAATAAAAATAATTATAAATATAATTAGTTACTCTATACCTTCCTGGTTGCCACAAACTGTTCTATAGAATTAAAAATGAACAGGTTTAATAAGTATTGCTTAAGAAATATGCAAAAACTATGTCGGCGGAAATAATTTCAATGTCGGGATTTTATACAAATTGAAAGAATGATCTGTATCCAACATTTAAATTGCCATAATTTATATCAAACAACCCTGCTGAATATGAATAGCCTTATGTATGCTGTCAGCACTTAATACATACAGCCTTCAATATACAACAAACAAACAACCAGCACAAGTACAACAGTGTATGCAGTGCATGTAGTGTATACAAATGCTTACCTGTCTACTTGCCAGGACTGATTACACTATATACTATGTCTATACATTACAGCTGTAAATTCTCTTCCAGCACTGTATACACAAATATGTACAGGGGTGGACTAAAACAAACGGCACATAAATGAGTTTGAAGCAACTAAATTACAAATGCAGTGGCAGAGAGTCAGATTAGGTGAGAAATGCTAAACAACAGTATGTATCCTCTATAAAAAAAGATCTGACAATTAACACTTTGGTGTGTGAGTTTTTAGATCAAGAGGAGGCAGTCAAGTTCCAATTAAGACAAAAAGCTGGTGAATCAGTGGGGGAAAAAAAAAAAAAAAAATTAGTCAATGTGTCAAGGGGGACCAGTCTCAAAAATAGGTTCAGCACATGCCAAACTGCATCGGCAGAGATCGGTGATTGCAAGTTGAAGCTCACAGATAGAGACAGGCACATCATATGATAGTTGTTAAATGGCACAAAAGTACAACCTCAAAAACTACCACGGATCTGAATCGGGATCTCTGTGACCCAGCCCCAACAAAACGTTACACAGAGCTTCACAAAGACAGAATTTATGGTAGGGCTGCCATTTGTATCCAAAGTCAATGCACAGAGACATGTAATCTGGTGTAAGAAGCACAAGACCTGGACAACTAAAAAGGTTATATGGCCTGAAGTGTCATGGTTCACCTGATTTCCTACATCCTTACAGATTTGCATTCAGAGCAAGCCAAAGGATATATTAAAAACACTATGTGCTACTAAATGTTATTTTGATATGGGCAGACATCCAGTATGACAATTGCTCTGCATGCTTGTATAACAGCCAATGGATATAAGGACTAGGTGCACCATATTCCAGGGTAATAATGTCCCCATATATATTCCTAAACAAGAGTGGATTCATGAACACAAGGATGAAGCCAAACACCTTCAATGGCCTCCCCAATTACCAGGTCTAGATTTCAAATTCATTCATCTCTCAAATAACTGGAGGTTTTGCTTGGTGAAAAATCCCACTAAAGAATTCAGAATTTGTATGACAGAGCTCTGTGTAATTATTTTGTTCACCTCCTGTATGTTATACACTCTGGCATTATTGTATACACAAGGTAAGGAAAGAACAATGTAGGATATTAAATCTGAAAACGCCTTATTTTTCTGCTTTACAAATAACAAATAGCAATTTAAACTGCCAAAAAACATGGCCAGTCATTCCTTGACAAAGATAGCGTTTATTTTTAGTACAGAGAGTGTATTATTTGTTCTGCTCCTTGACATTATATCATGGAGTAGATTACACATACGTGATCTTCCTCCCATGCAGACTGTGTGTGACTCACATTGTAATTACAATACACACCTATCAGTAAACTGAAACTGTGGGGGAGGGAGAGGGGTGGCAAACATTGAGGGTCACTACAAGACAATAAGGCATTAAGAAGCAGGGGTACTATAACAAAAGGTCACAGGGGTAACAAGATACTAGTTTGCTACAATAGTTTAGGAATAGGGTTAGATCCATACATTTTCAAAACTGTAAAATGGCATTGTGCATCAGAAAATGAAAAAGTTAGAAGCGCAATAAGGCACTTAGGTTTGGTTATTGTAAAACTACTTGAAATTAGCTGCCAATTTAGCAATAGTGGGGGGGGGGGGAGAACAGAAAGGAAGATATTCTGGATTATTATAATAGTAGTAAGATGTTAGAGGAGCAATAAGGCGCGCGGGATCTGGGTTCTTATAATAGGATGTCAGAGGAGCAATAAGGCGCGCGGGATCTGGGTTCTTATAATAGGATGTCAGAGGAGCAATAAGGCGCGCGGGATCTGGGTTCTTATAATAGGATGTCAGAGGAGCAATAAGGCGCGCGGGATCTGGGTTCTTATAATAGGATGTCAGAGGAGCAATAAGGCGCGCGGGATCTGGGTTCTTATAATAGGATGTCAGAGGAGCAATAAGGCGCGCGGGATCTGGGTTCTTATAATAGGATGTCAGAGGAGCAATAAGGCGCGCGGGATCTGGGTTCTTATAATAGGATGTCAGAGGAGCAATAAGGCGCGCGGGATCTGGGTTCTTATAATAGGATGTCAGAGGAGCAATAAGGCGCGCGGGATCTGGGTTCTTATAATAGGATGTCAGAGGAGCAATAAGGCGCGCGGGATCTGGGTTCTTATAATAGGATGTCAGAGGAGCAATAAGGCGCGCGGGATCTGGGTTCTTATAATAGGATGTCAGAGGAGCAATAAGGCGCGCGGGATCTGGGTTCTTATAATAGGATTTCAGAGGAGCAATAAGGCGCGCGGGATCTGGGTTCTTAGAATAGGATGTCAGAGGAGCAATAAGGCG